>OY747127.1:79622051-80274551 GCA_963556465.1 Berberis vulgaris
TTACTTATTAGGGTGACACGATTGCCTCGTTGAGGAACTAAATTCTTTGAACTGTTTTTTTCTTGCATGACACTTTTGCCTCATTGAGGAACTACCTGTTGGTGTGGTTGTTTATTGTTTGTATTTAGTTTGATGTTATCACGTGCGAATTTATTAATTTTGGGATGAAGATTACTCACACCAGCTTTATTGCTGACCCAAGTGAGCTTTTGCTTCTTGGGTACATTTCTTTAGGAATGTAGCTGATTAGCCTGTCAGGTTTAGAGATTTTGTAGCAGCGTTACTGGAGTTCCGCTAGTGGGGCTAGCCACATCAGAGTTTTTCCTGGTTAGAGTTTTTATTTGTTTCAATAATTAAATCATGTTTAAGTTGTTGCTGCTAAATGTTTCTATTGTTATTGAATTTCACGCCCCGAGTTTTGGGGAAACGGATAATCCTACGTGGATATTAGGATTTCGTTTTTCTTGAAATTCGGGGTGTGACACTAAACTTAAACGGATTTAAGTAGTATTGAGTAAGATGTTTTTATGCATTGAATTACCCACTCAAATAGAGTGTTATCCTCTACTGAGGTGTACATAAATATTTGTATTTTCGAATGTCTTCTGTTGTATGACATGTAGAACGAATTCTCGTATTTTCCTATTTCAACTAAGGAATGTGTGTTCTTTGCTGAAAAACAAAATAATGTATCATCTGATGTGGTATATGTAAATATTTGTTCAGATCTTTTCTTTGCAAGTCTTCTTTCATTGATGGCGGTTTCTTCGGCCAAGGTTGGTTCTTCTCGTGGAGAATTTGATTAACCGAAACGAAGAACACTGTGTATGTTCTATTTGATGAGGAGTCGCTTGTTGAAGAGATAAAATACAATAAACAGATAAAATACAACCAAGTTTTTCTTACATGTACATTGCATTTTTTTTTCTAAGAAGTTAAAAATGAAAAAGCTACGACGCCTCAACTTCAATCTACTTAGTGAAATGGTCGGTTGCTACAATCATCAGATTTTTCTACGCCGAAGAATTTGATTGATCGGAAAAGTGAACTCTGTGTATGTTCTACTGGCTGGGGAGTCTCTTGATGGGGAGCGTGTTCTACGTTTGTCACCCTTTTCTTTATCCTCTTTCTGATCTACATTTGTTTGTGCAGGTTGACTATTTTCTCAGGTATATTTGATGCCTTATCACTATTTTTTTCGTCATCCCACAATGCATAGCGTTCTGCCATGGCGAAGATTTTTGTAAGAGTTTTGCCCGATTTCATGGTCAATTTGCCATACAATATGTGATCTGTGGGCAAACACTTCTTGAAAGCTAATGATGCAATTTGGTCATCACACCCATTTATGCTCACCCTTTCTGCCTTAAATCTTTTGATGAAGTCTCAATGAGATTCATTTGACTTTTTCTTTATGTTAAAGAGGTAGTCAACATGTTTTTTTTATGGTTGGATAGGATGAATACTCTTTTGTGAAAGTAAGGGAGAGCTCTCCAAAATTGTTGATCGATCGAGAGGTCAAAGTGTGAAACCAATCTTGGGTCACTCCTTGTAAAGTCATTGCAAATATTTTGCACATAAGTGAGTCGTAATTTTTGTGTAGAGTCATGAGACTTCGAAAATGCTTCAAGTGTCTCTCAGGATCAGAATCTCCTTTGAAATGAGTAAATGTTGGTATGGTAAACTTTGCTGGTGGAGGATCCCTTTCAATGTCATTTGTAAAAGGTGAAGTGTTTATCAATGTCACTTCTCTGCGCAGAGTATCATCTGGATTTCTCATAACTTGTAAAAGGTGAAGTGTTTATCGATTTATAAGTTAATTCTTGACACCTGTGTGGTGCCTGTCACGGGGACTCCGATGTCAAAGTTAGAACAATGTATTCAGAAAAATGTTTATATCTCTATATTTGAAGAGAGAATTGTGAATCAAGAACGAGTTACCTCCAGATGGATTTGTGTTTGGCTATTTATAGAGGCAGAATGAGTAAATTGCTGGCAGATGAGTGAGACACATGGCAGATTAGTGAGACACGTGGCAGATGAGTGTGTCATCTGCTTGAAGGCGGTTGTAACTTTTTTTAGGTAGTTGTAACTTCTCTCAGGTAGTTGTAACTTCCGTAGATAGTTGTAACCTCCCATTGGCGGTTGTAACTTCCTGTTTGGTGACATCTCTCTTGCAAGTTTGTGTACTCAGCTGAGCATGGTGGTCAGCGCTAAACATTACTCCTCTGCTAAGAAAAGAGTATTCTGCTGAGTTGTACTGGGCCCAGACTTGTGCTGCATTAGGCCCAAACTCGGGCTTTATCTTTTTGTGACTTTCATGGGTAACTTTTGAGTTTCTCGAGAACAACCCAAATCTTTGGGCTTCCTTATCCTGTAGGGCCAAGGATTATTTTTGGCTCCCACAAGTAGCTCAACTCATTTAGCTCCACAAGTTATGACAGATTAAAAGGAAATAATTAAAAATTTTGGTGTCGCAGATTTCAAATTCATGTTTTAGGGTTATTAGTCTCATCGAATTGTTTGGAACCCTAGGAACCAGCCGTTCTAAACTGTTTGAGTTAGGTTCGGTCCCAATATTCAAAATAAGAGAATCTAAATCGGACCAGATCCGTTAAATTAAATTGTTTTAGTTAGGTTCCTCAAATTTTGTAATCAATTCGGACCGTGCCCACCCCTAGCTGGCACCATCAAAGTTTTAGACCTTGACCCCAACCCCTCATAATAGAAAGGAAGAGTACTCTTCTATTGTCCTCTTTCACCACCATAACCCATCTATTGTTGATCTTCCAACTGATTGAGAAGGTGTTGGAGTTTGATTCCACAGCTTTCTCAAGCTGAAACTTTATTCATTATTCCATCTGCAGTTCTACAAAAACTTTGATTCTAATCCTCAAACTCGATTCAAGCAACAACAAACCTCCTCTTGACCTTTGAACCCCAAATTATTTCCCTTCAATTTCCAACAAATTCAGATTTCAACCTTCTAACCCCATCGCTCACTAGATTAAGCACAATTGAACATTTATACATGTATCATAGGAAGAAATTAGAAGAAAAAGGTAAAACGTTGGACGGTATTACCGCTTGCCGGAAACGTCACCAGCTGAGATGAATCTGACTAGGCTCCGGTGACCAAGATTGCTCACTGGAACTACCCTTACGCCAGAGATGCTCACCAGATCTGCACCAAATTCAAGTTTTGTACCACCAATTATATATGCGGTATTTGGTAGCTCTAAGGACATTGCTATTGGTAACGTCGCAGCGGCTTCATTGCTTATAGCTGAGACTATTGAATCAGTAGCATCTGAAGAAGATAACCCGACATTGTTTCTTCATTTGATATTCACCACTACATTCTTTACTGGAATCTTTCAAGCAACTTTGGGGATATTCAGGTATGCTATCATAATGAACTGGTCATGTTTATTACGAAATATTGGCATTTAACTACTGAGCTATGCATCCCAGATTTGTCTCGCACCCTAAATTTTTTGGTGCTCGTTGTTTGATTAGGCTCATTATTCAATTTTTTTTTTTTTTTTTTTTTTTTTTTTTTTGGAAAGGCTCATTATTCATTTATTTTGGGTAAATTCTACAGACTTGGAATTTTGATAGATTTCTTATCACATTCCACCATAATTGGATTTATGAGTGGAACGGTCACTATCATTGGTTTACAACAATTGAAGGGTATTCTTGGATTGAAAAAATTCACAAAGAAAACTGATGTTGTATGAGTCTTGCGTTCAGTATTTACTCAGACTCATGAGGTACTTTTAATCTTTACATTATTACGTTAGTTTTCGAGCATTTTAGTTCTTAACTCTCCATTCCAATAACAATAACCTTAATCAAGTTGATTTTTTGTCTAAGATAATTATGTTATTTATTTACAGTGGAGATGGGAAAGTGCTGTTGCAGGAATAGTATTCCTAATTTTCCTCCTTGCCACTCGATATGTGGTAAGATTTTATTTTCTTTAAGTTAGATTCTTAAACCTGATTTCTATTGGCACTACTATGACACTTATCTAGAGTATTGTCAAACCATATATAGTGATCCATCGAGATGTATCATACCATGATTTCTTATATAAGTTGCGCATCACAGAAAAAGAAGAACCCAAAACTATTTTGGGTGTCTGCAATTGGACCAATAGTGGTGGTAGTCGCTGGATGCATCACAGCTTATTTTTTTGGAGGGGACAAACATGGAATCACAACTGTAAGAATATATAATTGTATTTCTTGTAATTACTTTATATATTAAATTTTATTATTATCTTATTAAGATAAAATAAATGAAGCTTTTCTTATGGTAGGGTGGTAACTGTAGAGAAGCCAAAGTTAAACTAACTTGAAAGGCCATTTGTTTTATTTGTTTATTTTCCTTTTTACACAGGTTGGTCCCCTGAAGAAAGGAATAAATCCCCCTTCCATTACACTTCTAAAATTTAACTCTAAGTATCTAGCAACAGTGATCAAAGCAGGGATAATCACAGGGACAATTGCATTGGCGGTAAGATCATTAACAAATATTTCTATTTATAAATAGGTATTTTCAAAAAGCAAAGTATGGTAAAAGTCACCTTAATATTTTTATATTTAATTTTTAATTTACATGTTTTTGGTTAACATAAATTTAGCATTCGATCATTCTTACTTCTTGAAATTGTTTTAATTAAAAATAAATAAAAAATGGTGCAGGAAGGAGTTTTGCTGTAATGAGAAATGAACAAAGAGATGATAGCTTTTGGGATGATGAACCTTATTGGCTCTTTCACTTCATGCTATTTGACTACAGGTTGTAGATACTTACATTTTATAGTTTGCAAGACTAACTTCAACATGGTTTAATATCCTGATATGTCCTAATTTTTTCACCCTTTTTAGTTAGATATATATGCATTGTGTATACCATAATACCCTTTTTTTAATTCCAAGTGAAACAATATTGTGATATGCTATGATAAATATGCAGTGTTGATCATATTTTTCGATAGTGAAACTATATATTTTCGACATTGCTTCCAACCATCTCATCTCTTAAAATGAAAAATTGCAGTTCACATTTATTTTAACATTATTAGTGTTTCACTATGTGCTTTAAGAAATTAAATTAATAATAAGTTATTTTATGTGCAGGGCCATTTTCAAAAACTGCAGTTAACTATAATGCTGGGTGTAAGACCCCAATGTCCAATGTTGTGATGGCAATATGCATGTTGTTGGTTCTCCTCTTTTTAGCTACACTCCTCTTGTAGCACTTTCAGCTATAATTTTGGCGGCAATGCTTGGCCCAATCGATTATGAGGAGGCTTATCGCCTTTTCAAGGTTGATAAATTTGACTTTTGCATCGCCATGGCTGCTTTATTGGGCGTCGCTTTTATCAGCATGGACATTGGCATCATGTTATCGGTAAGTAATATACACAGTAGTCTCTAAATGCAAAACCCTAAAATATCATGCATAATTCCAACATTTCAGTTGACTCCAGGTCGGACTTGCCATAGTTAGAGCACTTATATATGTGGCTAGGCCTGCAATTACCAAGCTTGGGAAAATACCAAACTCAACAATATATTGCGATGTGCAACAATATCCTTCAGCATCTGAGATTCCTGGAGTTCTAATTTTGCAGTTGGGATCTCCTGTCTACTTTGCTAATTGTTCTTATGTAAAAGAAAGGTAAACGTAATAAACAAATGATCAAGTTAGCATAAAAATTCTTTGGATTCTTCTCAATATTAGTTTATGATTTTACTTTTATAAATGTGTTAAATAGAATTACTAGGTGGATCATGGTCGAAGAAAACACAAACGAGGGTGATGTTGAGCATGTTATCATAGATATGGGAGACAAGTTCACTCACCATTAAATGTTTTGTATCACAAGACTGAATCATTTTAAGATGTTTGTATGAATAATGTCTGTGCACTTATATATATGTATGGTTCATGACTAACGTACTTTTTTTTTTTTTTTTTTTTGTTATTGTGTAGGTGTTTTAGGTATCGACACGTCTGGTCTTGCAATGCTACGTGAAGTTTAAAAGATCATAGAAAAAAAAGGGATGAAGCATTACAAAAACATTTGATCTTTTTTTTTTTTTTTTTTTTTTTTTTTTTCCATTCCATGCTTGACAACAATGGAAACTAATCAGAATCATCTTCCATTTTGGCAGGTTTCAATAGTAAATCCTAGGTTAGACGTGGCAGGGAAATTAAAATTGTTACATATCATTGAAATTCTTGGAGAGGAATCAATGTTTTTATCAATAGGGGATGCAATTGATGGACGTCATTTTCATATGAGATATGAATCAACGCAAACTGATTACTCCCAAAGCAACGAAGCATGACTTATCTGGTGATAAAAATGTGGTATCGTGGCCAGTAATTGGCTAAGGAAAAATAACAGGGGCGGGAGAGTGACTTCAAATAATGATTTATGCCTGTACATTTTATTTTATTTTTTGGAAGGCGAGCTAGGTTTTTAAGGATTCCATAACCTATCAACTGAGCAATCTATAGGTCAACACCCATTAGAAAGTAACCATGCCGCAGGTGGGATTCGAAGGTAGGACGTGGGGGACAAACCCACACAGCCCTAACCACTAGGCCATAACACCATTGGCGATTTATGCCTGTACATGTTTGTACCTTTGTTGTAACCAGAATGATTATTTCTCAGAGCAATGTGAAGGAAGTTGTTCATTGTAGTTGTTGTAAAATTTTACAATCAATACAATTGTCACTAACAAAGGGCTTTGTAACACCATCTCTATTAAAAAACCTTTAATTATTTGGATCCTAAAAAAAAAAAAAAGTTGTTTACCAAAAAAAAAGTTGCTAGGTTTGAGATATTAAGCACACAAGTTTTAAGGGATCACGTGTTCAACAAGAAAATGAGCCTTACTTGTAATTAGCCATTTATAAGTGGGCAACGACTACTCCACACCACCTAAAGTATTGTCGCACACGACGAAAACAACTTTTTTTCTCTTCCACACCACCTACTTTATTTTTCACACCACCACTTCTCTCCCACACCACCAATAAAGACTCAAAATTGAATTTTTTTTTCTCCTCCACTTTCTTCATCTTCTTTTCTTCCCTTTTTCTTTTCTTCTCTTCTTCTTCTCCCTCCATCTTTTCTCCATCAGACACCGCCATCACCCCGCCATCATCACCACCACCTCACCATTGCCACTTCTTTTCCTCCTACCACCGTCACCTTTCTCCATCAAGCACCACCACCACCTTTCTCACCCTCTTTGTCTCTAAAAATAAGGTACTATCCCTGAATTTGGTTCAACTTATATGCTCGATTACGATCGATTCTTAAGCTCATAAAAACAAAAAATTGTAGTACTTTTAGTTATCTAATAAAAACAATTTGAATCACTTGAAAATGTTTTGAAATGAGAAAGTTATGCTCATTTTACTAAAGTCGCTCAAATTTGTCTAGCAATGAAAATGTGGTAGTGTTTCTTACTTTCGTCCAACTTATGTGCTCGAACGAAACCGATTCTCAAGCTCATCAAAATACAAAACTTGTAGTACTATGATTTATCTAATAAACACAATTTGATTCACTTGAAAATGTTTTGAAATGAGCAAGTTATGCTCATTTTACTAAAGTCGCGCAAATCTGTCTCGCAATGAAAACGGGGTAGTGTCCCTGCATTCGGCCAACTTATGTGCTTGATCGAGAACGATTCTTAAGCTAATCAAAACACAAAAATTGTAGTACTCTGAGTTATCTAATAAACACAATTTTAATCACTTGAAAATGTTTTGAAATGAGAAAGTTATGACCATTGTACTAAAGTCACACAAATCTGTCTGAAAAAAAATTGTTTTCACCCATTCACATTAAGCAATGCGAGGATTGGGAGGATAAGATGAATTTCATCATGAATACACCACTCACATGAGGATAAAATCCAACCTACCAGAATAACCAATAAAAGAAAGGCCCAAAACTGAGATAGCAATTAATCTATATTACAAATCATAATGGTGCTTGGGGTTGGAGATAAAAGACGGCTGAGATTTACCCAATTATAAAAATATAATGGATCACATAGAACTTAAAGCACCAAGAGAATGGGTTTGATTCCATACCCAATATTTTGATATTTATCATGTTAAAATTTTATCGTGTCAATAGCACGGAAAATACCCTAGTTCTACACATGGAGAAGGAGTTTCAGTCCTAGCGAAACTGCATGGTACATCCCAGTCTTTGTAAAAATAAACAACCTACAATTACAAACAAATTTCAAATCTATTTTAACAACTCATTGGGCTCTTCTGACTTGTATTTGCAAGTACATTCCCATCATATTCCACAAGTACTCCATCGGTCATCCAGGAGTAACACAATTTGGTATCTTTTAATTAAAAAATCTAGATTTAGTAGATATCAATTTGGAATAGGAAAAATGTTTAGTGTCAAATGCAAGAAAAATATGGTAATTTAGAAAAACTAATACTATCTATTTTAAATGCATTATTATCATGTTTCCCAAAAACCTATGGTCCTAGTTAGTTGATTGTTTGAGTGTGTGACTTCCCATATATATTTGATGAAATTGATCCTAATGAATTTGACGGTCAAATGTAATCAATTGTATAAGTACATTTCAATGGTAAAATGTATGAAAGGTTCAAATCTTAAAATAAACAAACAACTACACATTTTGATAAAAGATTTTTTTTTAAAATCGTATTCTCCCCAAAAAATTTGTTTTTGTTGTTCCTAGTTCCTCTACCACCACCACCATACATACGCTTTCACCACCATTATTGTCGACTTGACACTACCTATGTCACCCTAGGTTTCTCTTATCTCCATTTATTCCTTCATTTGTCCACTTTTTTTTTCCAGAACAACACTTGTCGATTGGTTGTTGGTTATCTAGCGTCAAACACCATAGCATCAAATTAGGGACAGAGCTACAATGTCCTGGGGTGAGGCAAAGTTTAAGTCCTTTATTGTTTGAGACGAGTCACTAATAGTAAGTAGAGTTTCATGGAAGTTGGGGCACTAAATCTACTGAAACAATGACTGGCCATGGTGGGGCAATTGAGAAGTAAAATCAATGAGTCCAATAAAATAAAGTTTATGTTTTTATATTAGTCTTCACCCAAGCAAACAACTATTTTACAAGGAAAACCAACTAGTCTCTTGTCATCTAATCCAATCACACACCTATTATTCCTTCAAGGAAAGTCACTCACACATTTTCACTACAACCATCAAACCGCCTATAAACACATTTTAAATGTACAAAAAAGATCTCGATCTCGATCTCAAATCACTTTGGCCTAAACCGAAACCAAAATCATTGTCTGTCCACTTTCATGTGTTATGGTTAATCAAAAGCGACAGAGCTATGGGAACTCAGAGACAAGCCCTTTACAATTCTTTGTGTTGTTTGATCAAATAGAAAGATAGTTTCTCGTGTGAATGCGAGCGTTGCAAATGCATGTGTTTGAATAATCTACTCCAAAACAGCTTCATAATGTCATTGTGAGAGATAACAACAAACATGGATTAGATTGTGTGTGCAATTAGTACTTACAAACTTTAAGAAAACTTCTTATCAAGAAAACGTGGTAAGGTAGTCCAGTTTATTATTTTAATCAAAAGGGTTGTGCCAATATTCGTCTAAGCAAAGAACAAGAAGTGTGCAAATGTTGTTGTTGTTGGGGGGGGGGGGGGGGGCAATTCTCTATGAGTTGAATACAAATAGTACACTGTCGACAATTTAACTATTAATGAAATTGTTTTGAACACTTAAAGTTATAACAAACTTTGAAGTGGTCTAGTATGGTCGATTAGATAAAGCTACTCATATAGGTTGGTCGATCACAACTATTCCAAACAAAAATTGTGCAAACTTTGTTTACCAAGTTTTACAATTGTTTTTTTCTTTCATTTTTAAAATTCAAATTACATGCTTATATATCATAATAAAGTTAGTTTGAACCCGGTTTAGTATCCTGAACTTATAAAATTAAATGCTAAAAAGGGAGAAATCAAACCAACATAAGAGATAGCAAGGTTTACCCCGAAATTTGATTGAATTCCATTGGCTAGTCCTAAATGAAAAAATGTGATAACCCCACAAACTTTCGATCTATTATAGATTATGCTAGAAGCTTATAGTGGATGTCCACCAGCCACCTCATGCTATGAGGTGGCATGTACTTGCCTCAAGTGAAGATAGGTGTCACCCTTTGGTAAAATCAATTTTCCTATAAATACGCACAAATGTGTTTCAAGTGCATGGTGTGAGAAAAGTATGTGATACATAGAGTTAAAGAGAGATGTTTGCAGAAACATGTATGAGAGAGAAATAATGAATTAAAAAGAGTAAATGAAGTGGGGATTTATTTTCTTAGTTGAATTATTTTCTTTCATTTACAACACATTATCAGCATAAAGCTCTGACCAATTGAGCGTACGAAGTTTCAACCAATTGAGTGATACATGATTATTATATTTCACTTTGATCTAAGGGCATTTGAGCACGAAGCTCGACTTGGGTAATTTTTCTCCGCCTTCGTTTTTCCAAACTCTTTATTCATAATCAAAAGTGTTTTGAGGTAATTTATTCAAACAAGAGCTTTTTTTATGAATTTAATATGATTGTTTCCATGATATATATTACATCTAGTGGATGTTGTCTCACAAGAAAACATTATTCCATGGCGGTGTTTCATACTTTGATTTCAAATTTTGTTTAAATCTCAGACCGCTCATCACACACATAACAATATCACACTTGTGTTGGAATAGAGGCTAAAATAACAATGGAGTCTCTCACTTCGACTCATGTGGTGTTTAGTAGATATCATTGATGGTGGTACTGATAATTGGACAAATTATAGGCTGAATTTCATCATGAATACACCACTCACATGAGGAGAAAATCCAATGCACCAGAATAACCAAGAAGAGAAAGGCCCAAAACTGATATAGCAATTAATTTTATATATACAAAACAGGATGATGTTTGGGGTGGGAGATAAAAAAAATGGTTGAGAATTAACCAAATATATGAATCTAACGGATCAAAAAGAACTTAAAGCACCAAGAGTGCATGGGTTCGATTCTCATGCCCAATATTTTGATATTTATTTATTTTTCTTCAACTATTGACGATGGTGATTAGACATGTAAGTATGAAGGATGAAAACTTAAGGATGATCATGTTTTGACATGTTTTAAACTTTATCGTGCCAACGGGCACGGGGAATGTGTCTATATTACAATTTAGAAGGGTGTTTCACTATTTGGGATATTTAATGGTTGAAACTTAATGTTAGCTTTTAAGTCTTACTTTCAGTTAATCCCCAATAAGAGTGCATGGGTCCGATTCTCATACCCAACATTTTGAATTTTTTTTTTCTTCAAATGTTGATGGTAGTGATTAGGCATGTAAGTATATTTATTTATTTATTGTGAAATAATTCTAGTAAGGTAGATTGTCTAAATTTCACAAAAAAATTGTGATTAATTTAGTTTAAGCTACCGTAACGAAACACTAAGTATTTGTGGTTGAGATAATGCCGCATTGGATATTAAAAAGATGAATGTCACGATAGATATTAAAAAAATGTTTATTGATAATGATACATGTGCCGCAACCTTGGGTGTGATTAGTGACACATGTCTTGAATGACAATATATATTTATTAGATAATTTTTTTATTGTACCATCAAATTATTATTTTAATAAATGGACTCATGCTAAATTCGTCCCTCATTTATTCTTATTTATTTGAGTTTCATATATGCTTACCACGCAACTTTACACTTATTACACATCTTGCACAACTATTTATTTTCCTTTTGCCATGCCTCTAGCCTAATAATATCTACAGATTTTCTGATTTCAAATTTATAAGTTACATGTTTTGAACACATTATTATCATCTGGTTAGGTGAATTTTTTTGTTGCGTTTTATTTAATGTTAAGAAACAAGGGCGATTGCATAATTTTCTAAAAAAATATGAGAAGTTGAATGGTCGTGCCAACGGTCTCAAGTAGTGAAAATGTTCATTTTTTCACTTTGTTTCATTTACATAGATTTTTTAATTACACGTTGAATGGATAAGTAAGCTTTTTAATTATTATTTTTAATTATGGTTTAGTTTAAGCCCGCGTACAAGGTGTTAATAGAAAATTGAGCTAAAATCCCCAGAAGCACACCAGAAGATTTTTCAACACAGTAAAAGCCCTGAGAGGCATTGCGAAAGAAAAGCCGCAATGAAAATATTTAACATCGTACAGTAGTGCCAACGACACGGAGAATACCCTAGTCTATATTACAAATCAGGATGGTGTTTGAGGTTGGAGATAAAAGATGACTGAGATTTATCCAAATATAAGAATCTAATGGATCACATAGAACTTAAAGCACCAAGAGTGCATGGGTTTGATTCCCACACCCAATATTTTGATATTTATTTATCTTGATATTTAAAGTAGACTAAAATCTATTTATCATGTTAAACTTTTATCATGCCAATGACACAGGGAATACCCTAATTCTATACATGGAGGAGTTTCAGTCCCAGTGAAACTGCATGTTACATCCCAGTCTTTGTAAACAAAAACAACCCACAATTACAAACAAATTTCAAATCTATTTTAACAACTCATTGGGCTCTTTCTAACTTGTATTTGCAGGTACATTTCCATCATTATCCACAAGTACTTCATCGGTCATCCAGGAGTAACACAATTTTTCTTGCAGGCATCATCCAACCTATCGAATTCCTTCAAATATCTCGAGTAAGGTTAGGTGACATATATATTTGCACTGGCAAATATTAACGAGTAGACCACCTTAAATTTGGTGTCTTTTAATTAAAAAATCTAGATTTAGTAGATGAAGAGTAAAAAAATCGACCTCCTGTGAGTTTGACCTGCAAAACCACTGTTAGACTGCAAAGGACCACCTTTTTGGTGGCTGAAGGCACTCCAATGCTTAAGTCAATAACTTTGTTGAAAGAATGAAGTAAATCTGGACAAAACTCAGTTAAAGTTGCATACCTTTGTCGAGAGTCCCCTTTGTCTGCGTGACTTAAGCATGTGAGGCGCAACGGAATGAGATGTTTTTGTAACAGTCTCCTCCTTAATGGAGATGCGTTCGTGGAGGCGTAGGTCCCTCCACGACTTTTTTTTGGTGCAACATTCTTCTTCTTAATGAGAGAATGTGTGACAGGCTTGGATTTGGGCTTTGATTCGTCTGGGCCAGGACTCGGGTCTTCCTACGTTTTCTTAGAGGTGGGCCTATCCCAGGCCTCTATAATTGTCCTCAATCCTTTTGGATTTCATGAGCTGACCCAATGGATCGGGCGTTGTATTCTCGTGATGGAACTTTATGTCATGTGTACAGTCGTGATAATTGGTCTATTTTGATGTATCATCAACTACTCATCCTTTAGTTAGTGGGTATGGTAACATGCCCACTAACTGTGTGACGGTTGGTATGTCGATTGTGTTTTTGCGCCGACCTTGATAACTTTTAGCTACTTGATCTTCTCGGTTACGTCGTTGTCTATTCGTTTTCACGCATATTTTTAATGCGCCATTATGTCCCGTATGTTGCTCCGTGAGTGGTCTCTTCGTTTCCCAGTCGCTTAAAAGGTGTTGTCGCTACTCTTCTTCTTTCTTTACGCCATCTGTTTTGTTAATTTTTCTTCTACTTCCTCTTTTTCCTCGTTCGTTCTCCCTTGCTTACCTAGTGATATTTTAGCCGGTGATAAGCTATCCGCTTGTGAAGCTCACTTTTCTCCGAACAAAGCCTCTCAGGCTACTTTGGATAGTGTTCATTCCAACTATTCTTTGCCCGAGGACCTTGAAATCGTTCTTCCTTGCAAAAACGACAATCCTTGTTGCCCAATGAAAGGATATATCGCATTGTATCCTCGCATGTTCTATGCCGATCTTCGGTTCCCTGTTCCAGAGTTGTTTTGGTCATAACTGGATTTCTTAGGCATTATCCTGGTCATGGTTGCCACGTAGCCATTCTTTCTGGTATTTCCTTGACACCTCGAATCTTGCATTCCTTGGTGGGGTTCAACATGACGTCCAACCATACCTGTTATATGTATTCCCTTGCGTGTTTTGGTAACCTTAATGACGACATTAGGGGCTAGTTGCAGGATTGGTTCTATGTGTCTGTTGGTTATGGCCACTTCGATTTGTGTGGTCTTCCGATAATAAGGTCTTTTCGAGTTCCTCTCAAACAGCGGGATATGAAATTGACTACTGAGGAGCAGATTATCAATGATCGTTTCTTGGGGCTTTCGGTGGTCCTGTTGAGTTCGTATCTTACTGATGACGTGGTGAGGTACAATGGCCTATATGTCATGAATGAGACTGAAAGGGCTTTGCTGACTGCAAGGCAAGTTGCGGATATTGCTGCCCGTGCTATCAGCGATGGAGTGGTCATTGATCGGAAAGTGAACTCTGATGTTACAAATCATGACGTTCATGTTCGTACTGCTACCGGTCCTTCTAGAAATAGGAAAGTGGCGAGGCCGGTTAGTCCGTCGAAGTGGTTGTTTCTGTCTTTCGATCATGTGTCAAAAAAGAAACGGCTTGTTGATTTTGTGCATCGCACTACTCTTTATTTGGATTTTATTAATAGAGATCCTTCGAGGGAGGACCGCTGCTATCTGTAGAAGGCGATAAAGTTGAGGTTGGCTCTGGAGAGGACTGAGAAGGATACAATCCATCCCTTGGATGATGGCGAGGTTTATTTCTACGTATGGTGGTCTTGACATTGTTAAGTGTTCTGAAGAGGATCCTCGGTCTTTGGATGACAAGATGCTCCAGTTGGTTGTTGTTCAATCTGAAGAACTTGACGGTTGAGGTCTAGCCTCTGAGTTGCAGTCTCATCTTCCTTCTTCCCCTCTTGCTGACGGAGGGATGGAGGTTCCTCTGTCTGCAGCCTACTTGAATCCTTCGACTGTTATTCGGTCCGTCTCTGGCGAGCGACGAGATGGTGATGGAGGTTCTCATGTTGTTTCCTTGTTTTCTCCTGCCATGGCTGGTGGTGGTTTCTCCATACTACCTAATCCTCGCGTTCTTTATTCGCAAATCAGTTGGAAGGAACCTACTTCTGAGGAGATCCGAGTTAAATCAGATGGGAAGTTAAGTTGGTTTTCTCGTCTTGGTGTGCAGGATGGTGCACGTAAGCTGATAAATGAATGGCACGGGCAATAGGTAGAGAAGCCCCCAATGCCCGTGCTAAATCCAAACCTTCACCTCGAGGATGGTGTTAGACTCGTAATGGATGGGATGACTCATCTCGCCTATGTAGGGGTAACGGGCTTGAATCGCTAGGTCAATCACAGTCTTATGGTTTCCTTGGAGAGGAAGCTTTTCATGTTTTTCCAAGTGTTCTCCCATGTTTTTCACCAGTATGACGCGTCAAAAGCATGATGTTTTGAACGAACCAAGGCAGTTGAAGTTTCTCAGACTTCGCTGGCCGAGGTGGAAGGTGCACGGGATCGGTCTGTGGCAGCGCTTGAATCTCTGAGAGCTAACCTGGAAGGCGTTCACACATGTTTGCTCGATGTGAAGAAGGAGATTTCCACTGAAAAGGCACTCCATGATGAGACCGCGCGGGCCATGTTAGAGCATTATGAAAATCACGATATTGCTGAGAAAATGGTGGAACAATTGTTGTCTTCGCTTGACGAGGTCAAGGCTGATTCTTCTGCGAAGCTTTCTACTGTCGATGGCCAACTTATCACTGTAAGAAGTAAGCTTGCTTCTATTAAGGATAAACTCTGTGTTATGGAGGTTGCAGACTGGCAACACATTGTTGATGGTCGGACTGAGCTTTTGGATTATATCGAGGGTCTTAGTGTTGATTTGACCCAATATCATCCTCTGGTGCATCGGTATTTTGAGGATATAGAAGATGTCGTTGGAGATGCTACTAGAGATCCTCTTCTTGAATAACGAGTCCCTATTGTTGATCTGGCTCCTGTGGGTGATGTTGTTGAGGATGTTATAAATGTTTCCCCTTACTCTTCCATTGTTGCTTTTGTAATTGAGCGGATTTTGAATGAACGAAATTAGCTCCTTTATCGTCTTTGTTCACTTGTCGTTGTTTTGCACTTTGTATTTGATGTTTCACTGATGTTTGTAGTACCCTTTCGGTGGGTTGATTTTTCCTATGTTTTAGTGCGCATGCATCAATCATGTACTTGTTGTTTTTGAATTGTTGTGGAAGGTTGCTTTGCTTGCGTATTTTCTCCTTTGAATCATTCGCCTAATATCTTGCTTTGCTAGCTTGTTGTTATGGGCAGTTGCTTCATTCAATTGGCTTGTCTGTTCAAGGTGCAACGCTCTAGTTGATTCAGAGTCGTTTCATTTGGTTGAAACTTTTACTTTGTTAACTCAATTCCTCGAATGATTCGAAATTTTTGTTTTTTCTCTTTAACTCGAGCGTCCAGCTTTTGCTTCGTTTTGTGCGACACCCTGGTCAACTCGAAGTCATTTTCCTTTTAGGTGATTTGTTTGTCAAACTTTTACTTCGTTAACTCGACACCTTGGTCGATTTGAAGTTGTTTTTTAGTTTGACTCGGGTATCCAACTTTTGCTTCATTTTATGCGACACTTTGGTCTACTCGAAGTCATTTTCAGTTGACTCGTTTGTCCAACTTTTACTTCGTTAACTCGACACCTCAGTCGATTTGAAGTTTTTTATTTAGTTTGACCCGGGTGTCAAACTTTTGCTTTGTTTTGTGTGACATTATGGTCGACTCAAAGTCATTTTCAGTTGACTCATTCGTCCAACTTTTACTTCGTTAACTCGACACCTCGGTCGATTCGAAATTGTTTGTTTAGTTTGACTCGGGTGTCTAACTTTTGCTTCGTTGGTTGATCAAACCAGTAGCTTATCATGAATACTTGACTTGCGTCTTGATTCTTTGTGGGCTTTTGCGCCCATTGTTTCCTGTAGTTTTTTTACTTTTTCAGTAGTCGTTCTTCTAGAGTGGCTCTATAAAATCGTGGAGCGTTTCTTCTTTTATTCCTTCATTGTTTATTGTTTACCCTTGTGTTGGCACTCGTGCCCCTTCTATTCCTTCTAATTTATGACATTATTTGCTCGTGTGGTTGTTGGTCCCCGATTGGCTCTGCAGGTTTGCCCTGTGGTTTGTTAGTACCTTTGCAATTAATTTTGGCCGAATTTGCCTCTGTGTTGAGGTCTTTTGAGTATTGGCCTTTCAATATAGGTATATTCGAGTGGGAGGTGCTTCTTTCCCAGGGAAAATGTTGTGTAGGGCATATATTAATTCCCCTAATCGTTCATTTGATCCCGTGGCGGTAGCGTCAGCTTTATCCTTGCCTTTGAACTTCTTATCTGATGTGCCGACGAACTCATACAGTCGTTTCCTTTGGATTAAATGTTCAATCTCTTCTTTTAATTTGTAGCAATCCTCAGTATCATGCCCGTGATCCTAGTGGAAAGAACAATACATACTTTTATCTCGTCCTTCCGGGTCTCCTTTCATTCTTGTTGGCCAATTGACTTTCTCCCAGTTTGATATGTGTTTTAAGATGTCAGTTCGGTTTGTTTTTAGGGTTGTGTACGGTTTATACTCCTTCCTCATTACACTGGTTATTCGCTCATGAATGGGTCGTGTCGACTGTGATTTCCTGGATTGTTGGTTGGATTTTGTGTGCTCGTCGCCTCGATGTTTCTTTAAATGACTGTTGTCCTCCCGTGATCCGCTATCTCATCTTTCTTTCTCATTTTCTAGAAAGGTTTCTCTCTTCTGGTCGTTCTTCCTCATTGCAGCTTTCATTTCCTCAAGGGAGATATGTTTTTGTGCTATTTTCAATAGGACCGCCATGCCTTTCGGAGGTTCCAAGTTAAGGGCATAGAAAAAGGTACCTCTCTTCAATCATACGATGAAAGTTGCAGCGGTTGTGTCGTCGCTGCATCCATCAACCATTGTTAGTTCGTTGGTTAAACGAGTAACATATTTTTATATCATTTCGTTCGGCTTTTGTCAGATATGCAGAAGGTAATGGGCTCCTTTCTTCATCTGTTGGCTCCCGATGAATCTGGTAATGAAAGCAGTGGCTAAGGCATGGAAAGAATCTATTGACCTTGGCAATAAGCTGTTGAACTAGTTCATTGTTGTGGAAGTGAGGCTGGTTGGGAACGTTCTGCACAAAATCGACTCCGTAGTTTATTTTAGAGCCATCATATGGTGAAAGTGTCTCAGGTGATCAGTCAAGTTGGCAGTGTCGTTGTACATTTCGAACTTTGGCGGAGTGAACTTCTTCGACATTGTTTTCTTCATGAGTTCGTCAGAGAATGGCGGCTTGGCCAATTCATATAGTATGTTGGGATCCATGACTCCGATTCTGAATGATACCTCGACAACTGTTCCGCCGCTCTATGGAGTTTTGTCTCGATTGAGTTCGTTGCTTTCAACATTTCCTTGTTGGGGTTTCGTTAAAACTTCGTCGCTCCCTTGAGTTCGGATAGTGGAGTTTTGTTGGGGTGATGCAAGAGTAGGATCAGCTAGTTGAACGCATTTTTGGGTGATTTTATCTAGCATCTTCGTCATGTGTTTCATCTGAGCCATTAGCGAGTCTACCCGAGGGTCTGCAGCAGCGCTGACGGGTGTCTAGGCCGTTTGAACTATTGCATGTAGTGGATTCGCGTTTTCGGGTGCTAATGGTTCGGTGATCCAGATTGTGTCTTCTTTTCCGGTTGTAGTGGTGCATTGGAGGGAGAGTTGTCATTATCTGGGGACTGCATCATTTTATTTGACGATTTGCTGGCCCTTTGTCGGGTTGTGATAAATCTTTATCACTGTATGTTATGTAAAGAGGAAACTTGTCGTTCATCACAGACGGCGCCAAACTGATGCGGCCAAAATTGTCCTCTTGTGAGTTTGACATGCAAAACCAGTGTTAGACTGCCAAGGACCACCTTTTTGGTGGTCGAAGGCACTCCGATGCTTAAGTCAGTAATTTTGTTAGAAAAAGAAAGTAAATCTGGACAAAACTCAGTTAAAGCTGCATTCCTTTGTTGAGAGTTCCCTTTACCTTATATAATGGTCGTAGTTAACTCTCTGCGTTCACGCATGTGAGGCGCAATGAAAAGAGATGCTTCTGTAACGGTCTCCTCCTTAATGGAGATGCATTCGTGGAGGGGTCCCTCCACGGCTATTTCTTGGTGCAACGTTTTTCCTCTTAATGAGAGAACGTTTGACATGCTTGGATTTGGACTTTGATTCATCTGGGCCAGGACTCGGGTCCTGCCTACGCTTCCTTAGAGGTGGGCCTATCTCGGGCCTCTATAATTGCCCTCAATTCTTTTGGATTTTATGAGCTGGCCCAATGGATCGGGTGTTATATTCTCGTGATGGAACTTTAAGCCACATGAACGATCGTGATAATTGGTTTATTTTGATGTATCATCATTAGATATCAATTTGCAATAGAAAAAATGTTTAGTGTCAAATGCTAGAAAAATATGGTAATTTAGAAAAACTAATAGTATCTATTTTAAATGCATTATTATCATATTTCCCAAAAACCTATGGTCCTAGTCAGTTGATTGTTTGGGTGTGTGACTTCCCATATATATTTGATGAAATTGATCTTAATGAATTTGACGGTCAAATGTAATCAATTGTATAAGTACATTTCAATGGTAAAAGGTATGAAAGGTCCAAATCTTAAAATAAACAAACAACTACACATTTTGGTAAAAAGATTTTTTTTTTAAATCGTATTCGCCCCAAAAAATTGTTTTTGTTGATCCTAATTCCTCTACCACCACCATAAATACTCTTTCACCGCTATTATTGTCGATGTGACACTACCTATGTCACCCTAGGTCTCTCTTATCTCCATTTATTCCTTTATTTGTCCACTTTTTTTTTCCAGGACAACACTTATCGATTGGTTGTTGGTTATCTAGCATCAAACACCATAGCACCCAATTAGAGACAAAGCTACAATGTACTGGGGTGGGGCAAAGTTTAAGCCTTTTATTGTTTGAGTCGAGTCACTAATAGTAAGTAGAGTTTCATGGAAGTTGGGGCACTAAATCTACTGGAACAACGACTCGCCATGGTGGGGCAATCGAGAAGTACAATCAATGAGTCCAATGAAATAAAGTTTATTGTTTGTATGTTACTTCACCCAAGCAAACAACTATTTTACAAGAGTTGGAAAACCAACTAGTCCCTTGTCATCTAATCCAATCACACACCTATTAAACCTTTTAGGAAAGTCACACACGTTTTCACTACAACCATCAAACAGCCTATAAACACATTTTAAATGTACAAAGAAAATGTTGATCTCAAATCACTTTGGCCTAAACCGAAACCAAAATCATTTTCTGTCCACTTTCATGTGTTATGGTTAATCAAAAGCGACCGAGCTATGGGAACTCGG
Source organism: Berberis vulgaris (assembly GCA_963556465.1). Classification (NCBI taxonomy): domain Eukaryota; kingdom Viridiplantae; phylum Streptophyta; class Magnoliopsida; order Ranunculales; family Berberidaceae; genus Berberis; species Berberis vulgaris. The sequence continues at coordinate 79,642,532 of OY747127.1, forward strand.
AGACAAGCCATTTACAATTCTTTGTGTTGTTTGATCAAATAGAAATATAGTTCCTCGTGTAAATGCGAGCATTGCAAATGCATGTGTTTGAATAATCTACTCCAAAGCAGCTCCATAATGTCATTGTGAGAGATAACAACAAACATGGATTAGATTGTATATGCAATTAGTACTTACAAACTTTAAGATAACTTCTTATCAAGAAAACGTGGTAAGGTGGTTCAATTTATTAATTTAGTCAAAAGGGTTGTGCCAATATTTGTCTAAGCAAAGAGTGAGGAGTGTGCAAATGTTGACTTAATTGATCATGGTTTTGCTTCCAATTTAGCCAAACAATTCTTCCTTGTTGATCACGATTTTGCAATTCTCTATGAGTTGACTACAAATAATTCTCTGTTGACAATTTAACTATTAATAAAATTGTTTTGAACACTTCAAGTTATAACAAACTTTGTAGTGGTCTAGTATGGTCGATTAGATAAAGTTACTCATATAGGTTGGTCGATCACAACTATTCCAAACAAAAATTGTGAAAACTTTGTTTACCAAGTTTCAGAATTATTTTTTTCTTTTATTTTTAAAATTTGAATTACATGCTTATATATCAAAATAAAGTTAGTTTGAACCTGGCTTAGTATCATGAACTTAAAAAAGTAAATGCTAAAAAGGGAGAAATAAAACCAACACAAGAGATAACAAGGTTTACCCCGAAATCTGATTGACTTCCGTTGGCTAGTCCTAAATGAAAAAATGTGATAACCCCACAAACTTTCGATCTATTATAAAATATGCTAGAAGCTTATAGTGGATGTCCACCAGCCACCTCATGCTATGATGAGGTGGCATGTACTTGCCTCAAGTGAAAATAGGTGTCACCCTTTGGCAAAATCAATTGAATAGGCTCAAATGTTTTTTAGGTGCATGGTGTGAGAAAAGTATGTGATACATAAAGTTCAAGATAAATGTTTACAGAAACATGTATGAGAGAGAGAGAATGAATTAAAAAGAGCTAATGAAATGGGGATTTATTTTCTTTCATTTACAACACGTTATCAGCACGAAGCTTTGACCAATTGAGCGTACGAAGTTCCTACCAATTGAGCGATACATGATTATTACTTTTACTTTGATCTAAAGGCATTTGAACACGAAGCTCAACTTCGGTAATTTTTTTCCGCCTTCATTTTTCCAAACTTTTTATTCATAAGAGTTTAGAGGTAATTTATTCAAACAAGAGCTTATATTTCTTACGAATTTTAATATGACTGTTTCCATGATATATATTACATCTAGTGGATGTTGTCTCACAAGAAAACATTATTCCATGGCAATGTTCCATGCTTTGACTTCAAATTTTGTTTAAATCTCGGACCGCTCAACACACACATCACAATATCACACATGTGTTGGAATAGAGGCTAGAATAACAACAAAGTCTCTCACTTCGACTCATGTGGTGTTTAGTAGATACCATTGATGGTGGTACTGATAATTGGACAAATTATAGGTTGAATTTCATCATGAATACACCACTCACACGAGGAGAAAAATCCAACCCACAAGAATAACTAAGAAGAGAAAGGCCCAAAATTGAGATAGCAATTAATAACTCATCGGTTTCTTCCATTTCTTCTCTTAACATTGATCGTCTCCAAAATTGTCTTCTAAATAAACAACGAAAGGTGAGTGTGGCTAGCCCACGACGTCGAAACTCACCTCGAGGTATTCTAAGGTTGAACTCCAGCTCCCCGTAGGCAGAATTGCCAAGTTTCTCAAAGCCGGAATCCACGCCAAACCCATCGGCGTTGGTGCCCTCATTTACCTCTATGTCGTGTTCAAGTACCTTGTTGGCTTGTTGCTGAAGTTTTTGAACTTGCTTATGGTTTCAAATTTGTTTGTCACCAAACTATTACAATATTTTCATTAAATAACTCCAACTCATAGGCTTCTTCACTAAGCCCAACCTCAAATATCTCCAGCATGTTTTCTTTATTGGAGCTCCTCATCTCTTTATGTGGTTTTCTTCACTGATTTATCTTAAAACGCTAAACCTTGTTGCAAATTGGGTAAAGAGACTAGACATAGAGAATTAGGGAAATTAGCATGCCAAACATCAAAGTATGTGTCAGATACCAACTTATCTCTGAAATAATGGATTTTTCCTAGTGGTTTTGAGAAATGAAACCAATAAAATAAAATAAAAACATGGGTAGTAAGCTATGTGGTGTTGAGTTATGTTCATTTAGTTGATATAGGTAGGTGTGTCTGTGTGTTATTATTGACCGAGGTGTTAACTATTGCATTATATGTTGTCAATGTAATTTTTGATTTCCAAGGAAGAATTACTTCCTACCTAAGATAAATTTCAATTCATAAAATTACAGTGAGGTGTATGTATAATTGTGTTTCCTCCAAGTTGGTATTTATTCTCATCACTTTGTTGTCAAACCGAAATCTTTTGACAATGATTGTTATTTCGGAGTAGGTAAGCAATTAAGCACAAACTTTGTTTGCTTTAGTATTTATTGCATCTGTATAATGATCATTATTTTGGCCATGTCATCCCACTAAAATAGGTTAACTAAAAATAATGTTTGTGAAACAAAACAGATCTAGTATGCAAAATAAAGTAACTATACGTGTATTTTATACACCTAAATTTTGCAAAATCTATTTATATGTGGGTTTTATTTCATTAGTTACATGTCACGTCAATTACACACCTCACAGGGAGTTATTCTATTGACCAAGTGGTGCACCTCTTATGGGTGAATAACTTATATAAAAGTTGACAACTGTCGAAGTGGTAGCCCTAGAAGTGGTAACCACAGTAATCACTTCAGAATAAGTAGAGAACATTCACAACATAGATACCCTCGAGTATGAGATAACCCCAACAAAGGTAGTCATTAGTGACAATATTCATCCCAGCAGTGGTGGTTACCACAATGTTATAATATGTCTAATACTTATATTATAAACCACTTGCAGTGGTCGAGAATACTTTCTACTTGTGACACATTAATATCATAGATGATGTTACAGTAGAGTATTTGCTGCTATATGTGAAATACATACAGTACATTATGTTTTGATTTGTTTGATTTATTTACTGCATACATTTTCTTTGAAAGTATGATTTATAAACAGCAAAAGATGGACAATCATATTTGTTTAATTGTTAGTGTCATTACCCATAATTTATTGACAAGTTTGAACATTTTCTCAACGCTGATCTTTATGACACAAAGAGTGTCTATTCTCACCGTTATTATTGTAGTTTCTAAATAAACTTGTTTTATGACAACATATATGCATCACATCTAATGTTGGAAGCCTGAAGCTTACATTAGAAATGTATACATCAAGCTTGAAACTTACATTCAAGATATATGCATTACATCTAATGTTGGAAGCCTGAAGTTGCATTAGAGATCATTTTCATTAAATCATTGGAACTATAACACTCTCGGAGTTATTATATCATACAATAGAAGCTTCTACATGGATACCATTCCGTTATATGTCTTCACTTTGTTGGAAGACTTTTAATTATGCAGTCTAGACTATCTAATAGTATCTGGGAACATACAATATTGCGTATTGCAAAATTGCATAGTGTGACTCTATTCTCATTGTTAGGGGAGATATGGAGATAGAACGATGTGGAATTAGAATACTTTAATTTTGTCTCATTTGGACCCTAAAATCATATGTGTCAGCTATGAGTACACCTGCTCCCTAAAGGACAAAGTTTGAATAAGAATACTTCCATTTTGTCTCATTTGGACCCTAAAATTATGTGTCAGCTATGAGTACACTGCTCCCTGAAGGACAAAGTTCGAATAATGCAGCCAGTGAATCTATGACATACTAGAAATGTGGTAGACACCTGCTTAAATTTGTATCCCTAAAGGACAAACTTCGAATAAGGCATTTAATGAATCTATTGCACGTCAGAAGCGAGACAGACCTATAGGTTCCAAAGATTTAATTATTTGAAAACAGAGAATTTGAAAAATTCATGCCCTAATGCTTTTGAAGAAGCGATGCTTGAAACTCCTGCAAAAGTTGTACAGGCTCCAGAAAGAAGTTGTACATGATGCTCCAGGGAGATTAATTGTCTTAGTAAATATATGTATAAGGAAGATTATGCAAATTTGACCATGTGTCTTTATTAAGAAATCATTAACTGCTTTTGTCATACTAACAATTTATGACAGTAATATAACTCTTATTGGACCTTGAAAACACTGTTCATTATATAGACACAAAATTACAATTAAAGACTTTGGAAAACTACTTTTGTCTAGGCCTGCATATCAAGTAAAGTACTAGTAGAATATTGGTTCATCAATCAAGGTATATTGATAAGATTTGTAACACTTTTAACATGGATAACTCTCATCCACTTAGTATGTCCATGATCGTCCGATCTTTATATCTCAATAAAGACTTGTATCAACCAATTAAAGATATTCAAACATGTAGTACCATGTCTAAGTATTATTGGTGCCTAGTTATTTTTAGCACCAAGTGCATAACAAGATATAATCTATTTCTGTGCATTTACTAGCAAAGTATAGTTTTGCACAGACTTATACATATTGGCATGACATTAGACATATATCTTCGTGGGATCATTGATATGAGTTTATTACTGTCATTTAACTAACCATTCTAACCTATATGCAGATTCAAGTTCTCAGTTTGACCCTTATCAGAGTAGCTCACAGGCTTCATCAAAGGAAATCGAACGAAAGACATTCAATAAAGTTCTTCTATTCACACGAGATCCAGAAGAACCATATGATTGAAGTCGAACAACTTCAGTATAGTGACAACTTTGCAGACCTATTCATCAAATTGGTTTACGAGATTGACATGCACCGACTTAATTATCAAAGTAATTCAAGTTCTACTATCATGAGGGGGAGTTATTAACAAGGGGAGTATCCAGAAGTATACCCCTTGGTGTGCATCCAGAAATATGCTTCGAGATCATATAGAAGTGCGTTATATTTTATTTATCGCGTTGTACTCTTTTTCATTCGACAAAGATTTTCCCATTAGGTTTTTCTATCAAGGTTTTAACGAGGCAACATTATGCGCATAGAGTATCCTGAAGTATGCATAAGTAGTGGTTGTACTCATTTTCATTCCACATGGTTTTATCCCATTGGGTTTTCCTGTCAAGGTTTTAACGAGGCAACGATGGTGGTAATACAATCTTCATTGCATAAAATGATATACTCATGTACTCCAGAAGAGACATGAATTTGAATGTTCTTTCAGAAATCGTTGCATGATAATAGACTGAGATGGTTTACAATCTCATCCATTTGATATGATTATCAGGTGGAATGCTCCATAAGAGGGACCTGTTTTTGCCAAAGCCTTTTTGACAATTTGCGCGCTGTACTATTTTTTCTTCACTGATGTTTTATCCCATTGGTTCTCCTATCAATGTTTTAATGAGGCAGCATTTCGCGCATCCAACAAAAATTCAAGGTTGCAATATATGATACTCTCTCTTTGGATATGTTTTTTTCCATTGGATTTTTCTTTGAAGCTTTTCATGAAGTCAGTAACGTAAACATCCGAGGGGGAGTATTATAGAATATGCTAGAAGCTTATAATGGATGTCCACCAGCCACCTTATGCTATGAGGTGGCATGTACTTGCCTCAAGTGAAGATAGGTATCACCCTTTGGCAAGATCAATTTGCCTATAGATAGGATCAAATGTGTTTTCATGTGCATGGTGTGAGAAAAGTATGTGATACAAAGATTTAAAGAGAGATATTTACAGAAATTCAGACACATGTATGAGAGAGAAATTGAATTAAAAAGAGTAAATGAAATGGAGATTTATTTTCTTTCATTTACACCTAGATCACTGAATTCTTCAAAAACCATACTAAATAGCAGTGTTCTAAAAAACGCTTAAACCACATTTTTCACTTATTTTTTTCACCAAAATCTACACTATTCAACACACATCTCGAGAAAAAATTAAATGGTCCAAATTTAATATAACACACATCTCTAGGTAAATCTAACGGTTCAAATTTAATAGTATACTCATCTCGAGGAAATCTAACGGCCCAAATTTAATAATTTACACATCTCGAGAGATATTTCTCGAGATAAATACATAATTAAATTTGTACCGTTAGATTTAACTAGAGATCTTTTACCAAAATCTAAACGATTCAACACGTATCTCGAGGACAATCCAACAGTTTGATCTCTCACCAAAATCTAACGGTTAGCTTTACCTAGAGATGTGTGAACTATTAAATTTGGACAGTTAGATTTTTTTCGAGATGAGTGTAATATTAAATTTGGACCGTTAGATTTACCTAGAGATGTGTGATATTAAATTTGAATCGTTTAAGTGAAAAATGTGGTTTAATTTGTAATATGTGAAGTGTGGTTTAATTTGTAATAAGTGAGCGGAGACAGAAAATGTGGTTTAATTTGTAATAAGCGAGTCGAGAGAGAGGGAGAAGAGAACCGTAGATTGCTTTTACCTGAATCCGACGGATGGTACGCCCCAAAGGTCTCATCAAGTGAACACACATAATTTTTCTCTCTCGATTAAACGAGATTGATATTCTGGGGGGAACTTCGACTTCCTAGCGCAGTATTAACACCGACTTGTATTCTACCTGCACACCGATTCGCTTAAACCTAAACATTTTCATCTTGCAACGTTCGAGTTCCGTCTCTCGTTCAAAACTCCCTTTATACCCTAATTCGCCCGAAACTGTCAAAAACTAGGTTAGAAATTGAAAGTCATCATCAATGGAAGAACTCATATGGACATCGGATTTCAATTCCATGCTTTCATCTCATCTCGGTCGAGTGATGAATACGCTTCTTTCGTCTCGTCCGAAAAAGCTTCAAGACGCCATTTCTCGCATCGGTTCCGACTCAGCTAGAAGTGTTAACGGTTGGTCTTTTATCTGTGTTACTAAATGAGTCTTTTTTATTTTCTTGAAATATCAATTTCGATTGATTTTGAGTTTTATTTGTTCTGATTGAATTTTTCTCAGGTTCTTTAGAGGAACCACTTTTGGTTCTCCGAAAATACGTTAAAGATGCGGTCGAAAAGGGGGAGAAGTTGGATGAAGTTCTTGTTCCAATGATTCAAAGTGTAAGAAAACTGTAAATCACTCTTTTCTTTATTAGAATTTGTCGAATCCTTGTTTTTATGTTTTATTTGATTTAGTTTTCTTGGTCTTACTTGTGTTGTTGTTCTGGCAGTCATTGAAGTCGAAGGATTCCAGACAAGTTTTGGTGCTTCTTAACTGGCTCTTTCAAGACGACCTTCTTTTTGAGCCTTTGTCAACTAATCTTGCAAAAATGATTGCGATCACGGATGATCGGTATATTTCTCTTGGCTGGTGTTCCTTGATACGCAGACTTATGGATCATGATACTATCTCAAATCAATTTCCAAACTCTGGTAATGTGATTAATTGTCTCGAGTACCTCCATGAATAGATTTTTGGCTTTCTATATTTGGCTTCATGGGATGGAGATTAGAATCTCTAAATAAGAGTATAATTGTTCTATTCATACTGAATTTTATATTCAGACTGTTTTATTTTAATGAGTTAACTTTGAATGTAAACAAAAGCACCTAACTTAGCAAACATAGTTGCAACGATAGGGAACAGAGTTATCAGTGTAAAATGCAACTTGTAAGGAATCAAAATTCTTGCTCCCTAAAGTTTCATTTTTGCGACTAGGGCTACCTGGGTGAGAGTGATGGTGATTGCCTTTCTCATTGTATTTCTCTCAATGCTTGCCTTTGGGAACCTGTTGACTATCACTTACTCAATTGTCCCTTCATTGAGTCAATATGCACTTCCTTTCTTTTGGAATTTGGTTTGTTTATTGTGCCACAGAAGGTGAGAGAGTAGCGTCCATTCCCTCAAAGAGAAAAAAATATTGCTGTCTCATTCCCTTTGTCATTCATCTTTCGCAAGTTCGATTGGGGCATTGCTCACAATTTGGATTGGGCCATTCTAGTGATTAAAATCTATGTTTCAGTTGCGGATGAGTGTTTTTGTAGGGACTCTATTTGAAGAGGTAATTGCGAATTGAAGGTACTTTTGTTGGATTGTTGTTTTTCTTGGCTGGGGATTTATTTTATTTTATTTATTGATTGCTGTCTAAGCCTTTGTACAGTTTTGTATTAAATGATCCAATCTGAAAGATATACTTGATGAATTAGAGGGAATATGACAAGGCCCGTTAGTTGACAAACAATTTCCATCAATCGACAAGTATTTAAAGGCCTTTTTTGGGTGGGTAGTTAAATTCTGGATACATGAAGGCCCACTTTTCCAGCTAGTTTGGAGCCAGACGGAGATCACATTAAGGATAGGTTAAATGTTTCTACAAGGAAGATCAGGATTACATAGTTCTTTCAATGACGTTTTGGGCTTTGATTCAGGTGAGGAAAGAAAGGGCAAGCCTAAGCGCAGGCAGAGGACGAGTGTAACTCAGTTATCAAAGGGGAAGAGGATGCAATCTGTAGTAATGTAATCCAGGCAGGGTGTTGGGGGGGTGGTTAGGAGGAGCGGGCACATCATTTCTATTGTATTGTTGGATCTCGCGCCTTTGTGTTTCTGTGCTCATGTTTTTCCATTTTTGGTGCAGTATCCTTAATGGATTACTAGGGGATTGATTGTAATCGTTCGGGTTTTTAAGGAATTTTAATCTTTGAAAATAAAATTGTCTATGTATGAACACTCAAAAGCTGGTCATCAATTTTTAGTGTAATAAGGATAATCAACATACAAAGAAACATAGATCAGAAGAGCTTGACGAGGGTAACCACAAGAAGCACGGTTTTCAACCGTACTTGAAAATTAAAATATTTTTAGGGTTACGAGCCTTCAAGCTTCAGTCGGTATCTAAAGAAACAGATCGCCCATATACACCAAAAGTGTGGCGGGATGATACTGAACTGCAAGTCAGTGGTTGCAATAATGTGTTATTTTCCAAAGCATTGTGTCACCCTTATATGTTGTGAGCCCCTCACATGGTTCAAAGAAAATGGTGTAAACTAATTTCCTACATATAGTAAATTTCAATCTAGGCCTTTTGCAATACTTTGTAACCTTCCTATTTTGTTCCAATGGACTGATCTGTAGGCTCCATTAAATCCTTCCAAATTTTTTTGATGAACACGTCCAGTCATCTAATTCTGTAAACTGAAATTGTATTTGTTGATTTTTTGCCTTGTATTTTCATAAGACTCAAAATTTGTGACATTCCATAACGTAAAAGATATTTCTTATTGCCCATACTAACTTATAGAATCTCTTTCGTCTACCTAGTAATCATGATCCTAATGTGGTTTTAAGTCGCCGTTCAGTATCTGGAAACATTGTTATTGACTATTCTAACGAATATTGTGATAAGAACCTGTAATAGGAATCAGATTAGCTAGAACACTTGAGCAAATTTAGCAAATTGCACAAAAATGAAATGGGAGAAAGGAGTATTGTATTGATAACAAGGGATACAATTCCAGGAATTCAAGAGCCTGGCCTCTCCCTTTCAATACACTTTTCTCTTCATACCCTACTCCCCTTACATACATCTCTTTTTATTCCCTAAAGAGCTCTTCTCACATAACCAATTCTTGTTGGTATAAAACCAACCTAACAAACTCATCCCTAGACAACCACATATTCACTAACTACTTGGACACATCAGCTAATACCAGTCTCTTACTGCTGTCCCAAGGCCTTCTTCCTTCTAGCATACGTGTACTTAATGGCGGGCTTATCAATACCCCCCGCTTGAACTCGCACCTTGTCCTCAAGGTGAAAAGAAGGGAATTGAGTGTTGATGAGATCAAACTCTTCCCAAGAGGACTCAAAATCAGGCATGTCTTTCCATTTAATGAGGACTTCCAGACAGCCTTGCGCATTATAACGCAATTCCAGCACTTCAACAGGTTCAACAAGCCATTCTAATTCATCCGAGAGTTGAAGAGGGAATGGTTGAGCTCTGTCTTTCTGTCCCAGGGCTGGACGCAACATAGATACATGAAAAACTGGGTGTATAGTGACCGTAGGAGGTAGGTCCAGCCTGTAGGCAACCTTGCCAATGCGAGCCAACACCTTATAAGGACCAAAATAGCGTGGGGGCAAGCTTCTCATTCAGTTGTCTAGCCAAGGAGCGTTGCCAGTAAGGTTTAAGCTTGACATATACCAAATCTCCCACAGCAAAACTGACATCCCTGCGCCGCTTATCCGCAGAGTGTTGCATATGCTTCTGAGCACGCAGTAAGTGAGCCTTGAGCTCCTCAATAACTGCATCCATGTCCCTTAATTGTAACTCTAGAGCTGAGTTAGTAGTTGAGCCGTCTTCAAACCTTAACAAGGGTGGATGAGGCCTATTATACACCACTTTGAAAGGGGTGGTGTTGGTGGAAGAGTGGAATGAAGTGTTGTACCAGAATTCTGCCCAAGGCAACCACTTCACCCATTGTTTGGGCTTATCTCCTACGAAGCACCTCAAATATGTTTCGATACATCTATTGACAACCTCGGTTTGGCCATCCATTTGTGGATGATAGGAGGAGCTTTGCTTCAGTACGGTTCTTTGCAGCTTAAATAATTCAGACAAAAAATTGCTCATAAAAACTTTATCCCTATCCGACACTATGGACCTTGGAAACCCATGTAGGTGAACCACTTCACGAATGAATAAGGCAGCAACCCCTTGAGCCGTGAAGGGGTGCTTAAGTGGCAGAAAATGGCCATATTTGCTAAGGCGATCGACGACTACGAGTATACAAGAGTAGCCATCGGATTTTGGAAGGCCTTCCACAAAATCCATGGAGATGTCATCCCATACCTGGTCTGAAATTGGCAGCGGTTGTAGCAGTCCTGCAGGAGATAGAGTCATGACCTTGTTGCGTTGGCAAACATCGCACTTGGCAACATAGGCTTGGACTCGTTTCTTCATATCCATCCAATAGACATCTTGGGAAAGACATAAATAAGTCTTCAATGCTCCCGAATGGCCCCCCATGTGGTTATTATGGTATGCCTCCAAGAGTCTAGGAACCCAAGGTGATGATGATAGGATCACCACTCTACCATGATAAAACAACCGGTCATGCTCGATGTGGTACCCAGCTGGAACCTCTTTCCCTATTACGAGATCAGCGTATAATGGCCCTAAAAATTTATCTCGGCGGACCTCTTCATTCAGCCCATCCAAGCTAGTGCTCCAAGAAGACAGGGCGGCTAACTCACACTCCTCGGGTCGCCTAGATAGCGCATCCGCTGCCTTATTCTCAACCCCCGGTTGATACTCAATGTCAAATTGGTACCCTAGAAGCTTGGATATCCATTTTTGATGTTCATCCGCCACTACCTGCTGATCTAAGAGAAACTTGACTCTTCTGGTCTGTGCGCACCAAAAAAGCCTTCCCAAAAGGTAAGAACGCCATTTTTGAATTGCCAAGACTATTGCCATTAACTCCCGTTCGTAAATTGATTTTAGTCGAGCCCGGGCACCCAAAACCTGACTGAAATATGCAACTAGCCGTTGTTTCTGCATCAACACAGCCCCAATACCTGTACCCGAAGTGTCGGTCTTAATCACAAAAGGGTCGAAAAATCAGGAAGCGCAAGAATCGGTACTGTCATCATGGCCTCCTTTAATTGCAAAAAAGCCCGTTCGGCCTCCCTAGACCAACCCCAACTGTCTTTTTTGAGGAGATCAGTGAGTGAGGATGCCATTTGTCCATAACCTTGAACGGATTTTCTGTAGTAGCCAGTCAGCCCCAAAAACCCGCGCAACTTCTTTAAATTTTTTGGTATAGGCCAAGACGCCATTGCGGAAAGTTTGGAAGGATCAGCGATGACTCCCTGTGCCGACACGATGTGCCCCAAATACTCAAGCTCCCGCTCTCCGAAAGTACACTTTCGCTGATTCACAAACAATGAGTGATGCCGTAGTGTCGAAAATATGTGTAGGTGCCTGACATGTTCTTCCTCATTCTTGCTATATACCAAAATGACGTCAAAGAAAACCAACACAAACTTCTGTGAGATTTTCTTGAAGACGTTCATTAGCGCCTGGAAGGTGGCTGGTGTGTTGGTGAGCCCGAAGGGCATGACTAAGAACTCGTAGTGCCCTTCATGGGTTCGGAAGGCTGTTTTTGGCACATCTTGGGGCCTTACACGAATCTGATGATACCGAGATTTCAGATCCAATTTAGAAATTTTTTTTGCCCCATGTAGCTCATCCAGTAATTCGTCAATGATCGGAATTGGGAATTTGTCGGCCACCGTCACCCGGTTGACTGCCCTATAATCCACACAGAAGCGCCAACTACCGTATTTCTTCTTGACCAATAAAACTGGGCTGGTGAGAAGGGGTTATGACTTGGTTGGATAATGCCGGCTGCCAACATTTCCCCCACCAACTTCTCTATTTCATCCTTCTGAATTTGCGGGTAACGATAGGGCCGGACACTTACAAGCTCAACCCCGTCCTTGAGTGTGATGGCGTGATCGCAACTCTGTGGAGGGGGTAACCCCTGTGGTGAATTGAAGATGTTGGAGTACTGACCCAAGACGTCCTTGATGCTAACTGAAACCGACTCCACTGGTGTATTATCCTCCTGCCCCTTCAAGGCCAAAGTCCCCAACTCTAGTAACACGCCATGACCTTGATGTTGTACTACACGCACCAATGCCTTGAAAAAAATCTGAGTTTTCATAAGCTTGGATCACCCCGCAATGTAACCGGAGTTCTGCCCACTGTGAATTTCATGATCAAAGACTTCCAATTGATGTACATCACCCCCAATTTCTCCATCCATTGCATACCCAAAATTACATTAGTACCCCCCAAATCTAAAGGTATGAAATCTTCAGTTAGAAGTGAAAGCAGTATTTGTTTGCAAATCCCTTATGTTCTTACCGAATCCCCTGTTCCCATCATCACCCCGTAATCCGCTGTCATTGTGAGAGGAAGCCCCAATTTCTGAACTAAATCTCGGTCGATAAAGTTGTGCGTTGCCCTTGAGTCTACCAACACTGTGACGGGATGAGAAGAAATTACCCCTTGTAACTTCATCATTCGAGAAAAAGTGAACCCCACTACGGAGTTCATCGAGAGCTCCACACTGCCCTCGATTTGCTCTGGTTCTCCATGGTCCAGTCGCTCCAAATCAGGCCCTTCTTCGTCCTCCCGTGTTTCCTCAGGCTCATCCAACAAGAGGACTTGTAATTGGCGATTTTTGCATCGATGCCCAGGAGAGAACTTTTCATCACATCGGTAGCAAAGACCGCGAGCCTTCTTGTTGAGAATCTCCGTCTCCGTAAGCCTCATGAACCCTGGAATTCGGCGAGGAGCTGGATTGTCCGCCGAACCTGGTAGAGGAGGCTTGCGGACGACCGTCTTGCTGCTGTCTACAAGCGGCGCAAGTCGAAGAGGAGAAGGAGCAAATGAATGGGGGCTAGGGTTCGTGTTTGAGGTGGAATATGAATTGCTTGGGCTGGGCCCTTTAGTCCAGTTGGAGCTCGATCCAGCCCGGTGCCCTAACATGACCCGATTTCGGTCTTCACTAACTGGGCCGACTCCATCATTTCCATTAGGCCCTTGGGCCTCATCAATCGAACCTCAGCCCGTATCTGCTCCTTCAAGCCATTGATGAAGGTACTCTCCAGCACCTCATCAGGAAGGCTACGCAGAGGGGAGGCAAGGGTTTCAAACCTCTCGACATACTCATCAATGGTTTAGGTTTGCCGGCTAGCCAAGAACTTCTCCATCAGTGTGCCCTCTCTCAGAGGTCGGAATCGAGTGAGCAACACCCGCTTGAACTCTTCCCAATTGGTTAGCTCACGACGCCCTTCGAGCCATGTGAACCAGCCGAGAGCTCTCCCTTCCATGCTCACTGTGGATGCCTCAATCTTCTCTTTTTCAGTCATCCGAGTCATGGCGAAGTATCTCTCTACCCTGAATATTCACCCATCGGGGTCTTCACCCATGAAGATTGGAAACTCCAACCTCTTCAACCCTGGGGAGTCTTATCTGGGTTCCCTTTCCATGGAGCAATCTATGTTGCCAGGATACAAAGCCTCTTCTACTGCTGAAGTGGTTTCTACTGGATCTGGTGGTTTATGTTTCTCCATAGTGGCGGAAGAAGATTCAACCCCATCTCGTTTCAGCAGCATCTCCACCTTACCCGTGAGGTACTCCAATGCCCTTTCCACTCCCTCAAAACGATTCTTTATTTCAGGTAACTTTTGCAATCCCACTCTTACTGAATCTAATTCATGCTGCCACTCACCTTGCATCATTTCCATTCTTTCTTCCAATGCTTCGATCTTCTTTTGTGCCATTTATTTGTCAGTGATCTTTCGCTCTGATACCAAAATGATAAGAACCTGTAATAGGAATCAGATTAGCTAGAACACTTGAGCAGATTTGGCAAATTGCACAAAAATGAAATGGGAGAAAGGAGTATTGTATTGATAACAAAGGATACAATTCCATGAATTCGAGAGCTTGGCCTCTCCCTTTCAATACACTTTTCTCTTCATACCCTACTCCCCTTATATGCCTCCCCTTTTATTTCCTAAAGAGCTCTTCTCACATAACCAATTCTTGTTGGTATAAAACCAACCTAACAAACTCATCCCTAGACAACCACATATTCACTAACTACTTGGACACATCAGCTAATACCAGTAAGATCTCTTACTGTTGTCCCAAGGCCTTCTTCCTTCTAGCATACATGTACTTAATGGTGGGCTTATCATATTGATGAACAAGTAGATACATACACATTGTAAGTTTTTGAGTTTGTTGATGTATTGCTCATTCACTCTTTCTTAGGTGTGATGTGACCTGTTTCTTCTAATTCAGAATAAAAGTTCATAAATAATGAGAAATTAGCAATGTCATATTATATACGGAAAAAAAAAACAAGTTAGGGGTGATAAGGGAAAGTTTTAGGATGTTGTTTGGATGGTGGAGGCATCTATTAACGAAAGATTTCCAAGACTTTCACTTTATCAATAATAAGCAAGGTAAAGTGGTTGCTCGGTACATCTTCTGCTTTGTGGTTGGATTACCAGGGTGCTTATGCATTTTATTGGATTCTTTGGGTTGACTTAGGAATTGCAGCAACAAATTATTGCTTTTTGAAGTGGTGGTTATTGAGTTTTTATTTGCGCTACGGAGTTTGGGTATCTCAGAATTAAGGCCCCTCTCTTGTTATTGTTGCGGGTTCTTTATCAATAAATTTTACCTTTACAAAACATAAAATTGTGAGACTGCAGAAAGCCTATTAAGAAGCTGGGTTTCATAGATTCTGGTAAGTAGATCATACATGGTTCAGGGGTTCAATACATAGTATTATAGTATTGGGTGTGACGCGTCCAACATAGTCATGCGACAAATCCTAAAATTTAAGATTAGGTGACAACATTATACTTAAATATTTAATTTGATTATATATATAGTGTTGTATGAATCATGGAAAATCGCGAGTCAAATCGTCGATTTGACTCGAATCGGTCTGCAACCGATCTGAATCACCCAATAAATTGGATTTCACACAAATCAGTTTGAATCGACCATGATTCAGAGTTTAAATCACTAAATCGTGATTGTAACTAACTCGTTTGAGTTTGTTATTCGTATAGAAGAAACAAAAAGAAGAATAGATCAACAGAAGAAATAAAAGGAAAAAAATAAAAGAAGAAGAAGAACCAAAAAAGAGGAAGAAGACATATCTGTACGCTCCTCTACGCGAGCTCTTGCAGCTGGCTCTTTTAGTCGGCGAAAAAGGTCGCGAGTCATACACAACAGTGCTATGAAGTTTGGTGGATCTCTGTGCACTTAGTCTGCTGCCTTGATTTCGATTTGTTTGGATTTTGGGGTCTCTCACCCTTGCTTAAAAAAAATAAGAAGATAAGGGTGGATGGATCATCATCATCAAAGCCAATTCCCGATATTTTCGGGGTCGGCTACATGGATTTTGATTCTCCAAGCAATGCGGTCTTCCCACATATCCTCGCATAATCCAAGCTCAAGGATGTCTTCATTCACCACCTTCATCCAAGTTTTCAACGGTCGTCCCCTCCGTCTATACCCTCCATTAACTTGCCAATCTAGACATTTTCTAATTGGCTCCGTGCTTGGTCTTCTTCGCGTGACCATACCAAGTTAAACACATTTCTCTAATTTTGTCCTCTATAGGCGCTATACCTAAGTATCTTCTAATTCTTTCATTCCTAATTTTATCCTTACGTGTTTTACCGCACATCCACCTTAACATACGCATTTTTGCTACTGCCATCCTATACTTATGTTGTCCCATAGTAGCCCAACATTTTGAACCGTATAGCATGGCTGGTCAAAGAATTGTCTTATAGCATTTCCCTTTTAGCCTTGTAGGTATCCTTCAATCGCATAATACTCCTGACGTCATTATCCATTTCTGTCAGTTAGCTTTAATCCTATGGTCCACATCTTCTTCAATAGCCCCATTTTTTTGAATTATAGATCCTAGGTATCGAAAAGCCTCACACTCTGAGACCTCCACGCCTTCGATTTCAATTGCATTACTCCTCCCTCGTGATTCACACCAAAGTTGCACACTAGATACTTTGTCTTCGAATGACTAATTCTAAAACCCTTACTCTCTAGAGCCTCCTACCACCTATCAAAATTTTGACCTAAACCTTCACTAGTCTCATCAATTAAGACAATATCATCTGCAAATAACATTCACCAAGGTACATTTTCTTGTAAATGTCTCGTCGACTCATCCATGACCAAATCAAAGAGGTATGGACTTAAGGCGAACACTTGTTACAGCCCCTTCATACACATTCTTAATGATATCGACATAACATTGAGACACTTTCTTCCTTTTAAGCACCCACCAAATTAACTCCCTGGAGACCCTATCGTAAGCTTTCTCCAGATCAATAAAATCCATATGCAAACTCTTACGTTCCTCTTCATATTTTTCTATAATTTGCCTAAGCAAGAAAATGGTCTCCGTAGTAGACCTACTCGGTATAAATCCAAATTGATTATCCGTAACTGTGGTTAAACTCCTAAATTTTTGTTCTATAACCCTCTTTCAAAGTTTCATTGTATGACTCATAAGGGTGGATGGATGGATTTTTCTTTCTACCCTTATACAAATCTTCAATACCTAGTACTATGTACCACCAACCCATTTTCTCCCTTTTCTGTTTTTGTTTCCAAATTCCTTTTTCTTTCTCGTCCAAATCTATGCAGTTGAAACGGATTATGGAACGGTCCATAAGCGTTATAGGTTATAATGAGATATAACGAAATATTTTTAAATATATTATTTATATTCCAATTAAGTATTAATGAGTAAAAAAAGTAAATCATATTCATAAAATTAAATTCAAAAACATCAAAACATTAATAAAATCATATTCCCTTCGTATGAGTGAGATTGCAACATATAGTGAGATCGCAATAGAGAGTGCGATCGACACTTCGTCTTCTTCCCTTCTTTGTTCTCATTCTATGTCAATCCACGATCTTATTCTCTATCGATTGCCTCGGCAACGACGAACTCTAGTCCTTCATCTTTCCTTTGAGTCTATGGTTCTGGTACAATCGAGAATGAAATGGGTGAATTTTTTTTATGTATTAGAACAAAACGTTAAAACAACATTATTAGAAAAAAAATGGTATCTCGATAACGATCATATAACGGCGTTATATCGGAGCCTTGATGACAAAACGTGGTAATGTCAAAACGTAACGGCTCACCCCCGTTAAGAATTATATCGGTGTTATAACGTTGTTTTAACTGCATAGGTCCAAATACTTCTTTTTTCTTTGATTCTTCCTTCTTGCGTGGGAGTGTGGAGTGGGTGGCTGGGCTATGTTGGTTTGCTCTTTTCAGTCCACAATGGCATACTGAAAGGGACTTTGGGCCCAACTTTGTACCCAAGCAAACTTAAATTACTGAAAGGACTTTGGGCTCAACTTTGAACCCAAAGCAAACTTAAATTTTAGTCCACAATGACATACTGAAAGGACTTTGGGCTCACGAAAGTAAACTTAAATTTCAAAAAGACTAGATAAAATAATATTGTGCACAATCATATTTCCCTTCATTGCAAAAATATGTATATAATATATTTACTATGATTAATAAATCTTACGTTTTACGATTAAATCTAAATCTTACACGTTACGATTTACAATATGATTCATGATTCACTAACATTATATATATATAATTTCCAATGCCACTCCAAAACTTAAAATATGATTGACATTTTAAGACAACTTTTGTTTTCCCTAAAACATAGCATACTTGTGATGTCAGAAATCGTTAATTGAGTGTCCATACGAGTCTGAACCAGGTGTTGGTGCCACCCGACTATTGAAGTCTAAAAAAAAACTTTGTAGCATAACATAGTAGGGCAGGTTAAATCATGGGACTATCATGTAATTCTTGTGCATGGCTTTTCTGGGATTTGTGCTTGGTTTATAAAACCCAGATGCTTGATCATTTTAAGAATTGTAGTTCATAGTTAGCTTCTAATGCTATAAACCTGTTTATTGATTAATATGCAATTTGCTTTCTGTACTACAGGGTTACAAGAGAGGCAGAAGAACTTACTGAAGATACTTTTCCCTTTCATTTCACATCTTTCGTCTGCCATGTGTAATGGAAGGTAGGATTTCTAACGTATCAGTCATAATGATTGCATAAATTTGGTTAGTGCAGTTATCCATATCTAAGGACCAACTACAGCTTGTCATTTTCATAATTGTCTCAATTCCATATCGTTGAGATACTTGCAACAATAAATAGGAATATCTAATAGAATAGGATAAATAGGAATATTGAGCTATGGTTTAAGTATTTGACATAGCCGCATAGCATCATGCTGACACAGGTACACTTGGCATGATGAAGCACGCTGGTATCATGGACTTGTAGCTTGCAAACGCTTCTCTTGGACTCACTTTTCTCTTAAATTTGAAGCTCCTTTAAACTGCGCCATGTCTACATAATCCCTAATCACCATATTCCTTGAGCCTCCCTGATAATTAGATTTGTTTTGCTGTAAACTCAAATTTGTGATAAGGTCAAATCTTTGGGAGGGCTTGTAGTCGAGGGAAATCTCCTAAACCTGGAGTTTCATGTAATATATTTTTAAGTCGTGCTGAAACTCGCACCTAAAAAATTGTTGCATAACTAAAAAAAAATGCGTGTTGTCTCCTGGGAGGGCTTAGGAGTTTAAATGATTAGAAAACAAATAGCTTGGCATACCATTTGAATGTATTGGGACCGATATTTTCAATGGTAGAGGCACGATTTATCTTATTTTAGTGGCATGTGATGCAAGGCCTAATCATCAAAATAGTTAGGTGTAAGCCTTTTGTGTGGTCTTGAACAAAGATTATTGTTTTAACCTGGTTTGGCCTAGACAATATCCCGTGGGAGCAGATTTTGAAGGGAAGGAATTCAGATAATAATAATAATAATAATATATTATTATTATTATTATAAATTGAAGGGAAGGCATAGAGTGAGTAAGTAGTGCCGAGCAACTTCCAGCAAGTTCAAGGTCATGACACATTCAAGTTCATTAGTTTTCATCAGTGTTCTAAAAAACGGCCTCGGCGATAGGCGTTAGAGAAACGCTCAGATTAATGGCTGGGCGGGGTGAAAAATCGGGTAGGCGCCTAGGCGGTCTGGGCAGGTTTTTTTTTTTAATAAGGCTGATTGTGTTCTTATTTTATTTTTCTTTCCCCTTTTTTGGAAAGAAACAATTTAATTATTTTTTATTTAGTATATGTCTGAATGTAGCAAATGATGATTACTTAATGGAATTTTCAAAGGATCTGCCGGTACCAATTTTAGTAATGTAGATTTTATCAAACATGACTGAGGTCATTCATGCAATTTGAAGAAAAATAAAAAAGTAGTTTGGATATTTGTCCACAAATTCAAATTTGTATAAAGTACCCATCATGACCAAGTTCAGTCATTTGAGTTTTAATAAATTTTGTTCATGATTGTTAATTTTTCATGTTTATAAATTTTGCATATGTATCTTGGCATTAAATTGGATGTAATTGATAAGGTATTATGCTTAACTTTTGTAAATTATTAAAGTTATAGTACAAAACCTAAAACCACCTAGGCATTGCCTAGGCGCCCGCCTAGGCCCCTGGATGCTAGGTACTTGCTTGCCACCCGCCCACCCACCTCCTAGCGTTTTTTAGAACACTGGTTTTCATGGGTTGGGGCTAAATTAGGGGTGTGAATTGTACCCATATATTGTTTCCCGGTAGGAATTGGATATTGGTTCTGATACTTATTTTGTTGGAACCATAAGATAATGGTACCTAAAAGGTTCCACTCGTGAAGGACCTGTGGTTCTACCTGACTACTACACAGGATAGTATGGTTTGTGTTAAATCTTTCACTTGTAATAAGTAATAATTATAGTCGTTAGCATTCATGTGTAACAATTATCCCATACTTTTGAGGATAAAATATTTTGTATGTGATGAATTTTCTCGTCAGGCTAGAAATTTTGAAAGACAATTAGAGAAATGTGTTGTTCCTCTGGTTTTTCTTGCATACAAAGTACCAACAATAAATTTATAAAAAACTATGTGATTTTAGTATATTCTTTTTTCATATAGCAACCATTGTCTTCTTCACCGATAATTTATCTGGCAGGCTAAAATTACATTTATTTCTCTTGAAGGAAATCTGAGTCATCTAAAGCTGAAATTACTAGTTTGAACCCGTAGAATTAAATGTATCTCTTACTAGTTTGGGAACTGGCAAGAATAAGCAGTTCTGGTTCTAGTGTCTTTAAGAACTGAATCAAAGCCGACTTGTCGATATTCCTAAAACGTCTAAAATTTAGGGTGTGTTTGGTTGCAAGGAATCCACGGGGGATCACTTGAATTTATGGCAGCACCACTTGTGTTTAGTGTGATTTTAGTATATTCTTTTTTCATATAGCAACCATCGTCTTCTTCACCGATAATTTATCTGGCAAGCTAAAATTACATTTATTTCTCTTGAAGGAAATTTGAGTCATCTAAAACTGAAATTACTAGTTTTAACTGGTAGAATTAAATGGCTTTCTTACTAGTTTGGGATCTGGCAAGAATAAGCAGTTTTGGTTCTAGTGTCTTTAAGAACTGAATCAAAATCGACTTGTCGATATTCCTAAAATGTCTAAAATTTTGGGTGTGTTTGGTTGCAAGGAATCCATGGGGATCACTTGAATTTATGGCAACACCACTTGTGTTTAGCACAAATTTGATCAAAATGTGGTAGACCACTTAATCATAAATTCTGAATTGTGCTCAAAGGTGAGAGTTGAGCTCCCATGAAACATGGGAATCCAATTGTCGGGAGAGGGGAGGGGGGGGAGTAAGGAGTTGGGATTTTCATGGGAATTCAACTCCCACCTTTGATCCAAATAGTGGTTCACCACATTTTGACCTAATTTGTCTTGCACACTAGTGGTCACCTTTGGATTTCGTGCAACCAATCACACCCTTATTTTAAAATTAAACTTTAAATTTGAATGTATTAAAGCATTTTTATTAAACTTATAAGTTAACTTAGGGCTTTATAAAGATTATATCTCTTTTAAAGCTTACAAGTAAGCTCTGTGTTAGGTTTGCTTAACTGGTGGGCAAAAACTCAAGTATTTTGGGCTTGCTTAATGAGCAGGCTTTTGGGTAGTTCTTAGTCTAACTGCCTTATTTACGTCTGAGATTTCTGACAATATTCTGCTGTCTCTTTGCATAACTGTACAGATTGTTTGAGAGTATTTGCGCTCTTAATTTGTGTTTAATGTTTTGCTATCTACTTTGAGATTGTTATGTCTATGTTATATACGTTTACATTGTTTGCACTCAACATTTCTGTGTTTGTGCTTGTAGTACTTTGCAGGGAAGATTTGAATTGCCAACCCGCCTTGCAGTGGCTGCTGCTGATTGCATCTTAGTTCTTACGGAAACATCCATAAAAGCATGCACTTCTGGTGTTTCAAGTGTTAATTCAAAACCATCAGGTTCAGATGCAAAAAAGATAGCATCTAATTCTGACACTCTGAAGAAAGCGAAATCAAGGAGTAACTTTTCACTAGGCCCTGAAAAGTTGGAAATGGGCCTTTTGCTTTGGGACCTTCTTGATGAGCTTATTATTCTTGTACAGAGACTATTGGCTGTATGTTCTGGATTCAGCTTTTGATAATGTTTTATTCCTCTATCACCATTTGGTTTTGAATTTCTTATTGGTATTTCATCGGTATCTTATGTTCTGTTAATATTGAAGTCTCATGCTCAAGTTATTTTAATCTGGCAAATCTGTTTTCATCAAGAGATGTCAAATCTATGTTTCCGGGTTTTCCAATTGGCAGGTTCTCACTTTTAATTTGTATGATCTATTTATTTAGTTAGTATAGCTTACAATTCTTCTATTTTATACAAGGCTAAAGGAGTGTTTGTTTGAGTTAGAGGTCTAAGGTAACCTTTAACTAGAGGTAAAGGGCTTATTCAAATTTTTGCTAGCCTAACTGCAGTGGCAACCTCTAACTACCTCTAATTAGAGATTTAGAGGCTATAGCTGTAGCCAAGCATATCAGTAAGACAATAACTGTAACTGCCATTTTTTTTTAATAACTAGACAATGTTAAAGGTGTAAACAAACACCCGCTAAGTCATCCTTGATGTTATAACACCCGCTAAGTCATCCTTGATGTTATTTATAATTATATATCAAATTCAATATAACAAGGCCTTATCATGTGTTGCCTTTGGCTCTAGTCTTTGCAGAGATGATCCTAAACATAACCAAAAGTAATGTTACCCATTGCTTAAGGCGATTCAGTTCATAGCCTATGATTTATCGGTGTAGTTCACTTGAAAAGTGTGATATTGTATTTCTTAATATTTATTTATTTATTTTTATATTTACTATTTCATGCAGTGGAGCAGAAAAAGCCGACCTTTACATGCAAAAGGATTGGAGCAAGTACTGAAGTGGTTGCAAGAGATAAAACAACATTATGGTTCTGTTAAAGATGAGGCAGGTCTTATCCTCAACTGATTACTTTCTTTTGTCTGCATCAGTTTCTTAAGGTAGGCTGAATAATATATTCATCATGATATTGTTTCCACTTCAAACAGGTGGAAATATCGTCAAATCTGGAGTGTTACTACTCTCTTCTTGTTGGAAGCATTACTGCATGCTATTGAGGTTGGATGATCAAAGATTTTCTCAATGTTACATGGAGATGTTGAACCAATATATTTCAGGCATACAGGTCCAACTTTGATCTAGTCTCATGTTATTGATTTCTGAGTTACATTTATTAGTTCTTATTAAAGATAAAATATGTTTCCTAATGTTTTTTGATTCAGTTATTAGCTTTTATATTTCTGATTGTGATTGGTCCAATGATGCTGAGGTGTTTATCTCCCAAGTCTTCTCATTCTATGTGGAAGCCGAAGTTATTTTTTTCATGAATCAAAGTAAACATTTGTTCTATTTTATTTTTATAAATGTTTCATCGTGGTATTAAAGTAGCTTTTCTCCTGGCCATTCTTGAACAACAACAACAATAGTAGTGGTGATGTCGAGGCATCCAATGGCGGAAGCGGATGATAATGGAGGAGAGAGTATAGCGCATAGGGGATAAGGGTTTACGTGATTATATTTAGAGCCAAATGAGGAACATTGATAAAGAGGTGGGGGGGGGGGGGGGGGGGGGGGGGTTAATGTTTTAAAAACTTGTGAGATTTATTCCTCGAGGCGAGTCACAACGTATCAAAGGTTTACGCTTCATGCTTTGAGGTGTACGCCTTTTGTACACTTCATTGCTCAAGTTGTCAACTTTGTTCTGTTGTATTTAACATTTTTAAATATTTTAGTTATGAGTTAATATGACTTATGTATTAAAGTGATGATATATAACCTTTCTATCATTTTCATTTGTCGAATTATAAGTTATCTTTCATTTTTCTTAATTTTAAGTATTATCTATATATATTTTTATACATTTCTAAAAAGCTTATACTTTCATGTTTGTCCCTTGAAATGCCTCGCGTCACGCCTGTGTTTAAAAACATTGGGGTTAATCCGCGATTATGGAATCTGTAAAGAACCATTATTATCACAATGGCTTTTACAGGTGCCAATAAGGAGGAAGTGTATGAGCATCTTGGATAAGATCCGACACCTCATCTAACATTTCTTTGACGACCAAAGGAATTGGCCATTAAATGGATATTGATCATTGAAGTGGAAGGCATTTGAGAGGTCACTGTCATTCCACCAAATACGAATGGATTTAAGGCCTGACCTCTAATTTTGAAATAACTAGAAACACAAACTTAACTAGGCCTAAGTAGGGGTGGGCTCCCCATCTCGTCCCGTCCCGATTTTTTTCGAGTCTTTTTTGGATTGATCAATTCCATCCCGATTTCGTCTCGTCTTGATCTAGAGTGGGATGGGATCGGGATGGAGATTTTCAATCCCGCTCATCCCGTCACGTTTTGAATTGATTTTTTAATATTAATTTTAATATTTTTACCTTAATACTTTATTAGGACTGAATCTATTTTAGTGAAGGAGAGATTGAGTAGTAGAACAATGACAGAGATTTGGGGAGATGATCCCTAACCTATGATTTTCTGAGGGAAAACAATATATATGGAATTGATTTGGAGGATTCTGTAATCATTTGTAGTCTATTAGTTTGGTTAGCTTAGTTGTACAAACTACCATTAGAATTCTGTAATCATTTGTAGTCTATCAGTTGGACTTGTGCTGCAGGTGAGTACGAGTTTTAGAAAGAATCCATAATAACTGAGCAAAGTATTAAAACGAGCAAAAGGAAGTGTGAAACCGATTCACCTTGTTCACTGTGTGGTTTAATAAAAAGACGGAGTCTAGTAATAGAAAATTAAGAGCTGAGATTGAAAATTATGTTAAATTTGGAATAGCAAGACCTTGAATGGCAGACATACAGGCTTATCACCAGACTTTCAATATTTTTGGACCATAGTAGTGGTTACTAATACAAGCAACAAAAAAGTTAAGATATCCAGAATATGTAGTAAAGCATAAAAACATGTTATAAATCAGATATTCTGAGCTTGATGCCAACACACAATCAATTCGGTAGCAAAAAATGCTACCAAGTACCGAACAAGAATACTGCTGCTATTTTTTTTTTATCCCAAATTCCAAACAGAAGATGGACAAAATTTGTAGTACATGCTCATCCAGTCCCATCTCGTCCCGTGCCCATTCCTAGCCCTAAGTTTAAAAAAAAACCTTTTATTTTATGGTATTACCTTTTTTAGTTTCATATCGCAGGTAATAGTTTTAGGTAGGAGAGTTTTTTTTTTTTTTTTTTTTTTTTAATAATTTTGTCAAGGGATTAAAAGAGTGTTTTTTTAGGGATGAAAGTAATAGATGATTAAAAAAATAGGACAAAGAAAGTAGTTTTAGTTGCTTTATGGGTTTTAAAATCGGCCCTAGATCAATTATCGGTTGGCGCATTTCATAACTTTCCAATGAAATTAGTTTGGAAAAGAGGAATTTTTTTGTGAGGCTTTTTTTTCCCATGTGGACAACAATATGGAATGGACTCCCTTTGAAACTTGAGTTTGGTCACACGGATATTGAGGTGGTGTGTAGTTTGTGCGATCAAGATGCATACCTTCTTATTCATTGTGGGTGGGTTATAAGCTTGGCCTGGGGGCCTAGCTAGCCTAGCATCCTGGACAACCTTTGTAAGAAATTTTCAAGCCTCTATATATACATCATTTCACAGTCTAAGTTCAGGCAGTGAGGGTCTTAATGATTCTTTCAAGACTGTCACTCTTGTAATAGAGAAGTGTAAAATTTTACTATTAAAGAGAAAAGGAATAATAAGAAAGGGGTGGAATGGGAAAAAAATGCTAGTGGTGTCTTCAATTATGCTTTAGATTGGGTATCCCATGTAGGATGGATTTTGAATCTTTGTACACTAGTTTGGATAGTGTCATGTTGGAGCTTTAATATTTTTAAGGCTGCCATTTTTGTATTTGTCAAACATTTTTGTATTTGTCAAAGACTCAATGAAATCTTTACCTTTTGAAAAAATATATAGGGGTTTTGAACATATGAAATTGGTTGGGCTGGTCGTTTGGATGTGCATGATAGCAGGCTTAGCTTGGGTTACTAAAAAAGTCGAGGATGGAATTAAATGGTCGGACTGATGGGTTAGTTTTCATTTATTTGTGATATTCATTTTATTTCTTTCCTTTTGGCTTAGACTTGGGTGTTGGGTTTGAGTTTAGTAAAGATATAATGGGTTTTGTGCTCGCAGTTGCACGACAACCATGTTTCCAAATTACTCTCTACACTAAATATTCACTTAATATGTATACAATCTTGATAAGTTAAGTGATGATCCCTGTTTTGCATCTTGTACTTGTAAAAATATAAAATAATAGTTGCACATAATTGAGAATGCAATAGCTTTGGTTTTTTGTTCTTTTCTTTCTCACAAGCTGATCCAATTATTGTTCAGTATTACATGGATGACTATGCTACTGAGCATTCTGAAAACGAAGATGGTGGCATTGAGACTAGGAAGTTTTTCCTGAGTTGCATATGCCTTCTTTTGGGCCGTCTTGAAAGCAAGCAATTCGAAACTGCCATGTCAAAACACGAACTAGAG
Organism: Berberis vulgaris; assembly: GCA_963556465.1. Taxonomy (NCBI): domain Eukaryota; kingdom Viridiplantae; phylum Streptophyta; class Magnoliopsida; order Ranunculales; family Berberidaceae; genus Berberis; species Berberis vulgaris. The sequence goes on from OY747127.1 coordinate 79,669,314, forward strand.
ATGTCACAACTTCTGTTATCGCAAGTAAGTTATAAATATTGTTCAAACTATTTACTTGAAAAGTTTTGATTTTTTACGTATTGTGGCATGTGGCTTATGTCAATTGTTGCATTACTTCTGGTTTGGTTCAAATTATTGGTTTTCTATATAATATTTTTTTTGGGCATAAATAAAATTTACCTTTAAAAAATTAGATATTAGGCTAGAATGGCCCAATTTGTAGTTTGATTGTCCATTTAGGACCCCCCCCCTAAGTTTCATTTACTTAAAACTATCCTAGTCAATGAAAATTATTGTTTATTAATTCATTTGAGCTTTGCTTGAACTAAAATATTAAAACAACTTTAGAAACAATTTGTAAAAGTTTTAGTTCTCGCGTATCTTGAGATCCACACCTAGTGAGATAAAGGATTAATATCACGAAGAGAGTGAAGGCCCACCTTGGGCATGACACAAGCCGGCCAACGCCCATTGTCCAAGACCACCCGCTCACAGGTTGTCCTTAAACACTCATAGAGACCTTTTATCAAGATAATTAATGGCTGGGACCTAAATACGTATCTTGAGAAACAGTGTCGAAACAGGCTGAAATCTTGACACGATATTTCTATTGTTAATACGTAATTTTTTTGAAACTTTAGCTCAAACGAATTAATTAACAATTTTTTTAGTTTGGGTAGGGTCCTTTAGCTAAATAAAAATTGGGTCCTAAATTACTAGTAAAAGCTCAAATTAGTCATTTTAGCTTAATGCCCCTTGCAGAAAATTGAAAAATCTCAAAAATAATTCAATCCACCCGTATATTGAATCCTCAAAATCCTTTAATTTCGCTCCAACCAAATACTCAAAAAACTGCAAAGGTGATGTGATTCCAATATATATATATTAATTTAAAATTTATTTTTTCTCATTTTGGCAGCAATGGAATGATGGCACCAATCCTCCAGGTTGTTTGGAGGCGAAGCGCTAACATCAACTTCGAAGCCCTAGGAGTCATAGCAAAGTTGAGGACTTGAGGCAAAACTATGATATATATATATATAAATTTTTTATATAGTTAGTGAGTCATTACATTGTCCCCTTCAATTCAAAACAAACACATTTTGATAATAAACCGTAATTCACATAATTGAAATAAACATGTAACTCGATCTATTATGGCAAAAGCAAAAGCAAAAGCAAAAGCAAAAGCAAGACATTTAGTTTTCATACAAAATTACATCTTAAAATGGAAGGGCATATCTAGTAAACTACTAAACTGATTACCTCCATTAATCATAAGTTCCTCACTCAGATATCCTCCGTATCCCCTGATTCAATGCGATAAGTCTCATCACTAAAAAGAGAGGGAGTCAAACAATTCAGTTGAAAAGAATAAGGAAGACGTGGAAGAAGAATGGAGGAAATTTTTTTACCCAATCGATGGATCAATCAAGAAGGGGAATTCTCATTTTGGTTCCTCTTGGTCGATTTAAGGTATTTCGTTCCTCAATTGGGTTGCGGTAAAAAACCCTTCACGTTTTAAGGTTAATCAACAACAACTCTTTAACCAATCGATCTATTACAATTCCATGGTTTATATATCAATGACGGAAACAAGAAGAGGGGATCTAGCAACAAGGCATGCTAAGCTCCACAAAAAAGAATACATTAAGGCTTTGCTTGGTATACTGTAAAATAAAGTATTTTGCAAATTGATGCAAATGCATTAGTTTGCAATACATTCCTTTACGGATGCTTGGTAGTAATTAAAGAATTGATACAAATCGGACAAGTGATTCTGGGTGGTGTTGATGATGGTTGTAGTTGTAATTAAGGCATGGTCATGGTGGTGGTGATTGCGAATGTGAGTGATGGTGGTGACAATGACAATGGTTGTTAAGATGGTGGTAGTTAAGCTATGATGGTTTAGTGGATATAATGATTGGAGATAGTTGTGGTGGCTATGATGGTGGTAGTAATGAAGGTGTGGTTATGGTGATTATCCTATAGTGGTGGTGATAGTGGCAATAACGGTGGTGGCGATGGTCGCGGTGATTGTGATGGTTTTGTTATGGTGGTGGTGGCGACAGTTATGGTAGTAGTTGTAAAGGCGGTGCTGGTTGTGGTTACCATACTATGTATGGTAGTTGTGGAGGTGGAGGTGGTGGCATCAGTTGTAGTGGTGGTGTTGGTGGTACTAATGATCATAGTGGTGGTGCGTGACGGTAGCGGTTATGGTGGTTGTAGTGAAGGTGGTGTTGGTTGTGGTGATTTTGTTCTGGTAATTTTGGTGGTGGAGGTGGCGGCAGTGGTCTTGGTGGTTATGGTATGGTGGTCGTGGTATTGGCAACGATGGTAGTTGTGAAGGTGGTGGTGGTTGGGGTATTTATGTAGGAGTTGGGAGTAGAATTCGAGTAAGAAGAGATGATGAGAATTTTGCAAAGTAATGCGGGGAATTCGGTCCTGCAAAGTTTTACAATTTTTTTTTATCTAGGAGATGTCTAAGTCCTAATTTCAAATTTCAATAACCGTTTTCCGTAAAGTCAATCAAGCACCCAAGTGTATATGTAGCTGCTGTAAGCTTTTGAATTATGCATTCTTTACTATGTACCAAGATGAGCCTAAGCGTACACTAGTTTTCACTACTCAACACTATAGTTAATATTAGACTACTAAATATTTAATATATTAAACACTAATAAATAAAGTATTACACTATTCAAGGTTTAAAAAATCAATCGTGAATTAAGGTGTGGCCATTTCATGAGGCATGAGGCATAACTAAGACGTAAGCCTTAGTTCGTTAACAATAAGCCTTGTACTGATAACATTTAAAAAAACCAATTATAGGTATATATATATATACATAAGTACTAATTAGTTAATATTAGATTATTAAATAAAGTATTAGAAATGTACTAGTTATTATTAATAATTTGTTTTAATATGCAATTTATTGCCCTAACTGAAGCATGCCCTAGCTAAAGCGCGGTGTTGCAGTGCCCGGAAGCGTCGATACTTTTAGGGCTAAAATTTTCAAAGTGAAGCGGCAGGTTAATAAAGCTTTTGGAGTGACAACACTGTTGCTGCAGAGCTTCAGATGGCATCACCCAAGACACAACTTAGATGCAAATGGATAATGAAGGAGAATGGGATGAACGTACTCCCAATCCTAATCCTAAAGATAATAGTAATTCTCACTCTCTCGTTTTCTTTCAAAGATTATCTTGGCTCAAAAGTCTATTAAGAATGAGGTCCTTACAAAGAAAGCCGCTCCTCCCACCCTGCGAAACAACAAATCAACAACCAGCCTCATCCTACACAAATACCAACAGATCATGTTGATTCCTAGAATCTTATTAGCCCAATAATGACCGTCTAATAAGTCCCTCATATTATAGAAATATCATGCACTGGCGATAAGTCAATAACATGTTTTGATATTTATACTTTGTCCTTGACTCCTTCAAATGCTGCATGAAAAAACTCAATTGGGATGGGCAGCCATTCCCCCCCCCCCCCCCCCCCCCCCCCTTTTTGAATGGACAGGGTGTGCCAATGGCTTCTGAACTATCTCCAGACCATATAATAAAATTTCAGACGAATCAGGGAATGTATTCTTCCTGAGGACTGAGGGTGTGCCAATGTATTCTTCATGTTGTCAACAGTAGTCATCCAAGTGTAAAGAATAGTTATTGGTCCCTGAAAACTGAACTAGAATGAATCCGTAAGGCAAGCAGATATTAGTTCCACGTCACTCTAAAGGACACCATACAGTGATAATTCTTTCCATCCGTTGTTCTCTGGCGTTATCTGTTCATGGGAATCAGCCAGAGGGGATTTATCGATCAGTGTTTTGTTTAGCTCCGGCACTGAATTCACTTAATATAAATGAGGATAGTGGATGAATCTGTATGCAGCTATTTACTCTTTTTCCCTTCCCCGATCCAAATCTGATGCGGATTTTACACCATTTTCCAGTACCTGCACCTTTTTCTGATTGAAGCCCCACATACCCGACCTATTAGGGGCAGGCGTGTACCAGCAAGTCTGGGTGGAGTTGCCACCTCTCTCTCTCTTATTATATATATATTTTTCCTTTTCTGAGACCTATGTATGGTATCATGTATCATATGAGAATAGATAGCACAGAGTATGATACATACCAACACCGTTTTCTTCTGATAATAGTTCTGTTGTCTTAAAATATTAACAATCATGCATGTTACCATCTAAATGTTACTGCAGAATCTCTTGATTCGTTTTCTTTTATGCTGACATTTGAATTCTTTATTGGATAATGTGTTTGTTGAGAAAAACTTGTATAAGTGCTATGGATTGTATGAGCTGGACATTGTACTCATCGATTTATCTAATGGTCTGTCTTGTCACTCTTGAAGCTTCAATGCACTGACGAAGATGTAATAGAAGGGGCTGTAAGCATTCTGAGAGCAACCATCTTCACCGAGACTAGCAGTCGCAGTCATACTCAGCAAATGGAAACTTTGTTTCCCTTACTTCTAAACCTTCTTGATGAAAGGGATAGAACAGCAAGAGCTGTTGTAATGCTCACTGCAGAATACTGCTCCATGTATGGCTTTTATCTATCCATATCGCTATTTGGTTGCTATTTCCTGCATATAACATAATTTATGAGTGCATCTGTACGTGTAGCAAGGTTCTGACGCAATCCTTGATCTGGACAATCTGTAGATCCTCTAATTTCTCAGACTTTGCTTGCACATTTCCTTGCTTGCTTAGAATTGTTTTTATATTTTCTGTGTCATTTTATGTTTAGACTTGTACTTGACATACAATTCTACTGGGACAGTGATGATCAACGCCTACTGGAAGTTTTCAAGCGTCTTGGTTCTGGAAATTCACTACAGAGGAGGAATGCCCTTGATGTCATTTCAGAATTTATGCACAACTCACTAGATTCTGGAAACTTACCTTCTCTTTCCGTACAGTATGCAGCTCACTAAAACCTTTCTTTTTGTTAACTCAATTGTGATTTTATATTATATCTGGATATGTTAATTATTTTGATGAATGCTTTACATTGAATACCACAGGAAAGATATTGCCAAGAACTTAGTAGATCGCCTTGGGGATGAAGAACCAGATATACGTATACAAGCATCAAAAGTACTTACTACTATTGGTTAGTGAGTGAACATTTTGAAGCATAATATATCTATATCTAGAATAATGATGCTGTGCTATGCCCATTTAGTGTTTTTGTCCCGATGAAATTGTTTTTGTGAAAAAAGCAATAAAAATTCCTTGTTCTTCAAAGATTAGTAACTATTATCTTTTTAAGCCTTTAATAAATAATGGAATTACGCTTGCAATAAAATTATAGGTGTTATTGGCAAGGTTTATAAATTGGTGTTGATGATTAGATTCCTTGTAGAACCATTTCGAATAGCGAAAAGTTGGGGAAAATAATTGGGTAAAACTTTTTAAAGCAGGGCAAAAGGGGTAAAAGTGCAACAGTAGATTACACCAAATCAGAATCAGTTGCAGTATTTGTTAAATTTTTGTTTGATACGGATTAATCGGGATTCTATTTAAAATGTAGGTTATATCAAATATTATGAAATCCTTATTAGGATTGGGATGACTTCAAATGGCGTATATGGGTGGGTATGGGGATGGGGTAGGAATATGAAACCTGAGTCAGGTTCAAGTACGGCTGGGGTAAATTGGATCACACCTGACCTGGCCAGAGTACCCAATATACTTTAAAGAGAGCCTTTACCACTCTACTGAAGCTTTTGTTTGTTATTTAAGGTTTTAATAATACTTATTCAATGAGTACCACGAAATTTTGAACTGACAAAAAAGGGTTGGCATGGGTGTAGTTGCTGACTTTCTTCTGCTGTAAAATTCACTATAAAGAAATAGCCCTATCAGCATCTTTCCTTGTATTTAAATATTTTTTTAACTGTTTCATTGATAGTGAGTTGTAATATCTTTCAGTTTTACCTTTTTATGATCTATATTATAGACGTGCTGATGCTTTGTTTGGAAAATGCCCTTGTCATACCTTCGCCGTGCATTACATTAAAAAATCTTTTGACATATTTACTTACCTTTGATAGTTCATTTAATCAGGACCTGCCTTACAAATTTATAACTTTCCTTCTTTTTGAACTTGTAGTGGATTTGTTTTATTTACCAGAAAACTCTATATTTTCTTTGTTAATGTCTTTTGACATTGCTTTAATGGACCAGTGATTTGTTCATGCAGAGCCTGCACTATTTCTGCCCGAACTAGTACACCTTGCTTATAATGAAAGAGTAAGATTGTCCGCTGGTGATGCACTTCTTGCAGTGCTCAAGTGTCATAGTCAGAATCCTGAAGTGATAGTTATGCTGCTCGACTCTCTCAGGTTTCTCTACTAGCTTATATACTTTTGTATCACAGGATATATTTAAAGAAATAAAGGGCACTGTGCATGTTTCTGATAAGGTTGCTCCAGTGGAGAGACACATAAACAATTGCTAGTTTCTTGGTTAGGGAAATAGTGTTATCGAGATATTTCTTGAGCTGAAAGTTAAATCAATATTTTGAAAATATAAATAGAGAAAATAATATATAAAACAATACTAGTGATTTATTTTGGACAAAAAAGAAAAAGGTAGACAAATTATTTATTTTGGAAGAAAACTCTAAGAGACAATAGGATTATATCTGAGACTCAGATTCAATCCCGTAAAGGGGTTTTTAATTATTTTATTTTAAACTCCATTGAAGAAAACAATGGAAGGAGAAAGAAGAAATAACATTGCATTCCCTCTAATGAGACCTCGTTGAGGGAAACCCATCGTGACCCCATACAAAAGGAAAAGAATCTCACACTCTACCATTGGGCTAAATCAATTAAACCCACCAGGCCACCACCAACCTGTACACTTACGAGTCCTGATCCAATCCTTCACTCTAGTGGAAAAGTAGGTGAAACTAAAAGATAAGAGTTCTAAATTTAGTTGTGGTAAGAGATAAAATTTAACTTCTAAGGAGATTAGTTTTGAAAATGGTGTGAAAAGATGATAAAAATTTACTTGCACTTCTTTAAAGGACTTTGAATAGTTCGCCGTGCCTCAGGCAGGGTACGTAGTTATCACTAGCACCCTTGGTTATATTATTGTTAGTTGCTTTCTTTGATATATATTTTTTTTCAGTGTTACAGTCGGTTACTATTTAGACTCATTTCCTTTTTCTTTTTTTTTTGCAGTCAACTATCTCAGAATACAGATCAAAGGGTCAATGGTGGTGAACTAGGTGTGTATCTTTTGCCAAGAGTTGCAATTGCATAGATGTCTCAATGAACACATTATGACTGATGTAAAGATTATTTTATTGCACGTTCACCTCGTATCGGTGTTTGCCTTTTTATTATTTCTTGCGGTCTGTAATGTTAATGTTATTGCAATGTAACTCCTATTTCTTACCTCCTTACCTTAAAAATCAATCAGGAGGCTTTTCACAATAAGTTTATTCTATTATTATTATTAGAGAAAAGTATAGAACGGTACCTAAAAACATCATCTGTTTCTTGTTTAGTATCCAAAAACTTATTTACAATTTAGTACTTATTTTCTAAAAAATTCCAGATCCTAGCACACGAGTCTTCTTCCCGTTTCTCATCTCATTTTTACAAACCTGATTCAGCCACCACCCACTAACCACCGATGGCCACCACCACCCCGACCCCTTGTAAGGTTAGGTCTGCGCTAGCGAGCCACCTCCGATCACCAGCACACACCTTCTCCGGCCGCCATCACCACCTCAAACTCTATATTTGGCCTTTCTTCTTCGTGATCTTCTCTGACACTTAAAACTGACCTATTCTGGTGTCTAGAAAATGTCTAGAAATATTTTATATGATTAAAATTTCGTGAAGATCAACCTCACAAGATTTCATGCCTTTTCGATACCTCTAATTATGTAAACAATTTGGTAGGTATGGTGGGAAATATCTGATCCTTTCTCATACTTGTATGTATTTGTGTGTGACACGTGATATGGCATTTTCTTCTTCCAGTTTATGCTAACTTTTTTGTAATTTAATTTCAGGATCAGAATATGACAGTGACAGAATACTCGGGCTGATTCCAGAGTGGTCAAAAAGTGTAAGATCAGTTATACCTTGTTAAAATGTTTTATGATGGTATGCAATTGAGTTTGGGTAAGGGCCGATTCCCTGACACCAATTCTTGGGTAACTAAACCTGAACCACCTACGTGTGGCGACCAATATCAAACATAATTCATTTGCGTAGTTGTGATGATTCATTGTAGGACATGGTGACAATCGCAACCGATCAATTGCAATTCCTTAGATATCAAATATCTATCATCGTCTACAACTATCGAATGACAGAGAACTACAACGGATGATTCTCATGACTTTTCAATTGATGCACAATTTGAGACTAAAAAAATACAGTTAAACCTCTATAAATTAATACCCTTGGGACCATGAAAATTTATTGATAATCGCGATATTTTTAATCAATAAATTAATAATTCATGAATTTATACATTAATTAATACAAAATTAATTTATCAAGGCATTTTTTTTAAACAATGAACTTAATACATGTATTGTGTATTTATTTACCTAATTACCGAATTAAAATTTATTATTCTATCGAATTAGAAATTATTGTTCTATGTATTTATTTAACCAAAACAAGTTCATAAATGTAACTGGTCTTATTAAATAGAAGTTATGGATCTATGCATTTTTGCAACAAACTAAAATGATATAATGCATGTTCTAATCAAAGAGTTGAAGTATCGTGATACAATGCATGTTGAATACCTTTTGAACTATCTAGGCGAAAATGAGGCAACTTTAGAGTTGTTGAGTGCTAAACAAATTATTTGGAATGTCATGGAAAGTGAAAGATGAAGACGATCATTCTATACTGGAGCCTGTCTCGCACAAATATGCACTCAAAGCAACAATCAATTTTGTATGAATCGTGGAAAATCGCGAGTCAAATCGAAACTATCTGAATCACCCAATAAATTGGGTTTCACACATTGTGAATCGTCCACGATTCATAGTTTAAATTGCTAAATTGCGATTGTAAATGGATCGTGCGAGTTTGGTGATTCGTATAGAAGAAAGAAAAGGAGAATAACAACAAGAGAAGAGGAGGAAGAAATATATAGACATACCTGAAGATCAATTAACTCGGGCAAAGGCGGCTCCTTCTCGAGTTGTTTTCACCCACATGATCAATTTGCCTCAGATTTTGCTGCTTTAGGTAGATTTTATTGTCTCGTTGTGTTGGAGAATCTCGAACTCGACGAGACCCAGAGTGAGACCATACATGATTCCAGTGAACATGATGAGAAAACACGAGATCCCTACATACATGTACCACCAAAAGGTCCCAATGCCTTACTTTCAGTGGTGGCAAGGTTGTGATCTCGCATCGTCATTCGAGCTAGGGTTAAAGCATTGATCAACAATAGAGTTTTGATAGAGATAAGAACAGAGTAGATGGGAGTGAGAGAGAAGAGGGGACTCGATTTTGTTGTCCAAGTGTACAGAATGGGCAAAAGAAATAAAGCATGTGTATGGTGGTATTTATGTTCTTTTGTTGTTGTGTTTATCAATTCTGATGTGAAAATAGAAATTGAGTGCCATTTGTGAAGGGTATTAATGACTGGTTTATCCAAAAAATTATAGATGGATAGAGTTAAACCGGTTCAACGCATGCTTGACACGAGACTGGGGTTGCAAGGAGAAGGTTAGCTCGAGTTCATGATGCCATTCCACGATCCACTAAAATACCTGAACGAATCCTTTCCAACCTCAGATTAAGTTTGATCTTGCCAATCAAGGGACAAAAGCTGTTTGTTTGGCTTCATTTCAAGTGCATTTGAGTCTTCATTTGTCTCATTTGTTATTTTTGTGTCCAACAATTTTCAAGGTGGTTATGTATATATACTAGTGTAATACACATGTCGTTGGCACTATAGAAAGTGAGTTGTGGCATTTGGTCAATTTGATTAATTTTAAAGAATTGAAAAAAAAACTCATTTTTTAAAATTGTTGTACAACTGCAGCGAGTTATTGTTGAACTTTAATTTTCTAAATATAGAACTTAGGTCTTTCCTTGAATCTTAAGATGCATGTATTATTCTTTGATAATTATTAAAAATAATTACGAAGTGACATGTATCAAACATGTTTTTTTTTTTAAATGCATAGAATTTAGGTCTTTCCTTGAATGTGTCTTAAGATGCTTGTATCATCTTTGATAAATATTAAAAATAATTACGAAGTGACATGTATTAGAAGTGTTTTTATGAAAAAAATGCATACGAAGTGACATGTATTAGACAGGTTCATTTTTTTTTTGGCTAAATATCATGTACTGAACATCCCCCACCATACTCACTTTCACCCTCAATCAGTTTTGAAGTGCAAGCCTAAATTTCATGGTCAGACTTGGTCAAAATTTGAATCAGTTAGGGGGGAAATTTTAAATGCCGAGATTGAGTTTTTCCCTTAACTTTGAATTCACCAAAACATGAAGTTCACGGTTTTTGTTTAAATGTGCATTAAAGTGCTCGACTCATTTTTTTTCTTGGTATGATCGGATCGTCTCATTGCTTTGAAAATACTAACGATAAGTGAAATGCATTAGACTTTCTTAATAGTAAAATATGTATCTTTGAATTTAAATATTTGTATAGATCATTAGTTTTGTTGGAAAGATCTTTAAAAATGTATTTCAATGATACCAAGGTTACTAGTTTAAAAAAAGTTTTTCTAAGAAAATGAGGATATATGCCTGAGATAAATGGTTTGAGTTTTCTAAAAAGAAAACATTTACTAGTTTTAATTATTGGATTTTATTGGTCTCTTGTTCTAAACTTCTCTAAGGGCTTCAAAGAATTGGCTAGGTAAGTCCCAATTTCATTACTTTGTGAATAAGTTATGTTTATTGGCGATTGGTGAAATCATCATTTCATTGCTTTGTGAATGTGAAATCATCGTTTCATTGCTTTGTGAATAAGTTATGTTATGTTTATTGGCGATTGGTGAAATCATCTTTTCTATACAATCTTGAGAGTGCTTGAAAGTCAACAAATGGTGAGGAACCCTTAGAATCAAGGCGAAGATTATGTGGTGGATGTTTAGGGGATTGGCATGCATCCATTGCGGAGATGAAAAATATAAAGACGATAAGGGTGCTAGTGGAAGGGAACGCTTGGAGTGGGTAGCTAGATCATTGCTAAGGGCTTGTGATTCCACTCATCAATTGGAGGTGGAGGGGCTCAAAATCATGGGTGGTTCTTTATAAGGACAAGAACAACAAGGTAAATTCTTGAAGGCATAATTCCAATAGGTTGGGTTATCACCCAAGAGGTAACGATGGGGTGGCTAGGGGGAATTTGCTGGTGGAGTCAGGGGAATTTTGACAGATACATTGAGATGGTAGGCGAAAGGGTCAAGAAAATGAAAACTGAGAAGTGGTTTGGAGACAAGGTTGCCCCTAAGTCGAGATATTGTACACTGCACGGTGCACTAACCTGACTAATGATATGTTCTCAAGGCTGTGGAACAGATATGGTGATAGTTGACACGAAAAAGAAGTGGGTGGGGAAAGATGGTTGAAAATCTTTTTTTCTTGTATGTTGTTTCAGTTACCACTATTGTGAGAGGAGATGGGGAGACAGAGAGAGCATGTTGAGGTACTGATGTGGAAGATGAGTAGATAGACCCATTGGGTTTGAGGAAGGACAACTAGGGAAGTGGAGCTTGATTGGGACATGAATGTGGTGATTGGGGGCGTAAGTAAAACAAATAGGTAGTCCATGTAAGGGTGGGTGAAAAGGAGGTGAACAAAAAAGTGAAACAATCCTATGAAGAGACACGTTGTGAGATGGTGATGGGGTTAGATTAAATAGGTAAAGATTTGGGGTTCTTGTAGCCCGTGTTATAGAAATTTTAATTAATCGACGATTAATTGGCTGTCGGGGGTAGCCCGATACGATTTCAGTATTATTCGTTTGGGTTTATCGGTTTTGGAGAAATTGGTGAGTCAACGAAAATAGGCTTGTTCAACTCGTCGAAAAACTAGTTAATAAAGGAAAAAGATATAGCCCTAGCCGATCGTTGCCTCTTTGTGTCTACGAAACCAGAACCCCTCAAACTCAGAGCGAGGGAGAATAGATGGGAGAGAAGTGAAGAGAGAAAAGGGACGAAGAGATCTGATGTTGTTCAGGCTGTTTTGGGCCTCTGTTATCTTGTTGTTGTTGTTGCGTGCATTTTGGTGTTGTTTTTCTTATTGTGTCCTATTACTACTGTTCAACTGAAGTGTTGAAGCTACTTTAGAATCGACCTTCTTGCTGTGTTGATAACTTGCTGCTTTTGCTATATGATACTTATTAGTCACATGTCTATGTGAATTTTTATTGTTAAGATGTGTTATTTGTTATAATTTACGTTAGTTACCTTATCCCTTCATTTTTGTGTTGCTTAGAGAGGGTACAAAAATGTATGCTTAGAAAAAATAGACTGATTAATTATATCAATCGTTGAACGATTAGGGCTCGATTAACGATTTAAATGCATAGCTTGTAGCAGTGGTATTAGCAAAATGGATAGTTGCAGTGCCTTTAATTCAAATAGGGTTATGGATGGGAGAAGCGGGGGCATTTGTGGAAGTCAAAGGAGCAAAGGTGGCAAGGAGGGAGGGATATATGGAGAATGGAGAGACATGAGCCACGTTTGGCGATAGCTAAATAGCAGACTCCACAATATGTGCTTGGGAATGTGATAGATAAATGCCACTCTAGAGAGGCCCCCTTGGCTATGTTCGTCTGTTGGAGAAAGGCTTTGATACATATTCAACTTCATAAAAAATAATAATAAATGAAAGGGTCAGGCCTTAAGTAAAAAACGCAGTGCGTCGTGCAAGGGGCGAGCTTCTTCGTCTTTAAAAGACCGAAGTCAACAAAAGTAATTACTCACAACTTACTATTCGACCGAGCATGACGAACGTGGCCAATGGGGGTTGGGATGGCAATGATGATTGCAGATTCCATTAAGAATTGCAATTTTGACTCAGAAGTCAACTCGATGGCTATGTGGTATGGGGCGTGAAGTGAGACAAAAATGTTGAAAATCGCTTCAAATGCTCAAGAATCTCAACAAACTTGTGGCGGAACCATAATAATTTGTTTTTTATTTGTGAGTCATTACATAAGTTCCTTTAGTTCAAAATAACACATATAATAAATCATAATTCAACTAATGGCGTCTAAGTAAATGTAAAATTTTGTTTTTGTATTCCATTGTCTTAAAACAAAAAGGCAAAAACTAGCAAACTACTAAACTAATAACCAATTTTACTATAATTTGAGCACCCAAATATCTTCATAATTATGTATCTGAAAACCATCTCATCATTAGTGAATGAGTTGCAATGTTATAATGTGGCTTGTGCCTGTTAAGGATGATGATGGTTCTTGTGTGCTGTTAGGGATGATGATGGTTCTTGGGTGCTGACGTCTCTTGTATGCTCTAGTGGTTGGGGGAGGTTCATCATGTGCACCACCTTTATCTTCCTCTGATTTTTTCATAAGTGAAGTTTGTCCCTACCCTGGAATCATCATAGCGTCATGTGGCTCTAGCCATTGCACACATTCTTTAAGTGACTTAAATCCAATTGGATCAGCCTCTTTGCCTTTCTCGTACCTTTCTTCATAGTGCACCTTAAGGTTCTTGTTCTATTGAATAGATCATTCAACCTCCTAGAGTGTCTTTTTACATTTCGATAGCAGGTTGGAATATTCTGCCCTCTAAAGTAGAGTTGGTCACAAATGCATGATGTCAATTTGGTGTGTCCTTTATGTGATTTAGCTCTGGAAAAAAAAATCAACTACTTCCTCATTTTATTTTGGGTTAGTAGAGCATGAATGCAGTCTTTGGGCTCTTTTATTTATATTGAGGGATGTTGGATTCCATCAAGAATCTGTTCAGGTGCTAGAAATCCACGACGCATCTTACTCCCTTATGCTTTGTGTCAGGCAAAGATTGAAGGAGTGCAATGGGAGAATTTTTTTAGCAAGGCTTGGCATCTTGGGTTGATGTTGATGGTGATGGAGGTCTTGATTGCTCTCTAGAGATGGATCTTCCACCTTCTTGTTTTCAGCGGGGGTGTCCTTTGATTCATTGTATACTAATTGTGATCTGATCATTTTGGAGCTTAATGCTTTTAGGGTTACTTTTTCATGTATCAATTTTAGCTTCCAGTAATATTTTATCCTTTATAAAGAAAAGGGTTATTTCCCTTTTGGCCCCCATTAGTTTATATCTATTCTTTGTTGGCCTTCAAAGTTTTTTCTAATCTCATTTAACCCCCATGACCGTGAGGTCAATGCCATGGACCAACTTTCTTCATCCAACAATTTCTAAATGACCAAACTACCCTTCACTTAACCTATGCAGTTAATTGCATGTTATAACGCCGAAATAACTCATAACGGCCTCGAGGTGTTAAGTTTTTTCATAAAACGTTAGGGTATAACGGAGGGAGTTATAACGGCATATATCGGTCGTTATTTTTATTAAACGTTTTTTCATAACGCCGCTATAACGTTGCGGGCAATAAAAAAAATGATCCATCTATTAATTTTTCTCTCGATTGCAGATCTGTAAGGAGAAACAGTCTAACCCTAGCACAGAGAGAAACGAAAAAAGAAGTAGAGAAGGAGGGAAGAAGAAGAGGAGGAGGAGGAAACGATCAAACCCCTTTTGATTGATCGAAAGGGTTTCGATCGAACCCTTTGATCTGTTTGAGGGGAAGAGAAGGGAACGAGAAGATGAGGAAGGGAAGAACCCTAGTCGATCGAGGCCTGAACGAACCCTTGGCTCCTTTTCGATCAATCTGTAAGTTTGATCTCTGATTGCTTTGCTTTGTTCCTTCTTCTCTGCTTTCCTTTGTTCCTTCCTCTCTGCTTTGCTTTGCTTTGTTTTGCTTCTTCCTTATCTGATTTGCTTTGCTTTGCTCTGTTCCTTCTTCTCTTTTGCTTCGTTCATTCTTCTGTTTTGCTTTGATTTGCTTCTTCATTCTAATGACAGACTTATACTTAATTTTGCTTCTTCATTCTTCATTCTAATTTTGCACAACTTATTAATTACAGACTTACGGTAACAAATTAGCAGTAACAAGTTTATTTGGCATTATTGGCAAACTAGCAGTAACAAATTTATATTTAGTGATTTATTTTTTGACTCTATAGTCTATAATACATTAATATACTTAGTGGGGGTATAAAAATATATTTAAAAAAATAATTCGTTATATACCGTTATATCTCGATATAACCCGTTATAATTTATAACGCTCCTAGACCGTTATGGGTCCGTTATCCGTTTTAACTGCATAGCACTTAACGCACACATGCAAAACACATGTCAAAACACTTATCTGTTTTAACTTGCAAAATTTTCAGAAGAACCTTAAAAATGGATAATGAGAAAAAAATATCAAATTTTTGCTTCTACAAATCCTAGAACACCAACATTTGGTAAAAATCTATCCCTTCACACTAATAACTTACCCAAAATCTCTTTATTTCATAAATCCAAACCATATATTTGTAGTCACTCAAAGATTCTACAACAGTGCAAAAATTGTCCCTCCAAGATGGGTAAGAACCCTATTTTCAAACCCCAAATGAAATTGCAAGTTCGTCAACAAGGTCTTTGAATTATGCATTGGTGGGATGGGGGGTTAGGGTTGGATAATGGTAAGTTGTAGTGATGATGAGGCAATTGGGAGCTAGTTTATAGATTAAACTTCGTTCTTTCAATGGAGGAGAGATATATTTTTGTTTAGTATTTCTTGATAACTATTTGATGATAAGATCGGTAGTTAGATTTAATTCAATCTAGATGAAATTTGACATATGCCTTGCACATGTGCAATAAGTGAAGGGTATTTTGGTCATTTGAAAATTGTTGGATGGAAAAAGTTGGTCCACGGCATTGACTTCACGGTCATGGGGGTTAGACGAGAATAGAAAAAACTTTGGGTGCCAACGAAAAATATATATAAATTAATGAGGGTCAAAAGGGAAATAACCCTAAAGAAAAAGACTTGTGTATTAGTATCAGGTCTCGGTACCCCATGAAATGGTTATATTTGTTTGAGTTATTCAGAATTGGATTTTGAGGCTATTCTTAAGATCTGTACATGATTTTAACTCGATGGATTCCTTTGTCATAAAGGGTCGAAACGGACTAACCATCATCAGAAATGTGCTATAAGCCTATAACCATGTTCTGGTTGTCCTAAATGCTAAATACTCCTAGTAAGCTATGTTACAAGGATACCTTGTTTTGAAAAAATATTTATGTTGGATGCCCAACCTCTTTCCATATCCTTTGAAGGTTCAATTCTTTGCAAATGCTATGAGTTTATTATGGCAAGTTAATAGTATGCATCTAGTAATTTTGACCTGCTAGTAAAGAATATGACTAAAAAATAATATTGTAATAAGAAAAACAAATCAAATTGTAATATACAGGTTTTTTTTTTAGTAGACTTGTTTGACATCTTGTACCCAACACAGAGTGACTGTGTTTTTTACAATGTTGTATACACTATGTTATATACAAGATTACGATTTTGTTTCAATCTTGTGTTAATTTCTTTAGAATTAAAATTAAGGTACCATTTAGAAAATTGCATTGATTCACTTCGATGTTAATGTTTGTTGTCCAAATTGGATAGGTTCAAGATTGGACCATTTTTATTGAACCGTTGGTTGACAAGATGTTTGCAGAACCTACAAATGCAATTATTATTCGGTTTCTCAGTTGTGTAAGTGAGAACATAGCAGCGACCCCGGATTTGGTCCTTCAGCTGGTTCTATTGCGTTTGCAAAGACAAGAAGAGTAAGTATAATGCTTGTTTTACTTTCTTAAGGTTTAACTTTTATTATTGGAGAAAACTAATGCGAAAAGAGATCAGATGCAATGAGAACTTGAGATTGCCTTACATGAGAATCGTGATTCACATTTAAAAATGCAAGAGATACTCCATAGATGCAATCATTACTTTCTTTTCAAATTTAAAATGCAACGAAAACTCAACATTTCATCAAGGTCCCATCATTTTATTTTTTGTTGTTGAAAATGCAATCATTACTTTCTTTTCAAATTCCCCTACAAATAGCTTAAGGTGTAATCTTCCATAATAGTTTCCCTGTGGGTTTCTTTTCTTGTATTGATTTATAACAGTTTGTTGCTAGGTGATAATTTGTGTTGCAAGTCAAAATGAAAACTTAATACATAACAGTAAAATACACTGTTGAGGATCATCGGCACCTAAGATGAGCAAAATTTACTTGTTTTGCAATTCTTCAATGTCGTCTCTCATCATGGCCTCCAAGGTACAACCAGTCAAGTATTTGAGAAAATATAAACATTTGATTTCATTATATTGCATATCGTGGGGACAGGTTCTTCAATTCTGTGAAGAAAACATGAATAGTCAATACATTCCTGAATCTATCAGTTCTTAAGAGTAGTCCGCAATACAGTCTTTGATGCAAACGGTGGTTGTGTCTTTAAGTCATGCTCAACCTTCTTGACATTTAGATAGCCTACCAATGTTATTAAGACTTTTTGACATATTAGATACTTTTTGCATAAGGGATAACCACTCAAAAGCCCTTGCATACCAAAATAATAATTGAAAAGAACAAAGTCAACATATTTTCTTTCATATGTCCAAATTTTGAAATTTAAGTGAAATGACAAACCCTACTTGAATCTCTACTTCTATACCAAATTAAACCAAATAGGGATCTCTTCCAAAATTTAATCCCCTCTCGACTCAACTACGCCCGAAGAGCAAATTTTGTACTCAAAACCCACAAATGCGACTTCGTGTGTAAGTCTTTGATCCTCTCTCCCTCTCACCATATCGTTGATCTTCACTCTCTCTACATCTTCCCCTCTTCGACCTCCAATTTCTTATCTCTGATTTTGATCTTCTATCCTCAAATTAGCAACATATTTTCTTTCATAACCTCTTTTCTAGAATTTGAGCAGACCATCCATTTTGAAATTTAAGTGAAATGACAAACCCTACTTGAATCTTTACTTCTATACCAAATTAAACCAAATAGGGATCTCTTCCAAAATTCAATCCCCTCTCGACTCAACTACGCCCGAAGAGCAAATTTTGTACTCAAAACCCACAAATGCGACTTCGTGTGTAAGTCTTTGATCCTCTCTCCCTCTCACCATATCGTTGATCTTCACTCTCTCTACATCTTCCCCTCTTCAACCTCCAATTTCTTATCTCTGATTTTGATCTTCTATCCTCAAATTAGCAACATATTTTCTTTCATAACCTCTTTTCTAGAATTTGAGCAGACCATCCAATCTAATTAGTTTTTTATCCGTTGCATCCAATCAGATGCATTGCATCCACGCGGATGCAATGGAATTGAAAGGTCTAGGGTTTGAAGATTGTCTTGAAGTTTTTTTTTTTAATTTTCAAGGATATTTCTTGTTGATGGGTGAATAATTGTGACACATTTCCATGTTTTGAGCTTTGCATCCAAATTAATAAAGGCTTTGTGTTGTATTACATCCAGTCGGATGCATTGCAACATCATAGATGCAATGGAGTGCGAGACCTTCCATTGTAACATGGAATTTGGTTCCACCTTCAATCCCATCGACCCCCACTTCTCAATACCACGATAGCTCAACCACAAAGAGAAAGGGCGCATTCACCTGAGTTATGAGTTATAATCTAGCTGACGTGGACCTCGCTTCATTGGGGAAGTTGCAATAGTGTTGGCCATCGGTGTGATTAGGGAGCTTAATGGAGAGAGAGGGACAAGACGGCTTTGATGGAGTTTTGAGAGGGAGAGAGATCGTAGAGGGATTTTAGATTTTTGAAGGGGAAAATTGAAAATATAAACATTGACTTCAAAGTCAGAGCTCTCCAAAAGCACATATAAATTTAGTGCACCTTTTTGAGAAAACAATGTTGATGTGGCAGGACTTAAAGGTTAACGTTTTGTTTGTGTGTCTTGCTCACTAGTGCATAATTGAGCCTTCAACCCAATTGTGCATTTGTATAATCATGGCTTTAACTTGTGGTTTTCGCTGATTTTATTTGTACAGGATGGATGAGAAACTGCCATCTCATGGGGCGAACTTAACTACCAATGTAACCTACGGAAGTGATAATGATAGTAAATTGAACAATTCTCTGTTCGATCGACTCTGCCCTCTACTATTGATCAGGCTACTTCCTCTCCGAGTATTTGATGATCTGACATCTTCTGTTGTGTATGGTCCACTTCTCGATTATGGTATGTTTTATAATTTAAAAAAGTTTCTTATTCATACAAAATCAAAGTATTCTATGAGTAATTCATCTAGCCAGCTCCAAGTGTTGTTCTGTAGTTTTTACTGGGATTTTCTTTGACAGTTGCATTTGTGTTCATATGAAATTTCATTGTGTTTCATTTGTCCATGTGATTCAATTTTATTTAGGAACATCATTGTTGTTACTTTTGTGGTTATAGGTTATTTTCCCCTTTGTGTATTGTCTTCCATTTGCAAAAATGATCAACCAAGTGAAAAAAGAAATTTTTTAAGTACAGATAGGAGAGAACCTTTGACCTTTTTAGACCCTTTTTGTAACATTGGCTTGTTGCCTTTTTGGCCAGGGTGCTAGGCGCCCCATGCTACCCTCCTCGCCTAGCCCTGGGTTAACATAGTTACACCATGCCTACCACTGCCTTAAGCCTGTGTGGGGCAAACACGAATTTGAAGGTTCAGTTTGAAAGAACATCTCTTTTGAGGTTGGAATAGACTAGGTGGGTTTTTAGGTTGACAATTGGTCTGGTAATAAGCAAACCATGGATAAGTTTAGAATCAATTTCATCTTTTCCTAAAGATGTGACTAACTCAATCCTACATCAGAAATTAGGGAAGCATTACTAGTTGGGATTTAGCTTTGAGACGGCTCATTGGAGACACAGAGCTTCCTCTCCTGCCGAAGTTGAATGATATCCTACAAAGTGTTACCTTAAATTAGGGGTAATCTTGTTTAGATCCCAAATTTTTTGTTTCAAAACCCCATGCCAACTTTTGATATTTGGTAAATGAACACAAAATAATGGGGTTTGTGACAAACCCTTCGACTTTTCTAAAATCCAAACCCCTTTAATTTTTCTCAACTCCCAAATCCAAACGTTTCACCTTATTCTAACCCTGAACACCTCACCTTCTACAAACCCAAACATTTTTTTTACCTTCTCTATTTAGGATTTTCGCAAAAATGAAACTCAAAAATGAAAACAACCAAATCGATGACCACCAAAATGGGGAAGCGATGTACAAGTTCCAATTCAAAGCAACGTGCATAGAAAACCTTGGGGTGAGGAAGCAAATATTGTTTAAAGCCTAGAATTTTAAAACTCAACAAGTTGGCAATGATGCTCATGATGACCTTTAGGATAGTGGTAAAGTGGCGGTGTTCTTGGTGGTAATGGTAATAGTGGTGATGAGAGTGATGTTAGGTTAATCATTATTTTGGCAAATGGGATGAATAAAACTTTTTCCACGTGTTACAACATTGTGAGTGTCACACCTCCGTGGCCGCGAGTTTGATGAACATGGTTAATTTTAACCATCATAACAACTTTGCGTCAGAATAAGAGAACATGTTGATCTTAACCATCACAACATTGTGATAACCATAAATTTTTTCCCAAGTTTGAAAAAGTATACGTTTCAACTCATCCAAGCTTTTTATTATCATCATTCGAAAGTCTAATAAACGTTGCCACTTCCACCCTTTCTACCATCTCTACTAGCATAAAGGCTTGTAATAACATCGAAAATAGACTTATATTAACAATGCATTTATGAAAATAGGCTCTATCAACATCTCACTTTCGAAGTCTACTTACATGTAGTTTCGAATGCACATGGCGTATAAACCAGAACAAGCAAAGACCCCCAATATATATGTTTGGTAGTTTGCATATAAGATGTAAAATATGGCTACAAAAGTAACGGCTCATATGTGATGTCAGATACTTGGTCATGGCTTTGTAACTACACAACTCTGAACGTTAGGGAAGATAAGGGAAGACCAACTCTATGAAGTTATAATTAAATCACAAAATCGTGACATGATATTTAGACGCTAGAAAACCCATCACAATTTCGTTGCCGAACTAGTATGAATGGTTAAACAATTTCAATGTCAAAATTTTGAAAGTAGGTTATTTTTTGTGTGAAAATGGAATTATCTCATCTCTTTCTTTGACATTTTCATGCTATATAAATCTACAATTTGACTTGAAAATGAAGCATCTTGTACAACACCTCCATCTATTGGAGCTTAAGTGTTGAGAGTTGGAAATCACCAAAATCATTTGAAAGCTTGACTTCATCCACCTCCTTGATAATCTTTTTAGTTACAAAAGCTTCAACCTCATCATCCATTACCTGGAGAAGAGTTTTCTACCATTTAAAGGAGATGATTTTCACCATTTAGAGCTGGAGGAGTTTCCACCTACACTTTGCTCATCAATGGGTTTTTGGGTTTTTTTGGAAGATAGAGGGAGGATGTTGCGAGTCTTGCGACATTGGGGTCCAACTAGTAAAACTGGGGAAAATGACCTGGGGTTTTTTGGGGTTATAACAAAATATCAATTGAACCATGTGGGTAATTAAATTATTTTGTTGGGGTTTAAAACAAAATCCTTGGGGTCTATATAAGATTACCCTAAATTAGGCAGAATATAGAATGCATTGGAATGATAAATCAGGAACTTCTTAGTCAACAATATGCACCAATCCCAATTGATTTTCATAATAACATATTGAACCCAAGGGTCCTTTCTATACAAAGATATGTAGCATGTGTGAAGCAAAAGAAAAAACAATCAACCACCTGTTCTCTTGCAGCGTCACCCACCATATTTGGGTCTATATGTTCAGAAGCCAAGTATTCCCTTGGAAGATCACTTCATTATAGCATGAAAGAAAGATGATTGGTCTATAAAAGGCAAATGGCTATGAAATGAAATTTTGCATGCTGACCCTTGGGTCATTTGGAGAGAGAGAAACCACTGAGAGAAAGAAAAGCTCTTGGGGGGAGAGAGGGGGAGGGGGGGGTGAGACTGTAATATCATCTTTGTACTCCTTGTTTGTCCTCTAAAATCCTCAGTCACGGGGCTTTTCTTAATCCAACATGTATATTTTGGGTCAG
Source organism: Berberis vulgaris (assembly GCA_963556465.1). NCBI lineage: Eukaryota > Viridiplantae > Streptophyta > Magnoliopsida > Ranunculales > Berberidaceae > Berberis > Berberis vulgaris. Next base: position 79,691,600 of record OY747127.1, read on the forward strand.
AGAACGAAGAATCTTCAAAAATGAATACTTAAGGTAAGTAATCATTTGTACATTATTTGAATGACAAATATACTGTGTTTATCAATAACTTTTGGTATCATAGCACTCTTTATTGGTATCATCCTAACTTTTTTTATTGGCCAGTTTATCTTCACAAAATTAACACCTAACCTTTCATCATCTTATCAGTTTTTCTTCTGTGATTTTTGAGAGAAAGTGGAGCAGTTAAATAAAGCATATTAGTTTAAATTCAATTTTTTTTTTTTTTTCAAATTTCATGAATATGTGGGTTGGGCCGTATAATTGGGGCCAGGGCTTCCAAAATTATTAGGGTTAGATGGCTTGCTTAACAAGCTAAAATCAGTTATAATTAAGCCTTAGAAGCCACCATTGTATCATTTTAAATAAGGCTTGAATGAAATGAAAATAATTTATTTTATGTTGTCAGTTTTCTTATTACGGGTTAAATTTCTTGCAAATGTATTTGTTTCCTGTATTTAATTCTAGAGTAGAGTTTATCAGATGTAGAAAGTTAATATTCGGAGTTACAACTAGAGATTTTCTGGTTAGGTCTAATCTTTAATGGTTTTTTTCTTTCCTGTGTTACAGATAGCAAGGATCTCAATGATGTGAGATCTACTTGTATTGCTGCTCTACTTTTGAACAGGTACATCTTGTGCAAGTGCCCACGTTTTGAAACTTTTTCATGAGCTTGATATTTGGTCTACCTTAATTGTGGATTCTTTTCCTTCCTCTTTTACTATTTGTTTTATTTTCTTCCCCTTTTTGTCTCTCTATCAGAGCATTCCACAAATATGAATTTGACGATGTTAGAAAACTTGCAGCTGAGCTGTGTGGGCGTGTTCATCCACAAGTATGTACTCATCTCTTGTCAAGAACGATTTAAATTGTGGTAGCTTCTTTTTCAAGATATGAGTCGAAATTCTTTTTGATGATCTTTCTGCGTGAAGATAGCTCTAATACTTAGCTATATCGCACGCATGTAAGTATGTATCTTAATCGTGTGTACCAAGGTAGTCAAAGCGTGAAGCAAAATTCGATGGCTTGGCTTTTTTTTAAAAGTGAAGCGTAACTGCTTTACGCAAGTGAAGCGACCCTTAAAAAATAATTCGTATTATATTTAAAAAAAATGCATAATAGAAGTATGTGCTTTGAAAAATTAAAACCATGACTTCCTTAATTCTATATTAATTACATAGTGTTAATGTTAATTGAATTTAAAATTTTAATTTATTTATTTTTATTAAATTTTCTAGGCAGGGTGCCCTCAGAAATGCATTGGGTGCGAATAGTTACCCAAGTTAAAAAAATTTTCCCTTCCCCTGCTTGTACTGTTCATCGTCTTCTTCCTCCCCTGTGTATTGTTCACCGCCTGCGTCCGAGCAATCCGGCGGGTTTTTTCACCTAAAATCATCTCCTATCTTCTTCCGTTCTATTCCTATTCCTTCCCTCTCCCTTTTCGTTCTTTTTTCCGATCAAAATAAGAGAAAATCAGTAAAATAATTGCAAACTATTTATCGTCTTTCTCCTCCTTCTCCTGCGTCCGAGCAATCCGGCTGGTTCCTTCACTTAAATCTTCAATTCTCTTATTCCTTTCTATTCCTATTATTTCCCTCTTCCTTTCCGTTCTTTTTTTTCGACCAAAATCAGAGAAAATCAGTAAGATAATTGTGTAGTGTTCATTGTCTTACTCCTCGTCCACCTGCACTCGAGCAATCCGATTGGTTTCTTCGTCTAAAATCTTCTCCTCTCTTCATTTTTGTTCCTCTTTATTCCCTCTCCCTTTTCGTTCTTTTTTTCCGATCAAAATTAGAGAAAATCAGTATGAGAATTCGGAAAAAAAATTTGGAGACGCTTTGTAACATGAAGCCACCGCTTTGGGCGCTTCAGACTTTGGCAAAAAAGCGCAAAAAGCCATGGCTTTTTGTGGCTTCAAAGTAGTGGCCTGGCTTTGACGAAAGCGAAGAGAGATGTCATGGCCTGACTTTTGGCTTTAAGCGGTGAAAAGCCATGGCTTTGACTACTCTTGTGTGTACTAGTTAAGTAAATAATTGCAACAGTTCTGGTTGAGCATGATAAAATCAAGTTTTAGTATTATTGTTGTTACTAGGGTGTCGACGCGCTTTATATGCGCGGATATTCAATACTTTTTTATTTAGACATTTCAATAATAAATAAAAATACTATTGAAATTCTAAACAAAATAATTATTTATAATTTTAAGGGCTTACGTATATAGTTTATAAATAATTAGGGGGCATGGAATAAATTATGTTTGGGGCTTAGGTATAATTAACCAATGTCTGAGAGGGACTGGTTTTGATCGTAAAAATATGAATCGTGGAGGGCAAAAATGGAAAATAAAAAGTTAGATACAAGGGCCTTTTTTATAATTTATAGATAATTATGAGCTCCAAAACAAATTATATTAGGGGTTGAACTGTAATTAATCAGTAATTGAGTGGGGTTGGATTTGATTGTGGAAAGGTATGAAATGTAAAGGGTACAATGGGAAATTCAAAAGTTAGATGTGAGGGCCTATAATAGTTAAAAAAAAAAATTCTTACCCTTAACCCTCCCCACCTGCCTGGTTTGAACCCGACGTATGATACCATCTGCCACAGTTGTATACTTTTGACTAATAGTTTATAGATAATTGAAAGGTTTCAAATAAATTATGTTAGGGGCTTAGCTATATAATTAACAATATTTGAGAGGGCGGGTTTTGATTAGAGGGTAAATTGGTACATGTGTAATAGTTTTTATTTAAAATTACAAAAATACCCTTGTCATTGTTCACCTACCTATTGGTCTTAATTGTAAATATTATAAAATTTTTATTTTATTTTCATAACATGAAAATCAGGTTGAAGAGTGGCACATTCACTGTTATGTATTTGGATGGTATTCTCGTTATGTAGTTGAGATTATTGTTATTGTTGGTGTTATGTCTATGTAATAGTTATTATTATTTTAAAATTATGAACTTAGATTGGTTTAATTACTTATGGATTTAAGAGTTTTTTAGATTTGCCATATTCAATGAAAGATCTTTGATTTAGTAATACATTTTGCACAATCTTGAATGAAGTGCCAAAAAATAAACAACACGACATAATGTGGTTCACTTAGAGTTCTAAACAACATTTTGTAGTCATTACAAGATTGTCTACTCTAAGCACTTACCAAACCATTTTCGGTTCCACAATGAGTTTTTTCACTTGCAATGATGCTACTCCATGATTTTAGCAACGTACCATGATCGAGAACACTTCTTTCATACACACAAGTAAGATGGGGACGTAGATGTGTGAAATTTTCAACACATGAAATCCTTGCAAATATCATATATATATATATATATATATATATATATATATATATATAATTTCAAAACAATGCAAAAGACTCTAAAAAACTCTCATTAGATGTTGAAAGTTTATGCTTTTTAACTCCAAAGTTGAACTTTCAACATGCCTTGGCTCTCTTATTTATATTGTTGCGAAATAGCTAAAAAGATGAGTTTAAATAAAAAATAATGTGTTGAAAATGTATTGTGCTCGATTAGTGTTGAGTGCACGATCTTCGAGCTCAGATCAACTTAGTTGGATGATCTCAACTTCTGAGTTATTTATTTTGAATTGTTTGCTTAGCAGAGCGAATTCTGTCATTGACCTATTTAATTGGTCGATCTAGTTATATTTGTAAGTTGTAAAGATCCAACACATTAATTTCTCGAGTATTGTCAATTGATTTATACTAAAATAAAATTTGTAATTGAAATCCCTTCAATCCATTTTCATAAGTGTTGTAATCATTTTGACCTTTAATCAATGAACGCCTTTCAAGTGAAGTTGAATGCCTTTCTGACTTGTTCATTTGTACTCTGTCTCGATTCATTGTAAAACTCACCTAATCTAACACCTATTTTGATTATAAAAAAAAAAAAAAAAAAAAAAACATCAATCAAAATTCTGGAGTTTTTATCTACTAGGGTTTGCAATCAATGTAGTCAAACCACATTACTGTACACCACTTTTTTTATCTAATCTAACACATTATTTTTATCTACTAGGGTTTGCAATCAACGTAAGCAAACCACATTACTGTACACCATTTTTTTTTTAAAAACAAATATTATTTTCTCATTAGGTAAGGGAAAATCTCTAGGTAAGACTTGATTACCCAAAAATCCGATGTTAACAACCGAAGAGAGGGAAAATTCCCAAACAATCATCTCCTATGCTAATAAATATTAACAGCCAACGATTGAAAAGTCCCTAAACAAATCATCTCCTACTGCACTAACAAAGCACAAAGAAAATCTGTTACCAATATGAAGAAGACGACCCTAAATCAGTTGGGTTCCCTCAGTTGAAGAACTTTGACCATTACTATTCTTATTGAAGAAGAAAACGAACCCAACAAAGAACACTAGGGAGTTTCTATTTTATATTGTTTACCTTCTAATTTAGAGGCGATCGGAAATCAGTCAAAATAGTGACCATATCAAACTCAAAAACAAAAGCTGCAAGTGGTTCACCAATTGATGCAAAGGAGTCACTAAGGAACTTAGCATACTGGAGATATAGAAAGTGGTTGGAAGCGAAGATTGGCAGCATTTTAGATTGATTGTTGCAGAAATGTTGAAAAAAGAGACTCCCAAACTGTGCTAGAGATAGTATTTCCAGCAACAATTAACATAGCCCCAGGAAGGGTAAAGGTGATGTAACTTGTAATAAGTTGGTCAGCTTGGTACCATGTCGAATAAGCAGGGTTACGGAAATAAGGTCGTTTGCCTTGAGAAGCAAGAGTCTTATATGGAGTGAGGAATAAATCGTCAACAAACTTAATGAAATTATGCCCATTGAGGAAGGGTTGGCATTTGACATAACCATGCCATGTATTTATCATCTGTCAATTTCCTAATGTGACTAACATTGGAAGTTGCTAAAGTGACGTGAGGTCTATTCGCAAAAGAGACCACAGGGGCAATGGTTGATTCAGTAGAAGACGTAGTCATCTTAGCACTAAGGGGTTATTTTCCCTTTCTCCAAATCTCTTGGAATTGGTGAATAAAGATAGAAGAAAAGGAGTTTGCCAACCAAAAAAGACTCATTGTACTCTTTGAGTTAGATAGTTAGGAGCAAAGATCATGATTTCGTTTTTCGAGATAATTTCGGTAAGTTGATTTTAAGAAATATTTCGTTAAATTTTTTTGCTGTGTATAGATAAAATTTCAGTAATAGTTGTAAAGTTAACAATATAAATTAAGCATTTTAAACTCTTACTACATAAAGAGTTCCTCAAGACTCATAATGTTAAATCACTTATATAACAAAATTTTAATACTAAACTAAGGTTATAACGGTTAAAGTGTATGGAAATTAAGATTCGCCTAATAAAAATAATATATTTTTTATTTCGAAAGACATTTCGGTAACTCGGAAAAAAAAATATTTCGTGAAATTTTGACATTTTTCGAGAAATCACATTCCTTGCTTAGGAGATGCAACAAATGGGAAAAAATTTTATCGACAAAAAAGGTGAGATGTAGGGATTTAGAGGTTATGAATCAAGGAATGTGTAGGGATTTTGGGGTTTGCTCTGTTTAGATAGTGAGATATTGCTCTGTTTAGATAGTGAGATATTGTTTGCTCGGTGTAGATTAGATCTTGAATTAGGTTCAAGAAGGGGTTTTCTGCTCAAAATTGATCAAAGGAAAAGAATAAAAAAGATGGAAATGGCTACAACAACAGTGTGAATGAGACGAGGGAAGTGCAGCAATGGTGACTATGGATCAAGGTCGTGAGTGACTCTGAAACTATGTAGCTTGAATAATTTGAACGTTTCTATTCATCTATCTCGGAGGTATTTATGTGATTACATATGCACATGCGCATAGTACATGATCCAAAAAAAAAACCTCTTAATGATTGATCTCTATTAAGTTAATGCACGAGTTTAATTCATGGAATTTGTTAATAAGAGCATTTAGTGCAATCTCCAGGGAAATCTCTCCACTTTGGAAAGACGAATGGTTTAGGGGAGGATTAGATCTCATTCCTTGATTTAATGTAGATGATTTGGTTGAGCTACCCTTTGTTTGGAGGGGAAGTATCAAAATACCGTCAAAATATGGTCAGTATACGAGTCAACACTCCTAGACCCAACCGCGGCGGAGAACCAACTTTTCCCCTTAATTGGGCCCTAGTTTTGATGCCTCGTTGGCAATTGCCTCTTCAAGGGATTACCAAAGTCAAAACCAATGTCACTTCATTAGTTGAATCTACGCCCATTAGATATCCTCGAAATTAGATAAAACGATTGAGATCATCTAGGACATCTTAGGGCAAAGAGCCTGCCATGTTGCAGGATGACAATCATTTGAAGGGTGAAGCAAAACTAATTGCGGATGAAAGCTTTATCTTAATTCTCATTCAGAAAGCCCGAAATCGGCTCTTTTTAGGGGCATGGGGATAAAGAAATTGAAACCCCAAGCGCTTAAAGTCAAGATAGTAATCTCCCCAAATAGCGCACTTGGGCCCAAGTGCTTGCTAGGGTTAGTCTTCTAACACCAAGGAGAAAAAAAAAATCTAAAGAGATATATCTAAGGAAGTCAAGTAATTAGGGGAATCACTAGAATAAATCTCATGCATCTAAAAAGAGGGCTTTCAAACAAACTTGAGCGCCTTAACGACGAACTAACGCCCGTCTCAACTACATCCACTTCTCCAACTTCCATTTCCCCCATTCTACCTCCCTGCCCTCAAACAATCATGTTGCCTTAGTGGAAAGAGAGAGAAGCACAAGTTCGCAGGCTAGCCAGCTACATTTGATCTAAGAATGGACAAACAAAACAACTTTCCACTTCAAGTGGGATCCCTAGCGGGACTTACAATAGAAAAAAAATAGAGAACGTTATGGGCATTCTTCGTCAAACGACATACATGACCAATGGAGTTATGTAGTAATAATTTTCACTTGGAATACTAGTGGGTTAGGTTTGCCTAATAGAATCTTAAGGGGATTGTTACTGAAAGATTAATCCGGCGGACCAAGAAGCAAATGATTGGGCAGAGATGATTTAAGTTGCGCATATGTTCCATGTATAGGACATTGTAGTTAAGGCGTTGAGGTGGCGGCGAGGTAGACGAGCTTGAAAATGCCTGCGGGGTGAGGCGGTAGGCGAGGTTGACACCTCACTTCACTCAGGTGGTCTTAACGTTTTTTTTAAAAAAAAATTTATAATAAATTGAAACATATCAACATAATAATATACATCATTTTGATAAGTATCATAAGCAAATATGTACAAAAAATGACAACTACCTAGAATCGAAATGGAAATATAATAAAGTTGCATAGCATAGCGAAAAGATGCACTACATAAGTGTCAAGTAATTTGCAAACATTCACTAAATCATTCACATCAATAATCCTGAAAGAACAAAAACTTGAGAATATTGAGCATTTGTTGGAAGAAATTGTTGGAATGGCTGGTAAAAATCAAAGATGCACAGACACGACACGGCGACTCGGCAATTTTCAAAAAATTAAGATTCGACGATATGGTCAAACTTTACTTTTTATTAATTTTTATTTTTTAATCTCATATGAACATAAACAACCTAAAACTTAAAATTGTTTAAAATTTTACTTTTGAAGTTGGAAGAAGAGAGCTTAACAAAAGAGATAGAAAATTTTATAGAGATGAACAGATAGTCAAAATTTATTAGAGAGTGTATCTAATTTACAAATCGTTTCAAAATAGTGTGTAATTGTGTATCTAAGAGCAAAATAGTCATCAGAAACAGAGAAATCAAATGACATAGAAAAATACCCTTTTTGTTTGTATTGTATCTAATTTAGAACAAGTGAAGAAATGACCTTGATGACGCCTGATGAACCACCAAATGAAAATCGCTGAGAACGGCGTGAAGATGTGCTCTAATTGAAACAATTCGTCCTCGGCTGAAGGAATCGAAGAATTGGCGATTGCAATTGAGTACAACCGAATTGGCGTTTCTGCAAGAATTATTTCTGAAAATCAACAGAGAAACAGGAAAATAACCCAAGAAAAAAGGAAAAAAACACTGGCTGTGTCGGTTTCAATCAACGTGTCCTGACCGTTAATCGCGTGTCGGGCGCGAATCCGTGTCTGACACATTCGACTCTCGAAATAGGGGTTTTCCGAAAAGTCTGTGCATCCTTGGTAAAAATCCACAATATGATCACTATTGGTATTTCAAAAGCATAAAAATTATTGAACTATGCTATGAAAAATCAACAATGATGTTTATCACAGACTGATCAAAGCATGATATGTTTTATCCAAAAAATATTTTTAAAAAAAGTATGACGTATTTATCAAAACTTAAAAATGTTTTATTTTGTTTGTTTGTTATTTGAGAATATCTAATTTGAAGGCAAGGAGGAGATGAAGACTCTGAGTCTTTGACGGCAGCAACAAGTATTACACTAAGAAACATAAAACCCTATTATAGAGTGGGTTGCAATGTCTTTTGCTACAAATGGGCTGCAAATGAGCTGGCTGCAATCATTTTTGGGCTGAGGCAGTTGAGGCGGGCACCACATTTCACCGAACCGCATTGCCTCATTTTGGAGCGGAATTATGTAAAAATGTCTTGAGGCTGTCTTAGGCTGTCGCCTTGACTACATTGGTATAGGAACTGCAAGGACATTCTAAAAGTGTGGATGAAAAGTCTTTTCAGTTGCTTGGGCATTCTCACTAGCGGTTAAGACTAGAAACTTCATTACTTGTTACCTGTAATTGAGGTGATGAAGAACTTAGAACTAAATGATAATCAGGATGATTGGAGGTGGAATGACAAAGCTGGGAAATTCACAAAGAGTTCTAACTTCAATCAGTGAATTTAACACTTACAACATCAGTGAAGTTTATTGCCTTTTCGTTCTTCTATAATATCTTTTGGATGAAGGTAGCTCCACCAAGGGTAACCTTTGATTTGGTCAATTGGGCATGGGAAATCCTGCAGATAATTTGACAAGAGGGGTTTGAATTTAGGAAACAGATGCGGACCTTGTGAAGTTGAACAAGAATCAATTAGCACATTTCTTCTATTGTCATTCCACCGAGCAGGTCTGAAACTTTCTATGTAATGAGGCTAGAGCCCATCATCCAGTTGCTCAATGTTTCTTGTAGTGATATTGGCAAAGGATGGATGTCCATGTATAGGATCCTGGATATGAAAGGGGGTTTTGCGGGCTACCATTAGGTTATTTTGGACGGTGAGAAACACCTGGTTTTCAAAGGGACTAAAAAATAATCACTCAAATTTGCAAAGATATCAAAGCTCTTCTGTGGTACTGGGGGTCTATGCAGTTAAAAACGGTGTTATAACGCCGACATAACCCCAGTATAATGCTTAACGAGGGTGAGCCGTTATGTTTTGACATTATCACGTTTTGTATCATGGCTCCGATATAACAGTCGTTATACTGTTATTGAGATAACATTTTTTTTTCAATAATGTCGTTTTAACATTTTGTTCTAATACGTAAAAAATAAAAATAAAAATTCACCTATTTCATTCTCAATTGAATCAAAACTCTGGACTCAGAGGAAAGATGAAGGACCAGAGCTCGTCGTCGCCGATCGACAAAGAATAAGACGTCGCCGATCGACAGAGAACGAGAAAAGAAGAAAAAGGAAGAAAACGAAGAGTCGATCTCACTCTCTGTTGCTATCTCACTTTCATACAAACGGAAGATTATTTTTTTATTAATATTTTGATGTTTTTGAATTTAATGTTATGAACACGATTAAATCTTTTGACTCTATAATACATTAATACTTGGTGGGGTATAAAAAATATATTTAAAAAAATATTCCGTTAAATCACGTTATATCTTGTTATAACCTATAAAGCTTCTGGACCGTTATGGATCCATTATTCGTTTTAATTGTATTATTCGTTTTAACAACATAGCTAGGGGTAATTCTGGGGGCTATCTCTCTGGAATCGAATCCCATTTTTGCCTGTGACCTTGGTCACAGTTTATTATTAATAATATTAGAAATTGCACATTAGGGACAAAAAACATGACTTCCCATTTAGGATCCTCTTAGTTTTCATTTATGGTTAAGGACACTACATACACATGATTAAATGAAAATTATTCCCTTTAAGCTCCGTTGGAGTTGAAATTTTGAGAAAATTAAAGATTCATATGATTAAAGTGATAAAGTTTCATCCTATTTTGACATGTGCGCCTCGATATAGGCGTTAAAATGTGAAAAATGGATTTCTCTATAATAATAACAAAGCGAGCAAAGGTCCACCTCAGGCGCGACACAGATAGGTTGAGGAGCGCCCATAGGCGGTCCATAAACACTCATATCTAACACTTCTCTCGAGAAACAATGTCAAAACGGATTGAAACTTTGCACATTGTTTCTAGTGTTAATTTGTAATTTTCCTGAAATTTCCAGCTCAAATGGAACTCAAACAAATTAAAAAACATTTTGTTTTAGTTTAGTAGTGTCTTTAAATGTAAACATTAACTTAGTGGGTCCAAAATTGGTAGTCAAAATGATTTTTTGTCCCTAAACTGCCAATGCCCCTTGATATATTGCTTGTAACAGAAAAACATACTAAGATGGTTTTTAACTACATGGAGCAATCCCCCTCGCCGGTGAATTGAATTTAGGGAAGTGTGGGGTTTTGCCAACAGTAAATCTAAGTGCAAGGAAGCACAAATTTCAGCCAAAATTGTGTGGTCATATTATGTAACAGAGAAGTATTGTTTTCTACATCAATCATCAGCATACTGTGTTTAGTAAATCTTGCAGCACAATGGTTACCTCTTCCATCACTTGCATTTAAAACAAAGAAGTATTGTGTACGTGAATCCAAAAAACTGTATGGACAACCCCTCAAAACAGTTATAAAATATAAATGTGGAAAGAGAGGCTAAAACATGAATATATCCTACCAGCCCTAAAATATGACGATTGAAGAAATACCTAATGAAAACATGCAATGGAAGGGCTGACTTATCTTTACCCTCCTTTCTATGTGTTAGGTTCTGTTACCAATTATCCAATCACAGTTGGAGCAGGCCGTATGTTGTCGTGATATACTGAAGATGAAGGCTTGCCTCTTTTCAGTTTGCACTTCTCTTGTGGTAAGTGATCTTATCTGCTATTGAAGAATACCTTTCAAAAGAAAAAGAAAAAAAACAGAATCCTTTCATGTAATGCACATAACTCAATGTTTCTCTATTGACTTTAGGTAAGGGGCATCGTTTCAGCTAGTTTCCCTGTTATTCACAATATAAGACTTATACTGGAGACTGTCTTGCTATGGCCCTCTGTTGACGGTGACGAAGGTAAGAAACTGATTTTTTCTCTGTTCAGGAATAGTATATCATTGCTGAATGCTAATGTCAGAAAGGCTCTTTTCAGTGTCCAAAGCACAACATGGTTGCATTGATTGTCTTGCATTGATGATATGTGCGGAATTACAGTCTCCTCAAGTAGCCAATGATTCTAGTACATTGAGATTTGGCATTTCTGGAGAAAAGTCTAATGGTTTGCTCTTATTTTTCTCAACCTGAAAGACTATTACCACCATAAGCATCGTTCATACTCATACTCGTTTATTTAGTCTTGTTATACCTCTGTTTTGATAATTGCAGGAGATGCATTTTCATGGAAATCAGTGCTCAGTTGTGTGTTCCAGAAATTGACAAATGATAAAAGTAAATCAGCTGCTTTAAATGAATCTGTTGGTCAGAGTCATTTGGTCAGAAAATCAGATGATGAGTCAGAGGCTACTACATCAATACCTCTCTCACTTCATTTGTGCATGGCAAATGTCCTAATTAGTGCTTGCCAAAAGATCTCAACCTCTGGAAAGAAACCGCTAGCTGACAAAATGCTTCCAGTTCTTATTCGTTCAGTGAAGGTACATTGGTTTTCAGGATGAATGATACCAGATCTCAGAATAGTTTTCAAGACCATATTATAATGATCTTTGCAGTAATTGGTCTTGATAATGTTCTCAATGACGCAGGTAATAACAGACTCAGATATCAGAGCTGCATGCATTCAAGTCTTATTCTCTGCCGTGTACCATCTCAAATCTGCAATTCTTCCGTACACATTGGATCTGCTCAAACTTTCTGTAAAAGCTCTCAGAAAAGGATCAGAGAAGGTTTATGGCTATCTATAACTGAACGTCATTTTCTGGCCTAGGAGTACTTCACATATTCTGATCCTATTATTTCCTATGTCTAGCTCACTGCTCTTACTAGAAACTGTAGCTGTTTATTTCCTTTGTCCACCTCGCAGCTCTTACTGCAAACCCTAGCTGTTTATTTGCTTTGTCCATCTGACAACTGTTTTTTAATTAAGTAATTTATATTGTTTGCAGGAGAAGATGGCGAGTGTTAAACTGATGGCATCTCTCATGGCAAGTGAAGATACAGTCCTGGAGAGTCTATCGGGTGGGTTATTGGAAGCTAGAGCAGTTCTGTCTGATGTTTCCTCAACACATCCTTCACCAGAGTTACGGCAAGTATGTCAGAAATTACTTGTATGTATGATGTTCCCTTAGATAACTTCCTTGACTAGGTAGATGTTAGCTTATTGTACAGTCAAAATGTTTCACGTAGATCAAGGGATATGTTGTTTGGCTTCCGTTTTTATGTGTATTACACAGATCGTTGAAAAATGTAGAATATGTAAACAAAAAGAAATTTGACATTTTGTAGGTTATCCAAATAAATCAACTTTGTTTATGACCTGAGGTGCGAGTAGTTATGATTTTAATGGTTTACATTATTGTTGGATAAAATGGTTAGCAATTTACGAAATGTATTAATTTGGCCTGATTTTTTATGCATTTGTATTTATTCAGACTAGTAGTAGCAAAATATTGTTTGGTTGGGTTCGTGACAGTGTTTCACTTGTTTTAAACACTTGTTTGGTTGGGTTTGTGACAGTGTTTCACTTGTTTCAGAACAGATTGGACATGGTTAACGTTATTAGATGAACAAGTATTATATAACCATTAGCGCTTTCAAACCAATAAGTGTTTTTGTTCTGTGACTGGATTATCAGCTTGATTTTTTGAGAGTATTTTGTGGATTGGACCTGGAAGGCCATCGTGACGGCAGCTGTGCTTATGAACGGGCCTCAAACTCTCAAGCTCCCAGTGACTTGATAAGCTTATGAACTTGGGTGTAGTCACTTTCCATAAACACCTGGAGGCTGATTTTGTTTTTGTAATGATGATAAAATGTTGGTACATTACACGATATTGAAGATTACAAGTGCAAGCTGTAGTAGTAATAGGTTAAAACGTCCTTTTTCTAAATTTAATTTGATTTTATCCATCTCCGTCAACTGTTTGTACATGTGCTTATTACGTGATGTAAAATAAGACAACTATAGTCATTTGATGTAAAAGCTGGTCATTTGACAGTGACGGACCAAGGTCAAGGTAAATATGCAAAATGAGAGGAATCATTTATCCTATTAATACAAGGGCGTAATATCAAATTTACTTAAAAAAAATGTAGTTGCAAATGAATAGGCATTTTATCCCATGAAACCTATTAATAATAATTAAGAGCTTTGCTACAGAGCGAGGGAAAGGGGCGAGGGATGGGTGGTAACCACCCATCCGCCTCGAGATAAGCGCATCGGATTGGAGATGCGTGATGACGCTTATCTCGAGGCGGATGGGTGGCTACCACCCATCCCTCGCTCCCTCCCTCGTTCCCTCCCTCGACCCCTAGAATTTTCCAATAATTAATGTTAGAAAATTTAGCAGCATGCAATTGAGTAGGAAAAGTGGTTATAATTTTTTATTGGTTTACAGTTTTCGCTAAGAAACGAAACAATTTTTCTAGCTCGAGAGAATAATTTTGGAGTAGGGTGGGCACCGGATGGGATAGACTTCATTCTGACCTCATCCCATCTCAAACGGGTTCGGGACAGGACGAGATCAACATTCAAGCAAAGAAGAGTTCATCGATACAAGTTCTGCTAGGAAATTTCACATGCTCCATCTCCTGATCAAGTATTGTTAATATCTGATAGGGAATGCTAATGGTTGTTTAAGATTTCCATGGTGGAAACTGGTATTTTGACAAAATCTCGAAAGACTTCAACATAAATATCACTTAGACAATGGGTATTGACCAATTCACAAAAAATATGTTGATTGAAATCCCTAGGAAACATGGCAAAGTAACCATGTCTGTCGATATATCTATCTATGTCTTGTTGCCAAACAAAAACAAGATTTCCCAGACATGCATCACCACATGAACAACTTTAAAGAAATAAAAGAAGTTTCAAATGAAATTGATATAACCAATTTCACTCAATGATCAAGAGCCTTTTACATTTGTTTACACTAAATGTGCCTACCGACAAACCGTTAGATTGCAATGGAATTGTCAAACGACTTTTTCATCTGTTTATTTCACAATTTGATCAACATTGTAGACCATGTATTGAAGATCCGCCTTAATATCTGTTTGCTTTCCAAAAAAAAAAAAAGTGAAAAGCTTCCTTGCTACTCTCCTTGGTAAAATCGCTAAGCTCTGATCCTTCTAACAATACTTGTGATTGTCCTTTGACTTGTCGAAGGAGTTGTTGAGTGAGATCAGGAAGGTGATGGCTTCTCTTCTTCGGAAACCCTAGATAAGAAAAAAAAACCAAAAGAGAAAGTGAGAAACAGAGGTTATAGAGCTCAAAGCAAAATACTAAATAAGTGAATATAGATCAGAACAAGAGATTAGAGTCTAGACATGTGCGTAAGTAAGAAATTAAAAGAGACGGATTGAGTCATTAAGATGTTGAATTGCTATATCCACGAGTAATGTTATGTGGGCATCCAAAAAACTGCACTCTTAAGATAAATATGAAAATAAAATTATTAATAATAAGTATTAAAAATAAGTTCGGGATGAGACGAGATTGGTGGGATTGAATATCTGTATTTGTAAGGAAATTTTCTAGAAAGCCAGGCGGCTCTGTGTGCGTGTGTGTTTGATTGGTGGATTTATGAGGATCTCTAGGATGATGGAGGGTATTGAGGCTCCCTGGCGCGCCTGGCCTGGCTCTCTAGACCAACAAATTTGTGAGAGCACCAACATTCAAAGAGAGAAAACCCCCTTCTCAATAATATAGAAACAAGAAAAATGCAATAATATAGAAACTATTAAGCAGCTAATGTTGAATTCTTTTTCCTTGTCATGAAGATGATAAAACATCAAACTCTCTCTATTCAGCATCACTAGCATTGCTCGCCATGGTCAACGACAACGATTACTACCTAGCCTTTCTGTGGCGCCTTGTCATCGGCAACAAACCGCTGACCCTGGCCAGTGACAACAATCACCACGTGGCTCTGCTCTCTTGTCCCCCCGCCATTGACAACAATCCCATGGGGACGGGGTGGGGTGGGGATCATTAGCCCAACTATGAAACATAAATATGTTTCGATTAATGGAACCAACTAGGTTAGGGTTGAAATTTTTTAGCTAAAGGTTGACGGTTTAACAAAGAACTCTAAACCTTTCATAAGAGTGGGAACCAAAACACGAATCCAACAAAGCTCAGAGAATATAAACTTGACTTTACCCTTTTTTTTTTCAAAGTTATAAATGTAAAATAAATTATTTATAAATTGACATCATATGTAATAAGATACCCATTTGATAAGAGCCATCAGTTAATTTGTTTTCATTGAAAATTCAAAAAATTTAGGCTTATTTGCTCTTAGACCTCCATTAGTTACATGGTAAATCACTTTGGCTGCCAAAGTTTAATATCAGTAGTTGAGATAGAAAAAATGATGATCAGGGCATAAGTCATTAATAGGCTCTACGTGATCTTGGGCCAGTTGCACTCAGGGTTGAGTTTTCCTTTGTCTAGGCTAAGATTCGAGGTTTTGAATTTATGAAATCACTTTGTGTCAAGGAAACGAGAACATCTGGAACTACCTTCGGGCTTTTGATAGAATCTCCATAGCACTGGGTTATGAGATACGACCTAGATCATGTTTGTTTCCAATATATCCTTAGGAATAATACCAACATGGGGATCTGCAATAAGAAGGACTTACCTGCGTTCTTGTGGGGTTTCTCGAACTGTGATAAAGATTGGTTCAGAGCTTTTATCTCTATCAAGGGTCCAATAGTCGCGGAAGATAGTGCACCCCTGGATAACTACCTTATGAACATAGTGAAGCTTAAGGGTAGGTTTTTAGCACGATGTTGATGCCTTCTTCCCATCGGTATCTTACTTTTTGTTCTTTTTGCAGGTAAACTAGGAGAGTCGAATGCTTACAAAGAGACTACCACGGGGTTTAGTGCCACTCTTGTTGCTTTCCGGATGCATTATAGGCGGATTGTGGGAGTAACACCCTTCAGGAAGTTAACTCGTGGCCATATTTAGGACATAGAAGAGGTGAAATGGCAACTTAAGCAACAGGAGATCTAGTATTATTAGGCAGACTTTGATAGGATCCTTGCTCTGGCCTAGTTCTTGAGCATCAATAACCAATGAAAGTTGAGGGGTGTTGATTCTAACTTGAAGGAATCCCACAAGACGGTCAATGGAAGAAGGAGTCCAACGTTTACCCTACCAAGAAGAAAATGGTAGAGAACAAAGCTATCAACAGTTTGAGGTCGGTGAACCAAAGGGATCCCAATATCCAAGCAGGCACTAAGGACTACAGTGCTAAGCTAGAGGATCAGTTTGCTGCCTCAGAGGAAGAGGAAAAAGAAGTCAAGGAAGAATTGTATTCTACTTTAGGTTCGTCATCTGGTTCCAGTAGGTCAGCTTCGTCTGAGAGTGAAACATCTAGTTTCGCAAGGTTGAGTCAAGTAAATAGGTAGAGATTGCAGATGATACCCTAACAAAGCTCTTCGCCAACATGCCCCTAGTAGGTTCCTTTTGGATGTAGGGCTAACATGAGTACCCCTTCAGCAAAGGGTTTTCCCCTCGTTCGCACCCAGTGACTTTCGCAAAAGAGTTGAGCTCAGTGTTGAACCACCCAAATACTCCTCGCATGAGTGTGTTGTTGCATAAAACGGGCACCGCCAGACCCTCGGCTAAGGCACCTCCCAAACCTCATCTATCTCATGTCAAAAAGCTTTATGCATCACGCACAAGGCCTACACCTTGGGAAAGGTAGGTTGGGATATTAGGATGGATGACTCGAGAGTGAAGATCCCAATGTAGCGACAGGGTTGATGTCACACATCACCCTAATGAGCGACTAGGGTCCGCTTCAAGGTTTTTCCGACAATCAACTCTATGAGAAGGGTAGCTAGGGGCTGGTTAAGGTAATTCTTTGTCACTCCTAGCTTGGTAGTTTTAGTCAATTTTTCTCACGGGCTCCCCTTTTGCTTGCCAGTGGCGGCTATCCTTCATCATTTCATCCCCAAGGATTAGGGGCAGGCGTTGATGAAGGATTGGGAAACACAACTAATCAAGGAGCGGGAACAAGCATGAGAGGAGCTAAAGAAGATGGAGGAGTTGTATGCTGATATTGGGAAGCAACACCAAGAGGACACTAAGAAACTTGACCGTGTTAAGACCCATATGGCGGCTGGAGGATGACCTTACATGGCCAAATAGGACAAGGAGGAGGCATACAAAACTTCTCGGGAGTAGGTAGACGCGTGCTAGGCCCAAAAGGAGAGAGCGAACACCTTCCTGACCGAACCAGAAAAGTATGGAACTGAACCCATGGATAGTGACTTTGAAGCTTACCCCGAGCATGAGACAGATGCTGCCTGAGATGAGGATCCTTCTAACCATCCAATAACTAATCTGAATATATTTCAATTTTAAATTAAGCAAAGTTTTGTTATGTTATGCCGACACGAAACAATTGCTAAGGTTTTATCTCAGGCCTTTATCATTTCCATTTAAGTTTGTTTTTCTTTGGATCATTAGTTTTACTTTGGATATTGAACCCAAGTGATTGTTTTGGATAATTGTATCCCATTAAGAGGTGCCTGGATTGTGTTATCTAGGGTTTACCATTCAGAGCATTCTTAGACTTTTTATATGTTTTGCTTTATGTCTTTCCTTGTGATAGTTTTGCAGGAACATTAACATGATAAGGAAGTTCGCGCTTTAAATGTATTTCAAAGGATCTTTGGGTTGGAAGAGATGGTTGTCAGCTTCTGGCGTTATCTTTACTTTGGCACGGACAAGGAGGGCCTCAACATCCTACTTGAAGGGACTTGGCATGGAAGCACATGGATCAGAGTATCAAGGAAGAAAAGCGCCAACGAAATACTAAAAGAGTATTTTGGATAGCGTTGGGACGAATTTTGTCCCTATGTGGATCATTTTCTAGACGAGGATGCGCACTATGTAGTGGACCTGATAGATTTAGACATGTAAGCCTTGTTAGTAGGGCTGAACAAAAAACCGATCAAACCGATCAAACCGACCGAACCGATCAAAACCGAACCGATTGGTTCGGTTTAAATTCGGTTCGGATCGGTTTCGGTTTAAAAAAATGCAAAACCGAAGTGGTCGGTTCGGTTTTCGGTTTCTATGTGATTTTAACCGACCAAACCGAACCGAATCGAATATTTAAATATATTATATTATTTATATATAAAAATAAAATATATTTTATATATAAATAATATAATATGTTTAAATATTCGGTTCGGTTCGGTTTTATTTCGGTTTTGGTTCGATTTTAGTCGGTTCGGTTCGGTTACGGTTTGCATAAATTAGAATCGGTTCGGTTTCGGATCGGTTTTGTTAATGGTCGGTTCGGTTTCGGTTTGAAAATTTTAAAACCGACCTAAGTCGGTTCGGTTCACGGTTTAGGTGAAAAACCGAACCGTCGGTTCGGTTTTCAGCCCTACTTGTTAGGATAGTAGGTCTCACTTCATTTTGTATGTTTTATTCAAGTTAGCGAAAATACATTAACATTAGGTGCACTTTTAGATAGTACTTTGTATTGGCCCTTTTCTAATGTATAAAATAGATTAGCAGGTGATTTTGTGTTCGGAATACTCTTGATAACTTAGTGTACGTGTATGCTAGTATTCTTTTATTTGGATTGGACATTTCGTTCAGAAACTTGATCTGGCTTAGGGTTTCAGCTTCAAGTTTTCCTTATAAAGGTTAGTAGAACTCCTTTTAGTGCCTTGAGAGCCTCGAAAACTAAGGGAGAGATCCGAAAGGAATTTCTCGGGACTAGCCTTCAGTGTTGGAGCAACAAAGGCTGGACTGAGTACTTCTCGGGCCTAGCCTTGGGCATTGGAGCCGCTAAAAATGAATGGGAGGTCCGAGAGGAACTTCTTAAGTCTAGCCTTGGGCATTGGAACTGCAAAGGTTGAATGGGAGAACCAAGAGGAACTTCTCGAGCCTAGCCTTGGGCATAAGAGCCACGAAGGCTTAGTGGTCGGTCAAGGTGGCATTTTCAAGACCTAGAATTGGGCGTTAGATCCACGGAGGCTAAATGGGAGGTCAGAGAGGGATTTCTAAGACCTAGCCTCGAGATACGCATAAGATGCCCTAGGCCGTCCGATCATGTTGCCCATCCACGTGGCGATTCGGTTTATGTATGGGAAACATAATCGATCATTAGCGGCGACTGTTGGGTTCAGTTCCCAAATTTTTCTATAAATAGGAAGTCTCGGCTAAACTAATCTATCCTCTGAACCAACAAAGAATTAAGTTTAATGAAATCGATAGATAGCGCAGTAATGTATGGGAAGACCAAACATTTGTTCCCTCCGAGGAGACTGAAATAAGGCAAATTAAAGGATGAACAACCCTAGGTTCGTATAAAGAATCAATCGCCAATACTGAGGAGGGAAAGGTATCATTATGTCCCACAACTTACGCACTTCGGATCAATGGAAATTCTAGATGAGTACTTTGTCAGGCGATGTGGTTTAGTCCAGGTGATGGATCTCTTCTTCTAGTTCATGGAACCAGAACTTTGTTCTTATGAGCTCTTTGGTGGCTCTTGGGAGTCATTTTTGGTGGAACAACGATAATACTTAAGCATTTTGTTGGTATTGGATAATTGTTGGACGACTACCATCCAATAGTTTTTTCACCTGCTTTGGACGGATTTTTTTTGTCACGGTTGCTCTAGAGGATAAGGCGATCAACCTCCACCCACCGAACCACCATGATCTTATGTAAGGCCAACCTTAGGCCAATATTTTCTAGTTCATGCTCTGACATATTTTGTGCAGGTAGGAGATATCTGATATTTCCTTCCTCTCACAAGATATCACTGTTTCGGTATCCCTTGTCTTGAAGTCCCCTATCAATCACCTTGGCCATGATCTTTATGTAGGAGATTGGACACCTAACAAGTTACCTAAGTTTGTAGTGTTGCTTGACCCTTCACGTTAAAAGAGGAACATTGTATGTCCTGGGTTAGGATAAAGATAGAAAATTGTCATGTTGTAGTTAGCAAGAAGAGGATAATTGTATGTAACCAATTCCAGTAACTCGGGCTTTATTTGCTTGAATGAAATACAAGAATTAAATTTACTCATTGTTGATTTTGCTAATTGATTGTTGATGGAAAGAAGTTATACTGGCAGTACTGCTTTAAGTTGTGAACATTCCACGGGTTTTGTGATGGGAGATCTTCTGACTCGGGCAATTCTATACAGTCATTCCCAATTAGGGCCAAGCTTTCTGGCGCTAGGTTCCTTACTTTTTTGGAAAACTCTCCTGAGCATCAAGTCTTCTTGTTGCAATGTCCTCTCTCAAACTTTATGGAAGTGCCACTTCATAACATTTTGTGTGTGTTGCTCAATGCGCATTTCAACTACTTCCCTCAAAGGCTTGGTCATGTTTGAATGGAATGGAAGGAATTCAGAGTTGGCTCCACTTTGAATTGTCGAATGTCTTCCCATGGGAACGGTGATCTAGAAGAACACTTAGTAGTAAGAAGTACTTCAAAATAGTGTATATAAATGTAGGGGTTATCAACTACTTCACTTGGATAAAATTTTAATACTTGATTCACAATTCAAGGACTAAAAACAAGATAAAAAAGAAAAAAAGTTAAGAAATATATCAAAAAAATTAAAGGAAAGACGGTAGGATGAGAGTTGTGACTCATGGTGAGTTGAAACAAAATGATTGAATGTTTGATTGATTTGTTAATTAAGATTGAGTGTGGAGAAATCTCAAAGGTATGAGACTTACACCATTCAAATACACTGATATGCTAAACTTTCAATATCTCCCAAAATACTCAAATCACATAGTTTTTCAACCTACGTAACTTGAGTTGTGGGATTTGAAGAAGTAAATGTCATTTCATTTTCCTCAAATTTTAACGAAATCCACTATTTCATTTTTGCAGCGTCATTAGATTTAGGTTTATATTTTTCAATGGAAAAATCCTAAAGGCGTGAAAAGAAACTTTATTCTTTTGAATCAAAGAAATTAGCCAATCAACAAATGAAACTTTCTTTTGAAGTAATTCTCACCACTAGTTATAGTTTACTTCATAAAAACATGTGCTCGCTAGTTTACTTGTTGCTCGAGCAACTCAAACTTCTATTGATGGTATTGATTCAATCGCGACTGGTGCTTCATCTTCTGAAAAATACATTCTAATTACCATTACATCTTCCTTGGGCTCAATCTCTTCCCCTTAAGAGGGGATGATTAGCTCTCCATGAATGACGAGAATACACTAATAACTAAAGAAATGATGGAGAAAGATAAACTAATGCTAAGAACAAATTAAAGAAATTATTAGGTAAACATCAAACTTATTTCTACTTCAATGAGAAAAAAACTAGAATACAAACTAAAAACTTGTAACTTCTGAACAACTCTTCTCCAAAAATAAAACCTAAAAGAAAAAGCTCCCTTGAATGGAAAAATAATCAAAATTTTTAAAAGTGGTTTTGGAGGAATTTAGGAAAAGATATTCCTGAAAAATGCTATTGATATATTTGGGTATCGAATGGACATTAAAATGGGATGTGTGTAGGTAAAAAAAAATTCACTCAAAACATTGGATGAGTCACTAAGTATTTAGAATTGGGTTCAATTTTTAGGCTTGGTCTAGCTTGAATCTCTTCGTACATAATTTCTCCAATTGCTCATCAATATGCAAATTAATGGTGGAATGGTCTTGAATTTTGCACATTTCTTGATTTCCTGCCAAAATTATGACAATAATCAAATTCAAGATAAGTATATGCATTTAATTAACTTTAAGCACATTTAAAGACTATTAAGAACTAAATGGGGCGTAAAAATCAATGTTTTTGGTGTTTATCACACCATCCCCAGACAATCTTTTGCTAGCCCTTTAGCAAAAAGAAAGATAAACTCACAAAAATAATTTTATTCTTCTTTAACCTCGCAAATAAATCAAGGTCACTTTTACTGGTATGGCTCGTTTGCATTTACAGTGTGCAACAATGCCTTAAACTTCTAGCGTGACACTAAATGGGGAGTTTTAGCCTCCTGAGGGTTATCCACGATAAATACCCGCAAACATGTTTTTTTTTAACAAAATGATGGCTCTATAAAATTGGTTTTCACTTATTTTTTTTCAGAGAATATTTTTGTTATTCCACCACATAGAAGCAAGATTCATACATAGTTAGTTACTAAATTACGCGTTACGACTGAGTAACTTTCGAACAAGGGGTGTGTGTGTGTGTGTGAATAGCCAATAACATTCAAATTTTAACGTCAAAATAAGGTACATCCTAATTCACCTTTGAAACAGTCGTCTTGACTTTAAAACTCACTAATTAGTCACTCTGAAATGACCCCTCAGAGATTAATAACTTATTTTCTCTCTTGCACGTGAGGAAAATAGTAAGTGCAAAAATCCAAACGTCTCACATGCACATAAGAACAAACGGGCATAAAAAAGAATAATAGTTTCATGGAAGGAATGTTGATCACTTGCAAGAATGTCAAGTTACCTGCCGTAACACCTTGTCATCTACTCTCCACTTCTTACCATACCTTACCTTAGGGTTAATTAGGATTTCTCTACGAAAAAACTTGTTTTGATTATTCTTGGAAGAGGAGTGAGATAGATGGTAAATAAAGAAATGTTTATGAAAATGTAGGGTCTTTTAGTAGCTTAATAGGGAACTCTCAATCAATTCCGTTTATTTTTCTTTCTTCTTCACAATCACCTTTTTTTCTCAATGCTCTCTCATATGAAATACCTTTAACCTTGGAATTTCACTTTGCACTTGTCCATTTTTCATAAAACTTTTACAAAAACATAACTTTTTTTTATGTCTAATAACCAAAGACAAATGCTCACATTGATTTGGATAGAATGGTTAACAAGGTGGTTTTGAGAAGGTTTAGATGGACAATAGATGCTTAATTTACCTTCTAAGGTTTGGTAATGGTCAAGTCTCAAATAGACTACAAGACCTATGTTTATCTAACTCGAAAAAGACATAATCCTTAGTCATCAACCAAAAAGAAGAATAATGAAACTTCACAAGTCCATGCAGGATCCAATAAAACTTGAGTCATCATGTGACTCGGAGTTGTGTAAAAACCCTCTGAATAAATGAAATGTCTTCTAGCTCACAAGGCTAAAATCTGCATTATTATTCCTCTAGATTATCAGGAAGTTACTTACTTCTCTATTCCAAACTACATTTGTGGCCATTGTGCCCAAAAAATTTGTTCCCGAATACTCAAATGCAATGTGTATTCTAGTAATAAACTTCCAAGATCTCTTACCTAAATGTGGTGAACAAGTACTCGAATCTCATCATAGCTAGGGTATCACACCTTTTTTTTATAGAAAAATTATAAATTTCCCCACCCCAAACTAATAGAACATTGTCCCCAATGTTAAAAAAAAATGAAATGGAAATGAGAGATAAAAATTCGAACTTATTATTAGTCTAGTGATTTGTCGAACATATGTACCATCCCTTCAATAATGAAAAAGATCGAGTTGGTGTGGGTTATGTATACACACCCCCAAACAGGCATTACGGTACATGATTTTTATTTTATGTTAAGAATGTGTGAATGCAAAAAATGTTGGGGTTGCCTCCTAGTAGTGCTAAGTTTAGTGTCATCTGGACTCAATGATGGTGGTGAATACCATCCCCAAAGTGGACTAAGAATGTGTGAGCATGATTAATCCTCATAGTAAGATCAAGGATTATGTTCACGAAATTTCACAAATTTTTGTGAAATATTTCTTTTTTTTAGGTCTCAAAATTTAAAGTGCCGAAAAAGAAAAGTATGTTATTTCGAAACATTTTGTATTTTCTCGTAAATTTTGACATTTTCATATAAAACCCCAAAAAGAAGAATAATAGGATGAGATGAGAAGGCGGGCGGGGAGGGGCAGGGTGGTTGTTGTTGAGTAGATAGGAGAATAAAGATAAAGAAATAAGAAGAAAAAGAGGTGTGGCCTGCGGCGGGCGGTGCGGTGGTGGTGTTGTTCCTGAGAAAGAAGATAGGGTGGAGGGGGGGAAGAAAATTTTGAATTATGGGTTTATATTGGCGGTGTCAAAGAGTAGGTGGTGGTGTTAGACAGAAATGTGGGGGTGATGGTGTCAAAGAGAGGAATTGGTGGTGTCAAAAAAAGAGGCATTTTAGTAATCTTGGGTTGTTTTTTTTTTTTTAATTAAACCTCCGGTGGGGAGGGGCAACTATGGGATGCCGAACCTTTATTTCTTATCAAAAAAAATTGATTTACAAACTAAACGGGGGTACATTACGACTTTACCCGTATTAATAACCAAGCCACAAAAATTGGACAAAATGCCTATTCAAAAGACAAAGACTAACGTCTAAACAGGCTCCTACCTCAAAAAAAAACCCGCTCCTCGCCACATTTACACCAATTGTAACATGATAAACTTGCAAATAACAGTTTATAACCTATAAGGGAACAAATTGCCAACTCAAGTCCCATTTGCTTGCAACTTGCGTACAAGCACCACAGCACCAGACGCTCTCCTGCAACAACCGAAGATACACTACGATCATAAGCACGAGACAGAAAAATCCACTGCCCCGCAAACACCACTCTGTCCAGCATAGAGATAACCTGAACAAAACAGCCAAAAACTCTGTTTCTCCCAGCAGTCGAAACAGAATTCGCAAAAGCACCCTCCCTGCTCGTTGCTGCATCTTTCTTGGCCGCTCATGGACGTTGGTATGACAGAACAGTCAATCATCCCGCAAGCTCGCCTCGCCCCTGTAGAGACACTGTCGCGACATAAACGCCCATGCATGCAATCCTCGCAACTGTGCCAGTTCATTCCAGCAAAATCCAGCTTCGCTAAAAGCTGCCTCTACTTTTACCCGTGACGGATGTACGCCGTATGTCGTCGGTCCAACCCAATCAAACCTGCCACTCTCCTAGGAAAGTCATTCACATCGAAAAAAACAGTCCTATAGTCTCATTGAGCTCTATCCGCTAACGCATCCGCCACCGCGTTAGCCTCTCTATAGATATGTTGGCAATCTAACGTCATTGATGCCGCCAACAACTTAATATCTTTCAAAACATTCTCCAATTGCCAAGGGATTTTGAAAGTTTCCTTAAACCAGCCACAGACAAGCTCCGAGTATGTTTGAACTATAACCTTTTAAAGACCCAATGAGAGACAAAGGCGAAGGCCCTCAGCTAGAGCCAAAATTTCAGATTTATTATTGGAACCTGCACAAAAAAACATTTGCTTCCCCACAACGCAGATACCCCTAGAGTCTCTAATGATCACACCTCCGGAGGCCTTGTTCTTACGGGAGGATCCATCCACATTAAGAGCAACGAAATCTGACGGAGGTGGATGCCAAAAAACAATTCTAACGAACTTCCTTATAACTGGGAGCGCCTGTAGCCCCAAAGCTCGTAATGGTGCCTTGTCATGGCTAACTTGTTTAGGTATTATAAAATTGTTTGCCAATCGCAGATTACGTCTAATGTTCAAAATCACAAAGACAGGATTTGGGGAAGCATTTTCATATACACACTTGCACCTTTGTTTCCAAATTTCCCACAAAATAAACATATAAGCAAGAATAACACACCTGTTTGCGAATTCCGTTTGACTCTCTTGAACCACATTGCGAGGACCATGGATATTTCTGCTGGTCTCCTAATATGCACATCAAAAATCCATTCAAAGTGGCTCCATACCTTCCTCGCCAATTCGCCGTCTAGAAAAAGATGATTCAAAGATTCGCTCTTTGGCGAGTTGCAACAGCTACATCTAGAAGCTAGACTCAAACCGCATCTGTATAACACCCCATCCACTAGCACTCCTCTACAGAGTAATTTCCAAACAAAAATTGATATTCTGAAAGGAAGAATGTCGTGCCAAATCATTTTACTTAGTTCATTTACCTTCCCATGTCTCCGTAGCATTTCATATGCCGACTGAAGGAAAAAAGCCCATCCGGGTTTGGTACCCATACACATTTGTCATCGCCATAGTCCTCACCACGTAATCTATCTACAAAAAGACTACGCGCCAAGCTTCTAAAATTTGGATTGACCATTTCAAAATTTGTTAAAATCACCTCGCTTACCGAAGACCAAAAACCTTGACGAACCAAAGCCTCCGACCTCCTGAAAGAAGCTACCGTATTCCAATTTTCCTAAAAAAAACTGATATTTCCCACGCCAATACGCAATAGCAAATTACTCAAAATAAGAGATTTTCCAAGCATGATCTCTTTGAAAAAGGTGAAGACCCACCTTTCACAAGTTGACCATTCAACGCAACTCTATTCAGCCAGTATTTGCTCCTCATAAAAGTAGCCCATAAAGAGTCCGAAGTAATATATCTAGACAAAACAATATATCTAGAGCCATACAACCTTGTTTTTGTAACCTTAAGGTGTGTTTGGTTGGATAGAAGTCTACGCCATGAAAATCCATAAGGGGACCCCCTACATTTAAGGCTAAATTGAGGTAGTATTTCTCATCAACCATTAGATTTTGCGAATCAATAGTTTGAATGGAAGTCTCATAGGGATGGCAATGGGGTGGATTTGGGCAAATCCTTCAATGTCCCGCTGGGAATTACGGATCCCCAAATCTTCCCCGGATATCCGTTTATATAATTTTCAAAAACCATATCCGCTACGGACGGATCAGCGGATATCTGCCCCGCCCGAATATCCGTTAAAAAAACAAAAACAAAAAATTGTCTTCTCAGTCACGCTCAACCTACAAAAGCAAAGTTCCTCCACCCCTCGAAGACAAAATAGTGTCGTCGCTTCATTGGCTCAGAGAGAGAGAACCAACAAGATAGAGACATCAAAAAGAGTTGCTACTTCGCCGATGCTTGAAGAGTCGTTGGGACAGAGAGAAACACATCCAGGGAAGTTCTCCCCCCACAAAATCATAAACAAACAACCCCTTCTTTGTCCACAATCCCTCTCCCCCTTTGTTTCTGACCATTTAAATAAACAAATTCCATCAATAGAGACGTAGCAGACGTCTGAGGTTGTAGTCGCACCGGCATTAAACCCACCGGCTTCAACATAGATCATCCCTTCTTAGAGAATGCACTGTGACATAGAGAATCTTCAAGGTCTCTCTGCTTCTTGTTGTTACTGATTAGTGAGAAATGAATTCACTTCTTTTTCTTACTTTATCTATCTCGTTAGCCTTTTTTGTTTTTTTAACAAATAACAACACTTGACGATAAGTTCAACTGCAACATTAAAATGAGAAGTGAAACAGTGAAAAAGTGGAAAAGTGAAAGTGAAATCATGTGGGAGGGTCACATCGGTGCTGACAACCCATATGTGACATGTCTTGTTCTTTTATTCATTGTAATATCTAAATCTCTTACAACCATGTTATTCCGTTATTGTTAATTTTTTATTTTATTTAAATTAGTTGGGCGGAGCAAATATTCTCGGGGCGCATATGGTTAAATTTGTATCCACCTCGAATTTTTTAAGGATACAATTTAGATCCCCGAATTCGCTCCGAAATCCGTTTAAGGTAAACCCAAATCCACCCCAAACGATTTGGGTGGGGCAGATATCCATGAAAATTTGCCCCACTGCCATCTCTAAATTCTCATGAACATGAGAATCACACTCTATGATCCGCCCAAAACATGTGATTCCATGTTTATGGGACTTCCATTTCCACCATGGATCACAAAATCTAATGGTGGATTGATGAATGACCCTCAAATTAGCTTAAATGTATGTGGTCCCCTTATGGATTCCCATAGAATAGAATTCCATGCAACCAAACACACCCTTAGTGATATGATGTTAACTCCAAAGGAGTTGGATCTATGGAACATTATTATTGGATATGATCAACTCTATATTGAACACACAATGGTGTGGTGTAAAGGAATGGAATTTGAATATGTTAGCGCACTGATACTCGTGACTGGCTTGGACCTTTCAGGCGATTATCTGGTTGGTGGGATACCAGAAGAACTAGTGATCCTTTCTTAACTTGCATTCTTGAACACATCTAATAACCATTTGGAAGGAAGCATAGCTAATAAGATTGGTGAGTTAATGAGTTTGGAGTCTCTCAACTTTTCCCAAAATCAACTTTTTTTCTAGAGACATTTCACAAAGCATATCGCGTTTGGTATTTCTAAGTTACGTAAATTTGTCAAATAACAAGTTTCGTGAAAGATTCAAGCAAATATCCAGCTCCGGACATTTGATGTATTTATTTACTTTGGGAATCTAGAACTATGTGAAACTCCACTCAAGGAATTTCTAAGAGGTGGTTCATATCTACCTCCAACTGGCAACTGACTGACACTTGATGATCCATCGGTTTACAGAGGATATCCCTCTGTGGAGCAGCACTCAAGAAGTGTCAAGGAGGCGAGTCATCTCTAACTGCAATGTGGGAAGATGGAAGTAGTGACTCAGAAATGGCTTTGTTTTACATTGGCATGGCATCTGGATATATAGTAGACTCTTTGGGTTTTTTGTGATGTCCTGTTATTTAAGAAGACTTGGAGAATTGCTTATTATCATCTCCTTATTTAATTAACAATCAAACTAAATAAGGAAAGGGTAAGAAGAAACACTCTCGCCTGATCCGTGGTGGTGTTGAGAATTTGCGTGGGTGTAGATAATGCGTGAGAGGATGAAAACCGTTTCTTTTTTCTTCTTCTCCACTTGCTCTGTGAATTATAAGGAATTGAGAGAGAGACTGCGAGAGAGTGATGGTCGAAGGCGTGTGGTGGCGTTGATGGCGAGGTGGGCGATGGATTGTTGAAAGAAGAGATGGATTTGTGTTGTCCGACCTATGAAGAGAGAAAATAGGGTTACTGTCAGGCGATGGTGAGTATGAGGTATTGCTTGGGATGAGGTTGCGATCTAGTTATGTGGTAGATGGATTGTGAGATGAGATGTCAATGGAGAGAGGGGGGCGATTGGGTGTTGTCTGTGTGATGGTGGCTTTCGATTGGGTTATTTGTGATTGGCTGGAATGATGTGGATTGAAGATGGCTGGCAGTGTATGGCGGTTGTGATTGCGAGGATGGGTTGTTTGGGTGTCGTAAGAGAAGGGGTTATGGGTCTTGCGAGAAGTGGTGGTCTCTCCAAAGCCATATATTGTCCCTTTTATACACGTTTTCTATAGGTTTCCTATTTCATGTAATTTCTTTTCACCACAAGTATTTCTAAATTTTCAATTTGCATCTTTTAACTTCTTTATGGAATTTTGGTATTGGCAACCTACAAAAATAGTAATTACGGCCATAATTAACAAGAAATAGCCAAATATATATAAACAATTCAATAAAGTTGCATAAATATCCTCCAATCAAATTTCCCTACACTTATCTTTTGCTAGTCCTCGAGCAAATCAAAGAAACAAAAATAAAATACTCAAGTGACTCAATCTATACTTTCCAACATTTGTCTCAGAGATTTTCAATGGATCATGACATAATAAGATTATTTTCAAACAGAAAATTAAATTCAAATCATTCGAAAACTAATACACGTTCATAGCAATGATATAAAAATTCACAATTAAATCAATCCATGCAACAGGTAAAACTCAGACACATGCCAAATAGAATTAACCCAAAAATCTCACTGGATGCACTTTTTCTTTCACTGATTGTTTGATAAAATCACACTTTTTATTCTAGTTATATGTGAAAGGATTGATGTAAAAGGGAAACAAATGCTCACATATATGATATAACAACAAAGAAAGACATTTTCTGACATGTTCATTTTTTTCAGATATATGATCTCATGGAAGGAATGATTCTACTTGAATGCAAGAACTAGTGACCCCATATGCTCATACCTCATTCGAATTTCCACATCTTGACATTGCATAACACACTCACTCAAAAGGTCTTAATTCAGGTTGTAATGGGGCCAAGCGATCAAGAGAAGAAAAAGAACGGATAAGGAAATTACAAATGGCTTAAAGAAATGGTGAAAGCATGCAATAAGATTAGAGAGATTAGCAAGGAATCACATGGTTCAAGACATACAACGTAAATGCAACACCAATACATCAGCTCATGTAGGAAAGGGAAGAGGTGACCTACTGATAATGAAGAGTTTTAGCCATTATTTTGTATCTACTGAAAATGAAAAGAACTGGACTATCTGTATAGTACTGAAATATTGAATGAATATAGACAGGGGCTTGTGTCCCTTCTACAACTTTGTATTAATCTTTTTTTTTTTTTTTTTTTGCAACTCTTTCATCTAGAACTATCTACCATAAGGGCCTTCCCCCATACTTGCTTTTCCACATACCTCGAACCACAATAAAGTCTCTACAAATCAAATTATGCTTCACTCTTCTGATTAGGTTAGGTATGTAAAATAAGGGCAACGAAACAAAATGGCTTAATAATAGGCTCAACGGGGTTAACTTAAAGTAAATATGTCATGGATCAGGCTTATTTGGCAATGGTGGAAACTTGGTGTCTTTATCATGTCAAGCATGCCATACAATTCAATATAATGTTTTGAACGAAATTAATATAAGTTATAGTGTTTAATTGTCAATTATGAAAACAATCACAGTAGCAACCAAAGTAAACAAAAATGATATCAAAACGAATTATTATTGATAAAAGAAATGAAAGATGAACTAATTAAAAACCCTCAGAATCAAAGAACAATAGGCTAAAAACTCACATATGGGTTATATTGAGTTAAATTCAATTAAACATGTTATGAGTACCAATTACTCAGTTGATTACATGTGATAACCATGAATAAGAGTTAACTAAAGAATAATATTAGACCTTACATCATGTTTATAAATCACCATAAAGTCGTGCAATTAAAAACCAAATCTCATCATTGGGTTGGAAAGTATTCTAAGACTCAAAACAACTACGAAAATCTTTTTTTTTAACTAACATTGATACCAACAAAGAAAACAAAAACCAACATTTATTATTATTATTATTATTTTTTAATGGACTGACACTTTTTTTTAATTTTTTTTCAAAACAAAACTACTTTATTCCCCCCACACTTAAACCTAACATTGTCCTCAATGTTTTAAAAAACAAATTAAAGCATATGCAATAAAAGATTTAAAAATGAGAAACAAACAAAAGAAAAAAGAATGAAAATGAAATAAGCGGATAGAGAAAGCAAATCCGGTTGAATTGCCTCCCAAGAAGCTCTTATTTGAACGTCATGCAGCCTGATAGTATCTCCAATTAATCCTCAGAATAAGTGGGAACATGGAGTGATACGCCCTCCACATCATGCTCCACAAATGACTAATAATAAAGCTTAAGTCAATGCTCTTTCACCTAAACTCCTTACCAGTTGTGACACTCTTAATCTGTATAGCACCATGGGGAAAACATTAGTAACAATAAAACGACCACCCCATTTAGAACGTAACTTACCAGGTTTAAGACATGATTAGAAAAGCAAGATATTCTTTCCAACAACAAAAATATTTCCACGAATCATCTTATCATAAAAAACTTTGGTATTATCCTCATAAATGCTTTTACTTTCATGGGCCTTATTATGAATTTCTTCGAGATTACTTAGCTACAATTTTTTCGCTTCTTTGTGTCATAGGTAACTCTATTGCGCTCATATCCAACAGCAGTAGTGATGGTGGTCTTAAGTTCATCCGATGTCTAACAATTTTTAGGCCAAATTGTCAATCACATTAATAAAAAAAACGAGAATGATGACCAGTAGGATACCTCGTGGCTTCAAAAATATTGAAGCGAATCTCATCACCATCAAACTCCATGGTCAATTTCCTGCGTACACATCAATATTTGTCCTTGCCGTTTTCATGAATGGACAACTTAAAATAAGAGGCAGAGGTGTTGAAAATGTCGAATCTTCCATTTCAAGCACATAGAAATCCGCTAAAAATATCAAATGGTTAACCTGCACCAAAACATCTTCCAACAAACCTCGAGGATATGCATTAAAATGGTCACCTAATTGAATAATAACGTCATCACTTTTTTAGCTCAACGAGATTCATAGAGCGATAAACAGAATAAGACATAACATTAATGGAAGTACCTAAGTCTAACATTGCATGTTCAATTTTAGTATTACCTATTACACAAGGGATAGTGAAACTACCCGGATCCTTACACTTAGCGGCAACTTCCTCTGAAGAATTGCAAAAACATTCTCACTCACCCTTACCACTTCTCCGTCTTGAAGTCGTATCTTTGTGGAGAAAAACTCCTTCAAAAATTTTGCATACTTCGGTACTTGCTTAATAGCATCACAAAGCGGAATATTAACCTGGACTTTCCGAAAGGTTTCCAGAATTTCCTTCTCTTGTTCATATTTCTTAGACTTTGCAAACCTGCCTGGGAAATGCACAAAAGGTGGAGAAGATTCGCATAAACTGAATTTGGAATACTTACCTTCTTCCCTTGGGGTTTTTGTGACTCAACGGTGGGTGAAGGACTGCTCGAATTTGACTTTGGTTGGCTTTGATTGGTTGATGATGTGGCTAGATCATCCTCCTGTAACTCAACTTTCATATTTTGGCTTTGTTTGGGGACTATTGGCTCACTCTCAATCTGCCTACCACTCCTCAATGTAATTGCTTTTGCGGTTTCAAACCCTCCTTTTGGACTTTGAATGGTATAACTAGGAAGTTTTCCTTGCTAACGAGTTTGTCCCATAAACTCAGCTATCTGCCCCATCTATAGCTTCAAATCTGTTATATCCTTTGTTTGGTTCTACTAAGTAATAGTTAACGATTTGATAATTTCATCATAATTAAGGGATGTACTTGAATTGTTGTAACACCCCTACTTTTCCAATGACAATAAATATTTATGTTTATAAAATTCAATTGAAATTTGTATTTTTAAAATCTTCTTTCGTTTGACAATCGTATTTTTCGAAATTCATTTAACTTTCTTACCTTCCGAATCTCGGAACGAGATTCCATTTAATGTGTGTATAAAATTGATTTATTTATTTTGAATTAAATAAAGTAAAGTTACATTTAATTGAATTTAAATTTCAAAATTTTAGGGCTTTATTAAATTTGAAGTTGAACCATATAATAACTAAATAAATAAATAAGGGGGTGTCACTATAACCTTGTGCAAACCCTAACCTTGTAGGGTTTTGTCTTTAGGTTGGTTAAATAGATATATTTGGTTCTTCTCAGCCACATAGAAAATCTGTAGAAAAAAAAGGGAGAAGAAGAGAAAGAATAAAGGAATAAAGAAAAAGGGAAAGGAAGAGAAAAGTAAAAGGTGAGTTCTTTACTTCCTTCTCTTTATAAAAATTCTATTAGTTTTCTTCAATCTCTTTATTATAAAGATTTAGTATATACTCTTTGGATATAATTGAAGTTTAGTTTCTATGAATATGATTTTTTTTTTTTTTTTTTAAAAGAGTAGTGATTGTTCTCACTCTTATGTTATATTTTGTTAGATATGTATTGGTAAAATTATCGAATATTAGTAGAAGTAAGTATGCTTGATTCTCTAGTTCTCTTTAGATATATAAATCCATGAATTTCGGGTTAGATTTTAATACATAAATAAATCTATAAATTCGTGTAGTATTGTATTATAATTTTCGTGAAAAATAGTTGAATTAAAAGAGAACTAAGATTTTGTTAAATTTAGTAATAGAAAACAGCTTTGCGCAGTATAAAGTTTTGCGGTGGATCAAGATCTTCCCGTATTCAAAATGATGTCAAATGTAATCCGTAATTTGAAAACATCCATAGAAAAATTATTGTTTTATTTTGAGTTCATCCAACGGTTGGATTTACCTCGAGGCATGGAAAACCACCACTGATCAGATTGTAGAAATCCTATGATTTTTACCGAGTTTATTCCACGATGTTATTTGAGCGTAATACAATTGAAATTGATATTATCCCTATCATTGATCTGTATTTCCTATGACACAAAAACTTATAGATTAGAGGTATGTATGTGTAGGAAAAGAAGATGGCACAAATAGAGTTGGGTTGGACTAAATAGTTAGTGTGTTGTAAAACTAATTGGGTTGGCTCTTGAATTTTCTAGAAGAGACGGAACAATCAATAAGCTGTAACTGACAATATTGGGAGAACCTAAATTGAATTTAGGCTAGATTCAGTTGAAGCTTTTGATGGCTTTGGCTGGAAGGAGGCATTTAGCGGGAAGATCAAAGTGAGTTTCTTGTTTCCCAATCTAAATTTCTGTTGGTGATTTCCACTTGTTTGGTTTGATTTTCTTTAGGAGATTTTTGTTGATTTCAAACTACCACTTTTGATTAATGTGGTGTTTGCGTAATATGGACTTGGATGTAAGTTGATCCTTATGTGATTGGTTTTCTAAAAATAACGACACGTAATCTTCTTTACTGTGATGGGTGAGCGTGGTCGGGAGTCATATTGTGAGTTTTCTTCATTATCCCTTTTATAAACATTTTGTATGAATTTAACAATGTTGGGTTGTTGATTAGATATAGAATTTGCGAGTATCTTTCTGAGTAATGGGTTTGGTTTAATTTTTATAATATATAGGAGGTTTTGATGTTTACTGTGGTATGATCGTGTTGTGTTTTTAAAGTAGTTTAATTGAGGGTGTAGTCTTAGCTCTAATTTTGATTAGTTCAGAAATTTGGTTTACTGGGGGTTGTGATTAGCTGTGAATCTGTTGTTTGACTTTATGCTCATTTCGGTCAGACTCTTACTTGTGCATGTGTTTGTGTGAATTCTGTCATCTTTTGTATGTAGATTTCATTGCATACCACTGTCTTGTTTAAAATTACCATTGTACATCATAATCTATTGATTTGTTAAGTCATACTAATCTATTGGTTAATATTTTAGTTATGCGGTTATAGGATGGTGAGTGTGTGGCTCATGTTGTTGCCGACACTGAATGTATGCATCTGAAATGATTACATGTCCCCAAAAATAATGAGTGGATTGATTTACTTATGAATGACAAAATGTCATCGTGGAGGAATTATGAGATATCAAAAATAAATGATATTGGTAAACCTTGATTTCTGAAAATTTAATCACCTGAAATTGTATCACTTAGAACTACCACACCTCTTTTTGTTTATTATTTTCCCTCTCTTACTAGAGAAACTAAATAATCTGCGGGTCGTCTTGCGGAGGTGGGGCGCCTATTTCTTATAGATAAACTAAAATAACCTTCGGGTTAGTCTTGCGGAAATGATGTGAATTTTTATGCCTAAGATAGGCTTTGATATTTTTTCGTAAAAAATGTGATGTGACTTTATGCGCATTAATAGCCCAAGAGTGGCTTTTGTTACTCATATAGTTAGGAGTATCAGGTGATGCATGCATGTATGTGATGTGTCCCCACTTGGGCATGGATGACGGAGAAGTCTTCCTTTATATGAGAGAGGCATACGGGCAAGTATGTTCAGCAGGGAGGTGGTGCCAATGTGGTATCGTCTAAGTGATCAATCCGTTAAAAGATGAATCAAATTCAAATAAAAATGAATAAATTACGTTTACATTGTTTCTAACCCTTTTCATGCAGGATGGCAAGTCCACTAATTGTTTCTACAGGTCAAACTTGTCATAGTCAACTTCTACAGTGTAAGTATAAGATAATGCATATTTACTTGTTAGGATGATGACATGTATGCCTCGTTGAGTAACTAAAATTCTTTGAACTGTGTTTTTCTTGCATGACACCTTTGTCTCATTGATGAACTACCTGTTGGTGTGGTTGTTTATTGTTTGGGTTTAGTTTGATGTTATCGCGTGCAAATTTATTGATTTTGGGATGAAGATTTACTCACAAACAGCTTTATTGCTGACCCAAGTGAGCTTCTGCTTCTTGGGTACATTCCTTTGGGAATGTAGCCGTTGAGCCTTTCAGGTTTAGAGACTTGTGAGCAGCGTTACTGGAATTTTGCTGGTGGGGCTAGCAACGCCAGTCTTTCTTGGTTAGAGTTTTTGCTTGCTTCAGTAATTAAATCATGTTTACATTGTTGTTGCTGCTAAATGTTTCTATTGTTATTGAATTTCACGTCCCGATTTTTGGGGAAACGGATAATCCTACGTGGATTTTGGGATTTTCGTTTTCTTTGAAAATCAGGGCGTGACAATTGTGCTAAGATGGTTTTGGTCGCCCTTGAAAGAAACCAGGGGGTGGTCGATTCGAAGTTTGTTTTTGAGGTTGTTCTGAATTTCTCCATCCAAAGTTGGGATGATTTCTCCAACCTTTATTGTAAGTGCTAGAAAAATATTTATTCTTAGGGCAATGATGCCCCTGAAAACCTACTACATTAACATTTTCCTACCCACCATTCTCAATCAGCTGAGGGCATTGATCAGATGGATGTCTTGGCATGGTGCACACTCCACAAACTTGTGCAACTCCCAGCACATTTGGCTTCCTCAGAGCCTGAGACACAAGTGAAGTGAGGTTAGCCATTTGAGCTTCCAAACTAGAATTAGTACTTAGCTCGTGGACTTGGCGTGAAGGCTCTCCAATTCTTCATATTGTTGGGCATTCAAGGTTCGGTTTCAATCAAAGTCTTTGCTACTGCAAGAATTTTATCAACTAAAGCTCCTTCTATCATTGCATCTAACATCTGTCATTCAAGAGGAAACAATCCTTCATAAAAGTATTGAATCAGGAGTTCCTCTTTCATCTGGTGCTGCGGACATGATGCTATGAGAGTTTTGAAAAAAAAAATCAATGATTCTCATGAACTCTGCTGAATACCACTGATTTTATTCCTCAACAAGATGATTCTTGAGGTCGGGAAGAATTTCTACAGAAACACCTTCTTCATGCTATCCCAAGAGTATACCGTTCTGGAAGGTAGTTCATAGAGCCAATCCTTTGCCCTGTCAGCCAGAGAAAAGGGAAATGCTCTCAGCTTCATGATGTTCTCATCCACAGTGAGTGGCATCATACTGAAGCATACAACATCAAATTCCATTAAATGCTTATTCGGATCCTCTATAGAAAGACCATGGTACTTCGGAATATGGTGAAGTAGGCTAGATTTTAGCTCAAATGACTCTTTCTTGCCCTGTGATACTATTGGATATTGAATACACAGTGGTGCAACATTGTCCAAGGTGGATGTCGAAAGTTCCTTAATAGACATGTTGTCTGCCATGTCGAGCTCTTCTGATTCAGATTAAGAGCTAGACGTTTGTGATTCTTATGTTCCTCTTTTTCATCTCTTAAAAGTTCTCTCTGGCTTCAGATCGTACTCTAATAAGTTCTAACCGGATCTCCAATTGCATATGGAATATTGGTCTAGAAATAAGATATGTAATGTTTTGTTTAGCATTTTTTGTTGTTAGGCTTGTCCTATTGGAACAGATGAGTATTTTTGTAATGCGCGATGCACTATTTTACTAGCACACAACTTAATACCATGTTTTCTAGTCATAGTAATGAATAAGTAGGGATCGTTCTAGACTGAGGATTAGAGGGCTTACTAATTAA
The DNA here is from genome assembly GCA_963556465.1 of Berberis vulgaris. Lineage (NCBI taxonomy): Eukaryota > Viridiplantae > Streptophyta > Magnoliopsida > Ranunculales > Berberidaceae > Berberis > Berberis vulgaris. The sequence continues at coordinate 79,729,568 of OY747127.1, forward strand.
CACTAAAGGGTAACTAAAAGACTGCTAACAAACTAAATAAGAAAATATTGGGGATTGGTTTCTCTAATTTTAAACCAAAAAAAATTACTGTAAAACTAATAAAAACTTAAGAGAAGTAAATGATGAGAAATTAGATAAGGGTTTATTTCCACACACCAAACATATGCTCATAAACTAAACTCCAAAAATTCCTAACAAACTCGTGAACGACAATATTCAAGATTAACCGTGACCGCACTACATTAATCTTATTATTTTTCCAAATTCGTTGAATTAAACTAAGAGTCACTTTCAAACTATTCTTTTCATGCTATCTAATCAGGAGTCGCAAGTTAGATAACAATCCAAGATCATTAAGTCCTATGGAAAATATGAACATTGACTAGGCAATTACAAGTATGATCAACATCTTGTTCTAGACCTAGGTTTTTACTTAACCTTACTAACGTTCATTGGTATTTACTACTTGTGAGCAAACGATTATAACGATTAGGTGAAACTCTCATATACTCTAGCATCAAATCCTAGCGCGCTTACTAAGTTGGCCACCTTAACGAACACCCAAAGATAAGTTTTATATAAAACAGTTAAGCAAAACGATAAATTTTCAATAAAGCGGTTAAGCAAAACACAATCACTAATCAGCAAGGAAAGATTGATTGCAATTAATTCACAAAACACATGTTCGAGGCTTCGAATCCACCCCTAGCTAAAAGGGAGTTTAGCTAGACATATTAATCATGTTCAAATGATAGCCCATAATTAACAATCAAACTAAATAAGGAAAGGGTAAGAAGAAACACTATCACCTGATCCGTGGTGGTGTTGAGAATCTGTGTGGGTGCAGATATTGCGTGAGAGGATGAAAACATTTTCTTTCTTCTTTTTCTTCTCTACTTACTATGTGAACTTGAAGGAACCGAGAGAGTGATGGTTGAAGGCGTGTGGTGGCATTGATGGCGAGGTGGGCGATGGATTGGTTAAAAAAATATGGATTTGTGTTGTGCGATCTGTGAAGAGAGAAAGGGGGTTGTGGTCAGACGATGGTGAGTATGAAGTATTGCTTGGGATGAGGTTGCGATCTGGTTATGAAGTAGATGGAATGTGAGATGAGAGATCATTGGCAAGAGAGAGACAATTGGGTGTTGTTTGTGTGATAGTGGCTTTCGATTGGGTTGTTCATGATTGGCTGGAGTAATGGGGATTGAAGATGGCTGGCAGTGTTGCGAGGATGAGTTGTTTGGGTGTCGTCAGAAAAGGGGTGATGGGTCTTGCGAGAAGGGGTGGTCTCTTTAATGCCAGGTATTGTCCCTTTTATACATGTTCTCTGTATGTTACCTATTTCATGTAATTTCCTTTCACCACAAGTATTTCTAAATTGCCAATTTGCATTTTTTTCGCTTCTTTCTGGAATTTTGGTATTGGCAACCTACAAAAACACGAAAATAGTAATTACTACCATAACTAACAAGAAATAGCCAAATATATACATATATATAGAAATATTTCAATAAAGTTGCATAAATATGCTCTTATCAATGCGTAAATGTGTTATGTAATTGTTTTTTTTATTATATCTTTTTCAATTGAGTCGTTGACCTACTTAATTTTATTTATTTATTCCTAGCTCAAAAGCAACATCATTGTCCCCATAGGGTAACCAAACCATGCCTAAAGACTAATTTTTTGCCACATAGTATCCTCGTCACCTCCAACTAGCATAAAGACTTGCTTTAGCTCTGGTTCGCCTAAACGACTACATTCCATGCCTGTAGGCTAATCAATGATTGAGCACGTGCATGATGTACTTGATCAAGTAGCTAAATTGTAAGTTTGGTTTCAGAGAATATTTGTGTTGCCATTAGGTTTGGATGAGAGCTTTTTATACAACAATAAAACATATTTTTAGAGCCTCAAATTATATGCAATTTATTTTGGTGATTATTTTGGTCAAGTAACCCACAGTGTCTAATTAAGACCCCTAGGTAATTTTTTTCAACAATTTTCTACCCCCGCATCAAACTACAACTTCAAGTTACTAACATAAGATTGTACAGTCAGGAATAAATACAACCAAATGCTTCTGGGCTTTGATTCCTAGTACTCTGAGATCTGAGAATGTCCCATTCGGATTAGCAGTTAAATCAGTGCAACTCGTGGGTTAGCTATAAGATTGCAACCATCAACCCATTTGAATTAGCAATTAAATCAGTGAAACTCGTTGGTTTGCTATAAGACTGCAAGTATCAAGCAAATATTGATTTATCACAAACTATCCTAACAATTAAACAAGATTTGGTGGTCATTGCCTCAGTCTCTACTCCACAGAAAATCTTCTTAATAATTCTATTAAGTAAAAGGACTTGTTAATAGATAGGATCATTTTAGTCTCTGGTGAGGTCTATTTGTTATTATGTTTGGAGAAAATCTGGTGTAATGGGATTAAGTGAAGAGCAATAGAGTTTATTGTTTTATGATGGATTTCTTACTGGATGGAATGTATGAATGTAGGTAATATGTGTAATAAGTGCGGAATGCCACGCTGTTATGAAAGAATTGTAAAAGCTTCAATTTGCATTCAAGCACTTTGTGCACTCAGCTTCTGCAAATGAGGTTTGCTTAAAGTAAATGAGCTAATTCGGTCTCGCTCCACCATTTCTTTGCTTAAAAAAAAAAAAAAAGACTAGTTTCTTCCCTTTAAACCTCGACGACACTCTCACCTCAATGTTCAGACGTGGGATGAGCAATAAGGAGTCATAATGGCAATCTATTGATTGGTTAATACTCAAAGTTTGAACTTAAGGAAATTCTCAAAATTGAAATGGAAACCTTGAAATTAGGGATGCAGATTGTTGAAACTATGTTCATGGAAAACCTAGCAGTCCAATGCGACTCTTTTGAGTTTTTTTTTTTTTTTTTGAGTTACTCAAATCATACCATGGAGGTGGTCTCAAAACCACAATCCAAGGTCTTGCCAAATTATAATCAATCAAAGCTATGTTATATACTGTCGTAGGGATGTGTTAGTAGCCAAGTTCTTGTTAATAGGGTGTAGAAATTTTGGTGCAACAGGGGCAATTTGAACATCAGGAAGACTTGACCCTGTTGGCACTCATGGTACACATATACGCACCTGGGCTCACTCTGTTGGGTTATTGGTGTTGGCTTGAACAGTCTCACATTTTTGGTGGTAGAGTTGTCATGAAAGAATATAAAGGGAGTTAATTCCCTAATAGTAATAAGGCCTTTTGAAAAGAAAAAAAAAACTCGCACCACGGAGGCCTAGGATAGGGGTCCGTATCGTGTTGTTTAAGTTGGGAGCAATATCATTTTTAGACTGCTTACCTAACAACAATATTGTCCCCAACTGGAATTCCACAAAGACATATCAAAAGGGAGTTGCTACGTGTACCTAACTATTTGGCTCAATGCCCTCAAGTTTTTTTCTTAGATTTAGTTTTTTAAAATTGCTTAGTACACCCAATCGTTTTTTGTTTATCCTAAAATAAAGCTAGTTGTTGATTTATGACTTTGTACGGATGATTCTTGTAAATTTTTAGACGTAGAGTTCTTGGGTTTGAATACAATTTTTTAATAGTTGTAAACTTTCAACCACTTACATTTCTTTTAATTTATTTATTAACACTCTTAAACAAGAAAATTCTATCACCAAATGGTTCCCATTGATAAAAACAGAGGTAAGTTGGTGTTACATCTTTTAGCTTAGTTCAATAAAGTTGAAACATCTCAAAATGTCGGTGCAACCAAGCAAAATATTCTGGTACACATAGCAACTCCTTATCAAAATTTTAGTTTGAGAAAAGGGGTAAGACCACAACCACATACATATTCATCACCCTTCAATTATTTGTGTGAACCTTATCGGCATGACTTACTTTCAAGAGTATGTACAAGTTGACTCGAAGTCTATAAAGAGCTACCTTGTCAACTTCTTGTTTTTCAAAGGACTTGACCCATTGACTTGATTTGAATTGACTTTTTGATTTGATTTGACTTAACTCCTTGTTTTTACTTCCTGACTTGACTCTTAACCTAACTTGACTTTACTTCTTGACTTGAATTGACTTTTTAATTAAAATTAACTTGACTTCTTTATTAAACTCAGTAGACTTTTTGTTTAATTTGACTTGAATTCTTGACATGACTTAAAAGATTAATGGGGCGTTTGATAACTCACTAAGAACCAACTTATTTGCTTATAACCGTTGAAAACTACCTAATTTAGTATGGATTCACCAATATTTTCAAATTTTTGTTATTTACTTTTTTGCTAAAATTTGTAGCTCATGTTTTTTGCTTTTAACTTGTTAAGCAATTTGACTTCTAAATTATCTATCCATCATCACGTTTTTGTAGCACGTGTTCTCCAATTATTCTCTCGTACAAACTCATTTATTACCAAACTTACTACCAAAATAATTACTTATTTTGTAGCATTAATGCTTCTAAAATAAGTAGAAGTGATTATGCTTTTGGTTTGCAAACACCTCGTAAACTTCATAAAACCTCTCATTATGTCTCCCTCAATCAATCTGAAGAAACCCTGACTAAAGCAATTTTCCCCCTTTCTGTAACATAACAAAGACAAATCTCTCCTCATGTATGGAAATCGACTTCGCTTCCTCTCGAACTAAAATCTCACTCTTCAACAAAGATCGATCAATTTCTCTCGACTAAGATGATTGAATGTGAGATGAGAACTCCTCATGTTATCAAGTGAGATATTTTTCTTCTCCAGCGATGTTCGACTTCTCTTTTTCTCCAACGAAGTCCATTTTCTATCGTACAAAATGATTATCTCCCATTCCACCGAAGATGGTCGATGGGGTGATTTCTGAAGAAATTTTTTTTTTGAGAATGAAGTGTTAAGTTATAATTTCATTTTTCGACGATTAGAAACCCTAATTTCTTAAGCTATTTTGTTAAGTCAACTATCCAAACAGATGAACATTAATTTTCTATTTTCAACTTAGTTTAATTTGAACGTAACTGGTATGCTCTAAGTACTACTTCAGGTGTCCTAAGATATAATGAACAAGACTAAATGGGTGAATTGTCTCTTTTTGAAAAACATGTTTCTTTGTAAAAATTTTGCAGAAGAATGCAAAAACAAGGAGGCTATATGAACTTCGTAAATACTACGAGTTCAAAATAATCTCCTAGACCTAAACACCTATAAAACATTCAAATATAGAAGAATAGTATTAAATGATTCAACTATAGGTCTTGGTGGTCTTACAAGTCTTGGGATCTAAAACTCAATCTAAGTAAATACTTTTGCAAAATAGATTCAAGATTTGATGCACAAATCAAATGAGCTAAACTATGATTTGTAAAATTTAAATTACTTCAATCATGTAAGATGAGATATCAAAAATAGTAAGATAAGCAGACATGCATAAATGAGTAAAAAAAAAAAAAAGGAAAAGACAATACCACATAAATATAACAATGTTCACCTAAGTCAGGGTTTGATTGGCCTTGACCGGGCTCGCAAGTCTCAAGCTTATAGTACTTGATTAAAAGATAATTACACTCTTAAATACTGTACCACAACCTGGCATGGTCAAATCGTTGCACTCCAAAGAGACTTACCGATACGAACCAAGTGCACACTACTCTGCAAATCTTATGAACACCTTAGCGCTTACATTAGGATATGACGCAACCAAGTCTTACGAACGTGTGTTTGGGATTTTGGAGATACAAATTGGTCTTATGTTCGCGCTCCGTGTGACTTATCGAATATCCAAGAATCACACCATTATGGAATGCGACATAACCAACTCTTACTACCTGCTTAGGATCTCCGAGTGACACTCGTACGAATCTACTCCACAGATTCAAGAACCCACACAGGGTAACTTGAGTTTACACCAGATAAGTGCATCTCCAAGGAAACCCCAAATTGACCAAAAAGCCAATTTGGGGTCTCCTGTGAGAAAAATGTATTCCAGTGGAACACACTATACAAACCCTATTTTATCTCGGTTTCTCCCTTTCTCCTATATTTGAGGGCATCCATGCCATCTCCCAAATACCAACGGTCATATAAAAGACATTAAAAATTTTCCATTTTCTTTTAATTTGTCAAATTAAAGCAAAAACAAAAGAGATCTCACATTAGACGGATCCATATATGTCTTTAAGTTTACAACAAAAACAAGTAGAAATGACAAATCCATATGCCATCCACTCGATTCAATTACCACATTGTCCTCTAATTTCAACCAAATGGTGAAAATTGAGTAACTAAAAATTAAAAATGATTTAAAAAATTATAATTATTTGCCTATTATTTTATTCGTATTATTTTAAAATAAATAAAGTGATAATTTATACAGCATCAGAATATTACTATTTGATAGTTGTTATTACTGAGATTAATAATAGTTTAATTTAAATTAAGTTGATAGAAAAAGTGAAAGATGTATTTAAATAATGATGAAAAAATTAAAGTTGGGAATGTGGTTGGATTGATGAAGAAATAGGGGATCCCTAAAATTAACTTTTGGTTAAAATGAGATATGGTTGATACCCCATTGGAGTTGCTCTAACACTCAAAGATGTTTCTTCAGTAGTGTCTCTCAAATAGTAGGATGTGAGAAAGTTTAACCTCAGATCTCTCACTCTTTTATAGAATAGAATTGAGGTTCACCCTTACAAGTTTGAAGGTTTGGGTTAATAAAGTATGTTATCTCTCTAGGGCCTTTGGATCTCAAAAAAAAGAAGTTATTAAGCTCACTTTCTAAGCCCTAGATCTCTCCCTTTTCTTTTGAAACTCACTCAAAGATAATATGGAGAGATTTAGAGATTTCCTCTTGAACAATGGGGAAAAAGTTGTTCTTCTTCTTCTTGAAACTTGTTAGATGTACTGGTCTTGAAATGTTCTAACAAGTTTCTCTTGAACTCTCAAAGCTGATGAAGGCAAATTAGGATGCAACTATTTATAGACTGATCCTTTAGGGGTGAAGACGACTTCGTTGACCTAAGATTTTGCTTTTAAGAACGATTAAATTTAGAACGATCATCAAGAACATCCATTTTCATGTTGGAAGATAACTCAAATTCAAACTTTGATTGGCATATGACTTGAATTCATCTTCTTGTGTTGATGCCTTTGATTGAGTTTTCATTTTTTCGATCATTCACAACCTAATATGCACGACTTTATAACTTATTAGTCATTCATTTTTACAATAACATTCCACTCAGCCTATATTGTTTTACAAAGTTAACCAATGTTATTTTTGCTATAATTCACAAATAACATTATTAAGTTTTTCTGCTACTGTGAAGTTGAAAGCCTTAAAATCTGTTGTTGAGGTGACTTTCAAATTATCAAATTATTTTTAGGTACATTTATGGATAATCTTCCTGATTTTGATCATCTTATTTCAATAAATATAGTTTTGTGTTGATTCAGTTATACGATTTAGTGAGATAATATGAGTCAAATGCAATGTTTTTATTAATATTGATCACTGGTTGAATTGAACTAGATTAACTGAGTATTGTGAGTTTTCAAGAAAATACATCTACTAGTTGACTTTGATATGACTTCTTAAATTGCCTTGACTTGGCTTGACATAAATTGACATGACTCAACTAATTGTCTTTCTACGCCATTGCTCACAAACACAAACAAATAGATGAAAGAATGTTTGAGCAACATCTACCACTATAAGTTTAGAAGATCAAAGATTATCGCATGTTTTAGACTTAGATTCTGATTTACATCTTTTTTTGATGGCTCCATAATAGATCGAAACAATCCCTCAGTTTGACTCGATTTGTTACATTAAAGGCCTTGGTTAAATAACACCACCATTTCCAGTGAAGGACACCACCAACACCCTATTTTCTGAAGGAAACCACCACCTTTTTTAAGGACACCACCACCTATTGGAGGACACCACCAATGTAAGTCCTTAACCAAAAAAATTCCATTTCTTTCCCACTTCGAAATGGTATCTCCCTCTCCCAAAGTTTGAATTTCGCACACTCTTCCTGCCCTCATTTTCCCTCCACTATCTACTCTCTTGCTCTACTATATGTTTTTTCCCTCTACCGTTGGTGTGCGATTCAAAGTTTGAAGGTTTTCGTGCGATTTGGGGTCTGTTGGTGTGCAATTCGGTGCGTTTGTGTGCGATTCTAGGGCTTAGTAGGTTCAATTCGGTGCATGGTCTTCATTCTGTTCGATTGTTCAACCAAACCCAATCGAATTCACTTAAACTTCTCTTCCCTTAGTTGTGTTCGATTGTTTTGTTTTAATTGTTTCATATTTATTTTAAATATTTAGTATGGCAAAGATAGACAAAGATGTTGTGTTGGAGGTTGCTGGTGGTAATGCTAGGTGGTGGTGTTGGCAGTAGTGTAGGTGGTGATGTTGGTGGTAATGTTGTTGGCAGTGTTGTTGGTGTTGGTGGTGATGGTGATGTTGGCAGTTGTGTAGGTGGTGGTAGTGTAGGTGGTGGTGATGGTAGTGTTGGTGGGGATCATCTAACTGAAAGACAACCAATGACGGTGTCTTTGAGAAAGACCATAGTCGTAAAAAATAAATAAAGGATGGAAGAGAAAAAAACAACAAATCCAACAACGGAGGGAGAAAAAAAAAATGAAGAGGAAAGAATAGGAGATGAAGAGGATAGAATATGCAATGGGGAGTGATTTAATTGTCGTGGATGAAGTGACGACACTCCTATTGCTATCTTAAAGTCAACGTAGTGTGGGTCATGACGTTGAGGAAGCGGATAAGGGTGAGGGGGATGAGGAGGGTGAGCAAAGCGGGGGGATGCGAAAGTTCAGGGGGGTGAGCAGGGTCAGGGGAATGTGGAGGCTCAGGGGGACGCAAAGGCTTCGGGTGATGCGGAGGGTCAAGAGTCACTGGTTATTTCTGTAGAACCTGGTCCCGATGAAAATCTAGAACCTGACAAAGTTTCTTATCCTAGTGGTCCCAAAGATACATCCATATTTGTTTAGTTAATTATGTTTTTAGTGTTTCAGATATTGAATCTTTATATTGATATGTTTAATTCTTTTGTAAACGATCACTTTAGCCTTTGGGATACGGCTCGATCCTCGTGGAAGGATCGCCTCCCCACCATGGTTAAGTGGGATTGCCCCCAACTTAGCGGGGTCGTAAGTGAAGAAATTTTGACACTTAAGGAGAATCTTGATGACATGTCTCCTAAAGAGGTAAATGGTAGTCATTTAAGTTCATGTTTCATCTCAGTTAATTTAATAAGTTCATATTTGTATTGTTAGGTTATTTGGAACCGTTATGCGGAATCCAAGCGAATAACTCCACTTCACAGCATTACATGGTTCCAAGGCTGCTTGTTATGCCCTGATGTTAAAGAACCCTATGACCCAGATCGAGTGATGTGTCAGATGGGAAGGGTACAGGTCATTCCAAATCCCCCATTCAAGCCAAAATGAAGAATAGAGGTCGATCTGGCCACAACTACTCGGTGAAGCACGAGATATTGTCTTCATTTGCTTAAACTTACCAGAATCATCTCTTGTCAATTGAAAATCAAGGAGTGCAATGAAACTTCCATGGGATTGCAGCAAGGACTACTTGGAGTGGTTTCATGAGATTAGCCATTCGTTCATCCAACCACAGAAGACTAGGACACATCCCTTCATAAATGACTTGTTCATATCGCACAATCGGGTAATTGATCTATAGTTTAACAAATTTACTCACATTTGAAATACATAATTGATTTGTTTTTTTTACTAAGATCAATGTTTTCCTTGCAGAACAAGTTGGTTGATGAGACCCTTCAGTTGTTGGACGCCTCTATTGAAAAATTAGGGAATGTGGATAAGGTTGTGTTGCTCATAATGCAAAAAATAGTAGGTGACCTGCTAAGACAAATGTCTAGGCGTTTCTTATCCTTAAGTGTTAATGAGGAAAAGCAACAAACTAGTTGAACAAGTGATGGTGGTGGTACTCCAAGTGGTGGTGCTCCGAGTGGTGGTGATGCAGGTAGTGGTAGCGGAAGGGGTGGTGGTGTTGTTGGTGGTGGTGGTAGAGGAAGATCTGAGGGTGGTGTTGGTGCTGGTGGTAGTAGAAGAAGGGGTGATGGTTGTGCTGGTAGTAGAGGAAGGGGTGATGGTGGTGTTAGTGCTGGTGGTAGAGGAAAGGGAAGGGGTGGTGTTAAAGACAGTTGTAACGACCTGGTCCACATGACACAATATTGTCTGCTCTGGGCCCAAACCGGCCCGCACGGCTTTAAAACACGTTGTGTCAGAGTATGCGCAGTAGCATAGACCCTACCCACAATATTGTCCTCTTTGGTCCACTAGGGCTCCAACCCCCGACCTCAAGGCTTTGTTCCTTTCACCCACCTACTGGGGCTCCAGACACGTTGTTTCAGAGTATGCACAGCGCAGCGCAACGACCTACAACCGGCCCTACCCATCCACAATATTGTCCGCTTTGGGATCCACAAGCCTGTTGGGCACCAACCCTCACCCTCCCCCTCACGTTTTTGCTCTTTCCACCCACCTCCTGGGGCTTCAGAACGCGTTGAAAGAGCAAAATTGTGAGGGGGAGGGTGAGGGTTGGTGCCCAACAGGCCTATGGATCTCAAAGCGTACAATATTGTGGATGGGTAGGGCCGGTTGTGGGTCGTTGTGCTACGCTGTGCATACTCTGAAACAACGCGTCTGGAGCCCCAGTAGGTGGGTGGAAGGAACAAAGCCTTGAGGTCGGGGGTTGGAGCCCTGGCGAACCAAAGAGGACAATATTGTGGGTAGGGTTCATGCTGTTGCGCATACTCTGACACAACACGTTTTAAAGCCGTGTGGGCCGATTTGGGCCCAGAGCGGACAATATTATGTCATGTGGACCGGGTCGTTACAACAGTGAAGAAAGTTCTTGCTGGTGGTGTCATTGAGGGTAGAACTAAGAAGAGGCATGAGAAGAATATGACTGAAATTGAACCTCAAAAAAAGACTTAGAAGAATTGAAGTATAATTTTGAGAAATAACTTTCAAAAACAATTTTGTTTGTTGTTGTAGTTAGTTAGTGAAAATGTAATGACTATATGTTTATGCAATTAATTATGATTTTACATCAGTATTTATGTACATCTAAGTAATGGTTTTAATATTAACTATAAACTAAGTAAAAGTAACAAATTCTATCAAATAACCTGAAAATTTTGATACAAAGTCACCTAAAACATAAAATCTGACATTTTTGTCTACAAATGCACGAGCCGCTGCGTAGCTGAATTAAAAAACGCAGTGACTGCTGCGTTTGGTGACAACAAATAATCAATAGCAAATGACATCAAACACAGCGGCTCATGCGAAGATGAAAATTGAATCGTAGCGGTCACTCAAGGATCTTTATCCCATTCACAGTGACCGCTGCATTTGGACATAAAACAGACTTCGTCCAAATTTTTTATTTTTTGTATTTGTATCTTTTTTGGATTTTTTAATTCCTATGGGTTTGATACACAATTAGCACATTTGATTTATTGCAAAACCCCAATTTTGAACACCCCAACTTGGGATGTTGAAAAGTGGGGTTTAGCAATAAATCAAACATGCCAATGGTGTATCAAACCCATAGGAATTAAAAAAAATGGAAAAAAAATCAAATTCAAAAAATTGAAAAATTGGATAGAGTATGTTTTCTGTCCAAACGCAGGGTCACTGCAAGGATTCCTAGCCCATTCGCAATGACCGTTGCGTTTGAACATAAAGTAGACTCTGTCCAATTTTTTGATTTTCTGAATTTGAATCTTTTTTTCAATTCCTATGGATTTTATAACTATGGACATATTTGATTTATTGCAAAATCCAACTTTTGACCTTCTCAAGTTTGGTTGTTTAAAAGTGGAGTTTTCCAATAAATCAAATATGTCAATAGTGTATCAAACCCATAGGAATTGAAAAAAAAAACCCAAAAAAATTGAAAAATTGGACAACGTCTAATTTTTATCCAAATGCAACGGTCACTACGAGGATTACTGTTCCATTTGTAGCATCTGCTGCGTTTGGACAGAAAACATACTTTGTCCAATTTTTGATTTTTTAAATCTGATTTTTTTCATTTTTTCAATTCTTTTGGGTTTGATACACTATTGGCATATTTAATTTATTGCAAAACCCAACTTTTGACCTTCTCAAGTTGGGATGTTCAAAAGTGGGGTTTTGCAATAAATCTGTCAATAATGTATCAAACCCATCGAAATTTAAAAAAATAGAAAGATTCAAATTAAAAAATAAAAAATTGGACAGTCTATTTTTTGTCAAACACAGCGTTATCCACGAATGGGATAAGAATCCTCACAATGACCACTGCGTTTGATAAAAAAAACTCTATTCAAAACTTTGATTTTTTGAAATTTTTTTTTTGAATTTTTTCAATTTATATGGGCTTGATACACTATTGGCATATTTGATTTATTGCTAAACAACATTTTTTACCTTCTCAAGTTGGAAAGGTCAAAAGTGGGATTTTGCAATAAATAAAATATGTCAATAGTGTATCAAACCCATAGGAATTGAAAAAAAAAAAAAAAATTCAAATACAAAAAATCACAAATTTGGACAGAGTCTATTTTTTGTCCAAACATATGGGTCACTGCGAGTGGGATAGGGATCCTCGCAGTGATCGCTGATCTTGCATTGACCGTTGCAATTCCAATTTTCATCTTCGCATGAGCCGCTGCGTTTGATGTCATTTGTTGTTGATTAGTTTTTAGGATCCAATCGCAATTTAGTCTGTGATTGGAAGCGGTCACTGCAATTATGATTGTCATACTCGTAGCGGCTCGTGCGATTGGAGTCTGAAATATTTTTCACAGCAGAAAATTTCCAGACTCAATTTTTTTCAATTTTTGTCTTCCATTTTGCAGTTTGAATTTTTTTTCTCATGTTTAAGTTAATATAAGTTTACTTTTACCCATTATCGTGATATAACTCATCCATAAAATACAAAATCAATACAAATCTTCATGAAATGTAAAATATAATTTGTTGATATTTAATGATAAAAAAGATACAAGTCAAGACTACAAAAAAAATTGACTTCTCCTACAATTTGATCATCGTATGAATACAAAATGTCCAAAATTTTACAAATGTGCTTCAATTTTCTAGTACAACAACCTTTTCTAACTTCTTTGTTTTTGATGCATTGTATTTTTTAACCATCACTTCACCTATCTGCAATTGGCCATCGAACGAAGTCTTCCATGAGATTGTTTCTTAGAACATGCGTGAAGGCCAAGTTGGTACTATCTGAGGCAGTGGTGGTCTTGGTGTCAAACAAAACAAGATGAAGTGTTCACTCTGGGGAATGTGTGCCATAAAACAGATCCGTACATCGTTCAAGTTTGATGACGATGAACTATACGAAAAACATGTATTGCTCTGATTCCCATAACATACAAAAACACAATTATAACGGTTGCCTGCCAGCTCTTACATATCTAGTTGAATCAACCATTTTTCACTTCCAATGCGTACAATGCCTTCGAGAATTGTCAAAACATCTTTCACAATCTTCACCCCTTCATCATTCCGCATTCGAAACCACAAGTCATGGTTACCTCCCAGCTCCAATAGTAGCTCATGTCTCACTTGCCTGCAACCAATCTTCTCGTCATAACCTAAGAAGTTGTTTATGTATCTGAATCCACAATGGCCATTAGCGAGTACATTCTGAATGTCCTCAACATAATCCCAAATCCATAGAGGAATTTGCTTCATAAACGTAGTTTTCTTTTTCAACGCCTTCTATTTTGGCTTAGAAACACTATCTTGACTTCTAAGCTCCTCTTGTGTCTTCGCATACTCACGATTAGAGGGGTTTTTTTTTTGGTGGACTTCTCATGCTTAGACAACTTCTTCTTTTTAGGTCTCCCTTGTCCTTTACAGGTTCAGTTGCGTTCAATCATGACACATGAATCAGGACAATTCAAATCTAGCAGCTTCTTCTTCAACACCAACTGCTGATCAGGAGTGAATTTCAAGAACTTTTGCTTGACAACGTCTACTACTGGACCTATAATTACATTCGCAAGAAGTTGCACGAATAAGTGTTTTGCCAACTTGCATCCAGTGCTTGTGTAACATCGACAATGGAAGTTGATTATTATGAGTGAAATATTGGGCCATTTCATGAGCACAAGGCAAATCATGAGTGGTTCTCAGTACACATCGACACTTGACAGGGTCGACGCCCACAAATTCAGTATGAGACCTACCAATTTCAGATAGCATCGAGTCAAGAGCCTTATGAGATACGAACCCATAAAGTTTTCCAAATAATGGAACAATGTGCTCTTTCTTGACATTCGATAAACTTTTTTCTGAATGACGCTTCTATCTCTACAAGTTGGATTTGGATCATATCATGCATTTTCGTCCATATATTATAAAATGTCCATTGGAAATTCTCCAACATCTTCTTCAACCTAGAGTGTGCGCCTTCTACGCGACCAGTTGTCCGTTGATCAAAATGCATGAAATTGTCTGTCCTCCAACTCCTTTTGTCTGTCCATGCATTATAATGCCCAAGTGTATGACTGTTCAGTTTCAGACAACATAAAGCAACAATCAACATTGAAAAACATGTTGGTTGACGTCACACCTACAACCTCAAATAGCGACATCCTATAGTGATTGGTTTTGTAGGTGCAATCCATAAGCATCACTGTTGGGAAACACTTAGCTAGCGGAACTGACTCGAGATGACACAAAAAAATATTTGCGACTATATTGTGATCATCTATTGTATGTCACTCAATATAACCATTCTCGTTCAACAAGTGCATTGTGGCTTGCAAAGCTGTACTGCCTTTAACTTGGAGTGTCTTTAGCTTTTGAATGACATTGTAAATAAGCTTCAAATATGACACGTTGTTTGGAAATATTTTTTCAAACCAGACAATATTACCGAGGGTGTAACACCCTGAGTGGGCGGGCTCTGAGGCTGGCAGACTACCATGTGTGGGTGAGCTCAGAGGCTGGCAGACTACTAGGGGGCTATAGCCCCACATCGCCTGGGTGAGGGAAGGATATGTGCTATATAAGTACGAGTTTGGATCCACATGACACAACGCGTTTTAAAGCCGCGCGGGTAGTTAGATTGAGCATAGAGCGGACAATATTGTTTCATGTGGAACGGGTCGAGACAGAATGGTATCAGAGTCGGACCAAGCCGAAAGTGTGCCAACGAGGATGTTGGGCCCTAAGGGAGTGGATTGTAACACCCCGAGTGGGTGGACTTTGAGGCAAACAGACTACCATGTGTGGGCGGGCTCAGAGGTTGGCAGGCTACTAGGGGGTTATAGTCCCACATCGCCTGGGTGAGAGAAGGATATGTGCTATATATGTACGAGTTTGGATACATATGACACAACGCGTTTTAAAGCTGTGCGGGTAGTTAGGTTGAGCCCAAAGCGGACAATATTGTTTCATGTGGATCAGGTCGTGACAGAGGAGCTACACCATATGTGGACATGTATGCAAATAAGTCGTCTCAGCTTCATTTAGTTTCCCAGTAAAGGAATGGCCTAGAAGAGATTTTGATCGTGGATGACCAGTGGGTCACTTGTAGCTTCCAACGATCATTACCTTGTGACACATCTCTCAACTATAATGAGCACCCACACTTATTTGAATTTGTCAATCTACCAACCTCCAATTTTTGTTTTTGATTTTTCTTCATTTTCCCTCCCCTATCCCATCCCAAATGAAGCATTCCTTTGTGTCTGCTATCAGCTGATTTCGACTTTGTGATAATGAGAACAATGTTATTCTCCCTGCCAATACCTTAACACCAAACTATTAAGGATGACTTTGATGAGAATACCTACCAACAAATAATGCATATTGACGTTATGAAGATTAATCAATCAACTTGTGAAACAAGATTAAATAATGTCATGCCTACAAGAATTAACATTACATCTTCTGTCATAAACAAGTAGTCATCATCAACTACTTCTTCTAGTGCTTGTTCATCAGTCACTTCAACATCATCATTATCCTTCTACAGTAAATAAATAAAAAGATTTGTTATTCTAATCATATATTAAGTAAAGTAATGAATAAAATCATTAAGGGCAAAGTTTACCTCTAAAAGGTTCGTCTTCCAAATATATTTTAAGTGTCTCCGGGTCATTTAGATCATGTGAATGTATCTTAAAATCGATTAGATCGGCGATGACATTTTGTGCATAAAAATAACAACAACAACAATTATCAAACTAACCCTATAAATAAGCAAAATTTAGGGTTCAAATATTAACGATTGACCCTAACCATAATAAAGTTGCTTCAAATAAACCAAAAAGGAAATTAAACATGATATATGAAAATAACAACAAGAAAAATACCCATGCAAGCTCATCTCAATTTGAGAGTGTTACCTTGAGTGGAGTGAATCATTATTCGTCTTGAAAATGTTCATTTTCTCTGTTTCCACCTATAAATGGAGTGCAATGCTGACTCTCACTGCAACATTATCATCTTGAAGCCTACCAATCTCATTTTCACTGAACTCATCCATTTCTATATACAAACTTCACCAAAACCCTAACAAAAGGAAGATGAACAGAGAGACAAACAACAAGACGTAGAAGAGAGGGAGATAAGCTAATGTTGGGGTTGTCCGGAGAGCTTGGAGTGGAAGACAACTTTGATACAAAATGAAGGAGGTAGGAAGATGTGTTTTCTCACGAGAAAGAGCAAAATAAGTAGTTGAGAGGGGAGAGGGAGGATGAAGACAAATAAGATAGGGAAATGGAGGTTGAAGACGGTGGCCGCAAGTATATTTCTAGCAAGATTGAAAGGAGAAGATGGTGGGAGAGGGGTCGGTTCGTGCGAGTGGGAGTGGAGGAGTTGCTGGATTTGGAGAAAAGAAAAAAAAATCATTTATATAAATGGTGTCCATTAATAAATTTAGAAAAAAAAAAAAAAAGGTGTTGGTGGTATTCTTGTTAAATTGAGTTGACTTAAATTGACCTGTGGGGGCTCTAATTTAAGCTGTGGGTGCTTTTTTAACAACCACCACTCTGTTCAAAAGAGCTTGGACGAAAAAAAAGTTGTTCTTCTCGATTCTTGTTGCCTGGTTCGAAACACAGAGAGAGAGAGTTCGAAGCGAGGAGAGATGGTTGTGTCACCGGTAGTAAACACTTACCCTCTCTCAAGCTACACCTTCGGCACCAAGGAGCCCAAGATGGAGAAAGACACTTCTGTTGCAGATCGTCTCGCCAGAATGAAAGTTAAGTAAGTTTTTTTTTCTTTTTCTAAACCCTAAAAAAACTCTAAATTTCAATCTCCCTCCCAATGCTGAGCACTTTCCACTAAACCCCCACATCTCCCCCCTGCTCTAGGGTTTAGCGGTGTTTTTAAGAATTTCCTCTTGATCAAGTCTCTGTTTTGCAATTTCGAGTTGGTTTGGGGATCTAAGTGAGGATTGACTTTGAACGCTGTTTTGTTTTGCAGTTACATGAAGGAAGGCATGAGGACCAGCGTTGAAGCGATTCTTCTCGTTAGTATTTTACTTATTACATTATTGAGATTGTTTACAAGTTTCTTGTACTGTTTCAATAATTAAAACTGTAGCTAGGGTTAAAAAAGTTTAATTGGTTGTTTGGCCTTCAATCCCTCAACCCTAAAGTTAATACCTATTTTTTAGTGGCAAGGTTTAATTTTGAGTGATCACATACCCCCTTTTTAGGCATGCTTAATACGATGATCTATAGGGGTTAAAGAAGTTTGATTAGGGCGTTTTGAATACTTCCATGAATTGTGAATGAGTTGTATATACATGCTGGATTTGGCAATTCAACATGTGAAGTAATTGAACTGAGGATATTGAGATGCGACTGTTGCCATCCTTTTATGGACTTGCTTTGAAAAAAGGCAATATGGATACAGAATAGTGTCGTGTAGATCAACAATCTGTACATATTTGGTGGAAATGTATCATAAAGTTGTAATGCCACATTTGATGAAATTGTTTCTTCCGATTTGTTTGGAATTGGAATCAATTGTCTTGAGTGGATTTGCTACCAAAATTTCAATATCAGATCCAAGTGGAGAGAAATTTGGACTAGTGTTAGAATAATGATCAAGTTGCCATAAATTTCTATCGAAGCATTTATAAAATTTATAGAAACAACTTCATACACAGTCTCTAGTTACTGTTCTGTGACTTAAATAGGTTTACCCTGATTTTTTATTTTTGGAAATTTCATGTTTTAATTAATCACGATAAAAGAAAATTTCCTGCCAATGTTTGGTGTGTGTAATCAGGTTCATGCGTACGTAGCATAAGTGGTATGCTAACATTTTATATTATTTACTTTTTGTATGTGTTGGTTGTGTGTTCTGGTCTTCCGTGGATGCTCAATGAATCGATGAATTTCATGTTTGGCCATCTTGCACTGTTGTAGTTAGTGCATGCATCGATTAAATCTTACGATAACATGGGAACATTGTGTATAGTGCCTTCTCTTTACTCTCTCTCTCTCTTATATGTTACATATTCGACTATATTTATGCAGGTGCAGGAGCATAACCATCCTCACATACTTCTTCTGCAAATCGGTAACACTTTTTGTAAACTTCCTGGTGGGCGTTTGAAGCCGGGAGAAAATGGTAGGTTGACATTATGTGGTTGTGTAATAGATGTCCTAACTCCTAAATACACCCTGCATATTACGTTTGTGATCTCTTCGGTGTTTTGCAGAAATTGAGGGCTTGAAAAGAAAACTCTCCAGCAAACTCGCTGCTAATGCAACTGCACTTCAGCCTGATTGGCAGGTATAATTTCAAAAGCACTTCTTAGATCTGGATTAATCTTTACACACCACCATTAGTGCTCATTGGGTCGAATATATGCATCATTCATGTTTATGACCCTCTGTTTTTAGTTCTGTGGACTTCAAGATTCAGAAACAGTATTCCAGTTACAGAGCCAGGACTTTAACTTGGCTCCCAACATATTGTCAAAATGTGTCTCCATTTCACTATTCACTTTTACTTTCTCGATTCTTAGACTTTTTCCTTTTGTATAACATTAAGTGCCATCCATGTCCCTCTGTACTAAACTTTTTTTTGCATAAAGGCCTATAAGGAAGATTCCATGTTTGGGACAAGTTTCAGAGCATTTGGTTTGGGCTCGAACTATGGTGTCGTACTCCTATTTAGAGCCACAACTAGAGCATTGTGTTGGAGATAGTCTGGTTCAAAAATTCTGATTGTGTGACAAAAATGTTCCATACATAGTTGCATGACCATTCTAGTTCATATCTTGTTTAAGGGCTGATTATTTGTCCACTTATTCTAGTTTATGTATGAGGGACTTCATTGCCAACTTACTCATCCTGTTACAGATTGGGGAGTGTGTGGCTATTTGGTGGAGGCCGAACTTTGAAACAATCATGTATCCGTACTGCCCCCCTCATATTACAAAACCTAAGGTAAGGGTGTTAGATGTTTTGGCATCTTATTATTATATTTATGAAATGTTTTCACACTTTACTCTTTATCCAGGAGTGTAAGAAGCTCTTCCTTGTTCACTTGTCTGAAAGGGAGTACTTTGCAGTACCAAAAAAT
This sequence comes from Berberis vulgaris, assembly GCA_963556465.1. NCBI lineage: Eukaryota > Viridiplantae > Streptophyta > Magnoliopsida > Ranunculales > Berberidaceae > Berberis > Berberis vulgaris. Next base: position 79,749,194 of record OY747127.1, read on the forward strand.
TTGAAATTGTTAGCTGTTCCTCTGTTCGAGCTCTATGACAATGTTCAGGTAAAAATAAATATATCTTATTTTTGTTACCAAGATATGACACCTTTTGCCGTGGTAGACATAAGTATTGCATTAGCGGTTAGACACCAGTATCAACTATAATAGTATCAAGTTGGATGGTTTTCAACAGTGTCTAGTTGGATGGTGTATTGGTGCCCATCTATGTGGAATGGACATCTACTATGACTAATTGCGATAGTTTGTCTGCAACAATACACTGAACAACCAAGTGTCTGCAACAACTTACATGAACAACCAATTGTCTGCAACCACTTGCATACTACTTGTAACAACTTTCCCACTACTTGTAACAACATGCCCACTTGCCTAACATCCCATCCACTTGCTAATTGACAGAATACAATTGCTAATTAACAGAAAGCTCACAGAGCACTAGTTACTAATTCTAACAGAGTATTGCTAACATAACACTACTTATTGTTAGTACCTTGTACGCCTGCTCTTCTACTAATGTATCTGATTGATGTTAGGCTGACTGCTTGTATGTACTAGTTCATTGCTTGTATTGCTATCCCTGTAGGTATGCCTGCTGCTTGTACGGCTATCCTTGTATGCCTGCCTGTTGGTATGCCTGCTGTTCACTGGTGACTCCCCATGATACTCTGCCGATGTCTATGATAAGTTTTATATATAGGAGGCTTATCACTTGTCTTCAAAATGTGTCAGTAAATTGACCCAAATTGGATCCGAATTATTGTTCCGTGGTAGGACAGAATATGGCATGTGGTGGTGAATAGCAACAAAATCCAAATTAGCTTGTGGTACTGACAAATTTTGTGGGGCCAAATAACCATGGGGTCCAAGGCTTTAAGTGAAAATTGGTTTCAAGGGACTGAAAAAATGGCTGCTGCGATGATACGGATTGGGGAAGAGGAAGGGGCTTTCGAGGGAGGGGATGGGTGGAGAATTCGAGAGAGGCGATCGACGAGGTGTGGATGTCGATCAAAGCTGGAGTGAAGGTGAGGAGGTGGTCGATCGAGCTTTTGAGTAGAGGAAGATGTCGATTGACCTGGAACTGATCGTCCTCCACAAGGCGATCGAATTGGGTAGGGTGGAAGAGTCTATCTCGTTGGATTGGGGGTTTGTTGAGGCAATCGAATGGGGTTCTGGGGGACTAGTTGTGTCGATCGAGCAAGGGGGTCAGAACGTTGATTATTGCAGTCGACGGCGAGGGAAGGTTTGGGTTCTGTTGGGCTTGTGATCGGAAGAGAGGTATCGATAGGTAGATTGATTTTGGGTGAATGCCGATTTGGCTAGGTGGCAATTGACTGCGGGTGTCGATTGACCTATGACTGAGGTGGACAAAAGCGGCAGGGGAAGGGGGTTGATCAGGGTGGCAGACGGCTTGGTGGAGGCGGGAGGGTAATCGAGGGCGTTGTCGATCAATTGAGGAAGGATCGACAGCGGGAAGGAATTGTGGGCCTTTGTCGTCGCCATCAATGGTGCTAGTGTGAGCATTTGCGCGTTGCCGGTGACAGTGGTGCTGCTTGGGTTTGTCCCATGTCCTCATCCTTGTCGAAGATCTGATCCAAGTCGATCCTCCATTCTGCTAATTCAACCGTCTTTGATGTCCTGAATTCTACGAACATCCAGTACATCCCAGCCAGGAGTAGTTTCTCTTCTGCTGTCAACTCCACAAACTCTTTGTTTTGCATCTTCAAAACTTTTTTTTCAAATCAAACAAACTAGAATAGTTCGGTTCTGATACCAATTGATAGATTCAGACTAATAAAAAGATGAAATTGCATAAACTAATAACAAATAACTTTTATTCAACAACCAACCAACAATGGACAACTTATTCCCATATTTATAACTAATTTACCTTCCAAATCAAACCCTAAACATAATAGAAACAAATATGAGAGGAATCCCTATTACACTAATAAAATTGTATAATATTACTAAAATACTCCTATCCCTAATATTAATAAATATCATGATTCCATCACCTTTGGATTGCAAGAAAGTGTTTTTTTCTTTTTGAAAAATCGTGTATCTACATTCACTGTTTTATAACAACCTATTTCTTTCCTTTTCAAATACACTATCTCCTATAAGTGGCCATAAAAAAATGTCCGTTTGGAACTGAGGTACCACATACTAGGTCTTTAATTTCAATATCCTCAATTTTGTATGGGCAAACCTTTTTTAAGTGATTATTTTCTTTCCCATTGATTTGATTAGCGAAAGGCTCTTTAAAAGAAAGGAATAGGGTCCATTCACCTCTCTCAACTTCTATCATTGAAAACCTGCAAAATATGGATTTGTAATTGACATAAGTTGTTGGGATTCCATATCTCAAGACTCGCTTTAGTTTCATTGTCCTATGTTTTTAGTGAACTCAATTATTTTTTTTGAAAACGTCAATGATTTTCATGTACGATAGAAGAAGATAATTAAGAATTCTGATTATTTATTTTCAATAATGATTTTCCTGTGCCAGTAGGAAGATTGCTCATTTATAGTTTTGTGCCAGTAGGAAGATTGCTCATTTATAGTTTGCTGCTGATACTATTTTTTATTAGATAATGAAATTTCTCACTTGGAGAATTTGAAGTATATGTTTCTGATTTTTCATGCCTGTTTCTGGCTTGAAAGTAAATTTTTTTATTTATTTTAAGATTGATGTACGAGGGCTGTGATGGTGGTAGGAGTGCAATGGGGGCGGATGTGTTGGGTTGTCTGGTGGGTGTAGGGCTAGTTATCTAATATCTACATAGTTCTCTCTCTTGGAGCTAAAGATATTGCAAGCATTTGTGGGATCTAGTTGTGGATATTGTAGTGCGGCGAACATGGAAGGCTAACTTGGTATGAAAGGTGGAAGGTTGGTTTTTTTTTTTTTTTATTTATTTATTTATTTATTTTTATTTTTTTGAAAGGCAAGCAAGGTTTTTATAGGATCCCAGAACCCACTAAAGATGCCACAAGCTGGGTTTGAACCCATGACCTAGTGGTACCATCCGCCAAGCTCTAACCGTTGAGCTGTCATGCCATTGGTTATTTATAGGAGTTGTTTAGCTAAATACCTATATCTCATTGCTCTAGATGTCGACCTTAGTTTCTAAGAGGATGATTAGTTTTGTATAGACCTGGTGGAGTAATATTGATAAGACGTTTCATCTAGTGAATTAGGAGATAATGTGTGCCGGAGGAGATGAATAAAGATCTCCCGAGCAAGTGGTTATGGAGATATGGTACAAAGAATGAAATACAACTTTTTGGTAAATAGCAAGGAGTCTTCAATGTTGCTTAGGGATGCAAAAGTGCGGGAGAAAAAATCAACACATAATTCCCTTCTCCCAGTTCGTAACTGCTTTGCCATAATTGAATTGTCTCCAAAGGGGGCAAATGCACATGGTTTAATCATAGATAGTCTCTGGAAATTTGCGTCTGTACCACTTCATGGTCGATAGTGAGTGGTAACTCAGGTTCCAAATCTATCCTTGAGAACAAAATTTTTGGGGATTGGATTGAATCTAGTTTTGAGAGGATGCTCCTCTCCATTCTTCAAGCAGTTTGTCCAATCCAAAACCTTTTTGGTTTGAGAATGTGGCATGAAATGTTTTGTTAATCTGCAGAAGAGTCAAGGAAGTCGCTAGAAGTTGTTGGTGACCTAGGGTTTGTTTTGTGGAAAAAAGTTAAACTCTTTCAAGTTGTTTATGTTAACTAATGGAATAGTCTGGGTTTCAGGAATTTGGGGGAAGATAGATGCTTACGAAGGACCTTCAAGAGAAACCATGTGAGGGTTCATTGAAGAAGATAGATGCTTATCAATTGAGTCATTGGGAAGAACATTAGAAATGGATACAAAAACAGATTGCAATAACTCTTGAGAAGAGAGTTCACAAGTTGGACAAGAAAATCGAGATTAAATTATCCATAAGTTTGCTCATCACAAAAGGCTTGCTAATTCGTTTGATTCCATATCTATTATATCATGTGTTGTTGTTGAGGTGGCCAGAGATAGGTCCATTTGCCTTTCAGTTACTGTCTTCTGTGAATATGGTGTAGATTTTTTTATTAATTACATATTTTTACACCAGAGTAAAAAATTATGTGAAATGCATATACATTCTCTCTACGTTGCATATTTCATTTTTCCTTGCACTAATTCAAAATCTTTAGGTGGGTGGCGTTCGACTGTGGGTGTCAATCGACCTGCTGCTGAGGGGGGAAAATGGTAGTGGCAGGGGAAGGGGGTTGATCAGGGTGGCAGACAGTTGGGTGGAAGCGGGAGGGTGATCGAGGGTGTTGTCGATCAATTAAGGATCGACAGCCGGAAGGGGTTGTGGGCCTTTGTTGCCGCCATCAATGGTACTGGGTGCGGGCCTCTGCGGCACTGCCGGTGATGGTGGTGCTGCTTGTGCTTGGGTCTGTCCCGTGTCCCCTTCCTTAAGCACAATTAATACAATAATTAAGTACTTTTTATTGCTTTATATGAAAATTGATCTTTTAATTATATGTTTTGTGCAAGTGTTTAAATATGGAGCTTTTTAGTTGTTGCATTGGTATGACTTTATGAGGAGAATTCTGCCTTGGTAAGTGCATAAGAATGTAAATATACTTCTGCCATAGTAAAAGATGCTTAGTATGGATATCATGGGAAGATCTTCTCTAGCTTTCAGGATTAATCACACTCATTGGCTATAATAAAGCAGACTTCAACTTCTTAATACCTTTTAGCTGGGATTGTAGCTTGTGGATGTCATATTTGGCGGCTTCCAGCATTATTGATTTTTGAAAATCTTTTGCTTGCCCTGCATTTAAGAAATATTACATTTTTATCTTCTTACATCTGCCCTTTATTACTTTGAAACCGTGCTTGAAACACTTGACAACTCTTTTGCAGAGATATGGACCAGTGATCTCCACCATTCCACAACAGCTGTCAAGATTCCAATTCAATATGATCAATGGATGAAATACTTGAAGTGTCCGAGAATTCTCAACTGCTTGGGCTTTACATATAAGTACTTAAAACATTGATTTGAGTGGGGCTATCAAGTTTTGCAGCTTGACGAGTAACCGACTGATACTGATCAAGTTAAGCCATAAGACATATTTAAGCAGACTAGTTTCTAACATTCTTATGCAATTGGTTGATCTTGTTTGAGTTTTGTGTACCTGCATGGATTTGGGTTCCACATGATTTTGGTGTGGCTACAAGTCTTCACAGAGCTTTTATATTGTTGTCTAGGAGTTAGTAGTCTTTGCCCAGGGGCTCTGGCTTACTAATTAATGTAGCGAAGTTATTGGGAAACATCTTGTGTTTAGTTTATATATATGTGGTTGTCCATTTCTAGATTTAATGTGAACTTGGTAAATGGCCAACTTGTAATCTGTGGCCATTTTATGTTGGGCTCCATTGTCACTTGGTAGGTGAAGAAAGGTTTTTGTATACATCTTTATGTATGAATAGACAAATGTTACCTGTCTGATGTTTTGTTGAGGCTTTGCAAATTGTGTTTATGCAGTTCAATGGATTCTCACAAACTAATGGCTTTGGCAAGACCTTTAGGGTGTGTTTGGTTGCAGGAAATTCTATGTCATGGGAATTCATGAGGAGACTCCTTCATTTTAGGCTAAATTGATACATTATTCCACATTTACCATTTCACCATTTGTTTTTGTGATCAATGGTGGAAATGAAAGTCCCATGAACATGAGAATTTCACTCATTGGTTCCTCAAGGCATGTGATTGGAGAATTATATTCTCATCATTGATCACAAAATTAAATGGTGGATGTGGAGTGATACATCAATTTAGCCAAAAATGTAGGGGTTCTCTCATGAATTTTCATGGCATAAGATTCCATGCAGCCAAACACACTCTTATAGTTATAATGAAGGTGAAGCTTGTTTTCTTTTACCTCAGTGGGGTAATTGTAGAGGTGGAACAAGGATCCGTGTAGGTGCATCGCATATGAGAAAAAAAAACCTGTCAGTGCTGGCATTCATTCTTATAGGTGAAAGATGCATCAGTTAATCACTTCGTGTTATGTATATGTGGTAACAAAAAACTGCGAAACAATAGATACGTAGGCATTGACCAAGACCTTTATCTTACTGACATTGCAAACCTCGTCTACAAGAGAAAGGGAGGAAAGAACCCAGTGACTTAGAAAAATGTCAAATTAGAAATTTGATTAGTTCTTTTTGAAAGGCATGGGACAGCAAGGCCACTGTCATATGAACCTATTTGTGTATGCTGACTGTTGATGAGATTGATATTATTTGTGCTGTGCAAGTATATATTTTCTTTCTAGTTGGTTGACTATAGGTGTAGTTGTTGGGGAATGGGAATGGGGATGGTATGGATGTTTGGGACTGAATCTAGATTGTAAAAATCTGGGTTCCCTGGAAACAACGATGAAACTCAACCTTGTATTCCCCACAACCATACTTTGCGTCTTCTGACCATTATATGCTAGGTACCTTGGTGAAAATGGGAAGATATGATACCAAACTCTTATCTATCCATCTGTTTGTTACTTCAGTTTCCTGTACTGTTCGGTGGCTTATCCATTGAATTTGCTACAAAAGTTTCCTTCTTTCTAGCAGAGAAACTTTGCATCGGCTTATCCGAGCAATTGGAGATAACCAAATGGCAAATAGAAAATCAACAATTCTTGGTAAAGATCAAATCAGAGCCTCTATATGTTTAATGTTTTCTCATCTTTGTTAATGAAAAATAATGAAAATAAAGTACATCAAAGTTTAGCAGTAGGTGAATGGGGAGAAGTCACCAAACGAAGAAAATGACCTTCTTTGTCCCACAAAAACTGCAAATTTCCATCACATCCCATCCCCCTGCCACTAGTGTGCATTCTTCCTCAACTTTTCTCCAATGACAAACTTTCCTTCACTTTTAGGTCAGCCCCTGGGCTCCTGCAATCCATGTACCCAAATAGGGTTGCCCCACCTCTTATCGTAAACGAGTACCTCATTACTCTCCGACTCACATCCGAATAATCCTCCATTTCTCCATACCGCCAACCCCACGAAACTCCTACTGTTATCATGCCCCACATATAACGAATCACGCTTGCCTGACCCACATCCCATAGCTTCAAACATCTATCAATGCATGCATGCACTTGGTATGAAGAATGAATTGCTTGATTTATTGCAACTTTACACAATATATAGGTACAAGTATACCTAATTACAAAGATTTGCTAGAATTACATTCCAAGATAGACATATACTATTTACTAACTTGGATCAATCATGTAGATTGTGGAGAGATTGGATCATGTAGATTTTGGAGAGATTGGTGGAGTCAGGACAATCTCGTTAACCACCAAACACCCCCCCCCCCCCCCCCCACCCAGCAAACTAGACGGCCTAGGTTGGACAAGTTTGGTATAAAGGAGATGATGACGTTGCTTGTGAAGCGGCACCTTTTGATGAACAAAATGGTAATCAAGCTCAATGTGACTTGTGCGAGATTAACTTCCATGTAGGTTGCGAAGAGATTGTCACAATAAATAAGAACATGATACTGCAGGTGAGCACCAAGGTCGTACAGGAGATAGCACAACCAAGTGGTTTTGACACAAGCATGAGATAAACAACGATATTTAGACTCAATACTTGAGCGCGCAATGGTTGGATGTTTCTTAGAGCACCGAGATATCCGATTGGAGACTAAATAGACTAAGTAACCACTAGTGGAGCAGCATGTGTCAGGACAATCGATCCAATCAACATCATAATAGGCACAAAGCGAGGAGAGCGTTGTCGAGGGTGAAACACAAGACCATGATCAAGAGTGATACATTGAGCAACAACAAGGTGAGGAGTGTGTGGAACACTCATAAATTGAAAGATAGTGTTGACCGCATAGGCAATATCCGGTCGAGTGAGAATAAGGTATTGTAAGCTCCCAACAAGCTCATGAAACTCCGTAGGAGAGGATAACGGTGTGCCATCGGTGGTAGAAAGCCCGACTTTGACGACAAGAGGAGTCGAGAGATTGCAAGGCTGAGAAAAGTCTCAATAGTAGTTGGTTTGACAACAGGAGTAAAGGTTTCATCATAGTCAATGCCAGGTTGTTGATGGAAACATTTAGCAACCAGGCGAGCTTTATAACGCTCAATGGAACCATCAGACTTGTGCTTAAGTCATCAATGGCTGTTAAGAAAGCTCGAGGAATAGGGCACCTAACAGTGTTATCCGCGCGTTGCTTGGGAGTGGTGATGTCGTCCTTGAGGCGAGCACGCATAGAGTGAGTTGAAGGAAGTATTATGGTAGCAAGGACTGGATGCGGCATGGGTTGATCCAAAGCAGGTGGTGCTGGATCAACAATCGGTTCTAAGCGGTCCGAAGTGATAGAAGGTAAGCTCAGCTTAGAGGTGCCTGTCGGTTCGGTTGGAGATTGCAAGATTGGTGCAGAAGGGATAAGTGGACCAGACTGGGCCTGAGTGGTGCGCAAGCTCGACAATGTGGGCCGTGGAGGTGTAAGGGGATGTAAATCCAACTCAATGGTTGAAGAAATGCCCAGTAGCCCAAAAGTTAAAAAGGGAAACACGACACATAGACACGATCGAAAGAGTGATCTAGACAATGATAGCCTTTATGTTGAGGACTATACCTAAAAAAAACTCTACCGACTGAGGGGAGAGTTTGTGAGGAGAATATGACTCTAGATGAAGAAAACAGAAGCAAACAAAGACACGTAGGTGAGAGTAGGAGGGAAGGCGGTTGAAAAGGCCAGGGGAGGAGATTAATGATGTTGATACATCAGCCCAATTAGAGGATGGCAGGTGAGCTATAGTGAGTAGAGTGCGAGTCATATCAACAATGTGCCAGTGTTTACGCTCGGAAAGGCCATTTTGTTGAGAGGTATGGCGATAAGAGAAACGTTGCTGAATGCCAAGGGAGGTACAAAAGCAGGCAAATTCATGGTTGATGTACTCAATGCCATTGTCACTTTGGAGAGTTTGAAAAGTTGTATTGAAATGGGTTTTAACCATAGCAACAAAGGTTTGGAAGTGGGTGAGAACTTTTGATTTATGACGCATTAGAAAAATCCAAGAAAATTCATTCGTAAACAAAACATAATAACGAAAACCACTTAAGGAAGAAATAGAGAACATCCAAACATCACTATGAATTATAGAAAAGGGAAAGGAAACATATGTAGTACGAGACTCAAATGGCAGTTGTTTGGATTTGCTAATTACATAATCCTTATAGAAGGAATGATTGAAAGAAACTTTATTGCCTAAGAAAAACCCTAATCGAGCAAGTACAAATGAAGATGTGTGTCCAAGACGATGATGCCATGTGGACAAATGATGGACATCAAGGGCATGAGAGGCAGTGGATCGAGGGGAGGATGACAATGAAAGAGGATACATACCATCCTCATAGGGCACTGAAATAGTAACGCACCGGTGATAAGATCATAAATATGATAAAAGTCCAGTGCAAAAAGGAAGAAAACTAAATTATCCTTAGTAAAGCGAACAATGGAGATAAGGTTTTTACGAAGAGAGGGAATACGAAAGACATTATTGAGAGAAAAATTAGAGGCACCCAATGAAAAGGGAATTGAACCCATATGAGTGATTAGCACATAATCACCAATTCCCATAAAAACATGATCATTACTATTGTAGGTATACTGATTGTGGAGAGGTGTAGCGGGCCCATCATATGATGAGTGGCACCGATGTCTGGGTACCGCTTGTTGTCGATGGCAGCGGCGAGTTGAACAAAATGAGCACTGTCGAAAGGAATGGTAGCGGAACCCGAGAACTTGTGTGGACAATTGGAGTGAGCATGCTGGTTTGTACCATAATTGGGGCACCATTGACGGGAAACACCTAAGAGACCTTGGTGCAAGGGTTCAGTTAGGGTTCTAGTTAGCCGACCATGGTGCTAGTTCTTGCTGTTGTGTGTTCCTGTGATTATTATCGTGATAATTATTACTACGGGAGTTATTCTAGTTGTTGCCATTCCAGTTGTTGCGCTAGTTCCCGTTGCGTCCGTAATTGTGGTTACTACAGTTACCACCGGATGAAAAGCCACATAATGGAGGTGGAAGGCCCTACGCAGTGTGGACAGGTTGAGAGGAGGCAAGTTATGGGGTTTGTATTTCAAAAGCAAGGATGCGGGAGCGGAGCTCAATGATGGAGAGGATAGAAGTGTTGTTGGAGAGGGCGGTGTAGAGCATGAGATAGTCAAGACCAAGGACTTTGAGAATGGAGATGACGAGATCGTTGGAATCAACAGGTTTGCCAATGGAGGTGAGGGCGTTAGAGAATATTTGACATAGTGGAGATATTCATCAATGGATTTGGAGCCTTTGTAAAGGTCAAACAGTTGAGATTTAAGATTGACAGCACTAGCCAATCGAGAAAATCTCTGATCACGAACATACCATTTAATTGTGGAATTTCAATCTTCATACGATAGTTGTTCTGTTGATTTCCTTGGTTGATGGTATTTCATCATCATCACTTGTATCTTTCTTAATCAAACTGATTTCTAGGCTTCTAAAATTTTCACAAGGCTTATTGGGTTCTCTTAATGGATCGGCTTCGGCTTGTCTCTATTGTTGAAAAATATTATTTTGTCCGCCAATGAGTTGAGTCAAATTTGTAATCATCGCTTCCAAAAGTTTGTAATCTTCTATCGAGTGCATCCATTGATTCACTTGTTGCAAATCTTTTCGGATCCTGATTTTGCTGGTTAGATTCCCTGTCTGACAATTTTTTATACCAAATATAAAACACAAATTAAAATATCATTTTTTTTTTACTTCAACTCCTTGTTTTTTATTTACCTCTCCAACATTGCATACACACCACCTTAAAAAAAAATTGGCGAACAGGCCCGCTTTGCTCTGCTGATGAGATTATCATGATACGTGTACGGTGCAGATTGAAGGACGGTTTGGTGCATCATCACTTGGTAAGCACAGGGATAAGTTTTTCCTAACAACGAGATTCACCAGAGAAGAAGATCAAATGCAGTGTTCCTTTTGTTTCAGAATACTCTATAGTGACTTAATGGGCATCCTTTGGTGGATGAAGTAGAGGATTTCGAAGGAATGACTAATGCCTATCATGAACTCTTTCAAAACATGAAACTCACATTTTCCAATACAGGGTCTGTGAAAGACTTCCAACTCTTGAAACACGCTGGTGGTTTTGCACTAGGTTTGATTAGAAGGTAATACTTGGTAGCCTTGTGGAAAAGGAGAAAAAAAGAGGATGTTTTCATTTTTATTTATTTATTGCCAATGGGGGCATTAGGTCAACTAGTAGGCTTGTGACAGATGGTATCACAAATCCAGGGTTCGAACCCTGCTGACAACATTTGGGGTGGGAAGGGTTAAAGGTTTAAAAAAAATATACATATATTCATAACCATAAAAAGCAATTGAAATGTGAATGCATCATAAGTAAGATGGAATGGAATGTAAATTATATATTAATGAAGTGTTTTGACAATAATTCATGTATTCGAAGAACAATTCATTTAATCAACTAGAAATTATTATATCAAACAACTCTTATAGACCATTTTCATAGAACAATCTCATAGACATGATTCTATCGCCATGATTCTTAGAATGGTCTATCAAGGGGCATAGACCACTCTTATAGACCATTGTCTTACTTCTTTCGGCTTATATCTCAAGTTCCAAACCAAAAAGTTTTTATATTGATGTTGACATCTCAATTCGTCTCATTCCTAAATACAACAAGCAATAACAATATTCAATGTCGAAATGATATAAAAACAAGAACATTGAAATATTTTAAGAACTGAAAAGTAATATAATTACCTCGTCTCTATCGAGCTATCCATGGGACCAATGTTTTAAAAAGCGTTTTTCAACCTCGACGCAGTCAAGCTTTTTCCGAGGCGAAGCGGTGTCTCAATGCGTAATGAGACATTTTTTCATTAAAAAGTGCTTACAAATATTAACAAATAAAAAAAACAAGCAATCATCGATGCAAGAGATAACATGAAATTCAATCATAAAAGTGGTTGAGGTGGTAGAATCACCTCATTATAGTGTATATTCTTGAGGACTTGTAGTCTTGTTTAATCTTTATTTTATGTATTCTTGATGACTTGTAGTCTAATTGAAACAATTATGTATTTCTTTTGCAAATTGCGATGAAGCACCTAAATGAAAATGAAGACTGAAGTTACCTGATAGGCCATCCAACAACACCAAAATGAATTGATTGATGATCAGTAATAGAAAGCAAGTTGAAGCTTGAATGAATGCAATTGATTATCAGATGAATGCAAGTACAGGATTGTTGATAGAGATAAGTCATAAAGACACAAACCTATTAAGCAAATACATAATGTTGATTCAACAAATCTGTTTTCAGGTCCCAGACACATAATTGTTGAAATGCAAGCAAGCAAATGTAGAACCAATATTAAACCAAGAGTCAGTTCAAAACTTCATTTTCTTTGCATCAAAACTAGAAATTGACAAATTTCAAGAAGTTCAAAGAATAGCCACAACAACAGTCAGTAATCTTGCAAAGAAACTCATCAAACACACTGCAATCAACCAAAATCAAGAATCCAATAAAAGAGATTCTATAGAGAAAATGAGAGGGGGAAAATAGTACCAATATGAAGCTTTGAAAGAGTGGCGTCATTTGCAGTTGGCTCATTGCTGAAGAGAAACGGTAAGTCTTCTTCTTCTTCCCCTTATTTTCCCCATTCTTTTTTTTTCTTCTTCTTCCCTAAGAAGATTGACTGTCAATTGTCGACAACAGTTGCATCCTAAAACAAGCTGCACCCTGGCACAACTCGCAAGTGTTTACTTTTTCTTCCCCTTTTTCTTCTCTAAGATGACACAATTGCACCTTGTCACAACTCCCAAAGTCTTCTCTTCTTCTTCTTCTTCTTCTTCTTCTTCTTCTTCTTCTTCTCCATCGTACCGTACGTTCACTGTTTCTCTTCTTCTTTTCTATCGAATGGGTTTCAAAAAACAAACCCATTTAAGTTTGTGGGGTTTACTTTCGCCTGTCAGATCTTTTTCAAGATCTAAAATCAACCCATCCACTAGCTTATGCGCTTCGTGAGTAGTCGACTCGTTTGAGTCAACTTGTATGAGTTAAAAAGAAAACTCGCTCGCCTTGAAACGACCCTTTGACTCATATGTATTATGGTGGTTTTCAGCCTCTTCCAGTTGACTAATGAGTCGATTTGCACAAGTTGAATGATTTAAAAACACTGCTTGGGACCCCAGGATACGAAACATTGTCATCTTCTTCATCGGAACCAGGTTCAACATAAATAATTGGTTCCTCATCATCCACAATCTCCTCGTCATCCGGCTGTAGCCCCGTCAATTGTCCTCTCCCTCAGCCCTTAGTTGTGAGATCAAGGTGAGAGATGAAAAGAGGATAAAAAGAAGAAGAGAGAAAAAAAAGATAGAGGAAGAGAAAAATAAGGGGCACGAGGTGGGGTGGTGTGCGGATGTTGTTGCTCTTCTTGAAAGTTAGGGTGAGAGAGGAGAATAAATTGAGAGTTTTGAGTTTATATGGGTGGTGTCAAAGAATAAGTGGTGGTATTAAACAAAAAGGTCGGGTGGTAGCGTCAACGAGCACAATTGGTGATGTCAAAATGTCGCTGCGTTCTCTTTTCTCAAAAGTGAGGCGTGACACGCCAAGCCATTCGATTTCAACCGAGTTACTTTAGGGTTTCAATCAATCGGAAGAGAGCAGAATCGACTTGAAGGTTCCCTCTTTGTATTAGCTTTGCGATTCTCACTCAAATACAATGCAGGTTCGTGTTTCCAAGTTCAGTCACATGCAATACATTTCGTCTGTTTTTTTTTTTTTTTTTTTTTTCCTCCAATCGACCAACGGTTCAATAGATTATACAAACAAGCCCCTTTTCAACTTCCCTAACTTAAGCGGCTTATTTGTATAGTTGTTCTGTATTAAGAACAAATATAATTACAAACCAATTTGTTGGTTGTTCTATAGCTTTGATACTTAGATTTTGTTTCCTGTCATTACAAGTTTATAACTAGAAGAAAATGGATGAAAATACCCAACCGGGTTGTGAAATTACAAGAATAAGGTAACCCATTTTGTTATTTCGCAGTTTTTGATTCCGCAAAGACAATATGTATTGTATCCGTTGTTGCAGATTCTTCCCAGATAATTAGTTTCTTCTACCACAACTTCGTACCTATTAGTATTATTATTATTTGTAATTTGGAATCGAATAGAAGAAATATCTTATAAACAAGCACAAATTATGGGCAGCGATGAGGGTTAGAATTTGTGTAAGTTTTTAAATGGGAGTTCTAACGTAGTTGAGTTTAAGCTCCGTTTATAGTGATGAACAAGTTTGACATCATTTCACTGTGATCAGTAACAGCTCGAACCATTTACTAGCAAAACTTTTGCACTACATATAGATTGATTTTTGCTTTAGGAAACAGATTTCGAAAATGGAGGGGAAAACTGTTTGGGTGATTAAGTTGGAGTCCGAAGATGTCTCTCACCCAACTAAGGCAATCATGTCTGTAGTTTGGCAATTGGGGCTAACTTAGGGGGTTACAGATCCTTTTCACGTGTGTATTTTCAATTGGGCTAGCTTATGTACTTTGTAATTATGCTGCTGTTTGTTTTTCTTTCACCTAGTTTACCTTCTCAGCCGCTAGCTGTTGTATTTGTATCCCCCTGTTTTCTCTTATTAATGCTAGCCTTCGTTTTATTGATTTAAAAAATAGTCCAAAGAACATTTGCAAGTGGACGTGCACGTGTTAGTAAAATTTGACACATGCTCACTTATCCGTGACTGTGAAACTACCAAAAACAGTTGTTAGTTGGTTGAAGGCCAACTTTGATTTCTGCTTACCATCTTTCTAAGTATCATAACAATGCCTTACCCTCCTAGTGATGTTGCGTGAGCGAAATTCTATTTTGGATCTTGACCAGTGTTTTTGGTCGTCTACCCCTTACAAAACATAAAAGATCCTATTCTACTAGTTTACCTACTTTAGATCTTGCTGAGATGTGAGAACAATGAAAAAGAAAAAAATTTATATTAAAAAAAAATAATAAGAATCTTCCCTGAACCAACTATCCAAAGTATTTTAACAAGTTATCAGAGAATTAAAAATTCCCTTTCTTAAGTTAGAATATAAATGGATACATAAGTAAATGGACACTAACTGGTTTGAAAAAAGTTATCCATAGTTCCAAATGAGAAAATATTTTTCATCACCAACAATAATGTTTTTGCTTTCATGTTCAATGTTCATATATGATTCTGCAATAATGGTATTCTGCATATAAAATTTCGTGATTTTAATCATTTGGTTGTAGAATTGGTTTTCTTCTTTTGGACCACTACATGCATCTTTTGATTTATCTGATATACCATAATGTCAGATATGAAGAGGAATGGAGCTTTAGATGATCCAGGTGTTTCCTACGGTAGATTGGAGGACGATGAGGAACCTACAGAGGAAGAATATGCAACTCAGTCATTTTCAGACAGTGAAAATGATCACACTGGAAGACCCAGTAAGAAGCTGGATAAGGAACCATTTGAAGAACAGGGTGAGGTATCTGAAGAGGAACCATCAGAGGAGCCATTTGAAGAACAGAGTGAGGCATCAGAGGGGGAATCATCAGAGGAGCCATTCGAAGAAAATGAGGAATCAGAAGGGGAACCACTGGAGGAGCCATTTGAAGAGTATACATCTCAGCCATCATCAAACACCAATAACAATGACACGTCTGATCCTACTTCAAACAGTTCAAACAAAAAGAAGAAACCATTAGATGCAACAGAAGGTGATTCAGTTTCCTTCCAAGCAAGCAAGGGCAAGTCAGAGCAGCCTTTTGTACCAGAATCATATGCTAGGTCTCCTTTCAAAGATATCCAGAAGATTACTAGAACGTCTGCTGTTGAGAAGCAGGAAGAGGGTGGAAGTTTTGGGAAGCAAAGACGCAGTAGATGGGATCTAAAGCCTGAAAGTGATTTGGAAGGAGGTGAAGCTGATAGAACTGTCAAAAGGAGGAAGACAAGATGGTCTAGTGACGATTCTCAACTAAAAATGTTGGGTCCGCTACAGTTGCCCAACTTTGTAAAGTGCCCTGTTGATGTACATATCGATCCTGAAATTCATAACTTGGAAAAGAGGCTTGTAGAGATAAACAAGGAGTTATACAAAGCAGAGGTTCATGATGGCCAGTTAGGGAAAAAAAGATTCCAGGACCAAAAGCTCATTAAGGAGAGACGAAAGATTCTATCAAGGTTGATTAAGAATAATCCCACATTCAAAATTCCCGAGTATAAGCCCTTAAAGTTCCAAAAGAAACTTTATGTGCCAGTGAAAGAATATCCTGGGTATAATTTTATCGGTCTCATACTTGGTCCTCGTGGTCGCACACATAAAAAAATGGAAAAGGAAACTGGAGCTCAGATTCATTTAAGGGGTAAAGGCTCTGTGCTAGATAGTAAGTCAAAGAAGCCTCATCCACCTGATAATGAAGATTTGCATGTCCTCGTAGAGGCAGAAAACCAGCAATCGTTGGATGAGGCTGTGACTATGATTCAGAGGCTACTAGTACCGCTTGCTGAGGGAATGAATGAGCACAAGCGTGCTCAGTTAAAGGAACTCGCCGAACTCAATGATAAGCTCAGAAATGATGAGAATAACTGTTCTACATGCGGAGAACAAGGTCATAAGCATTACGCTTGCCCTAACAAAAATTCAGATTTCAGTAATCACATCTCTTGTGACACATGTGGTGGTTGCAGCCATTCCACTTTGAATTGCCCCTTAACAGTGTCAACCCCTAGTCACAACCTTGCTAACCACCCGAACATGGGAGGATCGGGATGGTTTGCTTACAGTAGTCCACCCATTTCAAGCAGTGTACCTTGCGGAAGTCGCAATTCTTCTTACCCTGGCATTGGTTCAACTCCAACCACGGGCAGAAAATTCAACACAAACGTTGATGATACCAATCTATATGTGGGTTGTCTTCCTCCAACTGTGGATGATAACTGCTTAAAGGACCTATTTTCTTCTTTCGGCAGGCTCATTGAAGCTAAGGTGATCAAGGACCGAAGCACGGCTATCAGTAAAGGATATGGCTTTGTCAAATATGACAATCCTATCGATGCAGCTAATGCTGTGGCACAAATGAATGGCTACAGGATAGAGGGGAAGATATTGGCAGTGAGCGTAGCAGGTGTGCAATCCACAACACCCTCAACCGTTGGTCTTCTCCCCAAGTACCCAGGTCCTGCAGTGGTATTCAAAGAGAGCCCCAGTCAGCAAGCTTGGCCAGGCCCCCCAGGATCGATGCTGCCTGAGCCTGAATCTGCTGTAACTCAGAGAGTGGGCTTGAACTTGCCTCGTTTGTCTATCTTCTTAGGACATAGTGATTCCTGTGAGGAACATCAAATACCTTCATCTCATGGATCAAAGGACCGTATTCAGATCTCGTCAGATAGTTCTCTGCAACAGTTTCCTGGTCATCCAGACTACCGCAGCTCGAAGCATGAATTATACTTCAGAATGTCTTATACCTAGCTCTGTTTTTAGTTCTGTGGACACCAAGATTCAGAAACAGTATTCCAACTACAGAGCCAGGCCTCTAAGTTGGCTCCCAACATATTGTCAAAACGTCTTCATTTCACTATTCACTTTACTTTCTTGATTCTTGGACTTTTTCCTTTTGTATAACATTAAGTGCCATCCATGTCCACCTTTTTTGCATGAAAGCCTACAAGGCAGATTCCATTTTTCATACAAGTTTCAGAGCGTTTGGTTTAGGCTTGAATTACAGTGCCATACTCATATTTAGGGTGTGTTTGGTTGCATGAAATCTTATGCTATGGGAATCCATGAAGAGATCCCTATGTTTTAGGTTAAATTGATTTATCATTCCACATCCATCATTTGATTTTGTGATCAATGGTGGAAATGAAAGTCCCATGCACATGAGAATCACCAAGGAGTGTGATTTCCATGTTCATCGACTTTCATTTTCACAATTGATCACAAAATCAAATGGTGGATGTGGAGTGATACCTTAAATTAGCTTAAAATATAGGGATTCCCTCATAAATTTACATGACATAGAATTTCATGCAACCAACCACACCCTTATAGCCACAACTAGAGCATTGTGTTAGAGATAGCCTGGATCAAAAACTTTGATTGTCTGACAAAAAAGTTCCATACATACTTCCATAAAGAGGGCTCTGATTACTTGTCCACTTATTCTAGTTTATGTAAGAGGGACTTCATTGCCAACTTATCCTGTTACAGATTGGGGAGTGTGTAGCTATTTGGTGGAGGCCGAACTTTGAAACAATCATGTATCCCTATTGCCCCCTTATATTACAAAACCTAAGGTAAGGGTGTCAGATGTTTTGGCATCTTTTTTATTTATGTACTGTTCTCACACTTTACTCTTTACCCAGGAGTGTAAGAAGCTCTTCCTTATTCACTTGTCTGAAAGGGAGTACTTTGCAATACCAAAATATTTGAAATTGTTAGTTGTTCCTCTGCTCGAGCTCTATGATAATGTTTAGGAAAAAATAATTATATCTTGTTTTTGTTACCTTGCATAGTTGCATGTCAGACGTTAGTATTGCATTAGCGATCAGACAACAGTGTCAACTATAATAGTATAAGGTTGGATGGTGTATTGGTGCCCATCTATGTGGAATACACACCTACTATGACTAATTGCGATAGTTTATAATGGAAAACATTAGAAGTTCAATATAAAAATCATGAGAAATACGATTGGTTCAATTTATGCATCCATGGGGTATTAGTCTCGGGTTGGTCCAAGGATATTCTAAAGAAAGTAAAAAGAAATCATAAGATGGATGCGAGGTGAATTAAAAACCCAGTTGATAGGTTATGGATCCTTAAAAACCCAGCTCACCTTTCCAAAATAAAAAAAAATAAAGATGAATGCGAGATGAATTAATTGATTAGTGTATTATTAATTCCAAAAACCTTATAATGCTGAAATATGAAGCATCGATGCTGTCTATGCCTTGGCGTATGAGTAGATCCTATTTCATCGTTGTTGTTTATCTTGATTGTGGAAAGTTTGGTTAGATCATTAATAGGTTAATGATTTTCGCATATGATACGATGCAAAAATCAATATATAAATATAAAAATATATTATATATTTTATCTTGTAAAATACATAAATAATACTTATTTTATTCAAGAAACAAGACCTATAAACACTTCCATTAATATATTACTTGTGTAACATATATTAGCAAGCTATTGTTTTTTTTAACCCTCCTCACCCCATGCCGGCGGCCGGGTTCGAATCCGTGTCGTGTGATTCCATCCGTCATACCTCTATCAACTCAGCCAATACAAGTTTGGCAAGCTATTGGTTATCATCCATCCATTCATTCACATCACGTCACTTGTACAAGGACAAGACATTATTGAATCATCTTATATTTCTATATCGTAAGATATATGTATTGTGAGGCTTAGATACAATAAATATTGTGTATCGTAATGTATTTATCATAAAGTGTTAATAGGTTTGGAGTTGAGAATGATGGCTGAATCATTCAAACCTATCCTGCCGTAGTATTTTTGTGTAATAATTTCTTTGTATCATGTGTTTCAACTTTGATGGCATCCTGTGCTGTTTGAAAGCTAGTTGGGTCTTAAGATGAAATCAGGAGTACACGGTTTCTTGAGTGAGTTTGTAACCTTAAGATTTTGTTTCAGTTCGTTCTAAAGAGTCAGATTGGGTTTCTGATATCTATTTACATAAAAATAAATTGGTGCTTTAAAAATTATTCTCCGATTATATTGTTTAGGATGTGAAACGCATAATTGAGTTATCATAATTGAATCAATACAGGTTGAACTGGTGAAGTCTAGGTGAGATTCTTGGACCCTTGTGATTTCTTTTCTTTAATTTTCTTTCACCTAAATTCAATTGCCTCTGTTAATTTTCAAGACTTTCTTAGTTTTAGTTCCTTATTTTGTTTATATTACTTTCTTCCTTGAACTTATTTTGTAGAGCGTTTTTCTCGTGGGATCCACACCCCATTGTTTGGGCTTAATCATGTAACAAGGCATGTCAAAATTATCAAGGATTCATAACTAACGTTTCAATCTATCCTTAACTATATTGTTTAGCTAAACATATTGTAGGCAGAACAATTATTCAAATTAAACATAAAAGAGTCTAGAAAATAAACAAACTAGGGATGGGACGAGATATATCCATCCCTATCCCATCCCGTTCATACGGGATCGGGACGGGACGGGATGGGAAAAATCTCATCCCGACCTCGTCCCATCCCAAACGGGTTCGGAACGGGACTGGACGGGACGGGATCAACGTGCTGCCTGTGACTGCTGCGAAGATTATCATCATATAAGAGCGTGAAAAATAACTTACTTATAATTAAATATAGATGTGGCATGCAAATATAAGGGTAGTCACTAAATCCCCTAACAATGAAGTCGAGTGGGCTGACTTTTAGAAAATGACATGATAAATGGGACCCACTAAGAGTATTGTGTCGCTGTGATGGCCTCCCAACTGATTTTACAATTTCATTTTTGTGGAAAACAAAATTCATGGTTCCTTGACAAAATGATATTTCATCTTTTGTTAGTGAAGAAATATAGACCTATTGGTGATGCTCTAACATATTCATAATAGTTTACCATCAATACATATATCGTACTTAAAAAAAAAAAAAATTTACAGCTCGAGGCATCTCAAATTCTTGGCTCCGCCTCTGAATGTTCCCTTCTGAATATGTATTACTCAGTTAATTGTTATTTTTCATCTTCACCTGAGTATTATCAATATTTAGAAGTTAAATAATTGGAGCCACTTTTATTGAAAATCTAAGCAACAGTCTATTGTCTTTCTCTTGCTTAATGAATATTTATTTCTTGAAGTAACATTTCTGTTACTACTGCAAACACCATGAGTTTTTGTCAGTCTTTATATGAATAAAAATAAATAAATAAATAAAATATTAATAATAAATATTAAAAAATTAGCTCGAGACGGGACGGGATTGGCGAGATTGAAAATCTTCATCTCATCCCATCTCATTTTAGATCGGGACGAGACGGGATCGAGATGAAATTATTCAATCCCATTAAGACCCGAAAAAATCGGGACGGAACGAAATTGGGACGGAATCAGGACTGCGGGATGGGATGCCCACCCCTAAAACAAACTATGCGTGTGGTCGGGCAGACAGAAATTCGGGATGCAAACAGTGGAGAGAAATTCAAAATTTTCCCCTTCCCTATTTCTTCTTCTTTTTCCCTGCTTCAGTTGGTGAACAGAGTTCACAAGCTCCTTTTCACCTTCATGAAGTAGTAAGAGAAGATGACACACAATAGCAGGGAGGAGAAAGTCCACGCCAGAGAGCGAGAAGAGATATTACTCTCGCCCCCTTCTCCTTTTTTTTTTCCTTCTTCTTCACGCAATCAGCAACCGTCAGAGATCACGCCCAGCTTACGCACAACCCACAATCACAGTAGGCAAAAAAGCAGCAACAGATCACGATAAGGTCCTGAATCTTCTTCGAGCAACCGAGATGTTCACGCTAACAACAAGAAGAGTTCTTTAATTTCAGCGAAAGAGATAGCCCCAAATCCGAGTTCAATTGCAGCCAAAAGATAGCAAATTTGTAGCAAAAAAGAAAACAAATTCACAGCCCAAAAAGGAGCAGTTCACGTCAGAGAGGGGGGAAGAGATTGGAACCCTTTCTTCCCCTTTTGAAACTTTTTTTCAATTTAGTTTCGCCCCCTTTTCTAACGGGTTTCGACCTAAAGTTCTTTGTGAAGTGGATTTCCATATTTTAACAAGGCTTAATTCTTTAAGAGCAATTCTAGATGTCGAGGAAATGGGCGAGGGATGGTGCGTCGCACGCGAGCAGCTGACGTGGTAAAAAAAAAAAAAAAAAAAATTTGCGAGGGAAATGAAATTTTTGGGCGAGAAGAAGAGGGAATGAAAAGCTCTGAAATTTCATTCATTCCCTCCTCGCTCCCTTCATTCCCTCTCTCGCTCCCTCTCCCTCTCCCCATTTTCTTTGGATTCGACAGATTCTACCTCCCTCTCCCCATTTTCGACAGATTATCCCTCTCCCCCAAACGAAGCTCCTCCTCTCTCCATCATCACTGAAACGAAGGAGAAGAACGAAAATTAGGGAAGAAGAAGGAAAGAAGGAGAAGAGAAGAAGGTCTCTCTCGTCCCTTCCCTCTCGCAAAAGGTAAATTTTCCCTCACATTTTAGGTTTTAGGTTTTTGGTTTTTAGTTTTTGATTTTCCCTTTACTTGGGTGTTTTAGGTTATTGGTTTCGGACAAGAAGTTGGGAATCATCGCTCGGACGCAGAGGTAAGTCATTTCTTCTTCTTTTCGTTTCGTCTTCAGATCTAGGGTTCATTTTTTTTTTAATTTCAGTGTTCTTCAGCCGAAGAGCTTCATCTAGGGTTCATTTTTTTTTTTAATTTCAGTGTTCTTCAACCGAAGAGCTTCATCTAGGGTTCATTTTGTTTTTTTAATTTCAGTGTTCATGTGGGTTTTTTTTTATGAATTGTGGGTTATTTTTATTTATAATTTCAATGTTCATATATGTAGAAAATTTATTTTTTGTTTAATTTCAGTGTTCATGTGGGTTTTTTTTGTTATGAATTGTGGGGTTTTTTTTTTTTTTTTTTTATAATTTCAGTGTTCAAATCTGTAGATTTTTTTTTTTTTTTTTAATTTCAGTGTTCATGTGGTTTTTTATTTTGATGAATTGTGGGTTTTTTTTTTATAATTTCAGTGTTCATAGTATGGGTTTTTAAGAAGTTTGTCAATAGGCGAGGAAATGAAAAAATGGGACTGAATAAATTCTACCTGTCATAATTTCAGTGTAGTTTGCTTAAGAAGTTTGTTTTTTTTTTTTTGTTTTTTTTTTGTTTCAGTGTTCATATCCAAGATCTTTCTGTATTTCTTGTACATTTTAAATAAATAAAATCTTTTCTCTATCTCTGACTATCCAAGATCTGTTATTAATTGAACATCTCGTTATACTAGCCGAACCCTAGTATCGGCACCGTTCGTTCTAACAGATCAAAGATAGAATATCTGTATTTATTCTATGTTGTGTATTTCATTTCTGTTTTGATTTCTGCATATCATACTGCTTATCATCTCCCTGTGATTAACCATTGTTGTTGTTATAATGCAAATAAAATTAAGGCTTAAAAACCTTTAGCTTTTTATTTGTAAGTCTTTCCTTCTGTTCTTAAGTTTTTATCTTTCTGTATTTATTGTACATATTAATTAAATAAAGTCTTGTTGTAATGTATAATGAAATTAAGGCAGAAACAACCGATAAGGTTTAATCATATGCAACACTAACTCCCTTTGTTCTTCTCTTCGTTTCGTCTTCAGCCTTCAAAGCTTCAATTTATTTTTTCTCCTCTTATTTTAGATCTAGGGTTTACGATTTTTGTTCAGAAATAGTCTGTACATCTTAGGTTAATGAACTTTTAGACCTTTGTGTGAACTTCGACTTTGTTCGCACGCCTGAATTCCAACAGCCTCTCACACTATACTTCCCTCTTCCTTATATCCCCTCCTGTTGCAGGAATGGCATTCAGAGCGTATGTTGTCTATCGAGGTCGAAAAAATCGTAAACCCTAGATCTAAAATAAGAGGAGAAAATCGTAAATCCTAGATCTAAAATAAGAGGAGAAAAAATAAATTGAAGCTTTGAAGGCTGAAGACGAAACGAAGAGAAGAACAAAGGGAGTTAGTGTTGCATATGATTAAACCTTATCGGTTGTTTTTGCCTTAATTTCATTATACATTACAACAAGACTTTATTTAGTTAATATGTACAATAAATACAGAAAGATGAAAACTTAAGAACAGAAGGAAAGACTTACAAATAAAAGGCTAAAGGTTTTTAAGCCTTAATTTTATTTGCATTATAACAACAACAATGGTTAATCACAGGGAGATGATAAGAAGTATGATATGCAGAAATCAAAACAGAAATGAAATACACAACATAGAATAAATACAGATATTCTATCTTTGATCTGTTAGAACGAACGGTGCCGATACTAGGGTTCGGCTAGTATAACGAGATGTTCAATTAATAACAGATCTTGGATAGTCAGAGATAGAGAAAAGATTTTATTTATTTAAAATGTACAAGAAATACAGGAAGATCTTGGATATGAACACTGAAACAAAACAAAAAACAAACTTCTTAAGCAAACTACACTGAAATTATGACAGGTAGAATTTATTCAGTCCCATTTTTTCATTTCCTCGCCTATTGACAAACTTCTTAAAAACCCATACTATGAACACTGAAATTATAAAAAAAAAAACCCACAATTCATCAAAATAAAATAAAAAAACCACATGAACACTGAAATTAAACAAAAAAAAAAAAAATCTACAGATTTGAACACTGAAATTATAAATAAATAAAAAAAAAACCCCACAATTCATAACAAAAAAAACCCACATGAACACTGAAATTAAACAAAAAAAAAATTTTCTACATATATGAACACTGAAATTATAAATAAAAATAACCCACAATTCATCAAAAAAAACCCACATGAACACTGAAATTAAAAAAACAAAATGAACCCTAGATGAAGCTCTTCGGTTGAAGAACACTGAAATTAAAAAAAAATGAACCCTAGATCTGAAGACGAAACGAAGAGAAGAAGAAATGGCTTACCTCTGCGTCCGAGCGATGATTAGCAACTTCTTGTCCGAAACCAATAACCTAAAACACCCAAGTAAAGGGAAAATCAAAAACTAAAAACCTAAAACCTAAATCCTAAAACCTAAAATGTGAGGGAAAATTTACCTTTTGCGAGGGAGACCTTCTTCTCTTCTCCTTCTTTCCTTCTTCTTCCCTAATTTTCGTTCTTCTCCTTCGTTTCAGTGATGATGGAGAGAGGAGGAGCTTCGTTTGGGGGAGAGGGATAATCTGTCGAAAATGGGGAGAGGGAGGTAGAATCTGTCGAATCCAAAGAAAATGGGGAGAGGGAGAGGGAGCGAGAGAGGGAATGAAGGGAGCGAGGAGGGAATGAATGAAATTTCAGAGCTTTTCATTCCCTCTTCTTCTCGGCCAAAAATTTCATTTCCCTCGCAAATTTTTTTTTTTTTTTTACCACGTCAGCTGCTCGCGTGCGACGCACCATCCCTCGCCCATTTCCTCGACATCTAGAATTGCTCATTCTTTAACTACCTGGCCTTGCACGTGACATTAATTCATTTTTCTCCTAAATATCATTAAAGTACATGTCAAATACCAAAATACACATAATGTAACTAATTTGAAAATTATTATAAAAAAATAATTGAATTAATTCAATAATTGTTAAATTATTGAATTAATCAAATAATCTAACAATTACACTTAGAAAAACAATGTTCAGAGTGCACATTTATGCACTCATCATACACATTTGTAGGATATACATATACCTTGGATAGGGTTTTATTATGGTTTTTGTTTTGATTGTTATACCTAGGCTTTGATGCAGTCGTTTTTCGCTCTCTGTTTTGACCTAGTCCCGTTGACCTGCTGACATGCACAAATAACGCATGTGAGCCACCAACCACCGTTGTCGTGGTCGATGGCACTCCGATGCTAAAGTCAAACAGGGATATGAGGAAGACGTAATGCTGTAAATAGAAAATTTGTAGCGTACCTTAACTTACCAACCTCATGCCTTATTTACAGTGCAGGAGTTCTGGTTCTACGAGGCCATCGTAGGCGTAGTTTAGAAAGAAGATCTTCGTGGAGATCCTTCTCTAATTAGGAGTTGTGTTATAGGAGGAAAGTTCCTTGTTAGCCCTGTGCTCCTATATACCCGGGAAATAGTTTCCAATCCATGAGCAATCCGTAGAAGGGAGTTTTCCTGTGTGGAATGTATTCTGGTATTTGATTCCTAAATGGAAGTAAAGAGTTGTTGTAGTGCCCGTCCGAAGCTGATCCTCGAGATACTTGCCTTAGTAGGACTTATGGGCATTAAGGATAGTTGTGAGACGTGTGGGCCTAGCATGTTGTAAGTGTTCAGGTCCGTCTGACAGACTGGATTAGGCGGGCTTAGAACTGTTTGGGCTGGATCAATATTGGGCTGATGTTGGGGCCTGTAATTCGTCGAGATCATCATGACACGTGTATAGCTCAGAAATGTGACCATTTTTATGTATCATCAGTTACTCCCTCCGAGTTAGTGGGTCGTCACATCGGTTCACTAACTCATCCCTTTGAAAAGATACGCCGCTCATGATGATGAACGAGTCTGAATCGTTGTTTGAGCCGCGCACTGCATTAATTGAATGTGTGTCGGTTCAGCTGAAAAGAGGCGGGAACCTAATCCCTATTTAGGTCATCCATAGTGTAGAGTCTAACTCTTCTATTTTCCTTGCTTTTGAAGCTACCGTTCTATTTTCTAATTAGAAAGTATTGTTCATCTTCTAATTAGAAAGTATTGTTCATCTTCTTGATGGCTCAACAAAACCTCCTTGATGACGCAACCTTGGCCAAGGGCCTGTAGTTCTTTGAAGACAGGTTACTTTCTGAGCTTTGGCCTTGCTAAAATTCATACAAAGTTTGAGGTCCCCAAAGACCTGCCATTGTATGTCCTGAAGGGTGACCAAACGCCAATGTCGCCACCGGCTGGGTTCATCTGTTTGCATCGAAGGATGCTTCAAACCAGACTGTGTTTTCATGTTCTGGATGTGATATAGGAATTTTTGGATCTTCTGGGGATTCCTCCGGCCCAGTTGGGGCCTAATGGATATATGATCGTCCTTCTCATCTTGATTAGAGCGAAGGAGGCTGACTCCGTGTGTAATCTAATTGTTGACTTTTCCTCAACTGATGAGTAATGCATCTATAAGATGACGTTGCTAGCTTGTTTCGTGAACCTGTTGGATGATTTTAGGTTCTGGCAGAAGTATTGTTTCTTAGCCCCTACGGATTCAAAGTATTTCTAGTGCAAGGGTTGTTCAATCGAACGAGAGTTCAGGCCGCTTCGTAAGTTCAACTGTTTCTCTTGACTTTGATATGCTTGATTACAGACTAGCTGATCATCGCTTGTGTTTCTTCGTAGGAAGGTTTCCCACTACTCCCCTTACCCTAGAGAAACAAAACACTATAAAGACGTTCTGCGGCTTGTCGACGAAGAACGTGGTGGATGTCATAAGCGTCCCCAACTTCATTCGTAGTAGGTTGTGGGACAACTAGCACGTGGCCCCAATTATTTATCGAGCGCCGCAAGTTAAGTCGGAAGATGGGGTCCCCTCTAGGAAGAGGAAGGCGGTTGGGACCAAAGATTCCATTCCGTCTGACGTGAAGGAGTCATCTGAAACGATTGCCTCTTTCCTGAGTTCAAAGAGGTCTCGTGTCAAGACTAAGTTGCCTTAGGCACGACCTGCTCCAGTGGGAGAAGTACATGAGTCTAATCGTCCTATCAGGGCAGAGTTTGATGTGTCCAGTTGGGAGAAGGATTACATGCAGTTTGCAGAGGTTGAAGACAGGTCGAACCTCAGTGATGCGCAGGCCGAAGCTTTGAATGAGCGTCTAGTGCGGGTTGCAATGGCGGCTTCTGTCGGTGTTGATTAGTGCTGGATTGTTCCAGTGGAGGGCTTTAGTGAAGATTTGCCTGAGGTTGTAGAATCTAATCGTCTCATTGGTACGCCGTCTAAAAGTGGTCGTGGCACAGGCCAAGTTTCTTGCAGTCTGCGTTGTTCACCGTATCATTCCAGACCAGACCACAACTAGAGGGTCCTTTGGATAATTCTCTTCCTCCTCTACCTTCGGACCCTGTCGAATTGTCTCGCACTAAAGGGTTGGTTGTTCGTGACAATGGAAAGGCCACGAAGGAGAGCTTGGGAATAATGGAAACTGCGAAGGGTGGTGCCGACGTGATTCTTGATTCGGGAAAGCTTCATCCAAATGGGAAGATGAGCCTGTTTGCACCAGACTTGGTAAGGATGAGCTCCCAGGTCTGGCACCAAGAGGTTGATGTGGAGTATGCTTCGAGGAAGCATATAAGTAGGCGTCACAGCTAGCTGATGGATTGTGCTCCGAAGCCTGAGGAGGATTCGCTGGAAATGTGTATGGATAAAAGCTTAAAGTACCTTATGATAGGTATGTCTCACTTGAGCTAGGTGGTCGTTGCTGGGAAGGAAGTCAAGGTGGCTCGTGAGAGGGTATACACCATGGAGCGTATCTTCTCGCACATGAAGGCGTTGTATTCTGATGCGCTCTACGAAATTGAGCGCTTGCATAAGCAGGCTTGGGAGAAGAGGTTGGATCAGTCAACCGTGGACGCTAAGACTTAGAAGGCTTCTCTGGAGGCCCTTGAGCTTGATCTGGCAAAGGCGGTGTCTGAGAGAGATGAACTCAAGCAAGAGTTGAGCCGGAACTGCCGAGATGTAGAGGTTGCGCAGGAAGCTACGGCTAAGGCATGTTCTGAACTGCGGTCTCTTGCTAAAGAGAATGCTTTGAAAGAGGCCGATTGGGCTGCTCAGAAGCAGCAACTGGAGTCCGATGTGGAGTTCAATGCTCAAGAGGCAATGAAGGTCGAGGACCAACTCGAACTGGAGTGGCATGAGCTCAGTGCTGTGAAAAGCAGTCTGTCCACGAAGTAGTCTCAGGTTGACGCGCTGACTGGCAAGTTGGATCTGTTGGAGCGTGAACTTGCTTACTCGAAGGCGTGGGAGGAAGAGCTTCTACAAGAACAAGGCTGATGCGAGTTCCGTTGGGTTGTACACGGCAACTTGGAGTTGCTGGCGCTGATGAAAGAGGAACATCCGCAGCGAGATCTCGGCTGTTACAATAAGATGTCGTATGTAGACTTGTCTGTTGCCTTTGCGTCGTCGGACGAGGAAAACAGTTCGAGCCCTAATGTCCAGGTCGTGGTGCATGCGGACGCAGCTCCTGCTTCTTCTTCCACTAAGCTTAACTCTTCTATTTTTGTACCTTCTCCTGATAAGGAGTGAACTTTATACTCTTGTACCCATTTTGTCAACCGTTAATGAAAACAGTTTTATCCGTTTTGTGCTTGTTGTTTCTATTGTATGTTTTTTGTTTTGCCTTGTCGTCTTGATTTGACATAGGCTGATTGAATCAATAGGATGCCGAGTGATCTGTCTGTAGTAGAAAGCTCGATCGTTTTACATTGCAAATGACTCAGGATCATTGTTGCGTAATCATGTCTGACAGTGGGCATATTGCAGACAATTTAGCTGGGGATTGGGTTGCCCGAGCTGTGTCTTGTCCCCAAGGTATTGA
The DNA here is from genome assembly GCA_963556465.1 of Berberis vulgaris. NCBI lineage: Eukaryota > Viridiplantae > Streptophyta > Magnoliopsida > Ranunculales > Berberidaceae > Berberis > Berberis vulgaris. Next base: position 79,778,601 of record OY747127.1, read on the forward strand.
GGCTTTCCCTGATTGGTCGGCTGTAGTTGCTGCTATGGGCGAGTTGCGATGGCCGAGTGTATGCTCAGAGCGTTTGTGCCGAGTCAGATGTCGTAAACTCGGGCGAACATACTATGTAAAGTTTATTTGGGCACTAGTCGCACGTTCTATGTATCGGCTCGAGTGGCGTTTGCTAGTAATAGGATGTCAGTCTGTTTGAGCGTAAAGATGCTGACTCAACTTGATTTATCTTTGCGGCTGCTGTTTCGAAAGCAAGCGGGGTTCACGTGGCGAGTTGCATGGGGCTCCCACCTTCTGAACCATCTATGTCCAAACAATGTTGACTACAGGTTCGGGGAGTAAGGATTTGGCGACTACGCTGAATAGTAGTAGTCCCGTGGCGAGCCATCGACATCAATCAGGGACTACCAGTGTCACGCCCCGACCCGCCACGGGAATCGCAGTGTGCCGATGCGTGAACTAACACGTACACAGGCGGATCGTAACCGGCCACAACATCATAATATAACACATTCTTGATACGAGAATCAAACGGAAATAAAACTACGCTAAAGTTTGAACAAAATAAATATATTTGATTCGCCCCGCCATAGTCATAGCGACAAAACCAGTATACAAACATCTAGTATAGCAATATAATACATCTGAAACACAGAGGAAGCAAAACATACCCGTACAGGGTGGACACAACCAAAAAGCACAAAACGCTCCTACAACGGAAACCGGGGCCTACGCGCCACGATCAGCAGGAACGCCAACCCTGCCTGCACTCCAATAGAAGCACACCCCTTGCGGGGTCAGCAAAGCACAAAGCTAGCTGGTGCGAGCGAACTAAATACAAATAACGGAATACCATACCAGAAAAATTCATGCCAAACAATAAATGATAAATAACAAGTTCTAAAGACTAAATCACACCGTGTCTCTAAAGATAATATTTCTAAGTTCAAGCAACAACACAAACATTTCAGATTCAACAATAACTACCAGTTTACGATATGTGCCGATCATTACACGTGATTCAAACATGGTAAATATCAAGCAATGGAAATAAAGACAATCTCATAATTCTTCCTAGTCTCCTAGGTATAGCAATCAGGTTGAAACCAAAAATTCTGTAAAATTATGTATAAGTGTCTTATATCGTAGGTATCTGCATACCCTACAAATGTGTCTCACCCAGACACATCCCACAACGTGCACCAGTACCACTTCGGGCTTGTTTGTATCCTAATGGGGTGCCATCTACCAGGATACAAACTCAAACATCCCGAACGACTGGCCTAACATGGCCAACCTAACACAATCAAACTCAAGCGCGCTGGGAGGGAAAACGAGTAATCTCCAAAGCACGTCCTCCGGGACCCGTCCTACTGCACTCTATAGTGGCAAGTGCGTGCGGGAGCTCACCGCACCTCAGCAAGCTTGCCACATGCAATAGCGTCCACAATGTCAGGTGCGAGTCATCTCAAGCACCATCCAACTCACGATGCGAGCAACCTCCCAAGCATCGGCACAATAGGCATTATAGCGGGGTAAAGACACTTATACTACTATCCACATGCACAAATGACAAGTCTGTACATAACCAAAGGTACAGACGTGCAATCATAAACAATTCGACAATTTTTATAAAACCACGACTATGCCAGGGTCCCAACATGACCCAATTCACCACAATAAATATTCGAGTCGATTATCATACATGCTCAAGACTCGGAAAGCATACAAGTCTCATGTCATTACACCAAAGCCTAATCACACCAAAATCCCTTCATTATTCGTTTTCATTCAAGTATATCATGCTTTCAGGAAACCTAATACATACTTCATTCATAAATAACCAACATAATCATCGAAATATCTGAAACCCCGAATTTTGGATTTGGATTCAATTATACACAATCGACGGCATAATGTAAAAATTAAATTCAGGATTACAAATAATTATTTATCAAAATAAATATTATAATTACACTCACCTGGGCGGAATAGATTTTCAAAACCCAATTCCTACCGGTCGAAGCTCCAAACACGCAAAACCACGAATGCGGGACCACGAAAATTCTAAAACTGCAAGGCGGACTCGAAAATGAGTAAACTAGCCGAAAACTAGAATAAATAAATAAATACAATCGGCGCGCGACTGAAAGAAAAACTTACATGCAATAGGAATTCGGCAACCACCCCGCCGAAACCCAAAGTTTGGCGAAAACGCGCCGAAACCCTCCCTACTCCGGTCTGATCGCTTCCAAACTGCACAACAGGCCGCAAATGAATCTAAGGACACTCGGAGTCACGAAAGTGAGGCTCACCCACTCACCTAAAGCCCAGATTCACGCCGAAGAACCCTCCAAACAAACATGCACCCTGATTTTTTGAAAAATTTCGGCCAACCCCAAAATCAACCTTGCATGTCGGTTCTAAGGGCTCCCAATACCGCCACCAAGGCCCCTCCACGGCTGATCGGAGCTATGAAAACCAAAAACAAACCAAACCCAAATGAAAACTGAAACAGAGAAGTGAAGAGGGGAAAGAGGAGAGAACGAACTGAGGAGGAGGAGGTGAGATTGGGGAAGAAAAAATCACAAAACCACAAAAACAATCGTTGGAGGAACGAACCTCCCGACGCCTCGCTCACTGGAACGAACAAAAAAAGAAAGAAGAAAAGGGGGGGGGGTCGTTTTGTCTCTTAAAGGGTGGGTGGCTATGTGCCCCCACCACCTCTACTGAGTACACCCCGCCCAAAATCTTTTTTTTTTTTTTTGAAAAACGCAGATATCACAACCAGCCTCCCACCTTTCAAACCATCTATATCCGCGTGATGGGGATTACAAGTTCGAGTCATAAGGGTTTGGCGACCAGGCTTAAAAACATTGGTCCTAGTGGCAAGTCGTCGAGATCAATTCGGGACTGACTAGTCTCCCACCTTCCAAATCATCTACACCTATGTGCATCAAGCTACAAATTTGGGAGTTTTCGGTGGCCACGCTGAAAAGCAGTGGTCCCGTGGCGAGCCGTTGGAATCAGTTCGCGGCTGACTATGCTCCCTCCTTCTAAACTATCTACACCCGCACAGTGGGGGCTACAAGTCCAGGGTTGGTGATTCGACGACCACGCTGAAAAGTAGTGGTCCAGTGGTGAGCCGTCGGAATCAGTTTGCGACTAACTGGGCTCCTACCTTCTAAACTATCTATACCTGCACAGTAGGGGCTACAAGTTTAAGGTTGGTGATTCGACGACCACGCTGAAAAGCAGTGGTCCCATGGCGAGCCGTCAGAATCGGTTCTCGACTGACTGGGCTCCCACCTTCTAAACTATCTACACCCGCGCAGTGGGGGCTACAAGTACAAGGTTGGTAATTTGGCGGCCACACTTAAAAGCATTAGTCCTGTGGCGAGCCGTCGACATCAGTTCGGGATTGACTAGGCTCCCACCTTCCAAACCATCTACGCCCGCACAGTGGGGGCTACATGTTTAGGCTTTGATTAGACACTTTCGTTGCCAGTCGTCACCTGTTAGGCTTACTAGATCGGGTTTGACGATCATTGACTGTGAAGGGAGCAATGATCCTAGCAAGTCATCGTTACCAGGTGTGATAACGCTGATTAGACTCCCACTTCCTAGACCATCGGGATCCACATTGGGCAGACTAGGTGTCGAGACGTACCAGAAGTCGTCGTCACCAGCTTTGGCTAACTAAGCTTGCCTGGTTAGAGAGGGGTTGCGCCCGTTTTAGGGCATGCGAACCCATGTTCGCTAGTGTCGCGCACTGTGCGGACAACATTACCTTAACACAAACAAGCGATCCGTAGGTACGATCCGAGCGTCAAGGCTGATTTGGATTTGTGCTCGTGCCAAACATGTAGCAGAATATTGTTTGAATGGTGGGCTAAGTAATCCGAGCCTTTGGGCCTGCAGAGGAGTTAGGGTTTCTTGTACGGTTGCGCTATGTGTACGACATAGAACGCACGGTGATACGTGTACGACATAAGCTGCAGAATGGTTGAGTACCGGTTACTCCCCCTCAATTGATAGGGTTGTGTGTAACGCCATTAATTGAACAAACGTAGTCTACACAGTTTCTTTGGGAACCATCGTCTCTTCACTTCCCATACGGTATTCAATGCTTGGCAGTTAATGCAGGAGCGCTCGTTTGCTGAACCATTATGCCTATATAATGGTGTTTTCCAATCGTTTTAGGCATTATCTTTCGCAGAGCTTATTTCCTGTAATGTATTTGTTTGAAGAAAATGCTTTGGGTTTTCCAAAGGTAGAAGGGAGATCTCTAGCAATGGAGTCTTCGAATGTTCTGACATTTGCACTGATCAGGCACGACGATAGTTACTGTTATGCGTGGTCACCTGTTTCGGGTGGGCACATAGTTGATCTACTGAGATCTTGTAATTTCTTCTCATATTGCGGATAAGTAGTACGAGTTTACCAAGGGAGATGCCCTGGTGTTACTTTGTGTCGCTTGTGTCCGTGCGTGGATTTCGCTACTAACCAATGGTCGATCGAAGTGTTAGTCGATGTGCGATGCTTCTGGGTGTGGTATCTATCAGTCACTCCGAGCGTCGTGCATGGGAAAAATGGCATCGCTTGGCAGCACTGTGAGACCTTGTCTGCTTCGCCGTTTGTGGCCATCCTCATCTACCTTCTTCCACCCCTTGGAAGCCAACAACCATACGAGGAGGTCTGTAAGGGGGTGGGATGTCTCTTGAGAAAATCAGTAGTCCGTTGTAAGGTCTACAATGCTTTTGTATGGGCACTTTGTTGGGGTGATTCAACAAAGCAATTTGGCCGCTCAGTCCTTTCAATCCTCTCTAACACCTTATCTTTATCTTGGGAAGGGGTCGAGCGAAGTCCGTTCGCATATCTTTATTGTCTCTTGCTGATTGCTCACATTGGAGGGTCTGCACAGCCTTCTTCGGATACTGTTACGTAGTTAGATCGTCATACGAGTCTTTACTTCATGTCGTACTGATTTCAGATGCTTGTAGTATGTAGTCTTTTGTATCTGCCTCAAGGCGTTTGTTGTTACATTTTTCCAATAATCAATAGAGTTTGTTTTGTAATTCTTCATTTATCTCTTAAATGATTGCAAATCACATAAGTCTTTTAAGAATTAAAACTCTACATTGACTATGGAAAGGGAAATAAAACAATTGAAAGTAAACTAACTGTTGACGGGGAGAGACCGATCCTGGCCTTGAAATAATTTCGGGTTGCTCTTGCGAATCGTTAGTGTTTTTTAGTGGGTTGTGGAAACTTTCAGGCGTTATAGAGGTTACTGAAGAGTAAACATTGTAGAGAGGTTAATCTCTCCGCACCAACGAAATGTCGGGGGGATGTGTTCCCGCTTGCTATGGCCTCTCCGTTTCGCTGGGCGGGAGAGCTTATTGCTCTTGTACCGCTTAAATGTGATGTCTCTGTTGTCGTTTGGTCTGGCAATGGTTCAGGCTGTTTTGCAGGATGCAGTTGGATCTGGGAGCATTTTATCCATTTTAGTGTGGCGTAATGGCAGCCTTGTGCCATATATTGGTCTCCACGCATTGTCCCTTCGGAGTGGTTAGCAGTATACTTAATGCACTGGTGAATGGTGGAGACTATTGCTTCCATCTGGTAAAGCCATTGTCTTTCCAAGATAAGGTTATAGATTGATGGCGCATCAACTACCATGAAGTCCAGAAACATGACCTTTCTTAATTGTGGCTCTCCTGCCATTGTTGCTAACCTTATCTTTCTGGGAAAGCATTTCTCCCCATTGAATCCAATCAGCGGGTGATTCGAGGGTGTTAGGTTTTCCTTCTTGAAGTCCATGTTGCGGTACTCACTATAGAACAAAACATTGAGCGAGCTTCATGTGTCCACCAGAGCTCTTTTTACTCCCACCTTGCTATGGAGACCAAGATGACTAGGGCATCGTTGTGTGGCGCTCAGACTCCTTCGAAGTCCTTGTCCATAAAGGTCAAGGTGGGAATAAGGCTCCGAATCCTCAATTGGCAGATGTGCATGTCCTCATCCGCGGGTTGTGTCCGCATCTCCAGTAAGGTCCGCTAGCGAGACCTGTACGACTGATTTTCATTCGATCTGACTCCATGAAGGACATAGATTTTCACTTGCAGAGTGTTAATATGGCCAATTTCCTATTCTGTTGTTTGTTTTGGATTAGATGCTAGCGCTAATTCATGAGAATAGAGAAGTACTCTAATCTTATCAACCAGCCATCCATGTATTTGGGTGAACAAAATTGCTCTAGATCTCCTGGGTGATCTGAGTTTGTCCAACCACTTCTAAGTGGATAAGCGACAGTACTGATCATGAACAGAGTTGTCCACTATATATATTGTGTTCATGCATGGCACTACTCCCATAATCTATATTATTATGATGAGTTATCGCAATTATAGTTGGGTCGTTGTCCTCTTGGTTGGCAAGAGTACGTCACGACAAGTTTGCATGTCATTTTCTCTATTTGATCAAATGTAGAGAAGACTCTTCATTCCACAAAAAGAAGAATTTCATGATAATCATCATGAAGGAAAGTAATCATTCACAATATCTATATGGCAGAAGAAGAAGAAAAAAAATCAAAAAAATTCAAGTCAATCAGCTTGTTATTGTGAGGTTGGGAAATGACTTTTGGGCACTTAGTGATTAGTGAGAGAGAAAGAAGAAAGGGAAGAGAATCTTATTCCTATTTTTCAATAAAGGAATGAGGTTCTTCCCCCACAAACACAACCCATCGTTGACTCTCTTAGAATATAAAATCCCAAACAATTAGCAAAAAAACAATGGAAAGTCTTGAAGCTAACTCTTCCTCATTCATCATCATTATCATTTCAACTCATCACCCCCATTAAACCATGAGTTAGTGCCCTGCCCCGACCGTGCATATATATAAGAATCCAAAGCTTTAGTTAGGTGTAATTTGGAATCAACAAAACATGTAATATAATATATATCCTCATTTATCTCCTATAGAAAATATTGATCTTCTCATAATTAAACAGTATGAAGCTTATCAGTTTTTACATACATAGTAGGATTTCTCGACATAAGTACGATAGATGCTATCTTTACACACATCTTTAGGAAAATATATATATAAAACAAACCCCACCACCCAATTGAAACCTTTTTGTTGAAGAATAATCTATATAAATGACGCATACTACTTAACAAAAAAACAAAATAGAGCATGTATTAGTTAGTGTGTCTTAGTTTTAGCCAATTAAAACAACCCATTTGTGAAGTAGAAATCACTGTAGTCTGTAGATATGCTATATATCTACTCTCTATATAGTATACACCTAGACAGAACACATATAGCTATTAAATACACCCAAGAATCCAACTAATACAAAAAACAGTTCCAGTGACTATTCGGTCACCTGCAACAATGACACCAAGACACTGCTCCAACAATTTCCCAAAAAGAACAATACATATCAGCTGTGAGAGCGTAATCAATAATTGAAGACATCAAGAAGAACCGAGTCAAGATCAAAATCAGAAGAAAGGATAAGCCTCAAAACAATATAAATAACAAGCCATGGGATGTTGGTACCTCATACAAGTTAAAGGAGAGAATTTCACTGGGAATCCATCCAAGGACAAGGTTTCCCAAAACAGACCTGTAATAATCGAAATGCAACAACATGATTTGAGGTCAATAAGGTCTGTAAAATTATGACCCAGTTAAAATTGAAAAACAAGGTTATGAATCTAATGAATACAAAAGTCCTAAATTGAATAACAACACAACTCAACCAAATTAATACTCTAATAAGGAAATCAAAGAGGAAAAAGAAAAAATTACAATTCCTCTCCCCTAAAAACATTGACAATTACCTATCTGAAAAATTGATCCTTCAATGCCTTCAATCTACCAATCCATAACATCCATTACTTCAAAATCTCATACAAAATAAAAATTGTTAGGGTTTGCGGTGAAAGCAAAGCAGGAGAGAGTGAGTGTGTTGAGAATCAGAGACCGACCTGAAACCTAAAACGGAGAGGGAAAACACGTACGGCGAGAAGTAGAGAACGTTGGAGAGGGAGAGCACGGCGAAATAGGTAGTCAGAGAGGGGTTTGATAGCTACAGGGAGAGCGATCGGAGAGGGAGATGAGAGCAGTCAGAGAGGGAGACAAAGAAGGAGAGGAACTTGGCTTCCTGCTTCCTTTTTTCTTTTTTTTCTATTCGAGCAGGCACTTTGGCGCCCTGGGAATTACAACTCTCGCCTACCCTTTCACAACATTTTACAAATGAGCAAAGTTTGGCCTTTGATAGCATTTTACAAAGTTTGATAGCATTTTACAAATATTTGAACAAATTAAGTTTGGCCTTTTCATAGCACTTTATGAAAAAATGCTATGGTCATATGCTATTAATGACCATTTGTGTTGTAGTGTATCAAGGAAACAATGTTATTGCATCCGGTAGTACCACTTATAATCCCTCATCGATGCATGGAAACATGTCAAGTGATGGGCTACATAATTCCGAAAGGTGTTGACATCCATGTCAATACTTATGCAATCGGAAGAGACCCTAGAGATTGGATAGACCCATTGAAGTTCCTACCTGAACGATTCCTGGATTCTAACCTTGATTACAATGGGAACCATTTCCAGTTCCTACCCTTTAGTGCTGGAAGGAGGTCTTGCGTTGGGATGCCCCTTGCAGTTCGAACCATTCCGCTTGTGTTAGTGCATGTCTTTGATTGGAAGCTTGCTGAGGCAATACCTGTTGCTTGTGTTAGTGCATGTCTTTGATTGGAAGCTGAGGCAATACCTGTTGAGAAGCTGGATAGTGAAGAAACATTTGCTATGACCATGTCTAAAGCTCAACCTCTCCAAGAAACTCCACCAAAGATGTTGAAACCAGAATGGGAGAAGTTTCTGATTGAATTTTTTGCAAAATAGAAAGAACCAAGAGTGGCCACTGTTCTGGGAATTGACAAGGAAAGCTCTTGACCACGCAAGCTTGTAGTCAAGATAATTGTAAGATGGAGGGGTAAAGTTTTGGGAAAACTTTTTGTGATATCGAGGTATTTGACCCCAATCTGCTTCAGTCATGATCTTGAGGATCTGACATTTGGAGAAAGTGATTCGTGAGTTCGAATCATCATAATGATGGGTTATGAAGACTGAATCAAAATCAACCAAGATGATCGGCTTCTTCAAATTGTTGATCTGAAGAAAACAAATTTCTGGCAATGCTTTGAGGATCAGAGATCAAAGCATAAAGACAAGGTTCAACCATACAGAGATAGTCGAAGTATGTCTTATTGATATAAGGTAGGGGTGCCTGATTAGGCTTTGGAAAGCTGATCATAGAGGAGCCGGGTTCGGCTGCTTGACCCAAAGGGGAAATTTTTTGAGATAATTGAAGGGCATAAGAAACAGGGGCTGAAGCAGAAGGCTTCTTTGCATAGCTGGCTTTGGTTTGAGGTTTTGCAGGAAGAGCCTGCTTTGGAGAAGAGTTTTGAGAAGAACTCATTGTTGAAGAATCTCACGAGAGAGGAAGTCAGCAAGTGAGTTATCTGCTTCTTTTATATATTTGATTTCGAAATCGAAAGCAGAAATCAATCCTTGCCATCTGGCGAAGATCTGTTTGGAAACAAGGTTTAAAACATCTTTAGTTAAAATGTCTTTTGCTGACTGGCAATTAACTTGTAAAAGAAATCTTTGATTTGTTAAATCATCTTGAAATTTCATGATGCATAAAACAATTGCTAAAACTTCTTTTTTAACAGTTGAATAATTACTCTGTGTGGGATTCCAGATACCTGAATGGTATCGGACCAATTGAATTGTAGAAGAGTCAGGAAGACGCTGTTTCAAGATACCACCATACCCAAGGTTAGACGCATCTGTCTCTACAATCTTAAAGGCTTTGGGATCTGAAATTCCTAAACAAGGAAGATTCTTGACTTGGGCCTTGACCTAACGGACTATTTGGGAATGGGCTTCAGTCCATGGACTTGGGTTTTTCTTAAGACGACTATAAAGGGGCTTAAGTAAAACTCGGAGGCCTTTGTAGAAATCTGCAACATAATTTAGAGATCCAAGGAATCTTTGCAATTGGGTTTTATCCCGAATTTCATCTGGAAATTTATCTGCAAATTCAATTGATCTGGAAATGGGGGTAACCATTCCATTGAAAATCTTGTGACCTAAAAATCTGACATTTGTTTGAAATAAATTGATTTTAGTAGGAGATAAAACCAATCCATTTTTCTTAATACAATTTTCAAATTGGTAAAGATGTTTCCAGTGAGCTGGAATTGATTCGGAGAAAACAAGTATATCATCGATATACACAATTGTGAATTGAGAAAAAGGGGAGAGAATATCATTCATGATATTCTGAAACTCACTAGGAGCATTCTTTAGACCAAAGGGCATTACATTCCATTCGTAATGTCCAAAGGGAACATTGAAGGCAGTTTTATACCTATCTTTGGGATGGACTTGGATTTGCCAAAATCCAGATTTGAGATCGAACTTAGAAAAGACACAAGCATTGTGAAGTCTTTTAAGAAGATCTCTTTGATGAGGAATTGGATATCTTATCCATTGTAAAACCTGATTTAGCGGTTTATAATTGATAACTAATCGAGGACTACCTCGTTCAAGTTCAGCAGCTTTTCTAACATAGAAAGCAGCACAACTCCAAGGGGACTTGGAATGTCGGATAAGGCTTTTATCCAACAATTGTTTGATTTCTTGTTTACAATATTCCATAAGTTCACTATTCATTTGAATTGGACGAGCTTTTGTAGGAATTTTGAGTTCATCAAACCCTGGTTCGTAAGGAAGACGGACAACATGCCGGGATCTGTACCAGAATGCATTTGGAAGATTGGAACAAAGTTCTTTTTGTAAATGTTTTTGATATTGAATTATTTGGGATTGAATTTTTGGATCAAGAAGTTGATCTGCAATTCGTTTGTATTCAATTTCTTGTTTTAAGAAATTTAATTGTTGTTGTTTGCAAGTTATAAAATTTAAAAAGGCTTTTTTTGTAACTTGATTAAGTTCATAAATTTTTGGTTTGAACAGAAATGGAAATTGAAGGTTTGTTCCTAAATAGGAAGTTTGGATGCCATCTTTTGATACTGTAAAGGGTGAGATTGAATTGATAAAAGGTGTCCCTAATATCATTGTTTGTTCCATATTTCTAACAAGAAGAAAATGTTGCTTAATGCAAATCTTATCTTTACAGATATGGGCATTAGGAAGTTTATGAAAGATTTCAATACGAGAATTGTCAGTAGTGTATAACTTCTGAGTTGTCTTCTTGAAATATTTAGAAGGAACGATTCCTTCTTTGATGCAATTCATATCTGCTCCTGAATCAATGAGAGCAATGACAGATATGAGTGTTTCATTTTGGATAAACAAATCAATGGCCACATACCATTTTTGAATGGTGACTTGATGGGGTATGATTTGTTTTTGATTGATATTATTAAGAAATTGTGATTCATCCAATTCTTTGGATGATGAGGGTTCACCAATGAATTCATCCTTGTCAAGGGATAAATTTGTTTGATTATTTTGAAGAGTTTGAATTTGAAGATTGACAAAAGTTTGATTTTGTTTAAGGAGAGTGATTTCCTTTTTTATTGTATTAACTTCAAATTGAAGATTAGAAAGACTAACTGGAGAAGAGGAGGAAGTAGATCGTTTAAAACGATCTATAATTTCTTTGTGATCATAAAATGGGTTAATGATCTCTGGAATAGGTTTAGGTTGAGTTAAAGAATTCTTAATATGCTGAAGATATTCAGTTTTAAGATTTGGATCATCAATTTTATCAACAAAGTCTAACAATATTTGACATTGTTTTGAATTAGATAACATATTGATGGTTTTGGGTTTGGATTGACAATGGCAAGCACCTGCTGCACATGTGTCAGATTGGTTTGATGATCTAGAATCAGATGAGTGATTGAGATTCCAAAGTTGTAATTCTTCATCAGAAGATTCAACGTCAGAGTCAAGGAGAGAATTGAGGAACAATTGTTTGATGTTCTCTGGAGCATCAAGGACTTGGACCTTTTGGGCCGTTCTGCAATTCTTTGCATAATGGCCGGGCTGTCCACATTTAAAGCAAACAGGCTTTTATGTGGGCTTAAAAGATTTATTGTAAGCAGGTTTGGGCTTATGAGTCCCATGTCTTTTGGGCTTGCTATAGTATTTTTCTAAATCTTTAGCAAGCTTTGGACCATAAGGTCTTTTGGATTTGAATTGTCTAGCAAGATGAGACCTGTATTTTTGTTTTGAAGTGGATGGGCCTGGGGCTCGGAAATCTTCAAAACCATATTGTTGGCAAAAATCTCCTAATTCTTTAGGACCATTAATATGTTGTTTCTTAAGTTGTCTTTTTAACCTAAGATCATTGCATATTTGAAGGGCACATTTGTTAATGAAAGCAATTAAATCACCAAAGGTTAATTGCTCATATGGAATATCTCCATGAGATTGCTCTTGGAGTTTTCCTCGGACAGTTTCAGCAAACACTTCAGGAAGTCTTGAAATGAACTTTCTTTTCCAGAATGGATTAGATGCATCATTCTGAAGCACGACTTTTTTCATAAAAATATCCTTATACCATCTAAAATGGCTAAAGGGTTGGACATCGATGAACCATGAGAAGGTCCTTTGCTTTGCCTTGATATTCATTGGGATTTCCAATGAAATCTCTAAGGATAGTACAAACTAAGGTAGGAACACAGTCAGGAATAATCTGACCTTGATCTGTTTTCATGGGTTGGCCATCGGGGCCTAATTTGATAGCATGCATGATTTCTCTTTTTTCTACCAAGGCAAGATAGTTATCCCACCATCCTTTAATAAGGCCTGAGAACCCTGCTACAATTGCAGTAGCAATGGTAAGGTCATCCTTATTTTCAGTGCGATGGGTGGAAGCCATCATTACCATTTCTTGGGTGACTTCAATAATTCCTTCTTCTGAGAGACCATCAATATTCCAGATATAGAGGTCTTTAGTAGAAAAGGAACCAAAGGCTTGAAGAGCACGTTCTTCATACTGCATGTCAGGCAGTGAAGGTCGTGGATAATAATTACGTGAAGTGGGCATTGGATTTTGCCATTTTGGGTTTTTATTTGCTTGTTTTGCATGTCTAATTGGATTAGCCTGATAAGGGATGAAATTTAATCTATCCAATTCAGACATGAGATCAAAATTGTGACTAATATCAGAATCCTGATCTGAATTATAAGGATTTGATAAAGTATTAATTTTGAGTCTTGAATCCAATTTTAATGCTTCTAATTTTGCATCAATGTCTTTTAATAATTGACTGGATGAAGTAAAGGTATGAGGAGCAATGGGTTCAGGAGGTTGGAAGAAAACATTCTTCGCCTTAATTTCCTGAGCTTGGATTGCTTCATTTGTTTCTTTACTTTGTTTTTCAGCCAATTGTTTCTTTTTAATTTCATCAGTCATAAGCTGATCTTGGACTAATTTTTCACCTAATTCTGATAGCAGAATATTAGTATAATTATTCTGTTGAATAATTTTACTGACACCATAGCTTTCATTCGCATGGGATTGGAATGGAGAAGCTTGGTAATTTTGATCAGAAACAGAGAATTTCAAATCTGCTAATGGAGGTAAAATTGCATTAAACTTTTTGTCTTCAGGAGTTTTCCATGTTTTAGGTGTGACATTTAAAACATGAATATTGGGAAGATGAACATTAAAATACCAATCTAAGAATGGTAAGTTTTCTTTTAATGTTTCACAACATTCATAGAACTTTTTGCTAAGTTCAATTCTTTCAGAGGCAGTTGTCTGAGATTGAAATTTAGTTCTTCTTTTAAGGTTTTGTGAAGACAAAATCTTTTTTGATGTGTTCCTTGTCTAATTTGAAAGTTTTAGTTAGACAATGGACAGAAGGCAGAAAATTCATTTCTGATTGGGTTGGAGATTGATTTTCTTCTGCTACTTCAGAAGCTTGATCTGGAGGATTATAAATTGGTTGGGGAATTTGGGGAAAATTAGGATTATTCCTAATATTCATAAGATTGAGGTGAGGAAGAGTTTCTGGGGTAGGAACTCTTGGAAGTTGAGTAGGAGCAGTTCTGAATGAAGAAGATTCAGATCTACGTCCTGATTGGAATTTAGATGGATCAAGATTAGTAATTCTTAAATCACTAAATCTTAATTCCACTGTCCCATCTGGGCGAGTATAGATGTTATCTATCTGGCTTGGAGGGAGACTCTTAGGAACAGAAGCTCCTTCAATGATCCATGATTCAGGAAAGGTGACCTGATTCCAATGAATTGTTCGTGGTACAATAACATTAGTTTTTTGGTCATTGATTTCAAAAAGGATTGTTTGTCCTTTTTCATCTGTATGAAGAGCTTTAGGGCAAAGCTGAGTCTTCATAGCTCTATAAGTTATCTTATAGATGAGAGCGAGGGGTTCAGAACCTTCAGCCATGTCAAAGTCGCTGGTCTGAATATTGAGAGTCAGTGTGTCTAGGATATGTGGATCCCAAAGAGACACTGAGAAGTTAGGGTAACAGTTGAAATAAACTGGACCCGTTGAGAGTGATGATTCTGCAATTCCAAGCAGAGAATCACCAAATTTGTTGTGTCTACAGTCGCGAAGAGCAACTAAGGCACAAGTATCAAGTCCTAACCTAGTTAAAGGTTTAAGGGCTACTTGAATTAATCCTAAATGGATATATTTGTATTTTTCTTTAATTAAAGAATTAATTGTTTGAAATGAAAGCAATTGTTTTGAATCTAAAGATTTATTAATTGGTATTGTTTGTTCAACAATACTAATTAAATCTTCAGTTTTTGAAGAAAAGATAGATTGGGAAATTTTGTAAATTTCTTTTTGAGGGATTACTGGTATAGACCAGTTTTGCAAATCTTGTTCAACTTCAGGAATTTTTCCTTCCATTCTGTTTTGTAAATTTGGGTTATTTGTCCTAGAACTAGAAGTTCTGGAAAGTCTTGAAAACAAAGACATTTTTCAAATTTCTATTGGGTGATGGAGGAACACTGTGCCTGGAACACCTACAGCTGGAACACCTAAGTGGGACCAAACCCATGTTGTTTATCTGATTCTACCCTTCTCTTCAATGGGTATAAGTGCTTTCTTACTTTTTTGGAAGTGAATTTCACAATTTTCTTACTAATACCTCAAAATTATGAAGCCTCGCCATTTTGGTGTCCCCCGCCACCACCACATTCAACAATGATTTTTCTCTATCTCAGAAGATTTCGAGAATCTTATACCACAACTTTGTCTATTCTATGGTAATTGCACTCCTACTCGGTGACAAACTATGAATGGAGGAAATCTGGCCGCTACCACATCCACTAGAGCAATATCTTCCGGCACATAAAAAAACTAAAGTCAACCTGCTCTACTAAGTTGATCCGACTGACTTTCTCCTTGTCACTAGCGGCATCTAGCCGGTTTCGTGTGTATGATATTAAGTGCTCTGTCGTTGATTAGCTAATTATAGGCATAGGTTGGAGTTGCTGCGTTTGCAAGACCTTGCTCTTAATTGGCATTAAAAGAAATTAGGGTGTAGACGCGTTATATTCAATATTATTTTATTTTAGTACAACAATTTAATAATAAGAAAAATTATATTTTAATTTCTATACAAAATAATTATATATAATATAAGGGCCTATGTATAGTTTATAAATAAATAAGAGACTTCAAATAAATTATGTTAGAGGTTTACATATAATTAATAAATGTTTGAGAAATGCTAGTTTTGATTATAAAAGTATGAAATGTGGAGGGAAAAATTGGAGTTCCAAAAGTTAGATGTAAGGATATTCTTTTTTTTTATGATTTCTAGATAATTGGAGGCTTCAAATAAATTATATATAGGCCTAGGTATAGTTAATGAATTTTTGCAGGGGTTGATTTTGATTGTAAATAGTTTAAATTTGAGAGGATGAAATGGTAAAAATATGTAATAATATTTTCATTCGAATGACTTAAACACCATTGTTACTTTTTTCTCACTTTTTACTTTTTTTTGTAAATACTATAGAGTTGAGAGGGAAAAACTCGAATGGAAAGACACACAATTTTACCATTCAGAAGGGGAACAATCATTATATAGTCATGATGTCAATTACAAGTTGCAAATAAACACCCCTTAAAATTGTTGGGAGATAAATAGTTGATATCCCTATAGTCTAAAGTTGATGCGAATATGTCAAAACTGAGAATCTTTTTGGAGAAGCAGCCGAACAATTATTTTTGTTCTTTTACAAAAAGAGAACTCCAGAAATCACACATACTAATACACACACCACAAAATTTGATCAAACATCCCATCTGATGTAATTTGGTCATTAACAAGCCCTCCACTATCTCAAATAATTAGGTTTTTAAGTATCCCTCAGTCTATCTCACGTTCTGTATATTGTTCTCTATGACCCAGGCTAACCAATCATTGATGAAAGCTTCATTTAAGGACCACTGTAGTCACATTTAGTGATTGATAGCTCTCTAACATACGGAGCACGTTTAATTATGTTACAAATCTTCAAATTGTTGAAAAAGAGAGAATGTGGCTCCACCACTTCCTCAATTTGTGATAAGCTCGCTGTAGAAGAAGATGATAGAAGACAGTAAAGTGAGTGGTAAGAAAAAAATTATTTGAGTCGGTGAAGCTTGTCAGCAACAATCAATAGCGGTGAAGTATGTCGGCAACAAGAGAAATTCTAGGTGTCGAGGAAACCAGCGAGGAAATGAGCGAGGGGAGGGAGGTGGTGGGGTGGGAACCGTTCACGTCCCTCGAGATGCGTGCCATCTTTTTTGGTGCACGTATCCCGAGGGAGGTGAACGGTTCCCACCCCGCCACCTCCCTCCCCTCGCTCATTTCCTCGCTGGTTTCCTCGACACCTAGAATTACTCCGGCAACAATCAATGGCGGTGAATCATCAAATGCAATGGTTGAATCTGCTGGAGCGTAAGCTGGATCATATGAAATCAAAAGAAGAAAATGGAAGGAGAAAAAGGTGGTAAAAGAGTTTCCACCGCCTCCATTTGCTATAAAAAAGGACTTATGGTTCTTTGTTCGAGATATCGATCCTCTGGTTGAGTTTTCCCCATCTGTGTGTGTGAGAAAAGAGAAGTGTAGAGAAAATGATATAGACATGTGCGTATATGTGTGGTGTCATTAGGCACGTGTATGTTTAACGTCATTGACGTTGTATAAGAGATTTTTTCTCTCCATTTGTATTCTTTGATCTCTATAGTAAATATATCATCTCTGCTCTGTGGGTTAGGTGAGTTTGCCTAACCATTTAAATTTGTTGTCTCCGTTATTAGTCTTTTACTTTGTAACTTCGCATTTAGGTATTTGTAATGCTTTTGCGCGTAACAAATAGGTATTAGAGCGAAAGGTATTTCCTTAGGTTCGTTTAAAGGTGCACAAATTGATGGTTGAAAAACATGCTAGATCCATCCAGTTTCGGATCAATGGGAAGAATAACTTTAGAATGTGGCACTACGAAATTTTGAATGTGTTTGGTAAAGGAGAATTTGGAGGATGCTTTAAGAGATAAGTCGGAGATCGTGAAAGAAGAATAATGAAACAAGCTGAATTGGAAAGCATGTGGGTTAATATGATTGTGTTTAGGGAATGAACAAAAATACTTCGTTATGATGAGATCACCACTAAGGTATTATGGAAAAAGTTATAAGAAGAGTATATGTCGAAGAGCACACAAAATAAGTTCTTCCTCACGAAGCAATTTTTTTAGATCAATATGAGATTCAGGATTATTGCTAACCTATCAAATTTGGAAGAAAATGTTCCAGAAAATTACAAGGTTTTTGGCTTTTTGAATTCCCTTCCTGAATAATATGAGCATCTCATTATAACTTTGTTAACGGAAAAAGAATAGTTGAATTATAATGAAGTGGCTACAACGTTGTTTAATTATGAATTTATGAGGATGGATCTCATAGTCCATAGGGACGCAATGTATGAAGTATTGGTAGTGAGGGGAAGATCTGAAAATAAGAATGTTGGTACTAAAAGAAGATCATAGTCAAGAGAAAACCCTATAGACAGAAGATTTTTGCCAAATGATGAATGTGTCTTCTGTCATAAGAAGAGACACTAGAAGATTGATTGTGAGAAATTGAAAGTTGCAATTGAAAGGGAAAAAAAAAAGTCAGATGCGAATGTGGTGCACAATTTGGATGAACATGAGGGTTATGTGTATTCTTTAGTTGCAAGTTCAACATTTGTGAGTCATTCTGATAAATTGCTTCTTGATTCGGGTTCTACCTATTATATGTGTCCTTGTATGGACTGGTTTTCTAGTTTTAGAGAGATTGATGATGGAGTTGTCGATATGGGCAACAACAAAAAATGTATAATTAACGAGATAGGTAAAATCAAGTTGAAGTTGCATAATGGACTTGTTCAATTTTGAATGATGTTGGATATATACCTGATTTGAAGAAGAATCTCATGTGTTGAAACTTTAGAGTCCAAAGGTTACAAGGTTATGGTAAATGGTGGAATTCTAAAGGTCGTTTCTAGTGTACTTTTGTTGGAGAAGGCTGTTCGAAAATGTAACTTGTACTTCATGCAGGGGAGTACAGTTATAGGTAATCGAAAAGTTGAATTTGGTAAAGCAACTTGTATTGTTGATGGGCTAGTGGATGTTGCTTCTGGTGGAGTCATTGATAGCTCCAAAAATGTTTGTATTGATACCTCCAGGGTTTGACATTTGTGTGTAGGTAGTAAAGGTGAAAACGTTTTGCACAAGTTGTTGAAGAGATATTTGGTAGAAGATATGCAACATGGATGTTTGTGAACATTGTGATTCTGAATATCCAATGTGGAATTAGTTTGTTAGCTTGAGCACGTTCTGGTGTATGGAACCTTCGGGTGTATGGTGCATATAAACGTGCTTAGAGTTAAAGTATGTGTTTGTGTTTTGAACAAATGACATATGTTTGTTCGTGTTTGTTGTGGTCGATTAAGATTTGTGAAATCTTCACCGAGGTGGAAAATTGCTGAAAAACACAGAAGGTGGTCAATTTGTGATAAGCTGGTTGTAGAAGAATGTGATAGAAGACAGTATAAGTGGGTGGAAAGGATAAGAACTTGTGGGAGTCAATAAAGGTTGTCGGCAACAATCGATGGCGGTGAATCATCAAACATAATGGTTGAATCTTCTGGAGCATGAGCTGGATAATGTAGAATCAAAATAAGAAAAGGGAAGGGAGAAGAAGGTAATGGAATAGTTTCCACCGCCACTCCTTCACCACCTCCATCTGCTGTAAAAGGGACCTAGGGATCCTTGTTTGAGATATTGGTCCTCTAGTTGAGTTTCCCCCCTTTTATGTGTGTGTGGAGAGAGAGAAAGAGTGATATACACTTGTTTATATGTGTTGTGTCATTTAGACATTTTATGTTTAACATCATTGACGTTGTGTAAGAGACTCTCTCCATTTGTATTATTCGATCTCGATAGTGAATATATTCTCATTGCCCTGTGGACATATGTGAATTTGCCGAACCATGTAAGTTTGTTGTCAACGTTATTAGTCTTTTGCTTTATAACTTCGCATTTTAGATATTTGTAACACTTTTGTATGTAACACAAATAACATTTATCTATTATCTATTGTCTATTGTGTTGGTGATTTCTATGGTAAATTTGTCATCTAGACAAAATATTAACTTGTTTTTAATTGGGTTAATTGCACTTTCCCCTTTAAAATATATAGCTAATTCAACTTTTCCCCCAATTAACATTCATATTGCACTTTTCCCCTCAAACTACCAATCAACATGCCTTGACTGTCAAACACCTCACGTGCCACCATTCTTCATATTTTGCATGACGAAAATGTCATTCACGTGCTTATCATGTCTAATGTGATAGCATGTCAATCCCAACCGTTTGTTACCTGAACCAGGCACGTGGACGGCTAGGAATTACTCCCTCCATTGAAGAGTCGAACAGTGGACGGAAAACTCCCTCCATTTTCATTCTCTTTGTTCATTTCTCCTTTCTCCCTGCATTTTCACTCTCTCTAGGTTTAGATTTAGGCGTAGAGGACACAATGAAGGGTTGTAAGGAGCGTCGCCACCTTATGAGGGAAGCAGTCTATGCACGTCACCACCTCTCCGCCACTCACTCCGGCTACCTCCGCTCACTCCACCTGATCACTGGCTCCGCTCTTCTCGACTTCGCCTTCGGCGAACCCCTTTCCGTCTCTGACCAAACCCCGTTATTCTCCTCCGTAATCCCTCATCTCTTTCTAGCTCCTCCTCATACAGAGCCACAACTCCACTCCCATCACAACCACCAGCAGCTCGCACCACTTCGTCGATTGCTTCCACTCCGCCGCAGCGGTGCCTGGAATATCACCACACCAACCACCTAAAAGATCCAAGCTCTGATCTTCAGCTTCATCATCCTCATCATCTGTTTCACCTCCATCCATGAAATTCCCAATACCCCCTTTGCCCAAATTGTGTGAAGCGGGCTTGAGATCTCCATCCTACTCAAAATTCAGCTCAAATTGATGAACCCCATTGAAGATTTCTGGGTTTTGTTAATGAAGGATGAAAGGGTAAGAGAGAGGGAGAGAGAATACATGAGAGTAATTGGAGACTCATCTGGAGGCTTGAAGATGAGATGGAGTTCGATGAATTTGGATGGAGATGAAGAAAATAAAAGCCTTTGGAGGGAGATTTGGTTCGAATGGAGAATGGAGTAAAGGAAGAGAAAGATGTTGAAGTTGCCATTGAAGGTTGGTTTTACAGTTTGATTTTCACAAACCCATCCCTCCCTCGGGTTCTTTTATGTTATATACCCACCTGCAAATTTGTGAAGAAAGAAGTGAGGGGTGTGGGTTTTCCATGGCTCCAGAGGTTGGTCTCCTTTTTTTGGGTTCTATTTGCTCATCTTTACCTGTTATTCTTCGGCCATGGAAGTGTAAGTGTGTATATCATAAAAAATTTTGTCAAGTGGTGGTGTTTTTCTGTAAGTGTAAGTTTGTGTATCATGTGTATGAATGGATGACTTGCAACTTGTTCTTCTGTGAATTTGGTCAAGTGTAATTGTGTGTATCATAAAGAATTTTTGAAAGTGAATGTTGAATGGATGACCTGCAACAATCATTTGGAAGTGAATGTGAATGGATGTTGTGTTTGTGTTTATTCAGGTATGGTATGATACTGAATGCTTGTTGGTATGGTACACTTCAGGTTGTTAGGTACTGAATGTTATTGAATGCTTGTAAATTCAGGTTTTTGCACTTCAGGTTGTTAAGTACTAAATGTTATTGAATGTTTGTAAATTGTTGCTTGTAAATTCAAATTATTGAAAGTGTTATGTCAGGTTGCTTATTGATGCTTGAAAGTGTTGTCGGGTTGCATATTGATGCTTGAAAGTGCTATGTCGGGTTTTGAATTACAAGGTTGTTTATTGATGTTTGAAAGTGTTATGTCAAGTATTGAATTGCAATGATGTTGTGTCAATTGGATTGCATTGTGTTATATCAGGTTTTGCAATGATGTTAAGGCATTTGATTATAATGTGCTATTAGTATCCAATGAACATCAAATGAATTTACATTGTTGAAAGAACATCAAACTTTGTTACAAAAACATCCAATGAACATCAAATGAATTTACATTTTGCTTTAACATCCAATGTACATGTACTCATTCAAAAACTTGCCTATTTCAACCCCCCTATTCACTTGTTTAATTGTGCTTGTGACACCATCGGATCTGCAAGAAAATCAATTAAGTGTGGTTAATTAGCAATAATTTAACCCCTTAAAATATATTACTGGCAGAAACTTAACCCCTTAAAATAAATTTGAATGTAACTTTGCCCCCTACAACAGAACTGACCTAACAGATGATGAAGATGAGCTGCAACTCAAGCTTGCCATCAAAACTTGGCAAGCTTTTTCACTTATTGATGCTTGAATATTTAATCTACAGTGAAATAACATGGAGATGTAGTAGTAGAAGCAGAAGTGAGAGTGACGGTGGTGGTGAAGGAGGAGTTGGCGGATTATCCCAACGTCTTGGTGGAAGTTTGAATCTCAACCCTCAATTTTAATTACATCAACTTTGAATCTCAGCCTTCAGATCATTAAAGAGTATTTTGGGCAGTAAAATATGACATTTTTGAATTTAGCACATGCTTTGACGGCCAAGGTACGTTGACTGTTAGTCTGAGGGGGAAAGTACAATATAAATGGTAATTGGGGGGAAGTTGAATTGGCTATATATTTTAGAGGGGGGGGGGGGGGAGTGCAATTAATCCTTTTTAATTTTTTATATGGGTGATAAAGGTTTGTGCTCAGATTTGCGGCTTTGGATCCTGACCCTATTCTGAATTTTATATCTACTGAAACTGAATTTTTCTAAAGAGCTAGGCTAGGCAAGCCAGCCCTGGCCCAATACAGTCCATCATTTCATATATGCGTATCTCGAGGATGATGGACAGTATTGGGCCAGGACTGACTTGCCTGGCTGACTCTCTAGAAAAAAAGTTGACTGAAACTATATGCCTTGACTTGGAGCCCTTCTAGGGGGCGAAGCCGACCATGTAAAGAAGAACTATCAAAACAGGTACCGATGGTTACAATTCAGAACTCCCATCCTCAAGAGCCATCATCTTTGTGGATTCACCATGATCATAGTATGAACTATAAAAGACCAACAAATATGCATCGTCCTTCATCAAACAGCGACGGAAGAAATTTCATCGAATAAACAAAAAGCGAAATGACTTTTGGAGTTGATTCGACGTACTGTCAAGTACTCAAGTGCACTTCACTTGAGGTAGGTATGCAAGAGGCTCTGATGTATAGAAAGGGATTCGGGGGGGCTCCTGCGCACAAAGCACAGGACGAGGTCCTGTGCACATCTCTCAAATCGATGGATTTCAATTTTATTTTATTTTGAAATCCATCGATATGAGCCGTCGGATCAGATCTGACGGCTGAGAGATGTGCACAGGCCCTCGTCCTGTGCTTTGTGCGCAGGAGCCCCCCCCGGATCCGAAAGAAAGGGCTCAGACTAATAGAAAAAGGCAGTTCACTTGAGGTATGCAATTTTCCCCCCCAAAAATTATGACTTCAATCATGTCTGAAAAGATGTACGATTGGCATTGTGATTTTGGCACCATCAATCATTTTAGTGTCTTTCATATTATTTATATTTGTTGACTATGTATTATTCAATTGGATTTGGACTGGCATTTTTCTTTGAAAATCTGCATTATTTTTTTTATTTTTGTCATTGGATTAAAACTTCTTCTGTATTGGTTCTAACATTTTGCCAATGTCTTTCAAATATTACTTGATAGTCTTTATATTCTGAGCGGTTAAAGTGGATGAATGCGTGAAACATGCGTTTGAAAGTAGGTTATATTAACTAGGGGTGAAAGCGCATTACGTGTGCATACATTCGGTATTTTATTTTATTTTAAAAAATTAGTAAATACAAATTAAAATTTTAGAAAAAAATTTAATCTAATAAAACTTGAAATTTTAAATAAATGTAAGACATTTTACTACAAAACATAAATAGGTGAGGGTGAATTCTGCATTTGGCATTTTGCTACATTTTTTATAGCCCCAACCACCTTCAAGCCCATTGTGGGTTGGGTCTTTTACTTATTTTGAAAAGACCATTAAATCCCGTGTGACTTTCTAAATGCCCTTTGATTTTTGTTTGTAAAAAGTTTGAAATTGAAAGAGCAAAATGGGAATGAAAAATCAGGATGACTACATTGTTACTGTTCATTTTGGAGAAGAGTCATTATAGTAGTAGAGATATATATATGAATGGTACTTAAAAAAATACAATGCTTTATTCTTAAAAATAAATACATATGTGGTGCTTAAGAGATTACAACCATAATAAGCGAACCAACACAAACAGTAGTAATTAGCGCGCGCTAATAGATGTCAAGTAATATCAATGATGATCTCACTAGGTTTTTACTTTTGGGATGGCCACGAGAGAAGGATCCTTACTTAGGAAGTTAGGCTTATAGTTAACATTTCACTCATTTCAAGTTCTTCGTGAATTTTACCATTAATTAGGAAGATACCAATCAAAAACTTGCACAAGAGCACATTATCAACGGGTGAAACATCAATGGGTCTTTCCATAATTTGGGATCTCTACCAATTGCACATTCACAAGAAGTAACTCGGCCTTAATTAGGTATGGTGTAGCCCATCACTTTCCATCAATGGGTCTTTCCATAATTTGGGTGAAACATCAATGGGTCTTTCCATAATTTGGGATCTCTACCAATTGCACATTCACAAGAAGTAACTCGGCCTTAATTAGGTATGGTGTAGCCCATCACTTTGACTCATTTATACAGCTTTGTGAGGGAGTAGGAAAGGTGCTGCTGGGTGTAACCGCATGGTATCCTTCACAAATGCCTGGAGATGAAGGGAGGTGAGGGAGGTCTAACTCCTTAACTATAGATTTCCCAACTGCTGGATCCAATTCTTCGTGGAGTTCTGCCTTCTTGTCTGGATTTTTTA
This sequence comes from Berberis vulgaris, assembly GCA_963556465.1. Lineage (NCBI taxonomy): Eukaryota > Viridiplantae > Streptophyta > Magnoliopsida > Ranunculales > Berberidaceae > Berberis > Berberis vulgaris. The sequence continues at coordinate 79,803,195 of OY747127.1, forward strand.
TTAGGTCAGATAATGCCCACTCAATTGTTCCACTGCTAGTCTCGGAACCAAACCCGAATGTTTCCTAATAGAGGAATGGAAAAAGAAAATCCAAACTCTTAATTTCAAATAACAAAATTTAAATTGTGTTTTGATACTACGATTTCGAATTATCCAGATTTTGTTCTTTGTTTGCTTTGGATTTTGGGGGTATTAGCATGGTTTTAAACATGTATATCACAATTATTTAATCCATAATTTTCTCTTTGTTAAAAAAAGGTTTAAAATGAAAATGGAACCCATCGTATTTGTTGCAGGTAGATTAGGTTTGACAAATCAACAAATCTACTGAGACTTATTACCAACACTTGTAAGAAAATTTGAAATAGTTTAGGTTTGAAAAATCAACAAATCTACCGAGACTTATTACCAAAACTTGTAAGAAAATTTGAAATAGTTTAGGTTTCACATCTCCAGGAAGAGGATCTTTTGCCTTTTTTTTCTAAATAAAGGTTTGGGGTCTTTAAAACAGTACTTTATTTTTTTTTAAATATTAGAAAATCAGGTTTTTGTAATCAAGGTGATGTCGTTGCAAAACATAAATAATAGAGAGAAAAATAAAAATTTTAGGTGAACCTTCATGAGCAGGTTTATTTGTTTGGCAAAAGATGTTGAAATATAGATTATACGGTGTCAAAGCAATGAATATTTTTCGTCGTGAACAGAAAAGGCTATGATCATGTTTAACCTCAGTTGTTCATATATTGAAAGGGAATCTATAAATAGTAGAGAAAGAAATAATTGAAAGGACTTTTGTGGCAGGAGCTATGGTACTAGCCACTTTATGAAATTTCCTTGTTTTATTATAATTAAGGCCCCAGGTTTATTGTATACCCAATCAATAGTGCCAAAGTGTGACTACCCGGTCGGAGCATGTAGGTTAATCCCCCATGTGACAAAATCGTTTCCAATAGTCTTGTGCAAAATACTTAAGATGGATTAGCAATTTAATGAATTATCTTGCCATATGGATTGTCAATGCACCACCTCACATCAAATTCAACCCACCACTAATTGTTGGTATTATCTTGCATAATTGTTATTTGTAACTACAAGAAATATCATTAACCAAAACAGAGCAATTATCTAATCATCGCTCGAGTTATTGCCGAGAAGAATATCCAACATATCTTCCGGCTCCTCGTGACTTCTCTTCTTTAGTTTCCTCTCCTTCACAATTCCTTCCCACAGTTTGATACCAGGTCTAAACAATTCCTTACTCTTACGTCTCAATGATTGTAGATCAAATACTTCCAAAATAGGAAAGAACTCTCCGAAATTCAGATTGATTGCAACGATGAGCATGTCACGTGTCACAGTCTGCATCCCAACCGTATCTCCATCATCATTATACTCGACTACATCCTTTGAGAACACTGCATTCCCCAATATGTTCAACAAACACCCAATGCCTTACATGCACTATAGTTTCTTATTTACCCCTAATCTGATTATACAATTGTAGTAAATACCTGAAACAATCAACCCAAAGTCAACTGCTGCAAGTAAACTCAACACAAGGCTAAGACCTAGTTGGTGAAAATGAATAACTGAAAACTATGTTATGAAACAAACAAACAATAAATAATATGCAGAAAAGTAAGATCACACCAGAATTTACATGGTTCGACTTTGCCTAATCCAAGGACAACGACTCACTTAGATCTTATTAATATGTGATAGAAGTATTGAAGATTACAACGTTGTCAAACAACGATCCTTGAGATTACCCAATCTCAAGCCAACAATACCACCAAGCAACAAAAGTTTCTTCTCAATCTTCCTCCCTTCACTCCTCCCTACAATGGAAGTAGAACCCAAGAGAAACCCCGAAGATTTGGTGAAACTACACAGTTGAAGAACACCTGAAATCACCCGATTTCAACCCTTCTTCTTGGTTATAGTTTCACATCTTGCATATACTATTTAACACCACACGCGCTACGTATTTTGCCGCACACACGCTTGCCTGTTTCACACTGTACACTCTGGTCTGTTTCAAGCTGTATATGTTGTCTTAAAAGAAGATAAGAGGAACTTGAGTCATTTTCTAACACTTCCCATATAATTGGGAGCCACAATCCTTGTGTAAAGCTACTTTGAGTCCTTGATAAATTGTGAGCCATAAAAGAAATAGGAGACTTTGAGTCAGAGTCTTTGTCTAATTCATACACTTGTCTCATAATCTCCATCTTGGCGAACAATTTCATACCACCACACAAGCATCACAAACAGCCACATAAAAATCTCCACCTTGGCATGAAAAACTGCCAAGAATCATTTCTCGGTCACGAGAATCGTCATCATGCCCCTAAGGGCCCTACCTCCTTGTGGCGTCAACACTGAAAGAGCCTGAACAAGTTGAGACAATGCTCAAACTTGATCCCTGGAACCACTTTTGTCAACATATCAGCTAGATTGTCGTGAGTACTCACCTTTTCCAAGAGAACATCGCCATCCTCAATGACATCCCTCAGAAAATGATATCGCACATCAATGTGCTTCGTCCGGGCATAATGAACCTGGTTCTTCGTCAAATGGATAACACTTTGACTATCACATAACATTGTCATCTCATCCTGAGTAATACCAAAATCACTAACCAAGTAGACAAAGCAATTGTAGATTGTAACTACCCATAACATTGTCACATAACATTTGGCTTCCTTCATCGCCTCTACTAGAGCCATGTACTATGTTTCACTAGTAGACAAAGCAATTGTAGACTGTAACTGAGACTTCCAACTTACCGGGCCCGTCGCCAATATAAAACAATAACCTGTAGTCGACCGGCGCCTATAAATATCACCAACATAATCTGAATCAACATAACCTCATATCATATTTGACACATCTCCTCTCTCATATACCAAACCAACATCTAGCATACCTCGAAGATACCTCAATATCCACTTTACTGCCTGCCAATGTTGTTTTCTCGGGTTTGACATAAACCTACTAACCAGACTGACTGTATGAGCGATATCCGGACGTGTGCAGATCAAGCATACATAAGACTACCAACTGCACTAGCATAGGGAACTTGTGACATGTATTCCCTCTCATCCTCTATGCTGAGAGACAACTTACACGAGAGCTTAAAGTGAGCAGCTAAAGTAGTACTTACCAGCTTAGATGTATCCATGTCAAAATGATGAATAACCTTCTCTAAGTATTATCTTTGTGACAATGTTAGTCCGCTCTTCTTGTTATCTCTCACTATCTCCATCCCAAATATCTTCTTTATTGAACTAAGATCTTTCATCTCAAACTTCATGCTAAGTTTCAACTTCAATTTATCAATTTCTTCCATTCTTTTCATAGTAATGAACATGTCATCAACATAAAGTAAGATAAACACGAAAGACCCATCCTTGAGCTTTTGCGTGAATACACAAGGATCATACTGACTCCTCGCATATCCCTGCTTAATCATAAAAGTATCAAACCTTTTGTACACTGCTTTGAAGATTGCTTCAACCCATACAATGATTTCTTCAGTTTGCATACTTTTTCTTCTTGACCAACAATGCATTTTCGTCAAATTGAGACATGTATATATCCTCCTCCAAATCTCCATGCAAGAAAGTAGTCTTGACATCAAGTTGTTTGAGCTCTAAGTAAAACTGCACTGCTAAAGCCAAAAGGACTCGAATAGAGGTGTGCTTTACCATCGGAGAGAATATATACTTCATTGTAGTCCACACCTTCTTGTTGTGCATATCATTTTGTCACCAATCTTGCCTTGTATCGTATACCAGTACAAATACCCATGGAATTTGAAATCTCGTATTTACTGTGAAAACCCACTTACACCCAATCGGCTTATTCTCTTTAGGGAGTGTCACAAACTCCCATGTATCACATCTTTCCACAGTAAAAGGAACATTGTCACGCCCCGATTTTTGAAGGAAACAAAAATCCCAAAATCCACGTAGGATTATCCGTTTCCCCAAAAGTCGGGACATCAATTGTCATTCACGAAGAATAACAGTTGGCATCTACAAGAAATAATCAATTGCACAATTTACCAAATAGAGGGAAAATAAAACAATTGATCTGAAAGTCCATCAAAAGGAAGAAAATTTTAAAACTCGTAGAGCCAACGCTAACAAGTTCAACAATTTACGAATGTATCTCTCCCAGAAAATAATAAATAACTCCGAGTTCTAATTACAAGAATTAAACTGACACCTACAAATAAAAATGATCTAATCTTTCGAACAACGTGCAACTCCCAGCAATGCTCATCACGTATGGTACGAAATGCTCTAAGCCTGCCCGAAATTACTATATCCTGAAAATAAGCTAGTCGGCTACATTCCCGAAGGAATGTACCCAAGAAGCCAAAACTCACTTGGGTCAGCAATAAAGCTGGTGTGAAATCTCTTTGTTCCCCAAAAATCAATAAAGGAAATTACAGGATATGACCGAAATAATAGTACGATAAAGAAATCAAAACAAACAGGTAGTTCCTCCACGATGCATTCATATCTTCATCCTAATAAGTAAATATGCACTTACTTGTACTTACTCGGTAGAAGTTGACTACGGCAAGTCTGACCTGCAAAAATATTAGTGGACTGGCCATCCTGCATGTAAAAGGATTAGAAACAATATAAACGAAGTTTATTCATTTTTTTATTTGAATTTGATTCATCTTTTTAACGGAATAATCACTTAGACGATACCACATTCGCAAATCAGAAAAGCCTGGAACATCCTTCAAATAACCCCAAAATAAGTTTTAAATCAAAATATATATACATGCAGAATAACACCATTGCAAATAAATTCATTGCAAATCAAAATAACACCATTGCAATTACACATTCATGCAGAACGGATTTGATTATACAGTGGGACCCAAACTCTTTGACTCTATGAGTCATAAGCTGATTTTTTTTTTATAAACCATTGTAAGTACATGCATTATAGGAATTCTAATTCAAATTGCAGGAAGGAAAATTCTAATTGGCGAGTGGGACCATTGGATTTGATTCTGCGGGAATTCTAATTGGCGAGTGGGACCGTTGGATTTGATTCTGCAGGAATTCTAATTGCATGAATTCTAACTGCACATAACACCATAGGATTTGACTCTATAGTAGGACCCAGTGACTAGTTTGTTGGGTAAAATCTGACATGAGAATCTGTTTTCTTTCTTTCTTCTCATGAGAATGAATACAACTTGGGGCAAAATAAAAAGATGATGAGAATCTGACATGAGCATGAATACCACTTTGATAGAATTTCTATCAAACATGAGAATCTGACATGAGCAGGAATAGAATTTCTATAAAGTTGACATGAGTATTAGAATCTGACATGAGCATGATGAATAGAATTTCTATAAAGTTGACATGAGCATGAGAATCTGACATGAGCATAAATAGAAACGAAATAGAGAAAAGAACTCACAAACCCCGTATCAAATCATTCACACAGTATTCTCAATTTTCTGCCAACAAATCAAAAAGGACAAAAAGAAACACAACTCACAGTAAAAAGGTTAAAGAAACAAGGAGACTCACTATTGTTTTTCTTTCTTTCTTCTCCCTTGTCTTTTCCTTTTGCTTTTCTCTCTCTTTCTCCCTCTTTCTTTCTCCCTATCTTCTTTTTTTTTTTTTTAAGCGGCGAGAGAAAAAGAAAACCCAAACCCCTATTTAATCCCACTAAAGACAAAACCCTTACCTGTTAGGGTTTTGCTCAAGGTTAGTGACACCCCCTTATTACTTGACGTCACCTCAAATTTAATAAAGTCAAAACTAAATAAAATAAATAATTAATTAAATAATTAAAAATTATTATGTGTTAAAGTGGGGTCGTTACATTATACCCCCTTATTACATTATCTCACTAAATCCGAGATTCAATGGATGAATAGCTCCGGGTGCAACTGTTTCACTCTGTCTTCTAGCTCCCAAGTTACATCATTCTCTTTTTCACTCCACTGGACTTTCACCAGATTCACTATCCTTCTACGGAGTTGTTTCACATCACGATCCACAATCTTGATCGGTCGTACTACTTGGGTGAAGTCGTCATAAATCTCAATTTCTGTGGGTTGGACGATGTCAGCAAGATCCTTCACACACTTCCTCAGCATGGAGATGTGAAACACATCATGAACAGCTGATAAGCTCGGGGGCAGGGCGAGTCTATAGGCTAAACTCCCTACCCGAGCAATGATCTCAAATGGTCCCACGAATCTAGGACTTAGCTTCCCTTTCTTACTGAACCTCAATACACCGCGCATAGGTGAAACCTTGAGAAAAACAAGGTCCCCAACTTGAAATTCTATCGCCTTACGCTTCCGATCGTCATAACTCTTCTGTCGGCTTTGAGCAGTTTTGATCCGCTCTCTAATAATCTGCACCTTCTCCGATGTCTCCCTAACCATCTCTGGCCCCAACAAGACTGTGTCGCCTACCTCCGCCCAACAGGATGGTGATCGACAAGGCCTCCCATATAAAGCCTCAAACGGGGCCATGCCAATACTAGAATGGTAACTGTTGTTATAAGCGAAATCTATGATAGGTAAATAATCCTCCCAACTACCTCCAAAATCGAGCACACATGCCCGAAGCATATCCTCTAGAACCTGATTCACCCGCTCCGTCTGACCATCAGTCTGAGGATGATAAGCTGTACTCAAATCTAGTCTCGTCCCCATGACTCGCTGGAAACTCTCCCAAAACTCAGCTACAAACAAGGGATCTCTGTCAGACACAATGGACACTGGTACTCCGTGAAGCCTAACTACCTCACGGATGTATCGTCTAGCTAGATGTTCGGTAGTACGGTGCACACCAACCAGAACAAAGTGTGCGGACTTAGTCAAACGGTCAACTATAACCCAAATTGACTCGTTACCTCGTCGGGTCTTCGGTAAACCATCTATAAAGTCCATAGAAATATTTTCCCATTTCCAGACAGGAATATCTAGTGGTTGCATTAAACCTGAGGGCCGCTAATGCTCGGCCTTCACTTGTTGACAAGTGAAACACTGTGATAAATAATCTCGCACATCCTTCTTCATGTTGTCCCACCAAAAAGTTCGCTTCAGGTCATGATACATTTTTGTGCCTCCCGGGTGAATGGTAAAACGTGACTTATGAGCCTCATCCATAATTTCTTTCTTCAATCCCTCAATCTCAGGCACACAAAGTCTCCCGTGAAATCTCAAACCACCATCGGACTCAACTGACCACTTGGAGGGACAATCATCTAGATTATCGAGCATTAAGTCTTCCAATTTGCTCATCAAACGAAAATCCTTATGTTGCTCCTCTAAAACCGTGCTGATCAAAAAAGGTCGAACAGATAAACTACCAACATAAGCCGTGTTTGCTCCTTGGACAAACTGAAATAGCCTCAAGAGACTTCCACTCCTCTACCATGAGTGAAGCCATAATAGTGTGTTGCCGACTGAGAGCCTCGGCTACTACATTCCCCTTACCTGGGTGGTAAAGGATCTCAAAATCATAACTACTAATGAACTCCACCCACCTTTGTTGTCTCATTTTCAGCTCCTTCTGCGAAAACAAATACTTGAGACTCTTGTGATCTGTGAACAACTCAAAATGCTCCTCATAAAGGTAGTGTCGCCACATCTTCAAAGCAAACACAACTGCCGCTAATTCCAAGTCATGGGTAGGATATCGCCTCACATGAGGCTTCAATTGTCGTGAGGCGTATGACACAACTTTCTGATAATGCATCAGTACACAACCCAGACCTGTGCCACTAGCATCAGTGAAGACCACCAACTTCCCACCTTGCACTGGGATAGTCAGGATGGGCGTAGTGGTTAATCGGTGTTTCAACTCCTGAAAAGCCTTTTCACACTCATTGGTCCAAATAAACTGGACATTCTTGCGGGTCAACTTAGTTAACGGGGCAGCAATAAGAGAAAACTTCTCTATAAATCGTCTATAGTACCCAGCCAACCCTAAGAAGCTTCTCACCTTCGTTGCATTAGTAGGTTGTTTCCAATCTCTCACTGCTTTCACCTTATTAGGATCAACTGCTATACCATGACTAGAAACAACATGCCCTAAGAATTTTACTTTTTTTCCCAAAAATGGCACTTGCTAATTTCGCATATAATTTATGATCTCTCAAGGTCTGCAACACTATTCTGAGATGTTCTCTATGCTCTGCTTCACTACGGGAGTAAACCAAAATGTCATCGATAAAGATAATGACGAATTTGTCCAAGTATGGTCGAAAGATCCGGTTCATCAGATCCATGAAAAAGGCTGGGGCATTTGTCAAACCAAAAGGCATGACTGGAAACTCATACAACCCATATCTCGTACGAAAAGCCGTAAGAGGAATACTATCTTCTTCTATACCCATCTGATGATATCCAGTTCTTAGGTCAAACTGAGAAAACACCACCGCTCCCCTCAACTGATCAAGAAGATCATCAATTCGAGGCAATGGGTACTTGTTTTTTATAGTCTTTTTGTTTAGCTCCCTATAGTCAATACACATCCTCAAGGTACCATCCTTCTTTGAAACGAAAATTGCGGGTGCTCCCCACGGAGAATTACTCGGACGTATGAACCTGGTTCATACACACCTCAAAAAGGTTACACATATATACATTAACATGAACAAACATGTCAATAAGTATGGCCAAATCAAACAAAACACCAAGAAAAATTACCCTTTTTGCAACATCTCGTCCAACTGGACTTTCATCTCGTTCAACTCCTTCGGTGCCATCCGGTACGCTGCCTTAGAGATAGGAGCGGTTCCAAGTATTAAATCGATTCGGAACTCAACTTCTCACCTAGGCGACAAGCCGGGAATTTCCTGAAATACATCCTCATAATCTCTTACCACTTCTACATCTCGAATCTCTCTCTCTCAAGTCCCCACCAAGTACAGAAAACTAGACATTACTGACTCTTCACAATTTCCACAAGTGTGAGAAACAGGGGGCATGCCTGGTGCATGAATGGAAACTATCTTCTTTGCACAATCTAGCGTGACTAGGTTCTTACGCAACCAATCCATTCCCAAAATCACATCAAAGCCCTCAAAGTCAAGCACAATCAAGTCGACAAGGAATTCTTTGTCGAGGAAGGAAATCTTAAAATTTCTACATAGTTCATTTAGTGTCGCTGAGCCTCCTAAAGGGGTGGTAACAAATAAGGGTATAGCAAGTGGCAAAACTTTCAACATTATTCGATTAACCAAACGTCGAGATATTAAAGAGTATGATGCACCAGTATCAAATAACACCTTCATATTAGAGATAGGAAAATCAAAAGTACCTTGAAAGTTTTCCTGATCTAGTAAGGTGGCAAATACACGCCCTTGGGTGGGTTGACCTTGCCTATTCTGGGGCACGTTCCTACCATTAGGGCAATCTCGCATTCGATGACCTGGTTTCCCACAAGTGAAGCAGATCATTGTGCGTCCCCCTGATGCTGTTTGGGTAGTCTGATTCCACTGACCCTGATAACCTTGTCTCTGGTTACCCTAACGATGGAATTGGTTTCCATTTTGCCTTTGATGCTAATTACCATCCTGTTTCTGGAAATGGTCATACCCCTGTCTCTGGAACTGATTTCCACCCTGACGGTGAAACTAGTTTCCTCCCTGCTGTTGGTTCTGGTACCCACCTTGAGGTTTCTGGTTCTGAAACTGTCGACCCCTTTGCCCTTGATAATAAGGACGGAAACGGCTAGGGTCACCACGAAAATCACGCGACGCACCCTGATGACGAGTGTTTCTTGACACCTCGCCCAACTTCTGCTTGCCTTTCTCTCTACTCTCATGATACATCTTGTTTTGTTCCTCGTACTTCAATGCTAAATCCAAAACTCTGTCAAAACTCTCCCTGTCAGCGGTGAGAAGAGCCCTCGACAGGTAGTGTTGCAAACCCCCAATAAATTTGGCATTTTTCTTTTCCGGTGTGTCTACCAAATACGGAGCATAACGTGACAACTCGTTAAACTTCGTGACATACTGCTCCACAATCATATTTCCAGTCTGCTTCAACATGTTAAACTTCGCAACCCATTGCGCCTTAACTGCATTAGGCACAAATCTATTCTCAAACCTATCCTTAAAGTCATCCCATGTCATAACCGCAACATCAACGGAGGGTAGTAAAGCCTCCCACCAGTAACTAGCAGCACCATCCAGGTGATGTGCAACTAACTCTTGTTTTTGGACTTCTATAAGTCGCATCCTACTGAAAATGGTCTCACAGCTTTGAACCCAGACATCTGCATCTCTCGAATTTTCTCCGGTAAACCTCTTACCACCCAATGTCCCAAACTTCTTAACCCTTCTAGCAAAAGGGTCACCCTGATTGCTATTCTGTTGCAATCCTTGTAGCAACTGCATCATCATAGCCTGACTCAACTGAATAGTATTATCACCATGGCCATTTCCTACATGTAAAAGGATTAGAAACAATATAAACGAAGTTTATTCATTTTTTTTATTTGAATTTGATTCATCTTTTTAACGGAATAATCACTTAGACGATACCACATTCGCAAATCAGAAAAGCCTTGAACATCCTTCAAATAACCCCAAAATAAGTTTTAAATCAAAATATATATACATGCATAATAACACCATTGCAAATAAATTCATTGCAAATCAAAATAACACCATTGCAATTACACATTCACGCAGAACGGATTTGATTATACAGTGGGACCCAAACTCTTTAACATGAGTCATAAGCTGATTTTTTTTTATAAACCATTGTAAGTACATGCATTACAGGAATTCTAACTCAAATTGCAGGAAGGAAAATTCTAATTGGCGAGTGGGACCATTGGATTTGATTCTGCAGGAATTCTAATTGGCGAGTGGGACCGTTGGATTTGATTCTGCAGGAATTCTAATTGCACATAACACCATAGGATTTGACTCTATAAAAGGACTCAGTGACTAATTTGTTGGGTAAAATCTGACATGAGAATCTGTTTTCTTTCTTTCTTCTCATGAGAATGAATACAACTTGGGGCAAAATAAAAAGATGATGAGAATCTGACATGAGCATGAATACCACTTTGATAGAATTTCTATCAAGCATGAGAATCTGACATGAGCAGGAATAGAATTTCTATAAAGTTGACATGAGTATTAGAATCTGACATGAGCATGATGAATAGAATTTCTATAAAGTTGACATGAGCATGAGAATCTGACATGAGCATAAATAGAAACGAAATAGAGAAAAGAACTCACAAACCTCGTATCAAATCATTCACACAGTATTCTCGATTTTATGCCAACAAATCAAAAAGGAAAAAAAGAAACACAACTCACAGTAAAAAGGTTAAAGAAACAAAGAGACTCACTGTTGTTTTTTTTCTTTCTTCTCCCTTGTCTTTTCCTTTTGTTTTTCTCTCTCTTCCTCCCTCTTTCTTTCTCCCTTCTTGCTCCCTCTTTTTTTTTTTTTTTTTTTTTAAGCCGCGAGAGAAAAAGAAAACCCAAACCCCTATTTAATCCCACTAAAGACAAAACCCTTACCTGTTAGGGTTTTGCTCAAGGTTAGTGACACCCCCTTATTACTTGACGTCACCTCAAATTTAATAAAGTCAAAACTAAATAAAATAATTAATTAATTAAAAATTATTATGTGTTAAAGTAGGGTCGTTACAAACATCATGCTCTGTATAAGATCTAGGAGCCCCAAGTTCCACCTACATAGAATCTCTGCATCATCATCTTCATCATAGCTATCACCCCTCCAAATAAGGGAACCATCTTTGCATCTCTCACACTTTGCCTGTAATAAAGCCTCATCACAGAACTTCACATCTTGGTTGATCACAAACTTCTGCAAGTCAGGGCACCATAATCTATACCCTTTCACATTATCTGGATAACCGAAAAAAAATAGTTTTCCTAGCCCTTACTCCAATTTTGTCTTCCCTGACAAGAAAATATGGTTGACAACCAAATACTTTCAAGTTAGAATAATTTTAAGAAATACCAGACCATGCCTCTATAGGAATTTGAGACTCAATAGCTGATGAAGGAGAGCGGTTAATGAGATAGCATGTCGTGTTTACTGCTTCAGCCCACCATATTCTGCCCAAACCTACATTGGACAACATGCACTGTGCTCTCTCCAATAGGGAACGTTCATCCACTCTGCTACCCCATTTTGTTGTGGTGTCGACTTCACCGTGAAATGTCTTCTAATGTCATGTTCCAAACAAAATTGCTTCAAGGGATCCTCGGTATACTCACCACCATTGTCAGATCTCACTACTTCACCCTTCTGGTTTGTTTCTCAATCATAGCATACCACTTCTTGAAGATATCAGTGACTTCATTTTTATGTTTTACGATATACACCCATACTCTCAGACTGGAATTATCGATAAAAGACACAAAATACCTGAATCCCCCTGGATGCGACTCTAGAGGGTCCCCAAACATCAGTATGGATGTAATCCACAATCGTCGTGGTGCTATGAGTAGCATCACCAAAACTGAAACTGCATTGCTTCCCATATATGCAATGCTCACAAAAGTCCAGTTTTTCCATTTTACCACTGCCAAGCAAGCCCCGCTTGCTGAAAGTCTTTAGTCCACTCTCACCAACATGCCCTAATCACATGTGCCATAATTGTGTGTGGGTCAAGCTCTTCTCATCAACAACTATAGAAACCATAGCTCACATTCAATTACACTGCCTTGAAGGAAATACAAATTTGCATGTCTAACCGCTGTCATAAGCAACTTGTCACCAAAATAAACATTGCAGTACCCATTCTCACCAACATACTTGTAGCCCTGAGCTTCAAGCACCCCAAGAGAAATCAGCTCCTTTAAAAGAGCTGAAACATGACGTACATCGGTAAGCTATCTACAGGACCCATCTAACAACTGGAATTTGACTGTACCAACAACCATTGTCTTTCAAGGCCGAGAGCCACCCATCTTAATTGAACTACCCTTGACCTCATGATAAGTGGTGAACCATTCCCTTACGGGACACATAAGATACAAATCTCCCATTTCCACCATCCAACCGTCATAAAAATAATCATAAGATTTTGCCATCAATGCATGTGCTAAGTCACCCCCGATGAGAATATCTTCTACCATATTTGGTGTCTCAATAACATTCACTACGCCCTTACTTTTATTCTCTTGCTTGTTGTGATTATCCTTCCACTCTGGACAGTCCCTCTTGTAATAACCATTGTGCTTACATTTGTGACATTCAACCTTAGACATATCTCTGCCTTTTGATTGAGATCGGTTCCTTCTATAGTTGTTCTTTTTATTCTAATTTCTTCTCATTGTCACAAAAAGATCATGTGCTTGAATCTCCTCATTCGAAGCATTCTTTTTTAAAGCATTTGCAAGTACAATTTGAACAATATTACTATACACAAATTTTTCCTTCTTCAATGTTGTCATCTTATCAACAAACGGTTCACATTCCAGTAACAAAGAAATTAACAAGAATGGTATCTTCTAACTATCTTCAAATTTAGCTCCCAAGCTAACATAATCTAAGTATAAACATTCAAACTCATTTATGTGATCAGTTATGAGTTTACCTGGCTGCAACCTGAAAGTGAAGAGCTTCTTCTATAGGCACATCACACTCATCTGATTATGTAGATACATAGCCTGAAGCTTATCCCAAATACCCTGAGTCGTCATTTTATCAGTGAAGTTCTAAGCCGCATTGCGAGAAAAAAACAAGCGAATCATATTACATGTCTTCTGATCCATTTTACTCCACTTCTTAATGACCTCAATTGTCGCCTTATCTGATGATGGGTTTTTTTTTCTCATCCAGTGCATCATTTTGATCCAAACTAACCAGAATATCTTTACAATTCATCTACCAAACTTTAAAATTGTTCATCTCATTGAATCGAACAATGTCGAACCCGTGTACTTTCACATAGCCATCATCTCGTGATGAAGAAACCCTTTCAGCCATTTTATTTAACACCTTGAAAGCACAAACACCAACCAACCTGACTCTGATACCATTTGTGGAATAGCTGAAACAATCAACCCAAAGTCAACTGCTGCAAGTAAACTCAACACAAGGCCAAGACCTAGTTGGTGAAAGTGAACTTCTGAAAACTATGCTATGAAACAAGCAAGCAATAAATAATATGCAGAAAAGTAAATATCACACCAAGATTTACATGGTGTTTTGCCTACTCCACGGACGATGACTCTCTTAGATCTCACTACAAGAAAAATGCTCATTAATAGCATTTCAAAAACGCTATGGTAGGATACCATAGCGTTTTATAAAACGCTATGTCTGCTGGAGCTATAATAGATACAGGGTCTATTATAGTGTTTTTATGCTTTTTAAAAACGCTATTGTGAGTTGACTATTTATAGCGTTTCTGAAATGCTATAGTAATAGTATTTATAGCGTTTCTGAAACGCTATAGTAAGTCTATTATAGCATTTTAAAAACGTTGTTGTAAGTTGACTATTTATAGCATTTCTGAAACGCTATAGTAACAGTATTTATAGCATTTCTGAAACGCTATAGTAAGTCTATTATAGCGTTTTAAAAACACTATTGTAAGTTGACTATTTATAGCATTTCTGAAACGCGATAGTAACAATATTTATAGCATTTCTGAAACGCTATAGTAAGTCTATTATAGCGTTTTAAAAATGCTATTGTAAGTTGACTATTTATAGCGTTTCTGAAACGCTATAGTAACTGTATTTATAGCGTTTCTGAAATGCTATTATATGTTACCAATAGCATTTCAGAAACGCTATTGTCTTCTCTCACGTAGCATTTAACAAATGTTATTGTATTAGTTTCTATAGCGTTTCTCAAGGCCCTTTTTTCTATAGCACTCATCAAGTGCTATCAAATGAATTTTTATAACATCTTATAAGTTTTATTTCTAGAAAATAAAAATCTAAATGTGTCAAACTTAAACATTTCCATGAATGGTGCCAAAGTAATGTAATTAATAAGATAATGTATTACATCGAGTCACAAAATCTATCAAATAATAAAGATCAGACTACATTTATTTCAGTTGAATAATAAAGATAATGTATTACATCGAGTCACAATCCTTTCTAGTTTCCAACTTCATTGCTTTGGTTCTCCCCTTCCTTCATTTGTTGATGTTAGTTTTTGTATCATTTTCTCTGAAGATGTCTGTCACAGATGATTTTACAACATCTGAACTAACTAAACTCACCTGCCAAATCTTAATCCTGACTCCATTAGTGGCCCCAGTCAACTTTGCTGAATCTACATGCACATCTGAAACATGAGCTTCTGATTTCCCAGCTCCCAAGCTTCCAATACTGTCTCTCAACCAAAAAAATAAAGTTAGTTAAGTCACAATGAGAAAACTAATTGACTTTCAGTGAAAAAAAAAGCAGGTTAGAGTTAGAAATTCAAACCTGATTCCATGACCTGGTCCACAAGTTATGTCATTGGCTTGAACCTTTTGTGACCCACTTACTATTGAAATATAGTCATCACCTTCAGTCCATAACAAAATTATTGCAAAAGAACAATTAACAACATAACTCTAATTTTATGTTAACAATTCATTTTTTGGCAAGATGTGGGAGTATTATATTACCTGTTCCAATAATACAACCTTTTATCATAATGTTTTGGGTGTCAATGACATGAATTCCATCTGTATTGGGGCTATTCCCTGGTGCACTTACAATGAGATTCAGAGCTTGGACATTCACGCACTTTTGGAAAGCTAGATGCATTTGTTGTGCATCTTTGATCTCAATGTTGCTCACTTTCAAGTTCTGGCAACCAAGGAAGGTCACAGCCTGCTCAAAACAATGCAAAATTAAATTTAAAAAGTTAAAGCCACCAGTTATCTTTAAAAAAAGTTCTAATGATTCATGTTACTATGACATTCAGAAATGATCATCACATACCGTTGGGGCATGAGTGCAAGGCTGCAAGAAAAGCAAACAGAAACAATTGTTAGCTAGACCTTAATTTATTCCTAATTAGCTCAAGACTCAGTTGACATGATCCTTTAAAACGTAGAATGAGAGCAAGCCAAGGTGCAGAGTGAAATGAAACAAATGATATGGAAAACATGAGTTGCTAAGGAATACCATCAACCTTGACAACCACATCATCTGAGATATAAGTTTCTACCAAAAGACCCAGAATTGAATGGGATAGACTAAGGTTCTTATCCTAAAGCCCCAGCCATACAAGTAACAGACATCATAATACTTCCCTTCATTTCCATGCCGTTGAAACCTCTTGTACGGTGCTATAGTCTTATAACCCACGCACCCATAAACATAAACAGCTTTCAAATGCTTTGCAACTATAAAAAAAAAAACTAGAATTCTTACTTGTCAACAAACCAAAAATGAATCTCCAGGGACCACACACCGGCGAACTAAAACTAATTTAATCTTGCCCTGTGAAAATAAACACGGAGTAACACAAAAGGAGACAATTAAGGGACATCCCATCAGATTTACACAAGACAGGAGCCTTTGACTAGAATGTAAAATGTTCCTCGAATTATTAACAGCAAGGAATTAACCATGATAGACAAGTCTCCATACCATCATAGACCTAAGGAACTAGGGGCAATCATCGCTATGAGAAAAAACCAGACGATTCAATTATGCCTTCTAAAAACAACTAGCTGTCATGCAGAACTCTGACATGAATGAAGTTCAGTATTGACAACTTACAGTGATAATATTTTCCAGTAGAGCGAGCATCGATCATGACATTTCCTATCATTTCTGCATATATCTGCAAAACATAAGTCTAATCCATTAAAGTCTACTTCACACTGCATTTCTTAAGCATACGACATACTAATTGAAATACTATGCATTCTCACACTAGAAGAAACACAAAGTGTTATCAACAATGATTGTTATTCACTAAACATTAAGAATAATGTCATTCAGGAATATATCAGACTGAAGTTAAAGAGCCAGTAACTGTCAACAGCTAATAAAAATTGTACAAACTATAAACAATAAAAACTAAAAACAGACAAATCATCAAATAATAAAAACTGAACAAATATGATTCGAGTCAATAAGATGATCACCTTGCATGCTGTATCAAATCCAAAACTTGTTGGAACCTCCTTGCATTTCAGGTCACCATCAATGGTCTTTGGGCATCCAATGACTCGAGTTCTCAAATTTTTACTCCTATTAATCCAACAAATGTACATCATATCAGTGACATAACAGAGAAAGTAAAAAACCAAGTCTAGTTCATGCTGACTGAAATAAACAGAAGCAACGACATAGAAACAAAATTACAAGACAGAGAAATAAAATAGCCTCGCCTTAGCAATCCCCTCCCCTTCATTTTCTGCTAGGGCCTTTGTGTTAGCCTTGAAACTTGTTTTGGCAACACTTACTTCAAATCCCTCCCTCTTTGCCTTTTCCCTCGCTTGTGGTTGTAAAATTTTATGCCAGCTGAGATTGGATGATGAAAACAAATGCACCAAGAAGAATCTTACATTAAGAAATAGATGAGAACCTAAAGAGCACATTTCATAGCAAAAGTTCACAGTTTGACATGGTTGGGGATTGAAGTATTTTCTTCAACTTGTTATCTTGATACCCCCAAAATTATAATTTTAATATTTTTTTCAGGAATGGAAATACTGATAAGTAACAGGATACAGTTCAAAAGTTAAAAATCACCTTGGTATATTCTACCATACAAAAGCTGAATGTATGAGCCCAGTTTTGGAAATTAGATTGCTTGAATAAACTAGTTTATATGTGACCTACTTCATTGCACCCTAGCAAATTAACCAACTATATTCTCTTTCATTTTACTTCTATTTTTGTTTAGATTTCAAAAGAACTTCAAATCATTATTATATAATAATTATAGCTAGATTGTGATCACAATTGTTAACATAAAGAAGTGAAAAACACCTTTGCTAAAGCCTTTGGCAGATAATCGTTGTTTAACTTGGGATCTACACATGAAAATCAGTAAAATGGAGCAAAGGGATAATCATACAAGTCACCATATCCAGGTTGTAGTTAGATTCATAGTTGTGAACATTTTCCCATCACTTCCTTAGCAAACCAAATACAACTTAAATACCGAAAACAGCCCGAAAACTAATTTGTACAGATGAATCTTAATATACTTGCAGACACATGGAATGCATCTTATTGTTCCGCTAAGAATATATTTTATACATGGGGTGTTATTTGTTTTATTTTTATAAATAACTACTTCAGAATATATTGAATACTCTCATTTATTCATATTGAATCCCAAACCAATATACAGGAAGTAGGCAAAGTAAAGAAATTTTCGAAGTTTAAAGTTATTATGACTGGTTCAAGACCAACCCTTCTTTTTTTCCCCTTAAACTATCATTCTCATTCAAGTTTGAAAATAGTAGAGTGAACTATCAATTAGCGTAAGCTTACTCAGGAGCATGATATCCGAAGGTTCCCAAAACTCGAGTCGAATGTAAGCAAGCTGACGAGTAGGGTGACTGCTTCTCCAAGCCCTATTATTCTTCCTGTAGGCAGACAGTATGCATTTCATCATATTTCAGACAGAAAACATACGATCAGAATGGATATGGAGATAAGAATAACAGTTCTCTCATCAATCTATATACTATGAGTTTTGTTAACCTTTTTTAGAAATCCCATACAAAGTGATCAAGCTCTTGTGGTGATTCATCATTGAGGGTAAAATACAGCAAAACAGCTTACAGGTCATAAACCAAAACACAAAGAGAAAAAAAGGGTTGCAGGCTTCCTGCAATAAGAATTACTAGAGCAGACACTGATCCCTGCTTCACGAACAAACTGAAGAGTTTCCAGGAGTTCATCGTATGATCTTGTAGTTATGATGTTAGGGTAATACTCTCTTGAAGTATCAAGGTTATGGTTATAAGCTGTCAACCCTGCTTCTTGAGTTCCAAGGCTAGCAGTTTATCTAGCATTCCTAAAGTGCAGCACACCTCCATGCCCATACCTCTGTGAGAATTATTATTCAAAGGGTTGGTAAGTAACAAATTATGAAGGGCAAAAGATTAAACAATTAGAAATATACTACTTTATGTAGTCCATGGGCGGGATAACATTATTTGTTAACATACAAAAGAGCAACATTATTTCTAGATCTATGCAATCTTAGCACTTGAACATGTCAATTGGATGTTAGAGAAAATTTATGACACCTAGGGTAACAACAGCTCAAGA
The DNA here is from genome assembly GCA_963556465.1 of Berberis vulgaris. Taxonomy (NCBI): domain Eukaryota; kingdom Viridiplantae; phylum Streptophyta; class Magnoliopsida; order Ranunculales; family Berberidaceae; genus Berberis; species Berberis vulgaris. The sequence continues at coordinate 79,822,458 of OY747127.1, forward strand.
CATGAAAGTCGATAACCTCATGTTTAAAAAGATATTTCTCTCAGGGAGAAATTCCCATCATTGATCAATTAATAAAAACCATTTCAAAATGGCATGGGTACATGGATATTGGACACAGGTGACAAAAAACTCACCAATACAAGTTCTCTTGAGGGATTCAGATATTATCAAACAATGAAAAACAAAAACTCCTTAGTCAAAGAACACGCAAAAACTCCTACTTGCAACTCTAGATGATTCAAGGGAAGGACATCTTGCACAGTCAAGTAATAATTAATAAATATACAAGGCCTGAAATAGTCACACTCATCAAATATTCTCATAATGTTAAATTAGTATGCATGCTTAACTCTGATACATATTGGTTCATATACATAGTGCTATTGCATACCTTGATCAGACTTTGACACTAACTCGTGTTAACCACAACTAGGGGAAGAGAGATTGGCAATTTTACCTGACATTGGCCGGAAGATAAGTTGCAGGATTGATTCGACACTGTAAATAGAGATGCCCAGTAGTGCAAATGAATATTGTTGCTTCTTGAAAAGTAGCATACCGATTGGCTGTCACAAGAGAACGTAGCATGGGAGATTGGAGAATAAGAGCTCTGAGGCACCCACTATACACACACACACACCAAAAAAAAGTAATAAATAAGTGAAACTGTCGGAAGACTGCCAAGTGTTATATTCCCTGATACTTGCACTCAAATGAAAGCACCTGCTTTACACATTCTAATCTTGTCGTTTCATATATAGCAAGCTGAGTTTCTTGCACAACCAAGACATGTATTTGATCATGATGAATTGTACACGAGTATTTGAGTGTGCTGATGGTGTCCTTCCAAAATGGTATTTGCAAAAATCTGCTCCTCCACCTCTCCCATGTGTCAAAACTCCACACACGTAGCTGCAATAAAAACCATCAATAGATCAAGATTAAACAGTGGAATGGGTTTACAAGCAGAATGAGAAGTTTAAGTTTTAACAGAGAATATTAACCAAAATACACAGTGTAGATACAAAATACATATGATAAAAGACAAACCTGAGCATCTGCACCAAAAGTCAGCCTATACTCTACGAATTAACATCTAGGTTCACACACACTAATGAGCACTATTCATTACAATTAAACCAACTAAAACGTGACGACTGACTTGGTTTCCAAACAAAAAAAATGCACGATTTTGAGTCACAAGCACTGAGTTATGGTCACGGTTAGACTATGCAATTAGGATTGCAAGCATTGTTATGTAGTAGTACAGGAGTGAAATGCATAAGAACAGTTGAAAATATCATGTTGTTCGATTTCCTGGAAATAAAATCAACAATTTAAGATACATTGTTAGATCTAATGTTATATTGAAGCCACAACGATCGACATTATGTTGGTTCATTAATTTCAGTTAACCTAGACTCCAGCAAGTTCTTGGCCTCCCCATTCTAGCAAAATCAATGCATTGTGATTCTATCATCAACAGAAAGATGCTTACTTATCACCAAAATAATGATGCAGGTGATAAAAATCAACAAGAGTCAAGTACCTCAACAAAATCAGGTTCCAGGTAATCTACCTCAATGTGTTCATTGCCGCCCAGTATGTTTAATTATTGCAATTGTCAGAAGGCATCAAAATGATTATTTATTCGAAGCCTATGAGAGTGTTTTCCATGTGAAACTCACCTTTTAAGGTTTTCTTGAAAGATTATCAACATCACCTAGTTACAAAGTTTCATACAAATTTATCTTATAGTACTAAGAAAGATATGTTAAGCTCCTCATAGGGATTTTATAAGTGATAACTACTGGAATTTCTTAAAACAGTGATGCTCGTAAATGTTTAGAGAAATCAGCAAAGTAGTATAAGATTAACAATGTTTGCAAATACAGTACATCCATACATTTTCATAAATGCTTTGAACCAGAGATATGGACTATTGCACAGTATAGCGAGTCTTGCCAAAATATTAATTGAAATTGTAGATAGGACTGCTGCACGGTATAGTGAGTTTGCCAAAATATGAAAGAAATGGAATATTGCCACTTAAATTCTTCTTAAAAAAAGTACAGTATATAATATGATAAATTTCCATTTGGGTTTGTCAACTTCAATAACTATTTTGCTAAATGCAGAGTAGATATTAGATGAAGGACAGAGAACTTGTCTAAGAAAGATACTAACCCGTATGTTCCCATCACCCGAGTGGTCATGTAACTGTTTTCAAAATATAATAGTTTTGCAAGTCCAAAATCAGACACCTTAGGATTCCATTGTCGATCTAATAAAATGTTGCTGGGCTTTACATCTCGATGGACAACCTTTGGTTCCAAACCCTCATAAAGGTAGGCCAAACTACAAAAACATGGTTAGTTGTAAATATTTGCCTAATACTTGTGTCGATATACAACTATAACATACGAAATTTAGGAAATTTTTGTTGTACCCTTTAGTTGTTCCAAGGATAATGTTCATTCTAATTTCCCATGTGAGAGGGTTGACATAGCCTACATCACCATGGAGCCATTGGTCAACATTACCGTTGTCTACATACTCATACATGAGTATTCTGATCAATAAAACCAGATGGAGTAAAAATGTTGAAATTTAACCACCCTCAAACCGAAAGTATAAAATCAAGATGAGTAAACCTCCTAACTTATACAAAGAACAATTATTAACAGAAAAATGAATTGAAGTGGTACCTGTAAGCTCCCTCGACACAGTCCCCTAGTAACCTCACCAAATTCCTATGTCTAACACGTCCAATTGCTTCAACTTCTACTTTGAACTCCTTCTCAGCTTTCCCTCTGAAAAATCATTAATTTCATTACCAAGGGAGTAGAAAGTGGAGAAAATCTACATTGATTTCTAGTTCAAAATGTAAATGAACAGGACAGTGTTTTCTATTGCCCATTTGGAAAATCAAATAAAGAATACAATAGGAACTAATAGAGTTACTAAAATCAAGACCAAGCATGTAACTCCAGCAGAATTGTCATTCCACCAATCAACACTCCAATTGAAGTTTGTTTTTGAAAAATGGAAGTTTTTTGAACTTGATGGCTAACTAAGTCTAATATGTCTGAACAACGCAACAGAAATGGAAATTTTTGTGAACTTGTCAAAAAAATGGGGCACCAAAGTAGAAGTTTCGTAGTCTAACATCAAAGCTTCCAGTTGGATTTGAAAATTATCTAATTTAAAGCTTGTTGATTTAGTACTCAAAACATGCCTTACCAACATAACAACAAAGGCAAAATTGAAAAACCTTCCTTTTATTCCTAATAGTTAATACTGAGCATATCTATCCATTAATTTATCCCATTTGTTTCCAACTAGGTTTCTGTAATTCATCTTGAATGAATGATTAATTCATCCCACATTTGTTTCCAATTATGTCTGTAATTAATCTTGAATGAAAGTCTCTTGCAAATTATGACCTTGAAAACATAAATTCAATCTTTACAAAACACACCAAAATTTGATAAATGTGTACCTGTTATTGAGCAAATTCTTCACTGCCACCAGCGTATTATCCTGCATAACTCCGCGATAAACAATCCCATACCCACCTTCCCCAATCACATTCTCATCTGCCAATCCATTAGTAGCAGCTTCAAGCTCTCTCAAAGTGTACCAATGCCCCCACCCCAAATGCAAAACTTCTCGTGGACCTGCGGCCATGGAAGCCAAATCCGTCGCATTTGTCGACCTACTTTCCCCACTGGAGTGCCTATCAGAAACACCACCCTGTGCTCCACCTTCCCCATATCGATCTGGATCTCTGGCACCACAGCTGGAGCTGGCCTCTGCTGCTGCTGCTTTTGTTGATGATGAGCTGAAGAAATTTCTTGGATTTCTTTCGACACATTTGGTGATGGGTCTCTCGCCGACACCCTCTTCTTCTTCGAGCTCATCGATTCATTCAAAGAGGACCTTTTGCATAGAGATGTGATGCAGAAGAAGAGTGTGAACAGAACCAGCACTATAAACGCTTCCACACAAACCCCAATTACTGCCCACAATGGTAAACCGAAGATCAAAGTTTTGATCACAAAGAACTCGTCCCAAACACTTGAAGTTGAAGAAGAGTAAATGATTTGGTCTGAGACTCTCTCAAAATTGATCTCTTTCGATGTTAAACTCTCTCAAAATCGATCTCTTCCTAGGTCAAACTCTTCCGTTCTTGTACGTAAAACCAGAGATTTGAGCGACCACGGGGAGGAGGAGAATTGTAGCAAAGGGAGAGAGGAGAAGGATTGGAGCAACTGAGTTAAATTTTTTTAGATTTTAAGTTTTAGGTTTGGGGGAGAGAAGAAGAATCGCGCTGGTCAATATTTTTGGGTAAGCGTTCTTGCCTTTTAAAATCCCGCCAAATATTTTATAGCGTTTTTAGATTTCAGTATTAACTAAAACTGACTTTTCATTGCAAAAGTGTAAAGAACTTTATTGTCCAATGCTATAAAAAATGACTTGTGGTGTAGTGTCTTATTGATATGTGAAACAAAAATAAAGATTACAACGTTATCAAACAACGATCCTTGAGATTATCCAATCTCAAGCCAACAATACCACCAAGCAACAAGAGTTTCTCTTCAATCTTCCTCCCTTCACTCCTCCCTACTATAAAAGTAGAACCCAAAAGGAATCCTAAATATTTGGCTAAACTACGCAGTCGTATAGTTTGAAGAGTTTAAGGAAATTTTATTTCCTTGTGATGATGTATTGAATGATGAAGGGATAAATGAGCGGTGTAAATTTGATGTAGTTTTATGCTCTTATTTTTAGTGATAATGTTCGGGAATCCTCAAAACCCCAACTTTCTTTAAAAAAGGGGGGGGTGAAAGAAAACAATAGTGCAAGAGTTGGATACGTAATTGGAGACAATGAACTCGAGTAATTTGATATCTGTGAGAGTAGTTTTCTCTAGCTCAAATTCTTTTGTAATTGAAGATCCATGCATGATTGCATTATTGAATGTCTACATGCCTGATTTTGCAAGAGCATCCACGATGACATCCATCTGTAATATCTCCATCAACCCAGAATTCTACATCATTTTTTTTTGCACACAGTAGCTGTGTAAATAGCACAATTTAAAGCGATTTGACTATTACACTATTAGTAGATGGCTTTTTTTAAAAGGTTTAAACAATGATGGAGCCAAGTTATTTTTGTTGAAGGGAGAGTGATAAGTCATAGTTAATTAATGATAATGAATAATAATTAATTAAATTTTTTTTTTTTATCAAATTGGGATGTTGACCCATTTTATTCATTTAAAAATCAAACGCCCGAAGGCTACATGACTGACCCTATAGGGTTAACTAAAAAGCCGAAAAAAACTCTCAAAAAAGATAGGATTCACCAATACAAGCCTAGACTAAACAAACTCAGTCTTTGTACCTTTTGTTTTCTTTCCTAGTTCTATTGGATTTTCGGGGACAAATGTTGATATCTTTGGTGTGGCGCCTCTTATTCATCTTTCCGTCTGACATAGCCCCTAACTCCAAATCATTGTTCGCTGCCTGAGGACCAAGCTCAGATTCTGAGTTGACTTCATCACTATCCTCACTAGTACTTTCGAGTGCATCGAGATTCAATTTCGGCAGTCGAAGTAGCCTATTCTCTTTGTGCAAAGATATAGCCTTATTCAAGTTGTCTCCTACTCTTTTATATTCTGGGGAAGTTTTGATAACATATTTGTCAAAGTGTCTCTTTAACCTGAGCAAGGACTGAAACTCATCATTCGAGGGTTCCTACACTTGCTGACCCTGCATAGCATCCCCTAGCTCTGTGCTAGTAGCACCGAGGTGCCCCCCAGATGAGTAACTGAAACCAATTGTGCCGACTGAATTCCAACATCACCGGGTTCAATATGATGTTCTCCAATTGGCCTAGAACTACTAACTGCGAGCACTGGAAAGGACCCTGCATTTTCTGCTCTGAGTGGTGTCTGCACTGATCGTAAATCTGCAGATGCAATCGAAACCTGGACTGTCTGAGGCAAGATCACGGCTCCTGGACTGGGGCAGGGCGCTGTCTTGGATGAACCAAACCTGTTTGACGGCAGGGTGCTGTCCGGGACGAGCCAACGTCCCCTGTTGGGATGCAGGGCGCTGTCTAGGACGAGACAACGTCCCCTGTATTGATGCTGGGTGCTGGCTGGGGAGAAAACTCGACCCCTGTTTTGGTGCATTCAATCGCTTTTTCAATCTCAACAGCTGTGTACCCCGCCTCAAAAAGTCCTTCCTCCGTTGTTTCTGGCTCTACCATGTCACTGACTAGATCCTTCGCCTTACAAGGCAATTGATTATTCATTAGATTACTCTCGTCTTCAACTATGTTCTCCGTAAGTGACTCGAATTTGTTTGACGACATGACATTCCCCGAATCTTTGACCATCGGCCTCTCAGCACCAACTCCCTCCCGGATTTCCTCACCCTGATTATTCTTTACACCACTAGTGCCAGCTTCTGGCTTTGAAACTTTATTTTTTTAACCACTGGGACATATTGTTGCTTGAGGACTTTAGCTTCCACCTTTTGTTTCTCAGTCTTCTCTTCTTTCACCAAGTTGGGTGTTCTCACGTTGCCCTTATGACCTAATTTTTTCTGCAATAATCCTCCTGGTGTCCTAGCAATGAGCAATAATCACAATATTTGAAACTCGGGTATTCAATCTTTTGCCAAAAGCCCCTAATGTTAGATCTATCTATCCAAATTCTACTCGGTAACTTTTCCGCCAAAGTCATTTCCACGCAAACACGGGCATAACCCGGGCATGAAAGACATCGAGTATGATCATCCATGCACAAAAAGACACCAAAAGAGTTCACAATTACTTTCAAAATAGGGGGATGAAATAAATGCAAAGGCAAGTTAGGCAACTCTACCCATAGCGGAACCGATATCGGATCTGCTATCAGACTGAAACCATCATGCCAGCGGAAAGCTTTAAATCGGACTCCCCGAATCAAGAAATAGTCCATTGCCAAGACTTTCTTTGCTTCCGCCTCAGATTGAAGCCGGACAAGAACGTGACGTTGGTCTAGCAAACCTAGCGAGAAATCGCCTAGGATCCCCCAAGTTCGATGTATCGAATCTCTAATATCTTCCAATGTTGGTCTGTAGCTAGAGAACTTTAAGACTATCACGTGTTTTTCCATGAAAGCTTCCCGACGTGTTTCATCAGATGCCGTAAGCCCAATGGCTAGCTCTCCTTCTTTACGGAATCTAGTCCCCTCGACAATTGTTTCTTTAACCTCATCAACCAGTATTGGTAGCGACTGTTGGTTCTAAATCCTTTCCTCTACAATTCTTCTGAAAGTGAATGAAGCCAGGCAGAGAGCAGCCGGTCGATCAAAATCCAGGCAGACTGTCGATCGAGAGAGACGGCCTGGACTGGTCGATCTAAATCCTGGCAAAGTGCAGCCGGTCGATCTAGCGGCGGCCGGTCGATCGAGCGGCCTGGATTGTGGCGGCGGCTGCTGTTTTGTAAACCCTAGAAGAGCTTCATCGCTTGCTCTTCTCCACCCTAGCGTCGGCCAGACAGGCGGCGGCCGGTCGATCTAGCGGCCTGGATTGTGGCGGCGGTTGTTGTTTTGTAAACCCTAGCAGAGCCTCCTTTTCAACTATCGCTTATTTGTGTATAATAATTATTTACTTTAACATATTAATGATAATGCATATTTAGACCCGTGCTTGAGTTTAAAAGTGGATGATCCACATCAGTGTTGGTAATCATGTACATTAACCAGGGATCTGGATTGATTGTGCCATGCACCACATCACTTTCATTGATTTTCTTGCTTCTACCAGCGAGCCTTCATCTTTTTTTTTTCTTTTTTTTTATTTATTGTTGTTGTTATAAAATAATAACAATAAATAAATAAATGTATGTATAGCATTTGCAGTGGATCCTGCAACGCAGAGACGACGATGAGGCATGCCTGCTGGTTGCTTGTTAAGAGAATCTCCAGTAAAAGTGGACGTGGTGCAAATATTGGTGATTTCCACAAAAAGCAAGATAGTGGATGGTGGAAAACCGACATTTACATGTAAATGATGGATGCAAAGGTGGTGCATGCCCCAGGGCACTAGATGGTCTTCTCACTTCCGGTGAGGATAATATGTCTAATTCACTCATGATTGCACAGATACTCCATTAACAATTTGAAATTTGAAATTTCTAATGGGTTCCATTACTCTATTAACTGGTAGAATTTTGAGAACAGAAATAACACAACTGAAAAAGGAATAAAATTTAGAAAGCCTTACATCTGGGCTTAAGAGCATCTCCAAAGGATGAGCCAAGGCATTAGGAAAGCCAACAAAGATATTGGATATGACAATTAAAACTCCATTCTCAGTTACATTTTGGTTATATATGTTGTGTGAACCAAGGTAAAAATAAATAAATAAATAAATAAATATTTAAAGTTGTTTTGAGTTTGGTCCTCACTAGTCACTACACCATATTGGCATTTTTGTAACAACCCTCAAAATAGTATCACTTTTGAAGTGTAACAATTTTACACATTTTCACAAACAAAATGATACAATAATAGTATCACCATGAAGAGTATGATTATAAAAGTGATACTATTCATGGTGATCCAACTTATTGTATCATTTTTTTGTGTTACTGTTTTTCATTTTTTTGACTAAATTTAGTTTTGATTTGAAATTGTTTGGTGAATTGTAACATCTCAAAAGTGATACTGTTTTTAGAGTTGTTACAAAAGTGTCAATTTGGTGTAGTGAGTTTACGTCTAATAGAGCCCGACCCTCATTTTAAAAATTATTTGAATTTAACTCTCACTAGTTTATGTCTAATAGAGACAGTCAATGCTAATTAAATACATTTCTCTTAACTAATTAAAATCCTATAAAACCCACAAATATCCTTGACTTAAATGACACATGCAAGTCACATGCTAAGTCCAAAATCCATCCAATGGTTGATGATTACTGGACATATCAAAAGGAGATCCAATGGTCTCCTCTCATCTCCTTCACCCCATCTGTCCTGAGCACTTTCTTTATGCAACACGAGATCCACCAAGTAGAGCAGCGGGCAACGAGAGGGACAAAGACACAGAAGACCCAAACCATAAATGGTGGTAGCTTTAACTTAAAAGGTCTTGGAGTCACGAATAGACTCACCAGATTTCTTAGCTTCCCTCAATACTCTCTCATCCTTCTACACAGACAACACACTTCAATCTTGAAGGAACCTCAGATCCACCATCGAAAAGCGAGTTCTAGCAATCAATCAAGAGTTTCTTCAAGTTTCTCATGGAAATCGGTAATCTGAAACCAAAAGCAAAAACCGAGATGAAGAACGAAGAGCTCTTCAAAGCAGCAGAGAAAGGAGAGTCTTCACTGTTCAAATCTCTATTTGAATCACAACTCCACAAAGCTCTCTCACTCCTTGATGAAGATGGTCATTTTTTCCCTCACGTCCCCGCCTCATCAGATCAACTTGAGGTTGTGAATGTGATATTAGCCGATGATGCATCGCTGAGCATTATAAATAAGATCGATGAAGAGGGTTGGGCGCCAATTCATTATGCGGCTAGTATTGGAAATGTTGACATGGTCGAAGCTTTGCTAAATAGAGGAGCTGATGTTATTAGTGGAAATAATGTGTGAATATCTTTGTGATTATTATGTAAATATTCCTTAGGCTAGGCTATGTTAAGATGAGTTGTATGATTGAATCACTTTCCTAACTTAGCTTATTTGCTACCTAGTTTAGCTTTGCTATTTATATAAATCTTCTAGCTGTACAAGGAAAGATAGAATTAGCTTTGTATATATCCCAAGGCTACGGCCAAAATTAATGCGAAGAAAAATCATTTACACAAAACTCTATATGGTATCAGAACCTGTCAAGAACAGGAGATCTAGTACCAACCGACGACCATATTTTTTTTTCAATCGTTCTCCAGCGATTGAAACCTTCGACCTTCAAACACGAACTCCGACTATCGACACCTCATCATGGGTGACGACAAGACCACAAAACCCCTCGACTCCACATCTCCATATTACCTCCATCCCTCCGACGGACCACAAATCACAATCTGTCCAATTGTGTTACGTGGTGAGAACTACAATGAATGGGTTCGTTCGATGCATAATAATTTTCGTGCAAAGAACAAGCTAGGCTTCCTTGATGGAACCATAGCCAAGCCGACGAAAGGAACTCCAGAAGAGTCCTTATGGGTGACGAGTAATTCCACACTCGTGGGATGGATTCATAATACCCTTGATCCAGTCCTACGTTCATCCGTCCCTCAACCTGACGATGTGAAAGACATGTGGGATGATATTCGAAAACGTTTCTCGATAGGAAACGGTCCAATAATCCATGAGTTGAATACACTTTTGAGTGATTGCAAGCAGCGCAGCCACCCGGTGGTGAATTACTACAACGAATTGCGGAAGATATGGGATGAACTTGCGGGATATTCTACTGTCCCGACATGTACTTGTGTCACTGCTACTGAATTTGCTAAAGACAAGGAGAATGAAAAGGTACATGATTTTCTTGTTGGTTTGGATTCTACTCTTTATGGCAATGCTGTTTCAAATATTTTGATGATGGAACCTTTGCCAAGCTTAAACACGATCTTTGCTAAAATCGTGACTGAAGAACGTCACCAAACTGTTGTTCGAGCCCATGAAACGAAATCTGATGTTGTCGATTTCGCGGCGCAAGGGGCTGCTAGGGGGCGGAATCTTGCTCGTGGTAGTTAGCGTCCTCGAACCAATGGCGTCTGCTCTCATTGCGCCAAACCTGGACATGGCCAAGAAAATTGTTTTCAACTGATTGGGTTCCCAGATTGGTGGTATTCCGAAAACCGCACCAATGGAGGGCAAGGTAGAGGCGGAGGCAGGTATGGACGAGGGGGAGGAAGGAGTGGAGGTAGAGGCGGCCGTGGGCAGGTAGCACACGCAGCAGCCACCTCGAAGCCTGCTGCCAGTACAGGCTATGCTCAGGCACCCGTACAGGAGTCAGATCGTAGCGGCATTCCCGGTCTCTCGAATGATCAGTGGGCTACACTTGTGAACATGCTCAACACTTCAAAAGGGTAGTCTTCTTCGACCGAAAAGTTGAGTGGTAAGTTTGATTTTCCCGATCAATGGATCATCGATACCGGATGCTCGAACCACATGACTGGTAATGCTAGATTATTTAGCAAATTGATTGATGTTTCTCCTACTTCTATTGGGCTGCCTAATGGAAAACAAACCATCGCTACTAAGGAAGGCACGATAACTTTGAGCAAAAATATGGTGCTAAATAATGTATTATATGTTCCAGATCTTACTTGTAATTTGTTGTCGGTGTCTCACTTGCTTGCCGATTTACATTATTCTGTCACTTTTACTGATAAGCTTTGCATCATACAGGACCGCACTTTGAGGACTCTGATTGGAGCAGGTGAACAATGTGACGGGGTTTAGTGTTTTCAGCCTCTGTGACAACTTTGGGCTTATCAAGCAACTGTGAGGGACAAACGAGAATTGTGGCATCAAAAGCTGGGATACCCCCCTCGGAAAGTAGAATTTCTTTTGCCTGATATTATTAGGAGTAATGGAAATAAGGATGTTAGTGTTGTCCATGAACCTTGTGATATTTTTTTAAGAGCCAAGCAAACTAGAAGCATGTTTCCTTTGAGTAATAATAAAGCCAAAGATGTTTTTGATCTAATCCATTGTGATATATGGGGTGCGTATACTTTGCCTGCTAGTTGTGGTGCTCATTATTTTTTAACCATTGTTGATGACTGTTCTCGAGCCGTATGGGTTTATTTGATGTTTGTAAAATCTGAGGTGCCTCAACTTATTAAGGATTTTTGTAGAATGGTTAAAACCCAATTTGATAAGCATGTTAAAATTCTAAGAAGTGATAACGGAAAGGAATTTACATGACTTTATCGGTTTTATGCTGACAATGGTATTATTCATCAAACCTCTTCTGTCGACACTCCACAACAAAATGGGAGGGTAGAACGTAAACATAGGCATATTCTTAATGTGGCTCGGGCATTACTTTTTCAAGCTAATCTTCTCATTTCTTTTTGGGGGGAGAGTATAATGACGGCTGCCTATGTAATAAACCGAACCCCTACCCCATTGCTCAATGAAAAAACACCTCACAAAATTCTCTTTGGTTCACCTCCTAAGTATGATGCCCTTCGTGTATTCGGTTGTCTTTGTTTTGTCAAAAATCAACCTCATGTGAAGGATAAGTTTGGTACTCGCTCTCGTCGATGTGTATTTGTGGGGTATCCATTTGGTAAAAAGGGGTGGCGTTTGTATGACTTAGAGAAAAATGTGTTCTTTATATCTCGAGATGTTGTTTTTTGTGAAAAACAATTCCCTTTTGCTAGTGAAATCAATTTGAATAATACTGATGATGTGTTTGACAATGAGGAGTATTATGACACTGTGACTTATTTTGAGGATACTCCCTTAGCAAGGGGGAGTGAGGAGCACTCGGTTGTGGCAGGAGAAATTGATGGCGGGGCTGAGGCGGTTGAGCAGCCCGTCAGATTACCGGCGCCTGGTGGCGGGGCTGTGGAGGTTGTGCAGCACGTCACACCACCTGCGGGTGGCGACTTGGAGGTTGTCCAGCAGCGTGGTGTTGGTGCAACTTCGAATAATGGGGAGGTTGTGATTAATGAAGCAAATGTTCCGCAAGAAACTGGTCGAGGTCATCGAATAAAGAAACCTTCTAGTAAACTCCAGGGCTTCATCACCAACACTGTTCGAGTTATAAACCCTGTCACATCACCTACAACTGCTCCGTCAAAGTCCTCAGGTACTCCTTTTCCCATTGCTTATTATGTAAATTGTGATAAGTTTTTTGTGAGACACACCCATTTTTTGGCAGCAATTACTGTAGGCACTGAACCCACATCCTTTAAAGAAGCTGTTAAGGACCCTGGTTGGCGGAAAGCAATGCAAGAAGAAATAGATGCCCTTGAGAAAAACGGAACTTGGACTTTAGAGGACCTTCCACCCAGGAAGAGGGCAATCGGGTGTAAGTGGGTCTATAAAGTCAAGTATCGATCTGATGGTACGGTTGAACGATTAAAGGGGCACCTAGTAGTGTACGGGAATCGGCAAGTTGCAGGACTTTACTTCAATGAAACATTTGCCTTTGTAGCTAAAATGGTCACGGTTCAAACATTTTTGGCTATAGCGGTGGCAAGAAAGTCGGAACTGCACCAGATGGATGTGCATAACGCCTTTCTACATGGAGATCTTGATGAGGAGGTATATATGCAACTACCTCCTGGCTTTAATTCTGCTACTTCGGGTAAGGTGTGTCGATTACGTAAGTCATTGTATGGACTCCGACAAGCGCCTCGGAATTGGTTTGCTAAGCTCTCGACTACTTTGAAGGATATTGGTTTTAAACGATCTTATGTTGATTACTCATTGTTTAGTTATTCCAAGGGTGATGTTGCTTTACATGTTCTTGTGTATGTGGATGACATTACAATCACAGGTTCAGCTTCTTTGGCAATCAAAAAATTCAATCAACAACTAAGTGAGAGATTTCATATGAAAGACTTGGGTGTTCTCAAGTATTTTCTCGGCATTGAAGTAGCACGTGGGAAGGACGGTTTGTTTCTTTCACAACGCAAATATGTTCTTGACATTGTAAGTGAGGCCGGATTACTTGGAGCACGCCCTGCTTCTACACCCATGGAATAAAACCACCATCTTGCCACCACCAATGGCGCCGTCTTTGATGATCCAGAGAAGTACAGGCAACTTGTAGGGCGCCTAATCTACTTGACGATTACACGGCCTGAATTGTGTTACTCCGTACATATATTGGCTCAGTTTATGGGTGATCCTCGTGTTGAACATTGGGACGCAGCTTTGAGAGTTCTGCGGTATTTGAAAGGTTGTCCTGGACAGGGTATTTTGCTGCGCGGGGAGAGTAATTTTCAACTCTATGCCTTCTATGATAGTGACTGGGCAAGTTGCCCTATGACTCGGAGATCATTGACTGGTTACTTTGTTTTATTAGGCTCTTCTCCTGTCTCTTGGAAAACGAAAAAACAACCAACTGTTTCCCGATCTTCTGCGGAGACCGAGTATAGGTCTATGGCCACTACTACATGTGAGTTAAAGTGGTTGAAATCCCTTTTGGCTTGTTTTGGGATACAACATGTGCGTCCCATGCGATTGCTTTGTGATAGTCAAGCTGCTCTCTATATAGCGGCTAATCCGATTTTTCATGAAAGAACGAAACATATAGAAATGGATTGTCACTTTGTTCCTGATGCCTTGCAAGATGGAACAATTTCTACGTCTTATTCTGTAAATATTCCCTGGGCTAGGCTATGTTAAGATGAGTTGTATGATTGAAATACTTTCCTAACTTAGCTTATTTGCCACCTAGTTTAGCTTTGCTATTTATGTAAATCTTCTAGTTGTACAAAGAAATATAGAATTAGCTTTGTATATATCCCAAGGCTACGGCCAAAATTAATGCGAAGAAAAATCATTTACACAAAACTCTATAGATGTCAATTTGAAAAGCAGTGGTGGTCATGTAGCTCTTCATTATGTTGCCAGCAAGGGATGCGTGAAGATGGTTGAAACCTTGATTTCTCATGGTACAACTTTGTAAGCTTTTAATCGAGGAGGGAACGAAGGTTGATGTTGTTGATGAAGCCTGTGAAACACCCTTAATGATTCCAGTAATATGTCTTAACAAAGAGGTAGCCTTCCTCCTAATACGACATGGAGCAGATGTTGACATTGAAAACAATGAAGGATATATTGTACTTGGTCGAGCTTCTGCTGATTTAAGACCACTACTGATTGATGCTGCAAAGGCCATGCAAGAGGGTTAAAGTTTGGACAAAACTTAGTAAAAGAAATAGTTGTGAATGAGGTAGTGTGTATTAGATAATCATGAAGAATTTTATTATCTTACCAAACTAGTTTTCAACTGCTGAGGAATTTTAGTATCTTACCAAACTAGTTTTCAACTCTATCAGGTTACATTGGATACCCTTCACATGTGTCATGTAAATCACCTATGTGACTTGAGATGGAAATGAATTAAAACTTGTTTGGTTGAATCAGTAAATTTTTTTGCAAATGCTCCACCAAGGTATTGATATTTGAATTTAATCTGGAAAAACACCATCAAAGAAGAACACCATCAGGATTAATCGTACCTTTCCACTTTATCCATACCATGGTACTATTGTACTTCTTTCACCGTCTTCATTGTGAGTCATCCCGCCAATTTTATGTTTTCTTCTTCTTCTTCTTGCATAGTGGCATTTGTAGTTTTTTTTTCTGATTGTCATTACTAAGCATGTGACTTGCACATGCCATTTAAGTCAAGGGTATTTATGGGTTTTATGGGATTTTAAACAGTTAAGGGAAGTCAACATATTTGGCTAGTATTGACCGAGACAGTCAATGTGAGTTTGAGGGTTAAACTCAATTAGTTTTTAGAATGAGGGTCAGACTCTATTACACATCAACTGGTGAGGGTCAAACTCAAAAAAAAACCTTTAAAAATTACTTTATTTTATTTTATGAAAGCATAAAGCATAACTTATATAGATGTTAATAATGTTGCACACAATGTTGGTGTCCAGTAGTAATAGCTAGATAGTGAGTCACACAATGTTTGTGTCCATGTGTGATTCTTGTAAGATAGAGTGTAATATCCTTGAATCTCCTAGAAGAAGACATGTCCACCATTGTCGAGTCTGAATTTGAATCAAAGTTGCCTCCGCCATATGACATTTTGCCATTGTACTGTCAAGAACTTTGCTAGCAATAGGATCCGCTACCCGAGCAAGCACATGTCCATGTAAAGTAGTTGCAAAAACCCCTAATTTTCCTTGTTGTGAGAGGCAAAAAAACTGGCATCATAGGTGACTAAGATAGTATCTGGGTCGAGGATGTCAGGAAGGGGATTAGCAAGAAGAGATCGAGTATTAAGGCTATGATTTCTGACTATGAAGAGTTGGGCTTGGATCAGTTGATTGTGGCTAGTAATGGTTTCCTTGACAGGGTTCGGAAGAGGCCGGGATGGGTGAGATCCTATTGTCTGAGGGATCATGTCGAGAATCATTAATGGCTTATTCAATAATCGAGTGGACAGAGAGCGGTTGTGTAACTTGGGTAGAAGTGTGGTTCGTCAAACTACTAGGAGTGCAAAACCATTGTTTGTGCCACGCATTCCAGATAAGATTAAAAGCAATGAGGAAAATGTGGCTTCAAATTTGGATTTTCTGAAAATGCAGTCATTTCAGAGTTGCCAAATGGTTTTGAGAACAGCCGTAAACTGAGATAGCATGGCTTCTCTAGTAGTGGGGTGGGCCTTGACTGTATCTCAGATAAAGTTGAGGAGAATAATGATGGTGGGACTCCCAAAGTTTTCATTGAGTCAATCTATGGGAATAAGATAAACTAGTCATATAAGATTGATAATCGTGCATCTAAAAAAGACATGAACTACATCCTTGGTGTGATTATTGCAGAAAATGCAGGTGTCCTCAATGGGGGTGTGAAGTTTGACTATTTTGGTCATGGTGGGGAGTATGTCTTGACCAATTTTCTAGATAAGGAACAAGGCCGAAGGAGGAGCCTTGATTCTCCACATCTCTCAGAGAATTTTTTTATCCGGGGAAGAAGAATGAGAAAAAAAGGTAGAACCTTCAGAAAGGTCAGATAAGAAGGCTTTCGTTGCACTTTTGACCGAAAATGTGTCATTTTTATCAAAGGTCCAGATCAATTGGTACGGGTGATCCGATGTGCGAATCAGGATATCTTGGATATCTAAGGCCACAGGCTCCGGAAAAAGAACATTAAGCAATTCGATATTCCAAATGGATTGTTGGCCTGGATGAGAAATCCAAATGTCACAAATAGAAAGGGGCCAATTGGGAATTTCCATATCAGGAAAACATTTTACAAGAATGAATCCTGATTTAACCCAGCAATCATACCAAAGATTTGTTGTGGTACCCGATCGAATTTGCCATAGGACATGGCATTTCATTTTTGCCAGGGCAGAAATATTGCCCATCCAGCTAAAGGAAGCTAGATAAGGGGCTTTGAAAAGTTGGAGTAGGCTCTTATTATTGAAATAAAGAGCTTCGAGTTGAAGCACCTGAGGATTGTTTGGGTCAGAAAGTGCAAGCCACAAACTTTTTGCCATCAAGGCAAGGTTCTTGTTCCTGTTAGGAGGAATATTGAAACCACCAAGGACTTTTGGGATTCGAGATGCGATCCCAGGTACATATATGCTTAGCGTGGCTATCAGCCTTACCGTTCCACCAGAAATTTCTAGCAAGATTGTCAAGCTTTGTGGTAATAGTGCATGGTAAGAGAAAAGTTTGCATAGTATAAATAGGGATTGAATTCAGGACGACCTTGATCATAGTAGTTTTACCCGCTTGGGAGAGAACTTTAGATTTCCAACTTAAAAGTTTTGCGTTAATTTTGTCCTTTGAATTATAAAATTTTGAGCCCAATATTCTGTTGATCATCTTAGAGTGTCTAGGATGAACATTTGCACTGTAGAAAACAGAAGATTTATCAAAATTAAACCCTTGGCCAGAAGCCAGACAGTATTGACGGAGAATATCTTCGTCTGCATAGAGCCAGTGGCTGGTAGATAGGGAATGATGTTTGATTTTAATACCTTTGATGAGGTCATCGGACTCGGCTCTGGCCAGAAGCCGGTAAAGGGCTTCCGAAACAAGAATAAAAAGATATGGCGATAAGGGGTTTCCTTGTCTGAGACCTCTCGAGGGCTTGATCGATGAGAGAGAGGCCCATTAAGTAAAACCTGAAAAGTGGGAGTGTAGATACATTGATTGATCAATTGAATCTAGTCATCCGAGAAACCTAATTGTGTTAAGATTTGAAATAGAAATGTCCATTCCACTCTATCGTAGGCTTTAGCCATGTCAATTTTTATCGCCATCCAGACTTATTTTTTTTCTATGGTGGTGCTTCATGTGAAAGAAAGTCTCATGGGCAAGACTGACATTATCTGCAATAAAGCGACCACGAAGAAAAGACCCTTGGTTAGGAGAGATTATCTGTTCAATAAGGGGTTTGAGGCGGTTAGCAAGGATTTTAGATGACTTTGTAAATCACATTGCACAGCCCTATAAGTCGGAATTTGTCTAGAGTGACAAGATTGTTGACTTTAGGTATAAGTGCAACAAAAATCCCATTGAGCTTGGGGTTCAGTTGACGGGTGATGAAGAAATTTTTTACTACTTCGAGGACATTAGATTTCATGATATCCCAGTAGTACTGGAAGAATAAGGCATGGAAATCGTACGGTCCAAGAGCCTTATGACTACCCATGTCAAAAATTATTGCATGTATCTCTGAGTCAGATGGAACAGCAGTAAGGATTTTATTATCTTCAACCAAGATTACCGGATTGAACAGAGAGATGATATCCGTAATGGGTTCAGGATGGGAAGAAAGAAGATGTTTTGGAAGTAGTTATTGAGGATGTTGCCAACTGAGCTCGAGTCGGAGTGCCAAGAATTATCAACATCCTTAAGGTGAAGAATGAGATTTCTTTTACAGTGGAGCAGGGAGGCTAGATGAAAGAATTTAGTATTCCTATCACCTTCATAGAGCCAGGTTTTCCCTGATTTGTTTCTCTAGAACAGTTATTTTCTAACCAACAACTCCAAGATACGATCCTCTAGGGATGCTATGACTAGAGCTTTATTTTAAGAGGGAGGATTGTTTTGAAGGTCATCTAATGCCTTTTGGATTTTTGATATACAAAGTTGAATATTTCGAAAAACATTTTTGTTCCAACGGGATAGGCCATGGCTGAGTTTCTTGATCTTACGAGTGAAATTTGGAGCCGAAGAGATGTGTTGTCTTTGGTTCCAGGAAGAGTTTACCAAAAGGCGGTAGCTGGGATCTCTAGTCCACATGTGAAAAAATCAAAAAGGTTTGGGACCACTATGGGCTTGGGAGACAAGCTGAAGAGACAAGGCCATGTGGTCAGAGGCAGCTATGTGGATAGTGCGAGCATTGGCCGAAGGAAAGAGGTTTATCCAATCAATGGTGGCTAAGATTCGGTCAATTTTAGCTTTGATCTCATTCTTGTCTTTTCTTTTATTGTTCCAGGTAAACTAAGAGTCATTTAAAGGGAAATCAATCACGTGGTGATTTTTAATAAAGGTACGAATAAGGGACAAAACTGAAGAGGGAGGAGATCATCCTCCCATTTTCTCATGGGTTCAGGATAGCAATGAGATCACCCATAACAATTCTAGGGAGAGTTTGGTGTTTATACACATCTAACATATAAGCCCAAAACGAGACTCTAAGAGCAAGGTTTGGTTCACCATAAACAAATAAAATGGGCCAAGGCATACAAATAAAGTAATCTTCAATAATACAGTTAAACTAATATTTACAGTTAAACTGATTGTTACTCTAAGATAACAAATAAATTAACCTTCAATAATACTGTGATACTGATTGTTAATAAAGGTACGGAAAAGGGACGAGACTGAAGAGAGGATTGTGAGAGAGATACCTTATTTCCAGTAAAGAGCGATTCCACCTGATTATCCAATAGCCAGTACTAGGGGTGTTAATCAGTTCAATCGATTTGAAATTGGATCAAAACCGAACTGAACTTGGGATTCGATTTCAGCTCGCTTTCTGATTTTTCAAACAGAAACCCGTAACCAAACCACCAATTCGGTTCGGGTTTGTTTCGGTTTTTCCTTTTTATTTTCTATTTTTTTCATCCTCCTTCTTCTTCTTACTGAAACAATTTCGTGTTGCCATTATCATACAGCTAGACCTAAACACAAAGATAAAACCTTTTCACACATACAGATTTCAAATAAAATTTGAACCTCAACAAGATTATAATATCCAAAACAAAAAACAAGATTATACCAATTTTCTATTATGATAAAAGAAATTAGCATTATTGCATTCTGATTGAACAAGCTCGAATGACCCTACAATTCGACAAAACCCCCAATAGTGCTAATGTAAAGAAAATTAGTCGAACAAAAAGAAAAAAGAAAAGTGGGGGGGGGGGGGGGGGGGGGGGGGCTCAGACACACGGTACCCAACGAGTTCCCAATTTAGCATGAGCTTCAAAGAGTCACCTTTCTCGAATGATTTGATCCCTCTACGGAACCCTTCGCGGCACCGAGGATGCCGCCGGAGAGGTACCCACTGCCTTTGTATAGTAGTTGATGTTCTCCGACCATGTGCGGTGACTTCTTCGGCGAAGAGGAACTCTGGGGATGTTGAGAGGTTTTTGACATATATATATACAACAACTCTACAACAAGATCACATGGAGATCATTTGTATCCAGTTGTTATAAAGCAACATAAACTCCTTTCAACAACAGAGCCGAAGAAAGTCTCGAAACAAAGCTCATTTACTAGATTATCAATAATGGATCCAGCACATCAAGCTCACCGACATCTATGATATCCATGGAGGACCTCTCTACTTTTCTAGTTGGATCCAATCTCTATATATTCACCTTAGCTGAACTAAATGAAGTAGGTGGGAATTAAATGGGGGTAGGTGGGTTGAAAATTAAATAGTGGTGGGTGGGGGTTGGGAATTGAGCTGTTTGTGGTGGGACTGGGTTAAAAAACAGATAAAAAAATTGATATGGTTCTGTTCGATTTATTCGGGGTTAAAAAAACTCAAACCGAACCGAGCCGAAGTAACTCAGTTTGGTTTTGGCAATTTGGTTTCGGTTTCGGTTTTTTCGGCTCGGATCGGTTAATTTGTTCGGTTTACATGGACCAATTAACACCCCTAGCCAGTATTGTAGCTCCATGTATGTATCCTAGTATCCGGCAGAGTTGATCCATTTTGGCCACAGTAGTTTTGGTTTCAGATAAGAACAGGATGTCTGGATTGGACTGATTAGAGAGGGCCATTAGATTTAGGATCGCACGGGTGGACCCTATTCCACATGCATTCCATACAAAAATCATGGTATGTTTGGCGAACTTTGAACGGCGGTTGTTAGTACCTTGACTGATTGAGATCTGGGGATGTGAGTGTGTATGGATTCCCCTCAACTGACCTATATATTCTCATACATGCCTTCTATCAAAATGGCGAAGTCACCGGCCATTAAAGTTGTTGGCAATAGAACAACCATCAGAACTAAGCATGGAGCATTCAAGTTTGTTACTAATATAGCCGTCATAACAGCCATCAACACATCTAGTAAAAGAATGTTGGACTATGTCACTGACAGAATGTTGTGATTGGCAGCATTAGTGTGATTATCTCTTGTCGTTAAAATGGCAACAGTACTAACGTCCTCCTCAGATTCCATCATAGCTTCCGTTAAAACAACATCAGGTAGATTATTGGTTTTGACTTCCTTCTCATATGCCTTCATAAATTTCATTATAACAGCGTTGCAAGAGGCCGTTAAAATTGACGGCGAGTGAAATTTCATCAATCCTGACAAAGGCTGACAGTCATCTTTACGTGGTTGAATAACGGTCGTTATTACGAGCTGTTCCAGCTATAATGGAGTTAACTTTAACCTCATTAAAGAAAGAAAATGGCGTACAGTTCGAGGTACAGCCTGTGTCTCTGTCTGATCTCTCGCCGGTGATCAATTGTACGGTGATGAGTCAGATTGTATTGAGACCCTGTAGATTCGGCCGGTGGTAGCCACTGATTAATGCCATGAAGATGAGGCTAGCCTTTGGTTTTCCGCCACAATGATTAAAGTTATGGATTCGGATTCTTGTCGCATTATGAATGCTCGAAGGGGGGAGATCCGGCCACCTCTCTGGCCAGCAAGGGGGGGGCCAATATGAGTTGGTTTTCTCGTTTTTCATCGTAGCAATTAAAGTGAACCTGGGATTCCAACCGCATCCATAACCTGTGATGTATTCCAAATCAATCTTTGGAATGGAAGAGTAATCCCTTTTTCTCATGGCCGGAAGACAGTCCGAGATGGGGGTGGTGAACGCCGGAAAAGAGAATGCAGATGGGCAAGGTGAGAAGTGTTTCCTTATTATAGATCAAAGATTTACCCTTGGGATGAGTTTCAAGGGTGAAATGGATAGATTTGTGTGAGAATGGTAAGACGATTTCAAAACATGTGAGAGATCTTTGTGAGTGATGGGGATTGTATAATGGGTAGAGCCGTATGGATTGGCATTTGCATGGAGGGGACTGTATAAATATAGATCTTATAGGGTTTGGGTTTGAGATTGGGGTAGAACGTAAACTTGAGAACTCAATTATTAAGGAGAAATAACAATGGTGTTCCTGAAAAATGTAGGAGCACATACCATAGATAAAGGAGGATATGGTATAGGAGTGTTGTGGGTGTTGAAAAGGGGAAGGAAGTGGTTTGTAGTTTATATTGTGTAGAGTGGTGTTACTGGTGTAGGAGACATGTTTTGATTGAATGTTCATGGTAATGGGGGGAGGATGGATTGAACTTAGTGGATTGGGGAAGTGAGGGGTGTATGGCTTTTGGAGGGGTAAAGCAAGGAAAATGGGGAATGGAAACACGCTCCACCAGAGACCTGCAGAAAACAAACAAGAAAAAAAACAGTGAAACAGCAAATAGAAATCAGGGAGATCACACAAATGACACAATAATGCAAAGAAGAGGTAGATTAAAATATGGAAAATGATAGAAAGGAAATAGGGGGATTGAAAGCTAATAATGAGGTAGAAAGATAGAGTTTGGTTCGAGTTTTACTAATAATTGAAACTCAGACAACCGGAAAACTCTTATCAGAAAACTCTCAAACAACAAACAAAATGCAAGATATTGCAGATTGCAGACTTACGGATGTTTCCACAAATGTCAAGATACATAGGGATATGAACCAATTTTCTATTTACAAGTTCTACAGACAAACACCCCTTAAAACATACAAGGCAAACATGTCTCAGTCTAATATCTAAACTGTATAACGAGAGTTAGGCTTATGAACAGTGATTTGTATGTCTTCAACCGGATTTTCATTTCTCATTTTGCCCTCGCTCATATTTCAATTTTTCCACCGTATCCCCTTCCCTCTTTTCTCCCACTGTTTCAGCACATCTGATCTGCATCATCTCCCTCATCTCTCTTGTCACAGTCGATCAACACTATTTTTGGAAGTAATGTCAAAAAAGTGTTTGTGTGATAATGTTGGCACATGCATTGACGCATTTGTGCAGTGCATTCATTTTATAGTTTCTCATCATAATACATAGCAGTAGTAGTTCCATGTTTTGAAGATGTAGAAATTTTAACAATTCTCTCAGCCACTTCATGGAGGTGTTTGCTTTTAGACTGAATCACAAATATGTATTTTCTGCTTTCCAATTCTCATAATGAAAAACGTGTGTGGACAACAGTACATCATAATGATCTCTCTAGTCCTGAGTATAAAGCTGATGCTAATATGTCTCAATATGATTTGAATTTACTGTGTCAGTGGCTTCTATGGTGTATAAACTTATTCTGAAATTTTCATGTGGGTGAATAGAGGTTGTGATTAAACTTGTTTCTTCAGGTCCTTACCTGGTTCTGGATTGGATACACGTCATGTAACTTGTTAAGTCTAGATTGCTTCTTCATTGTATCTAGACTTCTATTATTTCGTATGTAAGTAAAGCATTTAATTCGACTCAGACAAACCACCATCCAACTACAATGGACTCTCATATATGGATTTCTATTCTTTGTCGTCTCTGTTACTGCTTTTCTCTACTTACTCTTCAAACCCAAATACAATACAAAATCCTCCCACCAATTCCTCCTGCATGGCCCATTATTTTTCATATACCAGAATTTCTTAGGAAAATAGTCCACCCTTCTTAGTTCAAATAACCAATATGGCACACAAATATGGTTTGTCGTCCTCTTTACCTTCTCGAATTTGGTTTCCATTCAGTCATTATTGCTTCAACCAAAGAAGCTGCCCTTGAAATGTTGTATTCCGGTATATTACAATTTAGTTCAAACCCATCATTCATAATGAGATCCGACCAAGGGAGAGGGTTATTGAGCTGCCTATCAATAAGGCCCAAGCCACTCCAATTTTCATGCAACAATTTGATTTTTCCTTCTTGGCCGAAATTGTTGACAGGAACAGCTTGAATTTCGGTGGCCGAATTTGTTGACAGGGAGGAGTCGTTGGAATAGCCTCACTCTGCCTCCCTCACCTATATAAAGACCAAGGAGTTCTCCATTTGAAGTATCCCATCCCAAAATGAGATCCTCCCTCATGTTCAATATGTGAGTTTTTTCTATTTTGGATTTCTTTTGAAAAACAAATTAGAAGAGGGTGGTTGTAATCTGTTTATAATATGAATTTTGAACAATAAGACTAACTCGTTTGTCATGGACATAGGCGAGTTTACCGAACCACATTATTTCGTGTTGCAAATCAGAATTTCATGTTACAGTATTGTTCACAAATAGATAGTCCCTATTGATAATGAACAAAAAGGCGTGAGCAAGGGTACTTTAGAAAACCAAGACCCACTTCAACATATATGATTACAAATTGAAATACAGATATTCGAGAATATATTGAAATTGTTTCCACCATGGATTCCATCGTGAGAGGCCCAATACAAAGTTCCACCCTACCAAGGGCATGCCAGCTACTATAACCGTGAAGTCTTGAATGTGCAAAACAGTTTGTTTAAACAATCTGTAAATGTTGTTGTGTGTCGATGAGAGCTCAAGGAACGCCTGCTTGATTGGCAAGGAAGAGAGCTGTACACTTTTCTACAGTATCATCGGGGCTGCTGACTGTATTGCAAAGAAAAGATACGTATATTAATTGGATATTCTAAACAGATGGAATGCAGCTCTAAAAGCAAAATGAAAATAATTATTTTTAGGAAAATGAAGAAACAGTACAGATGAAATTATCTCCTTCTGTATTGAATGACTTTGCAAACCACACATAATGCATTGAAGAGGTGGATCTGGGTGTTCGCTTCATATTCAATTCTCATGGAATCCCAATATCTTGAAAAGCAAAATGCCATGCAACATTAATATGCAGTAAATCAGGTAAAACTTGTATCAAGGGTCATTTTGACATGTAGTTCTTGGCACCGTACATGTGATTTTAAAATGATGATTCCACATTTGCTTTATAAGGGAATATGCTCAAGAAGTTTCTGACTGATGCATACTGAAAGTTGCACACAACTTTCAGGCTAGCAAGTTCTTGGATCGGTTATCGTTAGGTCTTAGATATTACTTAAGTCACTTATACCAACAGAAGAAAAAAACCAAATCTAGTGTAGTCTACAATCTGTAAAACCTAAATATTTCAGGTCCAGCTTGAAAACTGCAGAAACAAAGAGAAACTGAGCATCCTGAGACAAGAGAACACTTCTAGACACTAACTTATGAGAATATCAACAAATACATGTCTGTGATTAGAAATCACCTGTATGACCCATGGTTCGTGTTGATTCATAGATCTCATAATCATTTCCTCCCTGTGCAGACGAAAGAAAATTAGATGTAGTTAAATAGATGGACTACATACATTTTAGAATACGATGTTTTTGAAATACAATGCTACAATTATGAGATTAAAAAAAAAAACACCCTATCTCTTATTTTGGAGATGTCCCCAAAACTAATAAGGTATATGAACTAACTAAAAAATTTCTACGCTTGAACCGTAGAATGGCAAGAAATAACCTAAAGCGGGCAATGTGGGAGCACTGATGTTTACAAAGCGAATGATAGAAAACTGCAGCAACAGAGATGGACTGATACCTTGTAAGTTTTGTCCCCAAAGAAGTGAATTTCATTAAACTCTTCAAGGTATTTCAAGCAATATGTTTTGTCCCAACCTTGAGGAAACACCTATTGCAAGTATTGTGTCAGAAAATATGAGCAATTATGTGGCTCTTTCTTTCTTTCTTCTATTTTAACAATTCCAACAAAGGTACAAGACACACTCACATCAAAGCTTATCTGTCCACCAATGGAAAAGGTCAAATTCAAGTGAACAAACTTCTCTCGAAGCACAGCCACCATTTTTGGGCGTACGTTGTGAACCTGAATATCCAAGTAATATCATCTCACAACAGTTTATCATATGAGCGCTTCTACATGGCGAGGAAACGGGCGAGGGACGGGACGTGGCGGGGTGGGGACCGTCCACCCCGCTCGGGAGTCGGGATGCGTGCCGTCGTTTTTGGTGCGCGCATCCCGAGCGGGGTGGACGGTCCCCACCCCGCCACGTCCCGTCCCTCGCCCGTTTCCTCGACATTTAGAATTCCTCTTATCATATTATTTATTCATCAACAGCATAGGAAGTAAAATACATACCTTATCATACCTTTCAAACTCGTCTCGTTCTTCTTGACTGCAATTTCTCCCAATTGGTGAAACATTAAGCATTCCACTTCGGAATTCTATGAATGTTCCCCTACAGAAATATATTAAATAAAAAGTAAGAGTAAAGTTAGCATCTTCTTGACACACTTTTCACAAAAAAAAAAAACAGACTTAGGTTATGAAATACCTTTTTATTGGAATATCCAAGTCGGCAATGTAATGCAGAGTAAAGTTAATGAATTCCTGTAGGCACATTTGTATTCGATAACAAAACAAAACGATAAATAAATTATAGGTAATTTTTAAGTGGTGGTCTAGGAGATGTTGCATAGACAGTAGATGAAAAGCCAGTATTGAGGCATGAATCATTTGGGTATTAAATGGGTACCACACCACAAAAAATACAACCCCAAGATGTCAACATCATTTGAGCTCATCTCTTCTAGTATTTTTTTATATGCTTTATGAGCACTAAAATGTTCAGATCAGACTAATGCTAGGATATCTGGCATTCAGTCACAGTAGGTAGTCCTCAACATTGCATGTGAATCAACATATTTGTTGCAAATTTTGTTCTCAACGAAGCTTCCTTAAGTAATGAGCGGTCTTATCACTCATGGTAGGAACAGAGGAGGCCACTCACCTTGAGTTTTTCTTCTCCAAGGAATGTCTTCAAGCTCTGGTGGAAAAAAGAAAAATCCATGACCCCATTAATTCTGGTATAGCAATAAGATATCCATTTTATGGATTATTAATCTTAGCTTAACTACATCAAAATGAAGTCTTTAACCATAAGGGGAATACGGGATACCATTGGCGACGGTAAAACCCAAGTAAACCACATAAAGGAGAGAGCTCAATTTTTTCTAGCGAATAGTACACCCAAAACGGAAGATTCCAACAATTTTTGAAAGTCATTTTAGAATAAAGTGTAACTTTAAATAAAACATGGAATCAAATGAAATGAAAGAAGAGGAAGATACCTGGGTCCCAAGAAGCTTGCCATCTTTATGAGCCACAAGACCATTTTCGGAGAACACGTAATCATAATCATCAATAACTGAAAGGGAAAAATTATGGTTCACACACATTCAATCTTAAAATGTACTACTGTGAATTTTGGCCTAAAGAGCTTCTGCAAATATGACTAAAGTGGTAAAATAAAGGTAAGGAAACAATTTATGTATGCCCAAACGGGCAAGCCAAAGAAACATCACAACTAGCAAAAAGATTAAAAAACTAAAAATGATATAGTCATCGGAGAGAGATAAATCTAAGACATTGAGCTAAATATTTAAAATCGAAGATAAAATAATTAAAAACAATAAAAATAAGAAATAAATTATATTAAAGTAATTACAATAAATTAATTAAAAAACAAATAAAATTTGCATGACTGATCACTTACAATTATGATGTAGGTTCATGCTAGCCAATGCCTTTCGAGTAAATTTTTTTGCAGTTTTCTGTTGATTTTTCTTTTAAACTTCAAATAATTTAGTTAATATGTTGGTTTAGCGTATGAGAATTAATACATGCAAAATTGACAACATGTAGAATAGAAAACCATATGTCTTAAAGACCTTATTGAACAATAGTCGGTACACACCTGACTTTCCGAGCTGCTCCGAAATCTTAACAAGATCAGATCCTCCAACAACGCCAACAGTAACAACCTGAAGTTGGACAAACTATTAGCAGCAAAACTGGATGTGTTTTTTATGCTAAAAGTAGGAAGGATAGACATGCCCACAAACAAATATACACAAATAAATAAATGAAAAATAGAAATCTCTTGCAATGAAAATGGAGAAAGAATAATAATGCCATCAAGTACCTGGCGGAGGTCCTTCATAAACTCTAACATCTTTGGGGTAACAACCTGTAACGGGGAAAATCACATATTTAGTACAAAATCAAAGTGAATCATATACAAGATTGTGGATCATGGTTAAGCCTAACTTGAACAATCTTCGTAAAATTGGCCCTGGATTATGTTTTTCATTTTCTTCTCTAAATTACATAGAAATGTTAATTCTTCTTCCCTTCACTTAATGTCATATTATTTCCTCATTTCACTTACTGATAAGATATCCGCCTAAAAACAACAACAATTCTATCCACTGAACACAAGGCGAATCAAGAAATTTTTCATCCAAACTCTGACTATTTTGATTTGTCATCTTCTGGATCGTTCAACATCAAACCCTTCTATAAGTTGTAAACTAACAACCATTTACAATATTTTCTCAATCAAACAATGTCCAATGTCCAATCCTTATCAGTTATATTTGATAAATCACAATTTGGATTTTAATCAATTACAGCTTACGTGGATATATAACAGGATAAAAATCGACGCAAAACGAAGCAACTAAAGAATGAAAGTGAGTGATTATTTATACCTTTCTAGGGGCAGTAAGTGTTCCATCAACATCAAACAAAGCAATCAAACCAGATTTCCTTCCTGTCATTGTGAATAGCTTCTGCAACAAAACACACATACGATTAATCAATCCACCCCAAATCACAAGCCCAACTCACTCAGCCTCCTCAATTCACATAAAAAGACAAATCTTTTTTTCGAACTCTAACAATGGTGCATTACTCAAACTAGCAAATATGAACAAATCAACACAAAAAATACTAAACTTATCACTTCTAACACCGTAATGGTGACAAATGAGTACAATGCTACCAAATCTCGCCACTTATAATAAGGAAACTTAACAAATTTTTCAGTGAACTGAAAGTTACAATGAATGAATCTCTAATAAAAAGATGGTTGTTGGTTGGTATGGGTTCTTACCTTAAAGTTTGATGCTTGAATTGTGGGAGTTTGGAGAATTAGGTCATGTTTGATTACTCAATGGAATGGGTTTGACCATTGTAATGGTAACAATGATTTAAGTCATTTCTTTGTTTGGTTGGGTATTAAAATGACGTAATGGGAGTGACCATTACAAATTTCATTGTAATAGGCATTCTTCTCAAAACCCTATAAATGGCCATTACAACGTAATGGTCAACATCCCCTTTGTCTTATTTGCCCTCCTTACCTAACATAGATGTCTCATTGCCTACCATAGATTCAGAATCCAAGGTTAATAATTGAGGCATATCGGTAAAGACACAAATCATTCCCATTTTCATTCCATCGCATAACCAAACATAGTAATTTTCTCATTCCTATTACTATTCCGATTCTCATTCTCATTCCATCGAGTAACCAAACACCCTAAAAGGGTTTGATGGTTAACGATTCAGAGATGATAGATCAAAATAGTCAATTTGGAGTTTGATGAAAATTTTCCAGATTCACCTGGTGTTCAGTGGATGGAATTGGTGTTGTTTAACGGTGGATATCTTAATCAGTGAGTGAATTGAGGAAATAGTATAATACAAAGTAAAGGGAAGAAGAATTAACATTTCTATATAATTTAGAGAAGAAATGAAAAACGTAATCCATAGCCAATTTTACCAAGATCTTCAAGTTAGGCTGAACCATGACCCAATGTAGATGATTTACTTTGGTTTTGGACTAAATCTGTGATTTTCCCCATTACATGTAACAACGATCTAATCCTACATTTATAGATCAAGAACTTTAACAGATCAAAAATCAATGTTCAGAGCAGAGACGATATCTTGCTAACAAATCAGGATGTCAAGTGGATTTCTAGTTTCGAATCAGAAAATCAAGATTCAACTCCATCAAAAAATATGAAAAGATGAGAAGAACCAGATCAACTAAACTTCGTTTTACATGCAAGATCACAGCGAAATCAAAGCTAGAATCTCATCTACAACGACGAAAACAAAACAATCATGGATTCCTAACAGATCAAGATGAAATAAATCAAGATTTACGCAAGAAAGAACCAATCAAAGCTATCGTTGCAGAGATTTTTCACAAGTCAAAGCTAGATTTGCAGCGTGTAAAAAAACGGAGGAGGAAGAAGAGAGAGAACTACCTGAAGAGTATCCTGATCTACAGGTGAGTTGATCCACAACCACAATGAACCAGATTCGAAACAAAAACTACTGCTCAAATGAGCCCTAATTTTATCAGCAATCTTTTCTCCTACGTCTACATCCCTTTCTTATAAGGGAGGGAGTTCATGTTCTTAGAGCATATCGATGATTGAAAAAAATACCCTTCAACCATCCGTTCCTCAACTTTCCCCTAAATTTAGGAGCAAGTTAACCGTTCCCTATATTTTAAATATTAATAAAATATTTAAATATTTAAGTTTCTAAATTAAAAATAAATCAAAAATAAAAACAAAACTATTTAAATAATAGTATAATTAAAAAATAATTATTCAAAAGCATTTAAATAATAATATAATAAAAAAATAATTATTAATACTAATTTAAATAATGATAAATAATTAATTAAAAATAATAATTTCTGATATATTAAAATAATGATGAAAAAGTTAAAATATGAGATGTGGTTGGAATGATGAAGAAATAGGGAACCCCTAAATTTAGCTTTTGGTTAAAATGGGGGATGATTCATCCCCCATTTTAACTTTTACCATTGGAGATGCTCTTAGGGGAGTGTATTGTATCTGGATTTTGTGGGCAATTTAATAAATTCCATGGATTCTGAAAATTCAAGTGTATTCAATTTGGATTTTAAAAAGTCCACAAAAGTCTAGGGGTATTCAAAATATCATTCATATTTATGGATTTGGAAAATCATGGATTCTCATGGACTTTGTAGTGTTAGGTATAAATAATAAAGTTCAATAGTTTGCCAACCTCCATATCAAAGATTTCAACGTGAAAAAAAGTCTCCCAAAGTTCTTCCTTGTGCTAGCCGCGAAGAGGTTGGTTCCCATCCTCTTGTTTTCTCGATTCTTTTTCTATCTTTGCATAAACACAAGAGAGAGAGAGATGACGATGACGATGACTGACATGCCTTTACGTTTATACAAAATACACAACACTCCACCAAAAGCTCTCTCTTTTATCACATCTTCTTCTTATTCTCTGTAAATGAACGATTTTCATGGCTTTCTTACAATCTCCATCATCTATTGTTGAACCCATGTTACCCCTTGTGTTCCTTTCCTGTTCTCTCTTGTCTATGTGTTTTTTCTTTGTGTTACTGTACAAGAGATTCAGGAGAGTCAAGGGAGACGAAGATGAATAAACCCATAACCCATTTTCAATCTGCAGATGTTCCCTTTCATCTACAATAAACAAAATTCATCAAAGCAATAAGGCCCACCAGCTGTTTGTAGAATTTCTTACTCTCTAATGTCTAATATATTTGGTTTGTCAGAGGATATGTCATTACCAACTTCTTTTTTATCTTGCAAATAATTAGAAATCTGTAAGTCGTTCATACAAAGTCCGTGGATTTTCATAAATCTCTAGAAAGTCTGTAGCAAAAGTCTATGGATTTAAGAAATCAACAGAAGTCCGTGGACAATTTAAAGAGTCTGTGGACAATTTAAAGAGTCCGTGGACTTTTCAAATTATTTATCAATTCCATAAGAATCCATATACAATACACCCCCCTTAGAAACATTGAATGTCCTTAAATCTGTCATTTTTAGAATTTCAAAAATGCCCTCCCAAATTCTTCATATTTATGGGAGAAATCAATAGTATATGACAAAGGGTGTTTTCATCGTTTTAATAAAAAAAAATTACAATTATATTTTTTTATCATTTTCCAATATTTTCTTATTTCGAAACTGCCTTCACAAAATCTTAATATTTACACGCAAAATTAATAACAAATGAACAGTAACAAATGGTAGTTGTGTCCTTCCAACAAAAAATATTATTAAAGTATTTTTACCATTTTGCCCTCCCAAATGTAGGCTATTTACAATCAAAATCAACCCTTATCGAACGTTAATTAATTATATATAAGTCTCTAACATAATTTATTTGAACCTTCAGTTATCTATAAACTATAAATAGCCTCTTACATATAATTTTTTAATTTTCCATTTTGTCTTCCACATTTCATACTTTTTACAATCAAAATCAGCCCATTCTTAAACAATGACTAATTATACCTAAGATCCTAACATAATTTATTTGACTCGATATGGTTTAGGCATATTAACAAAATCGACGCATGTAATGTTTTTAACTAATGTCCCAAAATTAGTGATGATACATCAAGTAAGACTGATATTGCAGCCGTACATGTGGTAGGAATCATACATCATATCCCAAGACCATGCCAATTCATAATGCCCAAAAATGGCGAATCCAGTCATAAAATCTTAAACACGACCCGTTAGAATAAACCATAGTCAAATGCCCAAATCTAGGCCCGATAAAATTCTCTCTTAAAGATGAGGAACGTTACAGGAAAAAAATCGTGGGGGAGTTATGCCTCTGATGACGTATCTTCATAAAGAATGAGACCATTACCAGGAAGGTCTCCTCTCGTTGCTCCTCACATTCTTAACTCACGCAGGGAATTAACAACGATCATTATATTGGTAAAGAGAATATTCGATAAAGGTATGCAACTTTAATTGAGTTCTGTCCAGATTTATATCTATCTCTAACTGAGTTACTGACTTAAGTATCGGAGTGTCTTCAGCCACAAAAATGTGGTATTTGGCAATCTAACATTTGTTTTGCAGGTTATACTTACAGGATAACGGATTTTTGACACATCAGTTTAGCGTCGTCCGTGGGGAACGACAAGTTTTTCTTTCAAGAAGAGAATATGTAGTAGTAAATTTTCTCAACTCTAATCGAGTATTAAGAAACTCTCAGAACAAATGAAATACTCTACATGCCCTCAACCCGACAACAATCAAAGCAATCCCCTCATTGGCGAAGCTGTGTTGCCGGCAGTGCACACTTTGAACCCAACGACAAACACCATGCTGATCATGCCCGACAACGGATAGCCACAACACGCAATACCCAAAACATCCCAGACATCTGGCGATACTATCGCAGAC
Source organism: Berberis vulgaris (assembly GCA_963556465.1). NCBI lineage: Eukaryota > Viridiplantae > Streptophyta > Magnoliopsida > Ranunculales > Berberidaceae > Berberis > Berberis vulgaris. The sequence continues at coordinate 79,855,808 of OY747127.1, forward strand.
TCATGGCCCAGATGGACCGTATGATCAAAATAATGGAAAATTCACCCAAGAGCGTACTCAATCAGTCGACCTCGTTTAAGTGTCGCCCCAACAAAACTCTACCAATGAAGTTCCTGCAGAACCTCAACAGGTGAATCTCGAAAGCAGCGAACCACTTTAAGATTGAACCCCCTAAAGTGATGGGACCCCTGCTGAAATCCCTTTCAGGATCGGAGTCACATATCCTAATGTATTTTACGAACTAACCATACCATCATTTTTCAGCGCACTCATGGTGACTCCTATGCCAAAGAAGTTCATTCCACCAAAGTTTGAAGCATATGATGGCACAATCGATCAGACAGACCACTTGCGACACTTTTTCACCACATGATGGCGTTGAAGAAGAGCACATAATCTATCTTATGCAGAACGTTTCCAACCATTTTCACATCCACAGGGATGAATAGGTTCAACAGCCTGCCACCAAGGTTGATAGACTCATTCCAGGCACTAGCTACCGCCTTCATCATGAGGTTCATCGACAATCAACGGATGAAGAAAGTGTCGCACTGCTTGCTTCATATCAAACAGAAACCCGGTGAGACAATAAGGGAGTATGTTACTCGTTTTACCAACGAATTGACAATGATCAACGGATGCAGCGACGACACCGCCATTGCTACTTTCACCACCGAACTGAAAAAATGACCATTTTTATGCTCTGAACCTAAAACCCCCAAAGAGTGTGACAATTATATTGAAGATCGCTCAAAAGCACATCACTCTCTAGGAAATGATAGCCGCCAGGAAGAAGAACGAATCCGAAAGAGAAGCCCACTCGAAGAGGCGAAAAATGAGGGAAGAAAGAAGGAGAGACGACAGACCCCGGAAAAAATGTTCAGTCAAATAGGCACCGGACCAATGGGAGGTTCGAATTCAACCAGCAAGAATCCAGAAAGCTGCAATCGGCAAGGCACAGACATGAGTGGGTAACAAACATGGTGAAAAAGACATACAACACGACCTTGAAGACAAGCCGAGCGAACTTATTAAAATCCATAGCGAAATGGGAAAATGTCAACTAGACACTCAAAATGAGAGGAAACCCAGAAGGGCGAGACAATAACACGTACTGCTTTTCCCACAAGGATCACGAGCACAACCTCGAAAACTACTACAACCTGAAAGATGAAATTGATTATTGGGTTCAAAGATGACGACTCGATGAATTCACCGGGCTACTTGATAAACAACCCAAGGGGAAAGAGAAGGCAGACATCACTGCGGGATAAAAAAAACAACCCAGAGAACTAATATACGCCCTACACTACACAGCTGGAGGAAGCAAACAGTCAAGCCAACTGAATAAACAACCAATAACATCGCCCACTCGAGCTGATCTATATCGAAGTAGGAGCACCAACGCCATCAAATGAGACCAGATAAACCAATACAACAACTCACAACGAGGAGTGCGAAGAAATTTGCACTTCAAATGGGGGCCAACCAACTGACAAAGTCCGAAGACCTTACTGAAAAATGCAAGCTTGACCCACATTATCCATGATAAGGCCAATAATGCCTCCTACATTACCAACAACGAAATGACGCGAACAAATTTGATTCAGCGAATGAAGCTTTGGCAATAGGTACTGATGTGAGCATGATTGGACAATTCGATACTACATTCTATTATGCTCGTCCAAACCAACCTGTCAAAGGCACACACCCAGTTATTTGATCAAGAAGCATTCTGAGTTGATTAGCTACCTCACGACAACAATATACAAACAACAAAACTACAGATAATCATGAAGGAAGAAATTACAATGAACAAGTTAAATCGAGCAGGAGTCAGAAAGATGCAATGCGAACTCTACAAACATAGCATAACTTTATGAGAAAGGAATGACTATTACTATTACCAGTGTTCTAAAAATCGGCCTAGGCAGTAGAAAAACGTCCAGATTAATGGTTGGGCGGGTTCTGGTGGGTCTAGGTGGGGTCTGGGTGGCCTAGGCAGGGTCTAGGCGGTCTGGGCGGGTTTTTATTTTTATTTTTGATAAGGCCGATTGTGTTCTTATTTTATTTTTATTTCCTTTTTTTTAGAAATAAACAATTTTATTATTTTTATTCAGTATATGTCTAAATGTAGCAAATGATGATTACTTAATGGAATTCTCAAAGGATCTGTCGATACCAATTTTAGTAATGTAGATTTTATCAAACATAACTGAGGTTATTCATGCAATTTGAAGAAAAATAAAAGAGTAGGTTTGGATATTTGTCCACAAATTCAACTTTGTATAAAATACCCATCATGACCAACTTCAATCATTTGAGTTTTAATAAATTTTGTTTATGATTGTTAAATTTTTTTTATGTTTTTAAATTTTGCATATGTATCTTGGCATTAAATTGGATGTAATTGATAAGGTATTATGCTTAACTTTTGTAAATTATTAAAGTTATAATACAAAACCTAAGACCGCCTAGGCCCCTGAGCGCTAGGCACCTGCTCGCCGCATGCCCACCGCCTAGCGCTTTTTAGAACACTGACTATTACAGGTTGTTAAGCACTCAAAATTGGGTTATCAATAAAACTCTGAGTTCAAAACTTTTCTTTTCATTTTACGCCCAAACAAAAAAATTGAGGCATTAAAGTCAGACAATGAGAAACAATTGGCATATCAAGCCACAAACAAAAGGTCAGGACGCATAAGTGATGCGGATTTAACTAACCTAAAATAATAGGTTAATTCAGCCCACTTGTAATAACCGCAAGTGCACGGTGCCTAACTGGTAGACAACGGCAAGTACGGGTCGATCCCACGAAGAAGGTGGATGCAATTGAATTTTAGAAATTATCTAAACTAATTTATAGAAAATGGGGTTACAACATTTTTAAAGCTAAACTAAAAATAAATTAAAAATACGAAAAAATAAAATAAAAGATAGATGATGATTTTGTGGGCTTGGACTCACCAATGAGTTAGCAAAATTATTTAATCTAAATTACTGAATTTAAAAACGAGAAGCTTTAGGGATGAGAATCCCTTGCTTACACCGAATATGTGATCGTTAAAATCCAATTAAACTTATATCATGTTTCTATCAAACATTAACAAATCATTTCAAGCAAATACGCTCTTACCAAGTATTAAGTGTCTTTTTAGGGCACACTTAATCAAAGTTTAAGCTTAATATTTTTAGCACATGCTTTGAATATTGATAAAGGGTAATTCTAACTACCAAACATATCAAGTTTAATTTCTCGAACATGCAAGGTGAAAGCAAATTATCAAAAATTCAGAAATAAATTGTAATTAACAAGTAAGCACACAATTCAGAAAAATAAATCAAAATAACTTATACAACCCATTTAGTTTGTCACAAACTCGATGTGGTGGCACTCAGCAGATCAGCAGGTGGTCCGAACTCGAATCCCGAGAAAACTGGTCAAAAGCACTCTGTGGTGGCTCTTACAGATAGCTGGGGTGTGAATAGCCAAATAACCGAATTGACCAATTCCCGCCTTTGCTACAGTACTGCTACAGTACTCTGCGCTGCTCCACCTTCTTCTCCAGCGCGACAGCGCCGCTCTCACGGCCTTCCTTCGTTCCTCGCGACCGTCCTCGACCTCCAAATGCTTCCAGAACCTGCGCAAGAAGAGAGAAGATGAGGAAATACCAAGAAAACAGAGAAGAAAAATGAGGAATAGGAGCTCCCTGTTTCAGCTTGCTGGTTCCGTCTCGCGAGGTGGTGGCGGTGATTCTCGGTCTGGTCGTGACGGTAGTCGCGAGAGATGGAGGCAGGAAGGAGCTCGAGACGAAGGGAGGCCGAGAAAGAGGAGGAGCAGGGTCTGTGGCGAGGTGAGCTCTGTTTCGCGAGGTGATTCTCGTGCTGGTTCTCGGTCTGTGACGGTGGTCAGTGCGGAGGTGGTGGCGGAGGTGATGGATGATGGACAGGGAGAGGGACAGGGACGGTGGCAGAGTGAAGGTTTGACGTGAAACAGGGTTGTCACGCCCCTGTTTCACGGTGGTGGCGGAGGTGATGTCTGGAGGTGGAGGTGGTGCTAGGGTGATGGTGGTGGCGAGGTGATGATTGCTGAGTGAGTGGAGTGAGTGAAAGATGGATGAGTGGTGAGGGTGACCTTGTGAGAATCACCTTTGAGAGAGGAGCTCCTTTGAGGAAATCTCCATTGAGGAAGAGGTTTTGATTTCTAATTCTCTTCTTTTCCCTTCTCTTCCTCCTCCCCCTTTCTTACCCTATCATCTTCTATTTATAGGAAATTGTTAAGATGAATATGGATGAAATGAGGGAATGATACATCAATGAGGGTAGGAGAAGGATTGGGCTTGGCATTGGGGTTGGGTTTAGGTTATGAATTAGGTTATGGATTGGGTTATGAACTAGGTTTCGGGTTTCGGTTTGTGACTGCTTTATACCACCGTTGGAATCGACTAATTGTCGTTCCTTAACTTGTCGTTTTAATGTGATTTCATCGTTTACGCTCAAATTCCTACAAAGACATGAAAACGAAATAATTACTATACAATATAATAATCGAAACACTAACATGCATAAATTAAGGGATATATTATGTAATAATTATGTGAATATCAATAAGTCAGACGCAAAACTTCTGGTTTGATCAACCACAAAGTAAAAGTTTGGACGAACAAGTCAAATTACTCAAATAAACTTCAGGTCGACTAATACGTCAAACCAACAAAGTAAAAGCTGGGACGAACACGTCAACTTACTCGAATAAACTTCGAATCGACTAACGTATAGACCAACGAAGTAAAAGTTGGGACGAACAAGTTAACTTACTTGAATAAACTCCGGGTCGACTAAAGAGTCAAACCAATAAAGTAAAAGTTGGGACGAACAAGTCAACTTACTCAAATAAATTTCGGGTCGACTAATACTTCAAACCAACGAAGTAAAAGTTTAGACGAACAAGTTAACTTACTCAAATAAACTTCGGGTCGACCAATACGTCAGACCAACGACGTAAAAGTTTGGACAAACAAGTCAACTTATACGAAAAAACTTTGGGTCTACTAAGACGCCAGACCAACGAAGTTGGGATGAGCAAATCAACTTATTCAACCCTATATATCGGATCAGAAAGTCCGAACATATAAATCAAGATGTAGTTGTAGAGGTATTCTGGCCAATCAAAACATCGGACCAAGAAACAAAAACTGGAGATATGCAAGATGACTTATTTCGACAACCATGACGGACCTAAAGTAAAAAGGTACGAGCCAATGCACTCACAAAACCGTCCAACCCGGCCAATTCTTCGGAACACGAAACACATTGGCATACAAGCCAAGGCCTACTGTAGAACCTAGCATACCCGACCACAAAACAAATCTTAACGAGAAAAATCCCTCAATTGACAAGACAAAAAAAAGAACAACTTCGGATGGTCAACAAACAAACGCAAAAACAGCAATACGGATAAGCCTAAATTGCTAGAGTATGGAGAATGAGGCTAATACAGTTATCATATACAATGATTCAACACAAATAATCCAAGACGAATCACGACTTCAAAGAGAAAACATGCAAAGCAAAAAATAATATAAAAGGCAATACAACATTGTCAAAATAAAAGGTTTTTCATTCATAAAATTACTATGTTACATCCGAAAAGAAGATAGAACATTTGGAGAAAGAACAGTAGAAGTAGCAAAAACATCTTATGGAAGATAACCAACAACGCTAGTGGCAGGAGGAGACGAGGTTCTCCATTCAACAGTGAGAGTAGCTGATGGAGCCAGATTGGAAGGGTGAGGGAATGATGGTTTTTCGACCATCTTCATCCTTGAAGACTTAATCGACCAAATAACGATACTCGAACAAATCAACGCCAAACCCCTCGATATAGTCGAGAAGCTCGACCCGTCTGTCAACAACTATCTTCCAATCTTCCACCTCCGCAATCCTCAACTTGTCTTTTGTTGCATCAAGCTCATTCTTAGTTGAAAAAGTTGCCCTTCGGTGGTGGTCAGCATGGCAAAAATATCTAACTTAATTTCATCGAGCGCAGTTACTAACTGCTCCATCCGCCCCTCACCAATCCTACGGCTGACAAATTGCTCAATGACAGAACCCAGGGCCTCATCATGGCCAGCTTTCTCGATAGACAACTCTTTTTCCAACTCGTCCACTCATGCGCGAACCCTGTCCAAAGCGGCCATCAAATACTCAAGCTCCGCAACAGACCAATCTCGCACAACTTCCACTTCCCTCAAAGAGGCCAAAACAGCCCCAGCTGCCCTCTTATGCTCTCCGCATTGCGCTTTCACCACGTCAAACTGGCGAAGGATGTGAGAAAACACCAATAACAATGCCGCCTCCTCTCAAGAGCAGCCACCTGGCCATGATCAGCCCTGTACTCTAACCCCATCACCCCAACATGAGTGAGGTGGTTCATCCCATCCATTATATGCTTAAAACCATAGTCGAGATGAGTACTAGGATCCATCACAGGCATCGAAGGTCGCTCAACTGCCCGCCTATGCAATTTATTGATCAACCTACGTGCACCATCTTGCACGTCAAGCTGAGTAAACCGACAAAACTTTCCATCTGACTTGATACAGATGTCTTTCGGGTTGGGATCCTTCTAACTAATCTGTGGATGAAAGACGCGGAGATCCGGAAGCACAGAAGAACTACCCCCAACGACCGGAATAGCAGGTGGAACATCAGTGATAACAGGAAAACCACTCTTGCCTTCTCGCTTCTGAGTGGTCACAGTAGGAATAAAACAAGTAGTAGTAACGGCAGGAGCAAAAGAATCCAAACGAGTGAGAGAAGAAACTAAGAACCTCGTCACATCATCGACAGAAATGGAAGAAGATCGAGGAGGAAGAACCTCAAAACTCTGACCACGGTCAGCGATCTCCTTACACTGCTCCATAATCAGTTGGAACATCTTGTCATCGATAACTCGAGGGTCATCGTTAGACCATTCAGCAATGTCGGACACACCATAGGCAAAAATGAGCCTCTTTTCATTATCGTCCAATGAACGAGTAATTTCCTTCTTGTTCCTTTCCAGCGCCAAGTTCATCTCATTGACCTCCTCAAGGGATAAGTGATCCTCTTCACAACCTCCTTATCATAAGAATTCAGAAGAGGAGCAATTCGAGCAGTACCACGAGTAGAACCAGAAAGTCGTTTCTTCTTCGGAACACGGCCAGGACTTATCAATAATTGCTTCAACAGGCTAGCAGGCCTCGAAAACTTCATCTTCCTGATAGTCGAACCAGCAAAACCAATGCTAACAGGAGCATTAAGATCTGTAACATCCCTGCTCGAGCTCACTTCCCCACCAATGCTAGCATCACTAACACCAACAGGAGCAACGCGGGCAACAATCTCCTCAGCTCGGGATTCAACAAGCAAAGCCCGTTCCGCTTTATTCATAGTGTACAAGCCAATATGCTCCACGATGTCCCCAGAGAGAAATGCCTCTACGGGAACCACAAGAAGCTTCAAGAAACGGTAGATGATCATCTACTTCTCCACAGTTAACTGCAAATCCTTCCATTTGGTAGGGATTCAGAACGACCACACAATTTGAAGTAGCCAGAGCTGACAGAAGCATAATACCAGAATCTCGACCAGTCCCTGATGTCATCATTGAGCTTCCCAAAACAGACAGGAGAACAGATAAAACAAATGTTCTTGGTCACCAGCAGACCAACCACTGAATGCAAGATGTACACTTGCAAAATAACAAAGATGTACAAAACGATAAATAAATTAAAGGTAATTCTTTAATGGTGGTCTAGGAGATGTTGCATAGGCAGTAGATGAAAAGCCAGTATTGAGACATCAATTATTTGGGTAATAAATTGGAGTATCGCGCCCAAGAAAATACGACCCCAAGATGTCAACATCATTTGAGCTTATATCTTCTAATATTTTTATATGCTTTGTGAGCACTAAAATATTCAGATCAGCCTGAATGTTAGGATATCCAACATTTTTATTTTTCTGACACATTTTGTAGGTAGTCCCAACATTGTATGTGAATTAGCATATTTGTTGCAAAGTTTTATTCTGAATGAAACTTCCTTAATTAATGAACGCTCTTAGCAATCTTGGTAGCAACATAGGAGACCACTCGCCTTGACTCTTTATTCTCCAAGGAATGTCTTCTAGCTCTGGTGGGAAAAAGAGGAATCCATGACCCCATTAATTCTAGTAGAGCAACAAGATTTCCATTCTATGAATCATTAATCTTAGTTTGACTACATCAAAATGAAGCGTTTTGAACATAAGGGGAATAGAGGATGACATACCATTGGAGTTGGTAAAACATAAATAACCACATAAAGGAGAGGGCTAAATATTTCCTAGCAAATTGTACACCTGAATGGTTATCTAATTAAGTTGTCATTTTGTATTTTAAATAAGGGATAAATGTGAAAACTATTGACCCAGAAAGAAAAGAAAAAAGATCATTTTGTTATGGAAATTCCATTAAAACACCAATAATTCATTACAGAGAGTCCATCAATATTTGAAAGTCATTTTAAAATAAAGTGTAAGTTTGAAAGAAACATGGGAAATCAAATGAAATAAAAGAAGATAAAGATAACTGGGTTCCAAAAAGCTTGCCATATTTGTGGGCCACAAGACATTTTTCGACAACGTGTAATCATAATTATCGCCAAATGTGTGATGGCTCGATGGTTGAACAGTGGTGGATGGTATCACTAGGTCACTGGGTCGAACCCAGCCAGCGGCATCTGGGGTGGTAGTGGTTAAGGGATTAAAAAAAATCATAATCATCAATAACTGCAAGTGAAAAATGATTCACAACTTCACACACATTCAATCTTAAAATGTACTAACTATGAATTTTGCTTAAAGAGATTTTACAAATATGATTGAAGTTGTAAGATAAAGGTAAGTGGTTTATTTATGCCCAAGCAGGCAAACAAAATAAACATCACAACTAGCAGAAAGATAAAAAAAAAATTGATATAGTCACCGGAAAGAGTTAAATCTAAGACATTGAATTAAATATTTAAAATCGAAGATAAAACATTAAAAACAATAAAAATAAGAAATAAATTAAAGTAATAACAATAAATTAATTCATAAACGAATAAAAATTGCATGACATATCACTCAACTGTCAAGTTGGTTCAAACTAGCCAATGCCTTTTGAGTTAATAATTTTTTATACAGTTTTCTACTGGTTTTTCTTTTGAACTCGAAATATTTTGTTAATATGTAGGTTTAGTGTTTGAGAATTAATACATACAAAACTAACAACGTGTAGAATATAAAATCATGTCTTAAACACCTTATCAAATAATTATTAGTTAAGACCTGACTTTCCGAGCTGCTCTGAAATCTTAACAAGACCATATCCTCCAACAACTTCAATAGTGACAACTTGAAGTTGGACAAACTATCAGTTGCAGAACTGGATGTGTTTTTTTTAATGCGAAAAGCATGAAGGATAGACATGCCCACACAACATATATACACAAAAAAATAAAAATTCTAAATGAAAAATAGAAATATCTTGCAATGGAAATGGATGAATAATAAAGCCATCAAGTACCTGGCATGAGTCCTTCATAAACTCTAACATCTTTGGGGTAACTACCTGTAATGGCAAAAAATTGTAGATTTAGTAGAAAACCAAAGTATATCATATATATAGTTGTAGGTTATTGTTATCTTGGTAAAATTGGCCTTAGATTATGTTTTTCATTTTCTTTTATAAATTACATAGAAATGTTAATTCTTCTTCCCTTCTCTTAATGTCATATTATTTTCTCAATTCACTCACTAATTAAGATACCCCCTAAACAACAACAATTCCATCCAGTTAACACGAGGTGAATCGAGAAAATTTTCATCTAAATTCCAAATCAATTATCTTGATTTGTTATCTCTGGATCATTAAGCATCAAGATAAGTTTTAAATTGACACCCATTTTCAATATTTCCTCATCGGGCAATGTCCAATAATCTAATCCTTGTCAGCTATATTCGATGAATCACAATTTGATTTTAGTCAATTGCAACTTGTGTTGATATAGACCAATATGATAAAAATTGACGTAAAACAAAACAATAGGATAAAAGATAAAGAATGAAAGTGAGTGGTAGTAAGTGTTCCCCATCGACGTCAAACAAAGCAATTAGACCAAGTTTCCTTTCTGCTATTGCGAATATCTTCTGCAAAAACACACACACACTACAATTAATCAATGAATTCGAGTAATTTGATATCCGTGAGAGTAGTTTTTCCTAGCTCAACTCCTTTCATAATTAAAGATCCATGCATGATGACATTATTAAGTGTCTGCATGTCTACTTTTGCAAGAACACCCACAACCACATCCATTCGTAATATCACAATCAACCCAAGACTCTACATTACTTTTTCTCGTACATAGTATTTGTGTAAGTAACACATTTTAAAACAATTCGACTATTTGTGGATGGGTCATTCTAAAAGGATTTAAACAGTGACAAAGCCAAAATTTTTGTTGAAAGGAGGCGGAGTGATGAGTCACATAGTTAACTAATGATAATACAGTCTAAATACTCTAAATTAATACAATCAATTGCACAATAATTTAGTGGAGGTTATTAATTTGTAGAACATCTTAAAAAAATTATGCCACTATTTTAGGTTTAGAAAGTCTTCATCATGTTAATTAGTTTTATGTATTTTTTGTTTGTAAGTTACCAATGAGCTTGGTATACATCTACAGTAGAAAATTAAATTCAGGGATGCTACATATTTCCAATTTAAAATTTGGTGCAAGGAATATGAGAAGACCAACATCAAGAAAAAGTTAAATCTTCATCACCCAATGTCTATTAATGCCCTCTTAATTTAGAGGAGGGACAACAAATTGCCCGTGAGGAAATGCCGGATGAAGATCTCATAACAATTGCATGTCACAAGACCATCATGAAGAGGAAGTCGAAGAAGATATGGATGATGACCCCCATTTGTCTAACAAAGATAAATTAGGTGCCCTTTATTCATGTATTTATCTTCTTGAAGTTTCAAATTTCATCCCATGTTGTAGCTCACAAGGTATTCCGAGGTATACAGTTTGAGATCAGGGCGACTGGGAAGAAACATGCTACTCTAGATAGATGGTTCTTTAAGGAACGTGATTCTGCTAATTAATTTGTTTATATATATATATATATATTTGTATTAATTATTAATTAGCATAAATATTAAATTATGCCTATAGAACGCAGATGGTTTCATGAAATTTTATTGAAACAATGGATATATGATGAATTTGCTATCTATTGAATCAACATAAAGATAAAACAATTTTTACTAGGTTTTGGATTAGGAATTGGAAGAAGAGTCTATAATGGGTTCTTCCAAATGATTATAGGAGGTTTTTTACAACCGCGAGATACACATAAACACTTTGGAGATTTCATCATTCTTTCAAGATTACGCCACTCAACCCTGGTTGTAAAAATTTGGTTTCCTATATTTTTACTTGCTCATGAACTTGTACTCTCAATATCATAAAACATCAAGATCAAGTTAACTGAGACTGAGATGTCCCCAGTTAGATCCTTGTCCTCGAAGGACATCATCGCAAGAGCTATGCTAGCGAACAAAGTATATGGCCTGCCAGGTCCGTAAAGCATCATGCAAGAAATGAACAAAACTATCTCTAAAGTATTTATGCAAATCTCGAGGATGTATTTTATGCAAATCTCGAGGTTATAAAACACATCATCTAGTTGCTGGTTGCAAAACCTGGTTATACCTAGCAAATATCAAGAAATTTCAATTCAAACTCTCAAAATATGAAATCCAACCAATCCAAAAGGTAGATCTACAAACACCAAGTGTGTTCACTGACTGATGGTGTTTCGACAACGTTGGATGCTCTTTTTAACGGTGTTGATCGCCACCAAGCTTTCCCCAGTGGCAGCTCCGTAAATAAACCACTAAATTTCCTTTGGCTACAAAGCCAATATCGACAGATTTTATTTTCTCTCTACAATTGCAAATAACCCCTCTCTGTCTCTCTCTCTAACACTCTCGTCGAGCGAACGAGCGTTTCGCGCAAAGACGTTCGAACCGTACTTGGTCGCTGTGATCTCGATTTCTAAGGTTCTCAATCTTTGATCTGCGATTCGCGGCGGCATCTCCATTGATCAAGCTCACTTTCTGCTCGTTCAGCGGCGAAAATGGTAGGGTTCGACGACCTCCTCATATTTTAATCTTTATACATTCGAAACTCCATTAGATCTGACGAGATTCCGCTTCGATTTGTTTGAATTCTTCGCAATCTGTGACGAAATCGATCAGTTGTGGAGTTTTTGAATTGAATTTGGAGTTTAATTTGTATATTTGTGTAAGATCTAGGTTTTTAGTGGGGATACTAATGTTTTCTTGATTCTTGTGCGTGTTTCTTGTTGGCAATGGCACAGCCTCTCAGATTGGAAATCAAGGTACTGTTTTTGTTAAAATGGTTCGGAATTTGCTTCATTTGTTGATTTAAATCCTTTGCTTATTTAGTTTGCTGATTGTGTTTGGTTGATGGATCAGAGAAAACTCGCCCAAAGATCTGAAAGAGTGAAATCAGTGGATCTACATCCAAGGGAGCCATGGTAATTATAAAATTTTACTGATTGATTGATTCACATTTCTGTAGAGCACAATTAGTTTGTGAATGTAATTTATGAAATTTCTTCATGCAGGCTTCTTGCGAGTCTTTATTCAGGAAGTGTTTGCATCTGGAACTACCAGACCCAGGTCATCGAAAAGTTGTTATCTTTGCTTCATTGCTGTTGCTTTAAAATATGTGTAATTGAGATGCATTGAGTTTGAATGTTCTGTTTATTTAAAATATGGGTATAGCGTTAGATCCCATTTTGTTGTTGGAAAAATCAATCCAATTAAAGCTTGCGCCCGCTCACAAACATAGATAAATACTAGCTTCCATCTCATTTGCTTACGATTATTCATAGTGTGCACCTTTTGATAGTCTTGGCAAACCTCCTCTTTGTTGCATTGTGTCACAATTTAAAATACTATGTTCGTCATCCACCTAATCTAACAACTCCAATATCACTGCACTGATTGTGGATAATTCATAAGAAAGTGGACATCCTTTTAAACGTTTGACTGTACACTATTAGTAATCTGGGACTGAGATATCTTCCCTCTGTGTTCCTTGAGCATGGAGAATTGATATTTTCACAATTGATGTTACTCTTTCCATCATATATCTTAACCTACAAAGAAATTATTTTATGGAACAAGTGGATATGTCAAAAACTGCAAAGAAAGTTTAATTGTTGTAGACTTAAAAATTATAGACTCCTTCTACGTGCCTTGAATTAGCATAAAGGCCTCGACCGTTTACATCCAAGGCCTAAGAATCATACAAGTTCATAAATATTTAAAGCTTGAATCATGTATTAAAACACGGCAGGACCACACCTTTCTGATTTCCATTGTAAGACGATGCTGAAAAAGTTCTAAGCTAAGTGTAAAACAACAAAAACTTCAATTCCTATGTTATTGTAACAATTTCTTCATAAGTCTTTATCTGAAGGTGACAGTTCCTACTACCACTTTAATAAATTCATAGGCTAGAAGGATCCATTTTTGGTTTAACCAATTGGAACATCTCATAATATTACTTTCTTAAGTGATCCATCTTAGTAGGTGGTATATTCCCTGTGAGGCTGTTTTGTAAGCTAAAAGTTGGAACTATATCTTGCTTCCTTGGCCTTGTGAAGTGCTTATTAAGAGTTTTCTTAATTTTATTGCAGACTATGGTGAAATCTTTTGAGGTCACTGAATTACCAGGTAAATTATGCATATTTACCCGCACGATCTCTATTCTTGTGTGATTGCCATTATGATTAACCTATTTTACATGCAAATTTTGCAGTCCGATCAGCGAAATTTATAGCACGTAAGCAATGGGTTGTTGCTGGAGCGGATGACATGTTTATCCGTGTGTACAATTACAATACAATGGACAAGGTCAAAGTTTTTGAAGCACATACAGACTACATTAGATGTGTTGCTGTTCATCCAACCCTTCCATATGTGTTGTCATCATCTGATGACATGCTTATCAAGCTGTGGGATTGGGATAAAGGTTGGATGTGTACTCAGATTTTTGAGGGACACTCGCACTATGTGATGCAAGTGACGTTCAATCCAAAAGACACCAACACTTTTGCAAGTGCTTCTCTTGATCGTACCATAAAGGTGTGATTAATGTGTAGCTATATTAGTGCAGTCTCCCCCTTTTGTTAGGATTAACCTATAACATGTTATTCTCATGATCGAGTGTGAAATTTTCTGTTTGTAGATTTGGAATCTTGGCTCGCCTGACCCAAATTTTACTTTGGACGCCCATTTGAAAGGGGTTAATTGTGTGGATTACTTCACTGGTGGTGATAGGCCATATCTAATTACTGGGTCCGATGATCACACTGCTAAGGTCTGTTACCCAATTGGCTGTTGAATTTTATTCTTTTAAATGTGTAGATTATAGCTTGATAATTGTATTTTGAATTTTGTGGAGCAGGTTTGGGATTACCAAACCAAAAGTTGTATTCAGACGCTAGAAGGCCATACACACAATGTTTCTGCTGTCTGTTTTCATCCTGAACTTCCAATTATAATTACTGGTTCTGAAGACGGGACTGTTCGGATATGGCATGCCACTACCTACAGGTAATCCTTTACTCTGTTACAATCAGTTTTGAATTTTTAATCAGTTCAATACACAGTATTCTTTGCATATGTAACTTTGATGAAAGATCAGCACTTGAATTTATTTTCTATTTTATATGAGTACCTAACTTTGGCGTAATTCAAGTTGACTTTTTATGTTGAGAAATGTTGCGTTAGTATTTTTTTGAGTTCAACTTCAACTTATTTGCAAGAGTTTCTAGTCCAATTCTTTTTGTCAAAATTTTAATGGAGCATTGAATGCAAAAGATACACTAGAGGCTTTGATAGTGGAGCTCAAAACAAAACACACACTGGCAACTTTCTCCAAATTACTGAAACACAAATGAATGTTATATACGTATTCAAATGCTTGTATTATATGATTAAACATACTAAAAATTGAAAATTGAAGAGGAAGAAAGAGGAGGAAATTGTAGAATATACAAAAATAGGGGAAAAATTGTGTAGTTAAAATGCCGTTATAATGGTTAACGGATGGGCAGTGTTACGTTTGTGCAATTTGGCGGTTTTGTTTAACAGTTCCGTTAAGACACAGATATAACGGCCATTACGAGGAAAAACAGTCCGCTATGTAATGACTTTTTAACGGAATGAGGTTATATAAGAGGGAAATTTTTTTTTTTTCCGCCTGAACTGAAACCTAAATAGAGAAGATTTCGATCAATTGCAGACGCAGAGCTTGCCAATAAAAAGAAAGAAGAGAAAACTGAGTACGATTTGGGAAGTGGAACAGATCAATCGCTGTATGTGTAGTGCTCTTGAAATTGCAGACGCAGTACTTGCTGAGAAGAAGAAAAGATTTCAATCGGTTGCAGACGCAGAGCTTGCCAATAAGAAGTAAGAAGAGAGGACTGAGTGACTGACCTAGGAAGTGGAATAGATCGATCGCTGTGTGTGGTGCTCTTGCAATCGCCACATAGAGCCTGTTGAGAAGAAAAAAGAAGAAGACAACAAAGAGAAGAAGAAAGAAGAAAAGACTAAGTGTTTGAATTGAGAACACAGATCGATCGCTTGCTTGCTTGCTCGATGGCTGTGTGTAGTGCTCTTGCGATCACAATCACAGAGTATGCTGAGAAGAAGTAAGAAGATGAAAAGAAAAGTTAAGAAGAGAAGAATGAGTGACTGACCTGGGAATATATTGACTATGTGTGCGTGTGCTGTTGTAAGTTCTTATCCTTTTGTACTTTTTTTTTAAACAGTGGCACTTGAGTGTTGTCTATAAGTTCTCGTTTCAATTGATGTCCCATAATTTAGAATTCACAATTCAGTTTGGTTTTGGGTGGAAACTGTCAACTAAACCGAATCAGTAGATTTGATAAAATGGTAAACGAAAATCGAATTGGAACCAAACCAACCATATCGGTTTCAAATTTTCAAAAATGCAAACCGAACCGACCGTTTAAAATGTTACTAAAACCAACATAAAATCGAGTTAATGCAGTTAAAATGGATAACGAACTCATAACGTTCCAGGAGCACTAATGGTATATAGTGAAATATTTTTTTATCTCCCACTATATTGTCATTTTGTTTGCAAGAAAAGGAAATATACACACATTCTTACAACCATTATTCTCATGATTTTATACTCCTAAATCATTCAAAGCTAAACTCCAATTCTGCCTCTCTTTCTTTGCAACCACATTAAAAACAATATCTCTTGAAGGGTTTATAACTTTGATGTGAAGATATGCCACAGTCAATTGATTATACAAACAACTATGTTTTTTTTCCACTAGATCATATAGTATTGACCAACAATAGATCATATAATATTGACAGTGAATGTTAAAATTAAGACAAAGTTGTATTCAATTAAAAATGGAAATTCTGAAGTACAGGTATAAAGAACTCGACCCAATCCAAACCAGTTTGAACTCAACCCAACCCAACACAGAACTGGTGACACATGCTTAAACCATTATTAGCTTAGGGGTAACCTCTATTTGTAAGTATATCTAGTCAATGCTTTTATTAGATGTCCTCAATATCAAAATTATTTGCACCCACAATCAATCAAGTATTCTCATAAGTTCCACATAAAGAAAGGTTTAAAGAAGAAGGAACCCTTATAAAGATCGCAACAATGACAACAACAACAACAGAGATCCAAGCAACAACTGCTTATTCCTCTGTCTTCTCCTTCCCTTCTCTTCCCTCTTCCCTTTAAAGAGATCGCAGCAACAGGTTGATTTTCTTCTCGTCTGTTTCACTGGGGGTTAGGGTTCTGCGAGGTCTTTTTTTTTAATGTATCATGAGGAAAGATATAATGCCGTTACTACAAAAAACGTTATCCACATAACAACCATTAAAATGGCGTTATATCGCCGACCGTTATAGCCTAACTTTAAAGTGGAAAACCCAACGATTCAACCTCGTTAGGCGATATAAAGTCGTTATATCGCCGTTTTTACTGCCCAGAACCGGGCCGACCGAGTAAATTAAACATGTTATATTAATTTTACATCCATATATTATATATTATATATTATATATTATCGATCGGTTCGTTTTTGTCGGTTAAAATCACTTAAGAACCGAAAACCAAACCAATTGGTTCGGTTTTCATGGGATCGGTCGGTTTAATCGGTTCATTCAGTTTTTTTAACCTTACCATAATTGATGACTGCCTGCAACCAAATTATAAACACATGGAAAAGTCAGTCTTCAATTCATTAAAGCCAACTTTACTGAATGGGTTGTTTTGCTTATTTAGTACTTGTTTTGCTCTATTATATTAGTGGGGTATACAAAATATATTTAAAAAAATAGTCCTTTAAATCCCGTTGTATCCTGTAACGGATCGTTAGAGGTTTGTTATTCGTTTTAAGTGCATAGGGAAAATATAACATTGTTGCTTATGTTTGGTATTTGGGAATATTCATAAAAGAATACACATTGTCGACCACCTCAGCCACCAAGTGCTCGAGCCATACGCCTATTTTTTTTCTATGAATCCAAGTCCCCTGTGAATAAGTCTTTCCCCAATCCACCTACCAATAGCTGACAACCTAAAGATGAAACTCTTGACTATTTCGCTGATTCTCAATCATCTCAACAAAGGATTTTAGCGCAGCTAGTGAAGTTCCACACCCTGACAACATTTTGGACCAAACTTGAGTGACATATGGACATGTTATGAACACGAACAATAGATTTTTCAGAGGCTCGCCAGAGAGCACCTGTTTGGGATTTGTAACCCTCTTTTGACATCATCAGTGAGGAATCTGTCTTGTGCACAACCTTGAGAAAAGCACAAGCTCTTGGAGGAGTGGGTTGCTGCGAGATGAACTCGCACCATTTCACTAAAAGACAAAGGGCATCTCGTTATACTTCCAGATCTCTTCATTATCATAGGTGGGATAGGCTGAAGCTTTAGATGGTCCACTTCTTAACCATGAAACGTTCCTCTGAAGTGTGGGTTCCAAGCATGATGATAATTCTCCCTGTTGAAATAGTCCGGAACTGTGCCCATTTTGTTCTTGGAAATAACAGAGGTCTGGAAATGATTGCTGCAATGGAGATTCACCTAACAAGTGATTGTACAAAATAGAATACTATCTCCTTTAATGGCTTCAAACCAAACTGCTTGTGCTTTGTGATTTCTTTCCAAAGAGTGACCCTATGAGAGTTTGAAATGCATGTTTTTGTACTCTCCAGAATATGGAAGAAGATAGTGGGCGGCAAGAATTCGAAGTGATGATTGAAGATGGTGGAAGACAAGCCACTTGAACTTCGTCTACCTCTTCCAGCTTCGAAGCTTCCGAGTGATAGGGTCTATCCAGGAAGTGTTGAGATTCATTATGGCCAAGGAAGTAGAGGATCATGCTCCTACAGGACTAGGGCTGCTTGAATGGGAGAATAACAATGTGTATGGGAGGGGGGGGGGGGGGGGGGGGGGGGGTTTGGTCTGGAGCTAGATGTAGTAATTTTGTTTTTATAAGGTGGTGTTGTATACCAATCTATAGGAGATGCTCCATAGTTGCCAGCAAAAAATTTCCAGCCTTTGCAGACCTCAATGAGACCATCCGGCATTGGCTACCAGTTTGTTAATCAAGGTGTTTGGGGTTTTCAAGACGCGAGGCTAGCCTTGATTCAATTTTTAAAAGTATGTCTAGCTCTTCAGTCTTCATCATCCAAGTTTGTGCACTTTACTCCATGAACTTTCAAATCCAGTTGAGTTGGTTACCTTCTCTTTGTAGTGCTTCCAAACGTGGTTTGGCTAGTAGCAGTTGAAGCGTTTTATCTTAAAATAAAAATAAATAACAGTTCAACAATCAAGCCAAATCAGAATTGTAAGGACAATTAAGAGATGATATTCATAAGGTGCAATTTTGGATGGATTGAGAGGCACTCTAGTTCCATGTCTATGTGCGATGAAGAGATGGATGAGCTTATTGAAGCCAGTTTCATGCTCTGTATTTACTCCTCACAACTAGTTTCCATGGTAAGCCATTGGGGTTTGATGAGTAGCAAATAAAGTACATCAAACTTTGGGAAACTAACTTTTGGATATTATGCGGGGTTTTTTGGACAGGGAAAATGAAGAGAATTAAGATTGAGAAACCTTGCCGACAACAAAGATAGATTATCATTAACTATGACCTTATGTCCTTCCTTTGTGGGAGGCGATTATTCCGGGACAATACTTAATAAAAGTGCACATTGCAAGTTGTAAGATATTTCTGTTTCATATCTAGTTTTGTATATCATGCTGGATTGTATTTTCTGCATTTCTTCTTTTCTACCATTTGTTGTCAGTTTCAAGGAGTAACTACATTTATAGTCCCGTTAACATGGTTTCTCGTACATGTTGATAAATTTCCAGGCTTGAGAACACGTTGAATTATGGGCTGGAGCGTGTTTGGGCTGTTGCTTACATGAAAGGTTCACGTCGGTAAGCATCTGATAATCTTGTTATCTTTTTTGGTACGAAAATCAGTTTGTTTTCTTTATGGGTTCAATGTTACTTGAAGTGATTAACTCCTAATTTCATGAACATGTGAATTTGGCCTTTTTCCTGCCAATTTTACTGATTTTATCAAAACTGAAACAAGTGAAAGAGGAGAGTAGCTATATATGTATGTTATGCTTGTAGTTTATTTGATTATGATTTTCCGTTTTGATGTGATCAGGGTTGTAATTGGATATGATGAAGGAACCATTATGATTAAGATTGGACGTGAAGAACCAGTTGCTAGTATGGATAACAGTGGAAAAATTATCTGGGCCAAACATAATGAAATTCAAACCGTGAACATCAAGAGTGTGGGCAATGATTTTGAGGTTTGACCAGCTGAACCTGCACTTGTCTGTTGTTGCTCGACAAGGATCTAAGGATTCTTTTGCTTTGGTAGATAATTAGATTGGTATTCTCTCTTTCTACTTCTCAGGTTACAGATGGAGAAAGGTTACCTTTGGCAGTGAAAGAGTTGGGTAGTTGTGATCTTTATCCTCAGGTGTGTCAGCCTGTTGTTTTTAATAGATATAAAAGTCTGGTATTTTTAATTGGTTTTGAGTCGTTTTCATTATATTTTGCACCGTCTCAGTTTGCCACGATTAACCACATTTCAGGTGAAGATTTACAAATAATTAATTCAAACACACTAAAATGATCTCCACTTCCACCAATTTGATAATGATTTCATTATGGTTGAACTTTGAAGAGTAGTCCTTTTATTTTGATTGGCAATTCCATATTCAGCAAAATATTTGAAGTCTGCAAATCTACTAAAATTACAAAAAAAAAAAGAAGAAAAGAAAAGAAGTGTAATTGTTCTTCCAGCATGAAATTCAGGGCTTGCACACTGTTCTTTGTCTAGGATTTGCCGGGTATTTAGAACTGTCATAGAGCCTTTCTTTGGATTGGTCTTTTTAGGCCTGACTTAAAATCTTCCCCAAACTCGTGATATCTTCATGCATCTTCTTGAAATTGTAACTTCTTAGTTCTTACAATGGTTAAAAGGGAGTACAATTGCACAGAAACGTCTTGCAAATGGTGCACATACATTTCGTCAATTAGTTCTTTTTTAAATTTGTTCAAAGTGTTCGTTTGAGTTAGCTTTTGTAGCACGTTTTGTAAAAGCACTCATTATAATTTTCTTTGGTTGAATGGGACCAACATATTCCACATTTTGCAATCTATGTTCTTTTTCTTTATTTCACCAAGCATTTTCAGAGTAGTTTCTTACATCTTTGGTGGTATGTGGGCATAAAGTGCAATCACTTGTGGTCCCCATGAGGTGATATTTCATCCTCATAATCCCTCGATAGTTTGATTAATGATTGAACATCAACTTGAATCTAGCATCTCTCCCTACAGTAAACCTATTGCCATGATCCCATGCAGGATCCTGCAAACCATTGCTTTTCTTCTTTGACATATTGTAGTGCAAATAAATCGAAAAAAGATGTGAATAGCAGAGAAGCGTAAAAAATCAACAAGATTCCCACATAGCTTTGTCTGCTTGGTTTCTTTTATTAAACTTTCCTAAGACTCCTAGCAACCATGTTTAAACTACTACTGAAAGATGATCATTGCTTGTAGAGACTAAAAGGGAAGAATCTTGAAACCCATTTAAAGTTAGTTGGCTTCGTTTAAGCCTAAAGGGCCTTAGCGGAGTTTTATGATATGTGATGCATATTGTACATTTTTATAGAAGGACATGTTTAAAAATGTGTGAATTGAATTAGTTTTGTGGTAATCATATACTGCTTAACCATATATGGGCCAGTCTATGTTGTAAGTTGTATCTGTTATGCTTAAGATTGCAATGTTTTTCAGTTGCAGCAATCTGCTTCTTTTTCTTTTTATAGATAATTCTGACTCCCTTTCCCCCCATTTTGTTTTTGCCAACTTAACTTCAGAGCTTAAGGCATAATCCCAACGGAAGATTCGTTGTTGTTTGTGGGGATGGAGAGTACATTATATATACAGCACTGGCATGGAGAAACAGATCATTTGGGTCTGCATTGGAATTTGTGTGGTCATCTGATGGAGAATATGCAGTCAGAGAAACCACTTCAAGAGTCAAGATTTTCAGTAAAACTTTTCAGGTTTGAATCCTTTCTCGGAATTTTTTTTAAAGTTAGAAATCCAAGACTTGGATGGAGGAGGTAGATAACTTCTTTGGTCACTCACTCTCTTTTGAGGGCTATAGTGCTGATCATGTACTATCCATTGATCTAATTGAGACATGTAACTCGTCATTTTTTAATGAATGTTTTAGACTTTAACAAAAGTGACGTCTTTCAGGAAAAGAAGAGTATACGACCAACATTTTCTGCTGAGCATATTTTCGGAGGAACCTTACTGGCAATGTGTTCTAATGACTTCATTTGCTTTTATGACTGGGCCGAGTGCAGATTGATTCGTCGCATTGATGTCAATGTTAAAGTGAGATTGACGTGCAGCTTATTTTGGTAAAGTTTGACTGGTATTAGCTACAATGTTGATGATTTCCTTTATTTCTGAACTGTTTCAGAATCTTTATTGGGCTGATAGTGGTGATTTAGTGGCAATTGCTAGCGATGCATCATTTTACATCCTGAAGTACAATGTGAGTTATTTTTTTACCCGGATAATTTTTTTTCTATTTAGATAGCGAGAACTTTTCCATCCCCCATATCTCTCATGTAGTTAGAGTAGGTTTTGGACTAACGAGTTGAATAATCAACTTGCAGAGGGATGTCGTGTCATCTTATCTGGATAGCGGAAAGCCAATAGAAGAGGAGGGTGTTGAGGATGCTTTTGAACTTCTCTATGAGACTAACGAGCGAATCCGAACTGGACTGTGGGTGGGAGACTGTTTCATTTACAATAACTCCTCTTGGAGACTGAACTACTGTGTTGGTGGTGAGGTATACATAATTACAATCTTATGCTTGGAAAACTTCATATCTTCATGCTCATGGACATCAACTGATTTTGATACATAAATTATGGTCTCAGGTGACCACCATGTTCCACTTGGATCGGCCTATGTATTTGTTGGGATATCTTGCCAGTCAAAGTCGTGTGTATCTCATAGACAAAGAATTTAAGTGAGTTGGTTTGATCCATCAGTAACTGTTCGCTGCATTTAGTTGTTACTATTGATGCTTATTGATTCATTTTCTTCCTCCCCCTGCAGTGTTATGGGATATACTCTTCTTCTCAGTTTGATTGAGTACAAGACCCTTGTGATGCGAGGAGACCTAGAACGAGCAAGTGAAATTTTGCCCTCAATCCCAAAGGAGCATCATAATAGGTACAATCCATACAAGTTACTTTGTATTGTCTTTTAATGCTGGTTGAGACAAAAAGAAAGGATATATTTATGTTGATAGTGTTCACTTTTCAATATAATAATGAACTTACTACAAAAGATGAGCACTTTTTCGGCACCACTAGAAACTCTCACTAGTGAATTAGAAGGAACTTAAAAGTTAAATCTTTTTGGGGCTATATTCTTAATATTGGGCATGTAAAAATATCAATTACGATGGTAAAATTTTAAAATGTATTTCTATTGATGTACCGTACCCCATTGCAAACTTCTCGATATCACCTTACCAACTATACATGCATGTGTCAATATCCTTGTTCTTTAGTTGTATAATGTGCATGACAGGAGGAATACAATCATATGACCATATGTGGGTGAACATTAATAAATGGATCTTTATGATATTTTTATCATTTTTTTAATTTTTCGCATGTCATAATTGGTTCTGAATATTGTCTTGAAAATATCCTCTGGTTGCAGTGTTGCTCGTTTCTTGGAGTCCCGTGGTATGATGGAGGATGCACTGGAAGTAGCTACAGATCCCAATTATAGATTTGATCTAGCTATACAGCTTGGCAAACTAGATGTTGCCAAGGTAAGATCTTCTGCGGACGATCATAATCATTGGCCATCCTTAAAAATGCCAAATAGTTTTTCAATTGTCATAGGTCGAAAGTTCCTTTCCATAATCATTTTTTTTCTTTTAATTGTATCGAGAGTTTCATGTTTGACAATGAAAGTTGTTTCTCTGCAGTCAATAGCTTCAGAGGTACAAAGTGAATCCAAATGGAAGCAGTTGGGAGAGTTAGCCATGTCTACAGGAAAGGTATATTTTCCAAACAGTTCTTATTATTGCTGGTGAACAACTATTAGTAAAAGGAAACAGAAAGGAGATGACAGAAAAGGTTATAAACACAGTAATACTAATAACAGATCACAGATAATGCCGAGAATGCTCTTTCTACCTGCATGAATCTCCCCGGCAATTTTTAGTTTCAGGTTCAGTTAATAGAAGCTAAGCATGACCTTTAACTTAAAACAAACATTCTTGGTGCAGTTAGAGATGGCGGAGGAGTGTTTACAGCATGCAATGGACTTGAGTGGTATGTTGCTTCTATACTCTGCTCTTGGAGATGCAGATGGGATAAATCGACTTGCATCTCTTGCTAAAGAGCAAGGGAAGAACAATGTTGCGTTCCTTTGCTTATTCATGCTAGGAAAGCTAGAGGAATGCCTCCAATTATTGGTGGAGAGGTAATTCTCCTAATGCTTTATATGATCATGCTTTCTATCTTTTGCAGCTTAAACATGGTCCTGATGAGATTGGATGATACATTACTTATGTTTTGTTATGCAGCAATCGGATACCCGAGGCCGCATTGATGGCGCGTTCCTATCTTCCTAGCAAGGTTTCCGAGATAGTAGCATTATGGAGAAGAGACCTTAATAAGGTTGCTTACTCTTTTCATATTTGTTTCTTAGTCTTTAAATCTTTTTTTTTTTTTCCTCTTCTCTTTTTTTTGAAATGTGAGCGTGCCGCCGGTTGGTGGTATAGAACCCAAGACGTGGGGGTTAAACCACCACAGCCTTACCATCCAACTAGGCTACCCTTGGCTCTTAGTCTTTAATCATACTTCATAATCTGTTCTTGTTTGTTTAATTCGTAATAAGTGAATGCTTTGCAATTCCGGTTCAGTTTGACTTATGAGATACTCGTCTTGGATTCATATCCTTCGGACAGGTCAACCAGAAAGCTGCAGAATCCTTGGCTGATCCCGAAGAGTATCCTAATCTCTTTGAGGACTGGCAGGTTGCTCTAGCTGTTGAATCTAGATTTGCAGAGACAAGGTATTTGTAACTTGATTGTCCATTTACTCCATCTCCATCTCTCTGATATAATTTGTTTATTGATACCATCTTGTTTTTGGCATTGGTATAAACGTTGAAAAATCTATTGACCTGCATTCTTTTCACAAGTGGCGTAGGTGGTGCAGTTCCCTTTTTCCAGGACATTGTTATTGTATGTTGGAGCTCAAAACTTGCATAATACTCGTCTTTGTTTTTTGTTTTTTGTTTTTTTTTGTCTCTATATGTTGAGGTTGATATGCTGATGCACGGTGAACTAGAAGAGATTCAATTCTTGTAGCTTGTACTCAAGGGAAAAGTAGTGGGCCTAAGTTTCACTGCAACATGACTAATTTGTTATAATTCCAGTTAGTGGAACATGAACCACTGTTAAAAACTTGACCATCAGTACAACATTGATCATTATTGAAAGAAGTATTTTAGCGTCCTTGGAGCTATCCGTGTAACCATGTGATGCATAATGATTTAGTTGAGTAACATTCTTTTTGTTACTTTTAGAAGTTCTAGAATTTTATGAAAAACTCAAGTTTATTCAATTTCCCTAGAAATTAAACAAATCATATGATTAGACACATGCATAGGCAAATTGTAGACTTTCGGATCCTTGTTTTGGTCGTATCCTTGAAGTTTAAATATAATTTCCTATAGAGTTTGTTTCATTTATAATGTTTTTCCCTTGCAGAGGTAGTTATCCTCACGCAGAGGAATATCCAAACTATGCAGGGAGATCAACTGTCAACCTTGTAGAAGCATTCAAAAACATGAAAGTTGAAGAGGAAGAGGCACCCCTTGAAAACGGAGTTATGGGCCACGAGGTATTCTGTCTTTGAACTATGTGATCAAATTTGGCATGTTTGACATACCAGATTGCATAATGTTATTTATATTAATGAAGACATTACCTAAAATGTGCATGCTCCATTTGTCAAACTACCTGACAATTGTGTCATCCCCCAAGTACTTCTAAAAGGGACTAGGTTTAAGTATAGTTGATCCTGTAGGCTACTTTGTCTCAGTTAATTAAGTGTACTGTTGACTTACGAATTATATTTGTTTGTTTCTTTCAGGAAGTAGAAGAGAATGCAGAAGAAGAGGGCCACAGTGAAGAGGAGCACGATGAAGAGGGCCAAGAAGAAGCTGTCATGGTGGATGCCGACCCTGCTGAAGGCGCTGTCCTTGTTAATGGAAACGAGTCCGAAGAACAGTGGGGTACGAACAATGAAGGAACTCCGACCGCCTAAAGCAATTGGTTGGGCGAGTGTAGAAATCCAAATTTTGTCTCTGGTGATTAATTGATTTTCTCTAGAATGCCCTCTCATGTGACTCCCCTTATTATTCCTATTATCATTATTATTATTATGATTCTTAATTATATTAAGCTCACTATAGTTGTTTTTGCCGGTGTTGTCACTATTACTAATATTACTACCAATGTCCTAGTCGTATATCAAACATCATTTCTACTCATATGACTAATTGTTGTTGTCATATTTTATGGGTGAAATCCTAGAAGATGGAGGGTTATAACATTCTCTGGATTATTTCAAATCTTGGGAATCTAGACACATTCCATCAAACACGTTTTGGCTTAAGCACTATTAAAAAAAACACATTGTTTTTGTTTAGAATGTGGTGTTTTTCATCTGTGAAAATACTTTCAAAATCACAAGGGCGTTTGACAAGTCGTTGTCAATTATGATATCATGTTTGTTATGAACTTAGGTGTTCAGTATTGAATATGTTCGCTTGAAACACTGTTTATAATTTTCATTTCATACTTTCTGTTCCAAATTATACCTTGTAATGTGTGGTTGGCGTTAATATGCTGAATGTCTCTTTTGCTGAGTTGGCAGTGCTTGCGTCACCTAACTAGGTCCCTTCAAGACAGACGGTTCCAGCTGTTATACACCCTCTTTCCAAGGTGACAAAACTGCACCTACTTTTTCCTCATTTTATATCTAGAGAGCCAGGCCCCTAGTGCCAGGACCGGGGGTTTTATGTGCATGTGATTGTGTTCGATTGGGGCATGATGAGCATCTCTAGGTAGATGGAGGGCATTGGGCCTGCCTGGCACTAGGGGCCTGGCTCTCAAGAATGGTTCTTGATTTGGGCATTATGAGCATCTCTAGGAAGATGGAGGGTATTAAGCCTGCCTGGCGCGGGCCTGGCTCTCAAGAATGATTCATATGCAAAAAATCTAGAGAGCCATGCCCCTAGTGCCAGCACAACGCTGGGGGGGTTTATGTGCATGTGATTGTTTTCGATTGGGGCATTATGAGCATCTCTAGGAAGATGGAGGGTATTGGGCCTGCTTGGCGCGGGCCTGGCTCTCAAGAATGGTTCATATGCAAAAAATCCCTGATTCTAGGGAGTGAGGGAGAGAGCTAGGTGTGGGCAAGGCCCACCCACCACCATCCATCATCCTCGAGATGCTGCTCATGAGCGCATCTTGAGGATGATGGAAGGTGGTGGGCGGGCCTCGCCCCCACCTCGCTCTCTCCCTCGCTCCCTAGAAGGGCTAGCAAAAAATCTAGAGAGCCAGGCCCCTAGTGCCAGGACAGCGCCAGGGGGGTTTTGTGTGCCTGTGATCGTGTTCGATTGGGGCATTATGAGCATCTCTAGGAAGATGGAGGGTATTGGGCCTGCCTAGCGCTAGGGGCCTGGCTCTCAAGAATGGTTCTTTTATATGTGAAATTGGGTCCTCATCCTAAGATCAGTATTCAGATCTTGGGTGTAAGGGCTGGAGCTAATCTTGAGGTTGCTCCATGGTGCAGCCTTGAGATACGTGAGATCAGGTGATCCAGCATTGAAGACCTGATTTTGCATCTTCATGTTTATTTTATAGTCTCCTAAAAATTGTAAAGGGTTTTCATCCTTTGAATCGTCTTCTGGTCATTATTACATGAATAGACGAACCTCTATATTTTCATTAGGGCGACTCATATCATGAAAACTCCAAATAAATTTCTGCTACTGCACAGCTTGTTTAACCTAAAATGAAACAAACTAGTTATACTTAGTGTTCCTTAAACTGCTATGATGAAGTTAGATATCTTGGTTGAGTAAACAGTTTTGTTAAGCTCTTCAGTGCTTGTTCTGTTAAACAATTGGAGACTGAACAGGTACTGAAAGAATGCAATTTTTCTGTAGAATCCCTCACATTTTTACAACTTGTTCTAATATTTTACTTGTCAGGCCTGAATGAACTATCAGGGGACGATTGTCTACGAAGGCGGTGTTGCGATGTGCAGAATTTTTGTCAAAAGAGGCATAATATGATAAACAGATACCAGAACTTGAAGTTGTTTAAGCACATATTCATGGAAGCTTCTCTTTCTTTTGATTTTTTTAATAGTGTACCATTTGAGAGAACGATAGGGATATAATGTTAGGAGATGCTCTGCCTGTTGTTGCTGATGAAGATGATAATGGTGAGTTGTTTTAAGCATACCTCTTCATTTTTTTCTTTTTCAATATTCTTTTCCCCGATTCTATGGTCCCATTTCGAAATGTTCTGATATGGAAGACACTTTGCAGTTGATTAAACTTGCTTGCCTTTTGGCATTATTAGTGTTAAAAGTTTTTAATTCGGAAAAAGGGCAAAGAGATTGTTCTCTTCGTTGAGATATTGAGCATGGCCAACTATATCTAATCATCATCTGTCAGCCACCTAGATTGAAGGTGGATAAGAGGCAAGTTTTTTCTACTAATACGGGCCTTGTTGGATAAGATTAGAGTACAAAACAACCCATCTATCCTACTTATATATTGGGAGTAGTTTGATATGAGTTGGCTTAGATGCTATGGTTGGTGGTGAAGGTGGGGTGATGGGTGGGTTTCTTGCAAGATTCGCCTCCCAACCCATTACGACGTCTTATAGAACTCTTTACAGTTGGGTTCAATCATACGAGGGTTTTTTTGTTCTTACCTGCCAACGGTGCTCCAACATTACCTTGTGATGTCTACCTTTTTTCTTTTACCTTTTTTCTTTTATAATGATGGAGATATCATAGACTTGACTGTTATTGATGGCCCTTCTGAAGTTTCCTTCTGGCCAGCTATATTACTCGTTTCAAAAAATGACCATGTAAGCTAATTAAACAAACTACTTCAAGTCCATCCCGAATGTTAAAGCCAATGATAATGCAAGATGGGTCTTGATGGTACGTAGCCGAATGTCAATGCCAATGATAATGCGAGATTGGTCTTGCCGCAAAGCAAGAGTATGTGAACAATTATAACATTAAGAATTTTTGAAATCGTGATCATTTAGCATTGTCAATAGGCTTTGTTAATGGATTACTGACTATTTGTTGCTGTTTTTTTTTAACAAAAAAAAGAGTATTTGTTGCTGTTCTCATCTGACTTTATGTTGGCCATGGAGTGGGCATGAACTTGGCAGTGGTTCAGGTTCTGGTCCCATGTCAACGGTTACTTTGCTAGTAAAAGAAAGTGGAAAAACTGTGAGAAGCCAAAGAAGACGAATAAACCAATAGTTTCAGAGGGGCCCGTGAGCATCAAATGTGCCTCAACCAGAAGGGGAGCGTTCACTCTGTGCACCTGCCTACCCACTAATAATGTGCACAACATTGAATATTCGCAAACCAAGAAAAAAAAAAAAGAGAGAGAGAGTGAGGTAGAAATCTTAATTTCAGGTTGTACGTTTGGCCATAATTTGCGTTCTCTCACACATTTTTCTCCACTTTAAAAAAGGGCAAGGTGGTGGGATTCCAGAGTACACAATCTCTGTAGCCAATATGAGCAATTTAGCAAAAAAAATTATTTTTGTAATGAACAACGCCACACAATAGATTGTTGTTCAAACTTGTGTTTTGACAGGAACCTTTCATCCTTTCTCACTTTGTATAAGGTTAGCTTTTTCTAATTTTATTCCTTGTTTGTCGTTCAACGCCTATACTTTTGTCCCTCCAAATCTTGCGTCTTTATACTACAATACAGCGACGATACATTTGTGACGTACTACACAAAGAAAGTGATTTCTTTTGAATTGAAAGTCACATATTATATTTCTAATATAGTTGAAACTTGAAAGTAAAAAATGAAGAGGACTTTCTAAGTTATGGAAAAATAACTAGTTACATTTTTGTTTCCACACAAGCATTAATCAAGTTCAAATTTAAATTGGATTCTATTCATATTTCAAAAGTTATGTAAAACTTAATATTCCCATTGAGAGAGAGTTTGTATCCGTATTATCCACGGAAACTTGAATCAAGATGAATTAAGCGTGCAAGTTTGTGAACAATTATAAATCATATTTTAAAACAATAATTTATAACTAAAAAACTTAAAATGCCATTAGGTGATAATGCACGTGACTCCCAATCGACACTAATGAATTGAATTGGGAGTTGGTGATTAAACCATAAAATACTTAAACGCGTTCATTTTGTCATTGGTTTTGATGATGGAAGGAAGAGAAAATTTTAGCAGTTTGAAAACTCTGAATCACTTTAAAGTAAGATAACACATTTTTCTACAACCCTAAAGACTAGCTAGCCGTTTCTTCTAGTAGGGTATCACCGCCATCGTCCCTTGTCTTGTATCTCCCAAGTCGTATCTTGCCCTCCGATTTTAAGAGAAAACATATATCCATTTTAAGAGAAAAATGTGTGATGGATGAAAATAGATTAGTGAAATGGTTAAGACGCGGAGGGAGGTTGGAAAGTCGTGGAACGCGGTGAGCCATTACAAATGCCGAATGATACTTGTTGGTTTGTGGTGGAAATGGAAGAGTTTTAGTTTAGACTTTAGTTAGACTGGATGGAGAGAGCGTTTTAAGCAAAAGAGAAGCCAGCCGTGAAATGGCGGACCCACTCACATGGCTTCAATGGTGTCCTCCTTTTTTTTTTTTTTTTTTTGGATGAATGAGAAATTGAGAAGAATCTCTCAGAAGTCCCCCCCCCCCCGATGATGACAAAAGTACCCCTTGAATGGATTTATTGGTTTTTAAAAATCACAATTATAATGTTGATTTTTAATCAAAATATTGGAATGCATCAACTCATGCTTTTAAGCTACATTATTGTTGGCCATGTATCAACCCATGGTGGTTTTACGCTAAAAAAAAATGAGAAGAATTAGTTGGCTGCAAGAGTCTCTACTAACTCTTGTATTAACGAACATTTTCTTTTTTAATGTGTAGACTTGAATGTTAAAGTAAAAAAAAAAAAAAAATCTAGATTTTAGGATGCAAAACTGTCATGGCATCTTTGTGTTGATTTAATCCGTGTTCAAAATATCAACCCATGACTTCAGGATAAAAATTACGATAATTGGAGACATTTTGTTAAACATACGGATATACCACACATATTTCCGCCATCTCACCTGATTTCCGGAAATATAAGATACTTTGGACACTAAAATTAAACTAATTTGAGCTCACACATTGCCTTGAACTTGAAGGGCAGGCTGAGTTTTCACAGGATTAGGGCAATATAGTAACTCACATGGTTTTGAACCTAAACTAACAAACCAAACCAAACCAAATGCATATCTTGTAGTAAAATATCGTGAGATCAACAACTATGTTAGTACTTTGTAGACGGCAACTCGTTCTGTAATTTCTATTTGCTTAATTAGTCATCTCCCCCATTTAACCTAACTCCTGTTAACAACTAACTTATATAACACATCATGAGTGAGGCTAGGTAATCAAGTTTTGCAATGAGAATGATAAAACATTATTAAAAGAGTTTTTTTTTACAACTTTAAGATACATATAAGCTTTTTTGAAAATTTTATCATTCTTGTGAAATCATGCCATATCACCTTCGTTGCAAAACATGATTATAAAAACCTTATTTTTTAACATTTTTGAACACATCAGTCAAGATTATTGCTCTCTAAAAATAATTAAATACACTTCTTTTAATTATTGGATCCATTTAGATTAGATTATTAAATGTACCACCAACTATTAAGTAAAAAAAACAAAAATAATTAGCTAAAAATTAGGGAGGGAATGGTATTCAAAAGCAAGTGGAGAATAAAAAGACCATCCTTTTCTTTTGTTTTTCATTGATAAATATAAATATAAAGATAAAAGAGAGAGAAAAAAGAAAAGAAAAACCAGCACAAAAACAAACAATAGAGAAGAGTAGAGTAGAGAGAGCACAGGAAAGAAAGACTAGTGGCATTTGAGCTGTGTTTTAGCTGTATATTCATTGATGTTATTTCACACACACACACACACACTCCCAAAACAACAAAAGCACAAAATAAAGAGAGGAGAGCAAAACTCCATCCCCAACCTCTCTGTCTCTCTCTCTCTCAATCTTATCTTCTTTACTCTCCTCTGTTTCTTATCTTTGAAATTCAAGAAGAAGAGAGTTAACAAATTAGAAGAACCAGAAAGAAGAAATCATCAACACTCAATGTTGAATGTGAGATGAAGAAGAAGTGTAATCATCTCCATTTTTTACATCTTCTTTTTCAGTTTTCGGTTCTCTATGTTTGTGGCGCTGTTTCGGAGGGCTTTGATCATGGAAATGAGCTCAGTAACGCTGAAGTGAAATACATTCAGCAGAGGCAGCTCCTGTACTACCGCGATGAGTTAGGCGACCGTGGCGAGAACGTCACTGTCGATCCTTCTCTTGTTTTCGAGAACCCCAGGCTCCGAACCGCTTACATCGCATTGCAGGCCTGGAAACAGGCTATCATCTCAGATCCATTGAATCTGACCGGCAACTGGGTTGGATCTGATGTCTGTAAATACACCGGAGTGTTCTGCTCATTCGCACTCGACAATTCATCCAGTCGTACCGTAGCTGGGATCGATCTGAACCATGGTGACATCGCCGGGTACCTTCCGGAGGAGCTGGGTCTGCTTACAGATCTTGCATTGATCCACATCAACTCAAATAGATTCTGCGGTACTGTTCCGAAGAAATTCAAGAATCTGAAGCTTTTGTACGAGCTGGATCTGAGTAACAATCGGTTTGCTGGCAAGTTTCCAAGGGTTGTGCTGAAACTACCGTCATTGAAGTTCTTGGATCTGAGGTTTAATGAGTTCGAAGGGAGTGTGCCGAGTGAGCTGTTTGACAAAGATCTCGATGCCATCTTTATCAATCATAATCGATTTGTGTTCAACATACCGGATAACATTGGGAACTCGCCGGTGTCAGTGATAGTTCTTGCACATAATAACTTCCGGGGATGTGTGCCGGCCAGTCTAGGTAACATGTCGAAAACACTGAATGAAATAATTTTGATGAACAATGGGTTAAGATCATGTATGCCGGCGGAGATTGGGTTGTTGAAGAACCTGACAGTGTTTGATATAAGCTTCAATGAATTGGTGGGACCATTGCCTGATTCCATCGGAGGGATGCAGAGCTTGGAGCAGCTGAATGTGGCGCATAACATGCTTTCGGGTTCGATTCCGGGGAGTATTTGTGTGTTGCCTAATTTGCAGAATTTTACATTTTCTTACAATTTCTTCACTGGGGAGCCACCGCAGTGTTTGAATGTGGATGACTTTGATGACAGAAGGAATTGCTTGCCTGGTAGGCCTTTCCAGAGATCGCCTACGCAATGTAACTCCTTCTTGTCCAGGCCTCTCGATTGTACTTCATTTAAATGTGCTCCATTTGTTCCGTCTTTGCCGCCTCCCTCCCCACCAATCACTCTGCCTTCACCACCTCTATTACTCTCTCCACCGACACCTCTTATCTCACCTCCACCACCACCAGTCTACTCACCTCCACCCCCACCACCAGTTTATTTGCCTCCACCTCCACCACCTCCGCCACCACCAGTTTATTCACCTCCACCACCACCATCACCTCCCCCACCTCCGCCACCAGTTTATTTGCCTCCACCTCCACCACCTCCAGTTTACTCACCTCCACCACCACCACCACCACCACCATCACCTCCCCCACCTCCAGTTTATTTGCCTCCACCTCCACCACCTCCGCCACCACCAGTTTACTCACCACCACCACCATCACCTCCCCCACCAACATTGTCCCCACCACCACCACCGCCGCCCAATCCACCATACTGTATAAGATCTCCACCACCACCTCCACCACCTTGTGTCCGCTCTCCACCTCCGCCACCACCAAATTCACCACCCCCACCCACTCCAATGCATTCACCACCACCCCCTAGTCCATATCACTATAATTCACCACAACCACCCCATCATTCACCACCCCCGCCACCACATTCACCACCCCCACCACCTGTTTATCACTCCCCACCATCACCTCCACTATATTCTCCACCTCCACCGCCCAGTTCACCACCACCCCCTCCACCCAATTCACCCCCACCTCCACCACCATGTATAGAACCACCTCCTCTTCCTCCTCCACCCCCATGTGAAGATTATTCTCCACCACCACCACTCCCACCTGTTCATCACTTACCACCGCCATCACCATCACCACCTCCACCACCAGTTTACGAATCACCACCGCCACCGGTCTATCAATCACCACCACCTCCAGTAGTGTACAATCCACCACCACCACCTGTACACCATTCCCCACTGCCACCAGTTTACGAATCACCACCACCGCCACCGGTTTATCAATCGCCACCACCTCCAGTAGTGTACAATTCACCACCACCACCTGTACACCATTCCCCACCTCCACCAGTTTACGAATCACCACCACCGCCACAGATATATGGAAGTCCGCCACCGCCCACTCCGGTATACGAGGGGCCATTGCCGCCAGTAGTGGGAATACCATACTCATCGCCGCCACCACCTCCCTTTTATTGATTCTTTTGAGAAGTTTCCTCCTTTCCTTCCTTGATCAGGAACATTATAAACATTCCAGTTAATTTATCCGCCATTCGTTCTTCCTCTTCTTCTTTTACTTGTACCTCACCTGTTGCGTCTCTATGGGCGATTCTCGTTGCCGGAGGAGGTATAGCAACAAATCAAAGAAACAGAGATGCAGGATTGTTAGTACAATGTGGATGCTTTTGCAACAGAGGTATTTCATTTCATTTAATTCTTTAGCTTGGAAGAGAGGAAGAGTTGGAGAAGAAAGACATCGGGGTGGTCGGAAAGATGGAGAAAGTCTCGCCATATTTAATTTGAAAATTGTTATGGATATTTGAGTTGTGAATAAAATGTTGAGAGAAAAGAGAGACAGTAGATTTCAGGGAAAGTTATGTATAGGTTGAAGTGATGAAATTCAAGAAGAAATGATGGATTGACCAATGGTGATGATATTCAGGGCTTCAGAGAGAAGAGGTTAGCTGCTGCTTTGTGAGTTTTTACTACTATTATCTTTTCTTTTCTTTTCTTTTTATTTATCATACTTTGTTTCCTTTAATTTTTCATTCTATAGTATGATCATTATCATTCGCATCAATTCCGATGTGTTATTGCATTGATTGATTTCCAAGTTGTTCAAATTCTTCGTTGCTTGTTCATTTGTATGTTAGATTGATAGAATAGAATGAAAAGAAACTAGTTTAGATTTTGATCTATTTCACATTCTATATGTTTGGTATACAAAGTCATATCACTTTGCGTTTGGCAATTGTTGTGTTTTTTCATTGAATAGCGATCATGTTGTTATTCAATTCGAGGACTTTGTGTTTCTTGTCATTTGACGACGAATGCACCATTCCAGACTGGTTTCCAGCTCTCCTGACAGAGACCCTCAATATTTCCATGCTTTCTTTGATGACCATGACCACAACTTTATGTTAGAGAAGATTGGGACCTTTCATATTGTCGAATCATCGCAATAACTTTTGATGTGGACAGTATTTTTTTATTGTTTTTTTTTTTTTTTTTTTTTCGTGAGGGTAGGAGCGGCGGATTTTTGTCGCGTTTAAGTTGTATTTCTTTCCCAATTGCTGATTTTGATTTGTAAGAAATTGACTAATTATATGGTGATAGTAAGTAAACTATCTCATGTCTTTTTTAGTGTTATACTAGAACAGATGTCTGTGATAAGAAATTTCCACGAAAAATGCTGTTATCCATTAATTAAAATGCTGTTAAGAGGTCTACAGAACTACCAACAACTGGAACATCTATTCTACTAGTAGCCTTAATCAGATCAGGTAGATGGTGAGTTACAAAACTGTGGAAACTATAAAAAAAAAAAAAAAAAAAAAAAAAACTGCCCCCATAACATGCTCTGCTGCCATGAAAACCAGTGTTGTTGGTGATCGTCCTTTTCTCAGGTTTGTTGAATCTTACACAGGAAAACCTCTATCTCGAGTTGCTAAAAATTGGAGAGCAGGTCTCTCAAAGAGCTTATTTTCCAAAATTTGATTTCCATTCATGGGACTTTCATTTCCACCATTGATCACAAAAGCAAATGGTGGATGTGGAGTGATATATTAATTTAGCATAAAATGGAGGAGTTCCCTCATGGATTTCTATGGCATAGAATTCTATGCAATCAAACACACCCTGAGGTTCATTAAAGTGCTTTTGCATTAGATTTCAAATGGCGACCATGAGGGAAGGCTAATCAAACTTCAAACATCTCAAATGGCTACATCATTCTGTCGAAGTTGTTAATTTGATTGTATTTTGAAGAAAGACTATGAGTGCGTGTTGAGTGATCCCAATACCCCTTAGTAAACTGTACATTTTAGTCACTAAAAACCTGAGATCTACAAATTTTTTTTTCCGCCCTTCAAGAGCAGTATATTGGAAGAATATTTGCACCTTTTCAGAGTTTGGTGAAATAGTTTTAAGATGTGGGCCTGAGCACTTTATTTGATTTCCATCTATCTCAAATCATCCCTAATTCTAAGGGGCGAGGAAACGCGAGGTGGTGTAACCACCAATCCCCTGAGATGCGCGCCTTTCGCTCAAATCATATATCTTCAAGACCCAATACAGTCCATGATATGAATTCATTATGGTCTTTACCCTTGCAAACACAGTAAACTTCCTTTACTTTCTTCAGTTTTTTATTAAGTCATAGCTGCTCAAATGTACATCATCATCTCGTGGTCCACATACACATTGCATCATTTAGAACTTTGTATACAGGACGTGTGAAGTTGTGATCCCACTAAAATGTGGACCCACTTATGTTATGGTTTAAATTGCTGCTTAGCTAGAGAGTATCTTTATGGGATCTATACTCGCACCATCCAAGAAATGCACCCATCTCAAAATCCATGGAGTTTCTTATAGTTTTCTTGTACAAATTTCGATTTCTCCTCTGGAATCCTGGAGCTTTGCACAATCATAATTGCCAACGTTCGAATACAAATTTTGATAGATGAAGGCCCAATCAGAGCATTCCGAATTAGTCCCTCAAATTCAAAACTCGTAGAAGGTTAAGGTTAAAATAGAAGGCTAAGGTTAAAATAGGAAGACTCCTCATTAGTCAATGGCATGACAATTCAACGGTTGGAGCTTGGCGGATGGTACCACTTGGTCATGGGTTTGAACCCAGTTTGCGGCATTTTTATCAGTTTATGGTGTGTTGACTAGTTCTAGTCTTTAATGAATTTTGGGATCCTATAAAAACTCTGCCCACCTTACAAAAAAAAAAAAAAAAAAATTCTCTCACTGCATTTTTTAGAGCGATGCCTCTAATATGACTTTTTTCTTCTTCTCAGAGCTCATGTTTAAGTTCCAAATGAGGGCTCAAATTGGATATGCTCTTGGAAGGGTTCAACATTGAGAAGAAGGCTTGTACTGGTTTGACGTTTGAGTCATATGCTTTGGGGTATTAACTGTGAATCTCAGGTGTGAACACTAGAACAAATGGAAGCATAAGATCGCATAGGGTAGTGTAATGTAATGTTAACCCCACTTTGTTAATAATACACTTTGGCAAGTCTCAAGACAAGTTGAGTACATGTAATCTACATTTATATAGAGAATATGCCTTCGCCTTCCACCCAGTCCAATCCAACCACAAAAACCTCCTGACAAAGGAATTCCTCCCCTCCACTGCTATTGTTCTTTCCAATTTGCAATAGTGAACCCCACTCATGTTTCTCTTATTTAAGGCTACATTCCACATTTCTTGTTCATGCCTCATTTAGGGTTTCTTTCCCTCTCTTGGAACCAAATAGTGTGTAGCACCACCACAAACAACTTTTCCATCAAAATTTTATGACATTTTTGAAGAAAAATATCTCCATTCCAAACCCATTGTAATTTGATGGAATTCACGACTTTTTGGACGTAACATGTTAGCCATGAACTATTATAAAATAATTTTTATTAGAATAAATAATAAAAATGTCAATTTCAACGAATACCCATGGCCGTCTCTCGAGTTTTTGTATTTTCTTTTATCGCATAGCTAACCATAATGGTCCACAAAAATGCATGTTTCTAGGGTTTGTTAAGGAACATCAGCCTTAGGTTCGACATATATCAACTTCATACTCTATTTAGAAAATTTTAAATAATGGCTTCCCTAGTTTTAGTTTTCGAATTCATTTTCGATGTGGCTCGTAATAAAGAAATGGAAAAAGGTGGCACTTGAGAAAGAAAGAAAGAAACTTGTGATATGAATAATCACAAGGGATTGGGCATCACATAGATGAAATTACATGTGCCCCTTAAATGTAAAAAAAAAAAAAAAAAAAAAATCACTAATGAAAGAAATTGTTATGAGTATATTGAGACCTTCTACTAGTCCCATTCAATAGTCACTCTAATGAATGCTTTGTTGTTGAAGAAGGCCTAATCAGGAGTTTAATGTTATGGTTACCAGAGTATCGTTTTATATTCATTCCTGCATTAGGTTTAGGAACATAATATGTAGTAATTGAGGCCGAAAATCTAGGTACAATGCTAATGCTCTGAAATCTGTACTAATAAAAAAGCATTATTTGTGGTGTTCAATTACTAACAATGAATTACAGTCATATAGGAAAATAATAACAAGGTGAAATCACATATTAGTAAGCTACAACCTCTTCAAGTTGAGCCTGCACCACAAAAAGACCGACAAGTTACAAAGTTTGTGTATCAAATTATAGCGTATTGATGCAATCTTTCGATGGGCTTTTGGTGTGAGAGTTGGCCTAAGCCCAGCCATAGCAAATCTACCCCTAACCTGCTCTAAGAAGTTGTAGGTCTAGTCAATCCATGAGTTGTCCAAAATGTTTAGGTTGGCCAGTTTTATTCACATCCAAATCTAAATCGGGAAAGTATACAGAAAAGACCACCGTTCTTTTCTATCTCCCAAACAGATTTTATGAGTAATGTAGCCAATGAAAAAATGTTGTTTGCCCAGCCCACACTTCAACATATCATGGGTCAAAAAGTGTGGGTTGGATTGGTTTAGCCCCTCTAAAGTAATGGAATTCATCGTGTGGTGCGAAATCTTTAGGATGAAGCTCCTATTTTTAATCATAGCTCAACCATGTATTTTAATCGAAACAACTTAATGACTAAAAACCGGTTTTACTACATGGACGGTTGAGATGAGTTTGTCATGTTAAGATCCCCATGAAAAATTCGTTGGTGGGATGTGCATTGATAGCAAATGCTATGAACTCAATCTCTGACTGAGGGTCATAGGACATTAACTAATGAGATCAGAATTACAACTGCATGCAGAAGTCTGTGTTTACAAAGGCTAGGGAATAGAACATGAAATATAGTATGGAGGGTCTCATATAGTGCCCAAAATCAGAGTCCTGACTTCAAACAGACCTATCAGTTAAAAATTGAAAGGCCTTGCATGACAAAAAAAAGGAATCATCTCTTGAGATTTCATAACTCTTGGGAGAACCCGAGGATCTGAGGTCTTGCATCTCAGGCTATATATTATGTAGAAGCATAAAGAAAAGAGATGAGTGTGTTGGGAAGCAAAGATGGCAGTGATGGAAGTACCATCTTTTACTCCACTGTTACAGTGTGTTGTTATACAGAGATTTTACTTGTGTTGAAACTCGAAAACTCAGATCTTTAATACTTGATTTCGATGTGTTTCTCCTTAAAATGACCGTTAGGTATGTCCAGAGCCGGTCTTGGGATTTTAGAGGTCTAAAGCGAATTCAAAATAAAGTCTGCCCTTATGTCAAGGTAAAAATATATAAGGGATTTTGATTGAAGATTCACAAGTGTGTTTTAGATCCGTTTCTTGCCAAATTTTAGTGCCGTTTGTTTCGGTGTATTCTTCTTTTGAGTGGGAAGTTGATTGAAGGTTTTGTGAGGTAACCCTTGTATTGCTTCTTGTATCTCTCAAGTCTTGGACAAAATACTTGAAAAAAACTTTGTACTGGATTAATCGGATTTGTCCCGTGATTTTTTGAAGGGTTTTCCACGTATATCTTGGTGTCCTTTATTTGCATTGATTACTTACTTGCATTGAATATATGTTTGGCGATATTACTTGGTTCTTCCATTAGTATAATTTTCTTTGTAGTTGTTTGCTTTATTTTCCCCAACAAAGTGGTATCCGAGCAATTGTTGGGAGATTGTTATTGTGGAATTGACATGGAGAACAAGGATGATTAACCTTAATGACTATAATTATGTGAATGGAAAGTAAAGATGGAAGATATTTTATATTGCAAGGATTTGTATGCCCCGATTGAAAGAGATAACGCCAAACCAAAGAATATATCTTAAGATGAGTGAAAGAAATTAAATAGAAAGACCATTGGCCATATTAGGCAATGGCTAGATGATACAGTATTTCACCATGTGTCTGCTGAGACGTCTGCCCATTCTATTTGGACTAAACTCCAGAATTTATATGAAAGAAAAACCGCTGCGAACAATGCCTTCTTGATTAGAAAGTTGGTGAATTTGAAATTCAAGGAAGATAATTCTATTGCTGAGCACTTGAATGAGATGCAAAATATAGTGAATCAGTTGTCAAACATGAAGATAGTGTTAGATGATAAAATGCAAAAATTGTTACTTTTCAGCCCATTACCAAATAGTTGGGAAATGTTGGTGGTTTCTGTTAGTAATTCGGCACCGAATGGAAAACTTACCATTGAGTTGGTTACAAGTAGCTTACTCAATGAAGAGACTAGAAGGAAGTCTACAGGTACTAATCAATTCCAAGCACTTGTAAGTGAAAACAGGGGGAAAGATAAAAATAAGAAATATCATGGTTATGATAAAAATTGTGTAAGTCAAGAGGGAGATCAAAGTCAAGTGATATAAGGTTTAAGTGTCATTATTGTGGCAAACCAGGTCACATAAGAAAATACAGTTTTCATTACTTAAGGGATTTGAAAGAGGGAAAAGTGATATTTCAGAAGAACAACCCGTGGTTCTTTTGTGTGACGAAGGTGAATGTTTGCATATTGCAAACGAAGGTAGCGAATGATTGTTGACACCGGTGCATCTTATCACGCTACTCTAAGGTACTCTAAGGAAAAACTACTTCACTACTTATAGAGCAGAAGACTTTGGCAGTGTGAAGATGAGTAATAATAGTTTCTCCAAGATTGTGGGAGTGACTGATGTATGTATCAAAACTAATATGTGATGCACTTTGATTTTGAAAAATGTACGTCATGTTCCTGATCTTCGTCTAAATCTGATTTCTGGACTTGCTTTTGACAAACAAGGATATGTGAATTACTTTGGCAATGGTGTTTGGAAGCTTACCAAATGTTCACTTGTTGTGGCAAAAGGCAAGGTGTGTTGCACCTTATACAAGACTTACGTGAAGTTGTGTAAGGGTGGTTTGAATGCAATTGAAAGTGATACTTCTCTAAACTTGTAGCCCATGCGACTTGCACACATGAGTGAGAAATGTATGCAACTCTTAGCAAAGAAGAAATTGATTCCCTCCTTGAAAGATATCCTTCATAACCCTTGTGATCATTGTTTATTTGGTAAACATCATAGAGTTTCATTTCATAGATCATCAAGAGGAAAAACTGATTTGTTAGATTTGATTTACACTGATGTTTGTGGTCACATTGAAGTAGATTCTCTTGGTGGTAGTAGATATTTCTTGACATTTATTGATGATGCATCAAGAAAGATGTGGATTTATTTCATAAAATCTAAAGACCAGATTTTCAATTGCTTTCAGTAGTTCCATGCCAAGGTTGAAAGAGAAACATGTAGACTTTTGAAGTGTCTCCGCAGTGATAATGGGGGTGAGTACACATCAAAAGAATTTAAAGCTTATTGTGATGAGCATGGATAGTTCCTTGCAGGGAGTGACATAGAGAATGAATTAGACTATTGTAGAAATGGTCTGATGCATGCTTCACATGGCTAGGTTGCCGAAGGTGTTTTGGGCTGAAACTGCTTGTTACCTCATCAACATGTCTCATTTAGTTCCTTTGGATGGTGATATTCCAGAAAAAGTGTTGAGAGGTAAAAATATTTCATATTCTCATCTGAAGGTGTTTGGGTGTAAGACGTTTGTTCATGTACCCAAGGAACAAATATCAAAGTTTGATGAGAAGACATTTTCATGTATTTTCATTGGCTATGAAGATGAACAGTTTGGCTATAAATTGTGAGATCGTGAGAATCAGAAGATTGTTAGAAACAGAGATGTGGTCTTTTATGAAGATCATACCATTGCAGATTTTGAGAAAATTGAGAAACCCAAGCAAATAGAGAGTGAGGTACTAGATCTTACCCCACCTCCTTATCCTTCGACGCATATTGAAAATGGGGGAGAGATGCCATATGATATAGTAAGTGACCATATGCTAGAAAATGAAGTTGTTGGCGATGATCATGTACAAACAGATGAAACTAAACAAGAAGAACAACCCCTTCAGCAAGAAATAGTAGAGCCTCAGGTAAGAAGGTCTACTAGAGGGCGTCAACCATCAAATAAGTACCCTGATTATGAGTATGCTTTGCTTACAGAAGAAGGCGAACTAGAAAATTTGCAGGAAGTACTAGCTCATAAAGATAAAAGTAGTTGGATTAAGGCTATGCAAGACTAGGGGTGGGCACGGGACGGGATGGGACGAGATAGACCCATCCCTATCCCATCCCGTTCATACGGGATTGGGACGGGACGGGATGGGAAAAACCTCATCCCAACTTCGTCCCATCCCAAACGGGTTCGGGACGGGATGGGACGGGACGGGATCAACGTGCTCTCATTTTTTGACAAATTACTGCTTACCCAAGACCCAATTTGCTTAGTTGAAAAGAAGCAAAGGCAATTCGTAGAGCTACACATAAATGATAGCCTTAGATTGAGTATGCAACATCATAATAAACTACCATAAAATGATAGCTGAAATTCACCCTATAATTAAGATTTCTGCAGAGTTTTGAATGACTAAGAGGTGGACAGTATAATGGCAATGGTGGACCTACTCTACTGTTTCGAATAGTGAACAAAAGAATGAGTAGATTTGGGGTGTTAAGAAAAATGTTTCATTATTGCTTTAAAAAAAAGTCATTAAATTCATTGTTTTGACACGAAATAAAACTCTCCAATGTAGTTAGCATTCCCATTTTGAGTTTTAAAGAGTTTGCAATTAAATAATTCATTTAGACTTCTAGAAATAAATCAATATCAAGTAGTTGCAGATATAAACTAATATCAATTACACTGATTTCAACTAAATTCATTTTTCTTCAATTACACTAATATTACAATCCTAAAATAAATAAATAAATAAAAATATTAATAATAAATATTGAAAAATTAGTTCGGGACGGGACGGGATTGGCGGGATTGAAAATCTTCATCCCATCCCATCCCATTCTAGATCGGGACGGGACGGGATCGAGATGAAATTATTCAATTCCATTAAGACCCGAAAAAATTGGGACGGGATCGGGATGGGAACGGGATCGCGGGATGGGATGCCCACCCCTATGCAAGACGATATGAGTTCCTTGCATAAGAATGATACTTATGAGTTAGTTGAGATTCCAAAAGGTAGAAAACATTTGAAGAACAAATGGGTGTACAAGCTGAAAGATGATGGTGATGGGAAAAATGCGAAGCACAAAGCTCGGTTAGTGGTGAAAGGCTTCGCGCAAAAGAAGGGGATAGACTTTGATGAGATATTCTCACCCGGTGTGAAGATGACCTCTATTAGAGTAGTGTTGAGTCTTGCAGCTAGCCTGGATCTTGACATTGAGCAGTTACATGTTAAAACTGCGTTTTTTCATGAAAATTTGCATGAAGAAATTTACATGGCACAACCAGAGGGTTTTGAAGTGAAAGGGAAAGAACATATAGTTTGCAAATTGAAGAAAAGTCTATATGGGCTAAAACAAGCTCCAAGACAGTGATATAAGAAATTTGACTAATTTATGGTGGGTCATGGGTACAAGAGAACACTTCTAGATCATTGTGTTTATGTCAGATATTTTTTGCCTAGCAGCTTCATTATTCTCTTGATTTATGTTGATGATATGCTAATTGTTGGAAAAGATGTTGATATGATTGGCAGGTTGCAAAAAGATTTGTTTATGTCTTTTGATATGAAAGACTTGGGGCCAACTCAACATATTCTTGGAATGAAGATTGCAAGTGACAGTAAAATTAAGAAGTTGCGTTTGTCACAAGAAAAGTATGTTGAACGGATGCTTGGAAGATTCAACATGAATGATGCTAAGCTCGTGAGCACTCCACTTGCTAATCACTTCAAGTTAAGTGCCAAGTTGTCTCCTAACACTAATGAAAA
Source organism: Berberis vulgaris (assembly GCA_963556465.1). NCBI lineage: Eukaryota > Viridiplantae > Streptophyta > Magnoliopsida > Ranunculales > Berberidaceae > Berberis > Berberis vulgaris. Next base: position 79,900,280 of record OY747127.1, read on the forward strand.
AAAAAGGAGATGACATGTATTCCATACTCCTATGCTGTAGGGAGTTTTATGTATGCGATGGTTTGTACAAGACCAGATATTGCTCAAGCAATTGATGTTGTTAGTAAGTATCTTGATAATCCAGGAAAAGAACATTGTGATGTAGTTAAACGGATACGGATGTACTTGAAGGGCACTTCAAAGCTTTGTTTATGGTTTGGTAATTCAGGAGCCGTATTGGAAGGGTTCACAGATGCAGATATGCAGGTGATCTTGACAAGAAGAGGTCTACTTCAGGTTATGTTTTCACTTTTGCAGGGGAGATGTATCTTGGTAGTCGAGATTGCAAAAGTGTGTTGCCTTATCAACGACTGAAGCTGAATACATTGCCATTACTGAAGCAGAGAAAGAAATGTTATGGTTGAAAAGATTACTTAAGGAATTGGGTGTGAATTAAGATAAATATGTTGTGCATTGTGACAGTCAGAGTGCCATAGAGCTGAGCAAGAATGCCACATCCCATGGGCGTACCAAGCATATTGATACTCGTTACCAATGGATATGTGATGTGCTTGAGAAGAATTGTTTCCTACTTGAGAAGGTTCACACTAGCAAAAACCTTTTGACATGATGACAAAAGTGATTCCTAAAGAGAAACACGAGTTCTATAAAAATGCTCATTGGATTGGCCTAATGTACTTAGGCTATGATTCCTTCCTTATGGTTTGGAGAGAGAGATTTGTTGGGTTGGGTTCAACCTATTAGGGTGGACCGGGCCCTGAAAAGAAAGAAGTTAATATAAGCAGCTAGGGCTGCCTTGATGTTTATAAAAGCAGAGAAAGAAAAAAAACTTGTGTGTGTGTGCATTGACGTGTGGCGGTTGTGTGCGCGTGACTCCATTGAGAGAGAAGAAAGAAGGGAAGGAGGAGTTGATTGTTGAGGTTTGATTGAAGACTCATAAGTGTGTTATGGATCCGTTTCTTGCCGAATTTTGGTGCCGTTTGTTTCGGTGTATTTTTCCTTTGATTGAAAAGTTGATTGAAGCTCTTGTGAGGTAACCCTTGTATTGCTCATTGTATTCCTCAAGTCTTGGGCAAAAGGCTTGAGAAGAACATTGTACTTTTTTTATTGATTAGTGGATTGATCGAATTTGCCCCGTAGTTTTTTACCCTTCACCTTGAAGGGTTTTCCACGTATATCTCGATGTCCTTTATTTTGCATTGATTATTTGCTTGCATTGAATATTTATTTGACGATATTATTTGATTCTTCCATTGGTATAATTTTCTTTGTAGTTGTTTGCTTTGTTTTTCCTAACACTTCTCTGAAATGCCCTCATGGCTAGCCTGAGTATGCATCAAAGAATATCGAAAATGATTGAACTAACTACTGAGCACACATATTTCGAGATCTTGTATTGAATAGTGGTTTATACTTTATACGGAGACAAAGTTGCCATGTGTTGGACTTTGAATTATAACCAGGTCGCCAATTAGCATTAAAATAATGGATTTGTTCAGCGAAATATTCAGGATAATCATATTGCAAATCACAATCAGCTGTAGAATGACTAGGACTCAAACATGCAGCACAACTCTCAAATGAAACATTAGTGGGAGGTAGGGGTTGAGTCAAATTCATAATTGCATCTAATTTCCGAGTCATCGTCATAAGAACTGTTTCGAACCTCGAGGTAGAAGTAATCCTTAAAGTCTTTATCCTTAGCCATTTCCTTGGTCTCAAGATTTTTTTTTAATATATGCACGCCTAACCACTATATGAAGATGACTTGACTTAAAAAAAAAAAAAAAAAAAAAAGAATGGAACCCTAAATGATGCGCAAATAAAATGAATGGCAGGCGACCCTAGAGCTTTGTTACTAATGTAGAGCTGAAATTCAGTTCAATTTACCTAACCGTGGGAGAGGCACGGTAATTTCCTATCAATCCGCCACTACAGAGTTGCTCCTACCTCTGTTCCACTCTCTAGGTCAAAGTGAAATGTTAGTTCAAGAACCGTTTCTAGATGGGATATGTTCCTTCACTCGACCAATTTAAGCTATCAAACGTCCAAAGAGGGTCCCTATGAGCGTCACACCTGTCCTAGATAATTATCTTGCTACAAATTTTAAATAGTGAAGGCCTAGGTTCCTAACCCTAAAATAGATGTGATTAACCTATCCGCGGGAGAGGGCACGGAAGTTTCAACTCAATCCTGCCACTATTCAAGTTTGCATGCAATACTACCTAGAACAAGCTAAACACAAGTGATCACACAGAAACCACGTGCAGATGCGGTGGGTAGAAGTTATCTTCGGCGTGAACCTCTTTTGGGTTTCTTGCGACGCCGGGTAGAAGTCGATTTCAGAGAGTTTCCTTGCGAATCGCAATATTTCCCTTCGTTCCCACTTGAACTCCTATGTGCGTGACCGCCTGCAAGATAAATGCAAAATTAATTCAAACTCAAGCAAATAAAACAAAAGAAAGTGACTCGTAACACTGTTCCTAAAAAAGAAAATTAAACCTAATTTATAAACTAACAAAAACAACCATAGATTTTGATTGTACAGTTACAATCCCCGGCAACGGCGCCAAAAACTTGATGGAGTTTTTATTAACCTAAATTAATAATCTAATAAACCCTACTTGTAATACCGCAAGTGCACGATTGTCTAACTGGTAGACAGTGGCAAATACGGGTCGATCCCACGAGGATTGACGAGACAGTCGAATTCTAAGACTTATTTGAACTAATTTATAAATGGGGGTTACAACAGATGAAAATTACTAAATTAAGAAAATGAAATTTACAACTAAAATTAAACTGATAAGATGATAGAGAGGGGACCGAGACATCGAATCCACCACAGGTTCTTCGAGATTTGTGTAATCCAAATTATTGTTTTCAAGAATTAACATGACTAACCTAAAGATTAATCTAAGTTCGCAATTGATTTCAGCAAAGGTATAAACCCCTAGCATTGCATGTCTTCTTACGGCACACACAATCACAGGTTTATTTTAACTAATTCTAAATCCCTAGCATTTCTTCTTACGACACACACAATCACAGATTCAGATTAATTGATTAAAAATCATGCTTTGAATATCAATAAAGGGTACTTCAAACTACCTACTAGTCTAGATAATTAATCCGGATATAATCGGTGAAATCAAATTATTGAAACTCAGAAATCAACTGTGTTTATCTTTCAAGTATATAGAAAACAATAAATTCAAATACAACAAACTCTAGGAAACCCTGTGGTTTCATCTTCGCCTCGGCGCGGGGTCTAGAAGATCATGGTGGCGGTGGTCACAACACTGGTGTAGGTGGAACCCATCTCAGCAAGAACGCGCATACCGAGAAACTGTTACAACGCTCTGTGGTGGCTCAGAGTAATGTACTGGGGTGCAAATAGCCAACTGTTAAAAAAAACAGTTTTATCCCGCCAAAAGTCGTGCGTTCCTCTGGTCTTCATTTCCAGTGAGCCGCGCTGCTTCTTCTTCGCTCCTTCTTCCTTCGACCGGCTCCGGTACCTGCAAAAGAAAGAGAGAGATGGAAGAACAGAGAGAGAGACGCGAAAGAGAACAAAAAAAGAGGGAAGAAACAGGGGTGGTGCTCCCTGTTTATGCTCCTGTCGCGGTGGTGGTGTGCGACTTGGTGCGCCGTTTGCGACGATGGTCGTGAGAGGGAAAAAGTGAGAAAGAGAGAGAGAAACATGAAGGAGGGCCGAGAGAGTGGGATAAACAGAGGGGTGAGGGCGGGCAGAAGAGCAGGGGTGGTGGCGGCTCTGTCGCGAGATGGAGCCGGGTGGTGGCGGTTCTGTCTAGCGAGTGAGGACGAGCGGGTGAGGAAGGAAGGTGAGGTGGTGGTTGCTAGAGAGAGAAACATGGGAGATGAAGGAACATAGAGTGGGTGGTGGAGACGGCTGGCTGCAAGGTGGTGCGTGGGTCTGTTTCGGTGGTGATGGCGAGGTGAGGTGGTGACGGCGGGATGATCGCATTGCCGGTTCTCCTATCGAGCGAGGATCGCCGGCAGGGTGGATTGGCGTGGTGGCTGAAAAAGAGAGGAGGGGAGAGGAGGAACGTCCAAGGGAAGCCGAGAGGGTTTCTCCAAAAAGGGGAGAACCTAAATAGGGTTCAACTATTTTCTCGGGCTTGAGTTTTTAGGTTAGCTTTTTGGGCCTGGGCTTAGGTTAAATTACGTGGACCTAAGTTTGTTTGGGTTAAATTTAAGTATGCGACCCTCTACTTTGTACCACCGCTAGAATCGACCAATTAATATATCATTTCCTCAAATTGTCGCCTTTATGCGATTTCATCGTTCACGCTCAAATTCGTACAAAAACATGAAAATAAAATAATTAGAATAAAATATACTAATTGAAACACTAACATATATAAATTAAGGGATATATTATGTAATAATTACGTGAATATCAGTTGATTAGTTTTTAGTCAACCTTTAATTTTTCTATCTCAAGTACTTCTCTTTTTTATTTTGCAATGTGTCGCTGATTAACTGCCTGTTTGGCAGCCGTCAGATTGCTTTGAGATTGTTTCATATATATATCACGAAAAATGTCCAGTGCTCTGTCTCCCTACTTAGATAAATATCGTTGACAAATTTGACATCAGGTATCCAAGAGTTGCCACAGTTTTATTTGGTAAGTGATTTAGAGATGATATAACATGGTTCATGAACAACATATCTTGGTGGACTACTTGCATTTGCAGTTAGAACATTGCATGAACAGAAAGATGTAACGAAAAATTGTTGTAAAATCCAAATGCATAATATTGATACTATGAAGTTCAATATGAAACATTTTTATTTCATAAAAGCAAAAAATATAGTTACAAAGATCATATGAACTAGTCCCACGGAAATCTATCTGTGCATGTACATAAGGTGGGAAATAGAACATGAGATGATAAAGCTCGACAGGAGCTTGAAAAGTGTTATGTAGCTTTTATGGGGTAGTATGCATTTCTATCCTCAAACAAGCCTTGCTTCTCTTCATGCTTCTTAGCTTTAGAAGAATGTGTAATAAAGCCCCACAAACAAACCCAAGCGCAGCACTTGATCCTACTAACGAAGCTGCAGCGCACACAAGCATCACTAAAACATCCTCCTTCGAGTTTATGTCCCTACAAGTCATGACCCAGTTCAATCCTTGTTAAATAAATAAAGTCTACCTATGTTACAAAATAGGAAAGTGTTACAGAATAGGATATGTTAGAAAATTCAGAATAGAATAAAAGTCTTAGGTTTTCTATCTCCACAAGGTTAAGTTAGAGTTAACTTTATAAGCTTGTATTCAGTCAATGAATCAAAACAATAATTTCAATACAATTATTTACATGGTATCAGAGCGAGGCTTCTCTGGTTAACTAAACTCGAGCTATCGCGTCGATAATCCTTCTCGCTTGTTAAAAGTTAACAAACACCGCCAAACACCGCCTCACGCAGCCACGTAGGGATGACAAGGGGGCGGGTTTTTTTGGATATCCGCCCTACTCGCCCCGTTTGGGGCGGATTTGGTAAAGGGTCCCTGAATCTTGGGGCAGATACGGATTTCCAATCTGTATCCGTTTATTAATCGGGGCGGATACGGATTTGGCCATATCCGCCCCACGGATATCCGTTTATCCGGTAAATTTACAAAAATACCCTTCCCCCCTATATAAAGGATTAAACCCTAATTCTCTCACACCCTCTCGGCCTCTCAAAAATTCATTCTCCTCATAGCGAAGGCGAAGCCGCGGAGGCCAACCCTCGCTTCTTCTCTTCTCACAGCGAAGGCGGAGGCCAAGCCGACCCTCCCTGCTTCTCTCTCAGCAAAGGCGAAGGCCGCGCCGACCCTCCCTTATTTACTTCTCTCTCAGCGAAGGCGGAGGCCGAGCCGACCCTCCCTTCTTCTCTCTCACCGCGAAGGCGGAGGCCGACGTCCAGTCGTCCCTTCTTGTCTCTCAGTGATGGCGGAGGCCGAAGGGTTGTCCCTTTTTCTATCTCACACCCATCCCGGTCGCCTCCCTCTCCCCTACCTTCCCCGCCAGATCTCAGATCTGAGAATCTGAGATTCTTCAGAGCGATTTTTTTTTTTTGTAATTTTTTGTATGGTTTGTTGTAATTTTTGTATGGATTCTATTTTGTGTTACTGATCTAACCAAAATTTTGTGTTACGGATTCTTTAGATTCTTTGTAATTTTGTAAAATTTTTGTATGGTTTGTTGTAATTTTGTATGGATTCTTTGAAATTTTGTTGTAATTTTTGTATGAAGTTTACTGTTTGAAATTTTGTTGTAATTTTTTTATGAAGTTTACTGTAGTTAAATGGATAACAAGGGTTAGCAAATTACGAAGAGGAATAACCAAATTAGGGGCGGAGATCTGGCAATCCAGTAACAAAATTGCAAACCAATAACAAAATTGCAAACCGTAAACGGATTGGCGAGGCGGATATCTGCCAATCCGCACGGGGCGGTTACGGTTTTTAAATAAAATTGTAAACGGATTGGCGGGGCGGATTTGGGGATCCGTTATTCCTGACGGATCGGGGATGGATTTGCTCAAATCTGCCCCGTTGCCATCCCTACAACCACGCAATCTCACCATCTCTACTTTTCCATGCAGCGACAACACACAAACACTGCAACATCAATCGAACATCATCATCAACAATCAAAAAAATCCCGAACATCATCAACGATCAGAACATCATCAACAGTCAGAACGTTGCAATCGAACCATTGCAGTTGATCCGATCATCAGAACATCATCAATCCATCATCAAAGAAAGAAAACTTTCTGCAAATAAGAAGATTTCTTCTCACATTGCTTTCTGCAAAGAAGATGATCTCATCTCCATCGTCATCCATCATCAGAAGAAGATCATTGACCGCTCGTTGACATTGCTCGAGCACTTCGATCTGTCCATCTCTTCCGCTGAACACAAAATCCTTGATCTTCATATTTGATTTTTGTATTGGCGACGAGCGATTGTGTGCAAGTGAAGCAACAACTCTTGTTCATCTCTTCTGTCACAACAATAGCTCTTGTATCTTCTGTTACGCACCAGATTGAACAACTTTCATTCACTCAGCTCTTCGATGTATCTATATATTATCTTGTAAAGACACAGAGAAAGAAGAAACTTATCTTCTCAGCTTTTCATTGCATCTCTCAAACCCTAAACTTCGAATCAAGACTCTTATAGTTTTTTCTTCTATTGTGCTCAAGTGAAGCAAAACAGAGAAAGAAGAACATTATCTTATCTTTGTATTATCTTAAGGAAGAGATCATGCTATTAACACCCAAGGATTAGTTAGATCCACCAGTACATTACGTAGCCGTGGCCACCATGGGCGACATTACAAACAGTGGTTCAAACACCACCCCCTCATCATACAACAATCCTCAACACCCATACTTTCTTCACCACTCCAACCAACCTGAAGTGGCTCTTGTTTCACAGCTGCTTACTCCTACCAATTAAAAAATATGGAGTTGAGCGATGACATTGACTCTCAAAGCCTAAAACAAATTAGGTTTTGTTGATGGATCTATCAGAAAACCTGGCGACAAAGCCAATAATGATGAACTACTACAATGGGATCGTTGCAACAACTTGGTGAAATCATGGCTCATCAATGCCATTTCACCTGACCTTCAGGCAAGTGCCATGTATTGTGAATTGGCCTGTAATGTGTGGGCTGATTTGAAAGAAAGGTATGCACAAACTAATTACGTGTAGATATATCATATTGATTCTGAAATCCATGGATGCACTCAAGGGGCGATGAATGCGAGTGCCTACTTTACCAAATTGAAGGCTCTATGGGAAGAACTGGATGTTGTGGTTGGTTTTGCTGAAGACACTAGTGACACCATGAACACCATTCTCGCATATGTCCACACTCAACGCTCGATCACGTTCTTGATGGGGCTAACCGACGCCTACAATTCTGTTAGGGGTCAAATTTTGTTGATGGATCCACTTCCTCCACTCAACAAGGTTTACTCCCTTGTGCTTCGTCACGAACTCCAACAAGAGATTTCTACAGGCAAATCCAACATACCTGATACTGCAGCTTTTGCCATGCGGAATATTGATCCCAAAGGTGCACGCAACATTGACAAGTCGGGAGTACCCCGAAAGTCCTTGAATCCCGACGTCAAGTGTGGAACATGTGACAAGGTAGGTCATACTGCTGTTGATTGTCGTTTTCATCTCACTTGTGATTATTTTGAATTGAAAGCCTACACTATCGACAATAGTTGGAAATTTAAGAAAGCCGATCCTACTAAACAACGACGTTTTCAGAAAGATCGTCCTAGGGGCAATAATGTGTCCACTTCTTCTGATGTGCAACAATCCAATCTTTTTCCATTCACTTCCGAGCAGTGGAAGCAAATCATGGCCTTGCTCCACAACAAGTCCAAGGCTCACAATATTGGTAATGACCTTTCTATTACAGAATTGACAGGTAAAGTACTATCTCTCAAATCTCATGGCTCTCGTTCATCATGGATCCTTGATAGTGGCGCGACTAATCATATAGTTCATAACCCTCATTTACTCGCCTCTTTTAAACCTGTCCACAATCGAACCGTTGAGCTTCCTGATGGTACACTCGCTGTTGTTACACACATTGGCACCATGTCTTTCTCTTCTGTTTTTACCTTGCATGATGTATTTTGTGTTCCCTATTTTAATCTTAATTTAATTTCCACTAGCAAACTCACAAAACATTTTCTTTTTCTCACCATTTTATCAACAATTCTTGTTTGATACAGGACCTTTGTTCAGGGAAGATGATTGGGACAACAACTGAGCTTGATGGTTTGTACTATCTGGACGACACCACCACCACAACTTCCACTACTTGTCACATCATTCAAGACAACAACCCTGTGTTATGGCACAATCGCCTAGCTCACATTTCAGACAAAACTCTACATCTCTTTCCTGTCTCTTTTTGCGATGCTAGTACTTGTGTTTCCAATAAATGTGTTATTTGTCCTTTGTCCAAACAAACTAGAAATAAATTTCCTTTATCTCATATTTCGAGTACTGCTCATTTTTCCTTATTACATGTTGACATTTGGGGAGGATATCACGTTGCTTCCCTTTTCGGAGCGCGTTATTTTCTCACCATTGTTGATGATTATACACAATGTAGTTGGATTTATCTCATGAAACACAAGTCTGACATACACACACTCTTAATTTCTTTAATTAATTATGTTGAAAACCAATTTTCTTCCAAAATTCAAACCATTCACAGTGATAATGGACTTGAATTTTTCCTCACTGATTTTTATGCTTCAAAAGGCATTACCCATCAAACTTTTTGTGTCTCTACGCCCCAAAAAAATGGGGTGGCAGAACGCAAACATAGACATCTTTTGAATGGTGCTCATGCCCTTTTGTTTCAAGCAGATCTCCCTAAACATTTTTGGGGGAGAAGCAATTTTCACCGCTGCCTATCTCATTAATCGCACACCGTCCTCTGTGCTTAAAGGCAAAACACATTTTGAACTTCTCTTTAACAAACCACCCACCTACTCTCATCTTCGAGTCTTTGGTTGTCTATGTTTCGCTTCCACACATGCCCAACATCCTAGCAAATTTGATGCTCGTTCTAGTCAATGTGTCTTTCTTGGATACCCTCACGAGCAAAAAGGATACAAAGTCTAAGATCTCACCCAGAAAAAGGTCATTGTTTCTCGTGATGTCATCTTTCATGAGGAGACTTTTCCTTATTTTTCTGACAAAATGCACAATCACCTTACTGACCAATCCGACACACTTTTCCGACCGGTCGCTCATGCTCCACTTTTTGATCATCCAACATTGCCTTTCTCTGACCAGTTGGACCACTCCCACCGACCGGTCGCCCAATCTGATGTCTCAATCACCAACCGGGCAGAAACCCTGGAAACCCAACCCTAAGCGGTCGCCCCTGCCCCTGTTCCACCCTTAGACCCACCTGGCACCTCCACTCGTGCCACCCATTAACCATCTTATCTTCAACAATACCATCTTGATGCTCGATTGCCTTCCCGATCGTTTCACTCATCTGCTTCGAACGTTGGGCTTCTATAGGTATTGTTTACCCCCTTTCTGATTTTCTTTCATATGACCATTTATCCACCTCTCACAAGGCTTACACCACTTCCCTTTCTTTAGTCAAAGAACCCACCACTTTTATGCAGGATCCAAAGTGGCGTCAAGCCATGAGAAGTGAGATTGATGTTCTAGAAACCAATAACACTTGGAGTTTACAACCTCTTCCTCTTGGCAAACATCCGGTTGGTTGCAAATGTGTTATAGGATTAAACTTAATCCAAATGGTAGTGTTGAACGCTACAAAGTTCGTCTTGTGGCTAAAGGATACAGTCAAGTTGAATGTATTGATTGCAAAGAGACCTTTGCTTCTTTGCTAAATTGACTACTGTTCGTATTCTCATTGCTCTTGTAGCCACACAAGGTTGACATTTATGTCAACTTGATGTCAACAATGCTTTTCATTATGGTGATCTTTTTGAGGATGTGTACATGAGTCTTCCTCCTGGATTCGGCCGAAAGGAGGAGACTTGAGTATGCAAGTTGAACAAGTCCTTATATGGTCTCAAGCAAGCCTCGAGACAATGAATCCTTAAGTTATCCTCTGCTCTCATATCAACAAGCTACACTGATTACTCATTATTCGTCCGATTCAAGGGTAACAACTTTACTGCAATTCACGCATATGTTGATGATGTAATACTGTTAGGTAATGATCTCCAATACATTGAAGAAACAAAGAAATTTCTGGCTGCAAAGTTCAAACTCAAAGATTTAAGAAAATTGAAATATTTCCTTGGCATTGAAGTCGCGAGGTCATCCAAAGGGATTGCTTTATCTCAATTAAAATATGAACTTGAAATATTGGAAGACACAAGGTATCTTGGAGCAAAGCCTTCACGTTATCCTATGGATCAAAACTTGGTACTCACACAGGATGATGGAGATTTACTACCAAATCTCGCAACATACCGCATACTTGTTGGAAGGTTGATATACTTAACGATCACGAGACCAGATTTGGTTTATTCAGTACATGTCCTAAGTCAAATTATGAACAAGCTCAGGATACCACATTTGGATGCCTCACACAAGGTCTTGAGGTATATCAAGGTTTCAACAGGACAAAGTATTTTTTCTCTCTTCCACCAGCTCATTACAGTTGAAAGCTTATTGTGATGCAAATTGGGCTAGATGTAGAGTTACTAGGAGATCCATTACAGGTTATTGTGTCATGCTTGGAGATTCACCAATTTTTTGAAAAGCTAAGAAACAAACTACAGTGGCAAGATCTACAGCTGAAGCAAAATATAGGGCCATGGCTTCTACATGTTGTGAGTTAACCTGGTTGAGGTACATTCTTAATGATTTGCACATTAATCATCCTCAGGCAGCTCTCTTGTTTTGTAACAACAAGGCTGCAATCCGTATTGCATCTAATCCGGTTTTTCATGAGCGAACGAAACATATAGAGATTGATTGTCATTTGATTAGAGAAAAGATACAAGAAGGTACTATTCAGACTGAGCATGTTGGAACACTACATCAACGGGCAGATTTGTTCACTAAAGCTTTGAGCACTTATCAATTCCTTCTTAGCAAGTTGGGGAGTGTTAAAGAAAGAAAGTCTACCTATGTTCCAGAATAGGAAAGTGTTATAGAATAAGATATGTTAGGAAAGCCAGAATATAATAGAAGTCTTACGTTTCCTATCTCCACAAGGTCAAGGTTAAGTCAGAGTTAGCTTTATAAGCTTGTATTTAATCAATGAATCGAAACAATAATTTCAATACAATTCTTTACAAACATCGCAAACAAGAGAATAACACCTAACAACCCCACAGGAAATTGAGTCAAAAGCTTCACTAGTGAACTACCCAAGGCGACACCCAATACCAATTTCAAGGCACCAAGAATCGCAACACAACCACTCCTACCACCAAATTTATACTGACCAGTCCTCCTGCACCATGACAACATGCCATGGCTCCAAATCAACACCCTACAAAGTTCATTAACCCCACGGTCACTGACACTGATGTGGCCAGATGTCCTTCCCTGGGAAAAGATCCGTCCATAACTCACACACCCCAATCACTGAGTTCGACACCGACAACGGTAACTGAGTGATGGCACCCTTAACAAATCCTTCCTCCCATTGATGACTAGATATCTTCACAAATTCTATATTGGATGGTCCGAAGCTGATCCCTTTTACTACACTAGGCTTCCTTATGATGGACAAAACTACACCAAATATGGAAACAATCAAAGCTGAAGGCAGGGATAAAAAAATTCTTCAAATTCTACTCTCTTTATGGCCTAATTCACTATTATGGCCGGAATCAACATGTTCGTCATCTGCACTAGCTTCCTCACTTTCATCACTAACAACAACAATAAAATATGCACAAACAATATAGCTAATACCATCCATCCAAGCCTAACCAAGGTGTCTCTCCAGTAAACTTCCCTTTAGAAAAATTCTGAACTTTCCATACGTACTAAACTGCACTTAACACGAAAGATAAGCCTTGTGAGAGCTGAATTCCTCTAACAACAGATAGAGGAATATTGAACTTATAAACATACTCCATTGGTCCTGTTACACCAAGTAAGAACAATGTCCCTGATGTAAGAATCCCAGCTGCAATGATCTCCAGGATGTTGAAACTAGTACTTGAAATTGCAGCGGCAGCAATCAACTTCATAGGTTGAACAGTTATTGGAACACCATATATCACACCAGTAAGTACATCGTAAATACTGGTGAAAATAAGAGTCTGTACCAAGATTTTTAGGTCCTCAGCTAGAGTTAAGGCTAAGACTATAGGTATACATGCCTAAGTCGCGTATGGCGCCATTCAACTCACCCCATTTGGACCCAAAACCAGATTTATCTTCACCCTACTGAACATATTCTACTGAAAACCAGATAAAGGTGTATGGTTTGAGATTTGTGACGAGTATTGAGCAGTTTCCCGACATTGGGGCTCATGGCTTTGATCATTCATGGTGGAAATGTTGTAGTTGTTTGTGTGAAGCTCTACCATGATAGCAGGGTGGTTTATATATGCTATATTGCTAGGGCTAGTTGGTAATTGCTATTTCTGAAAGTCGAAAATAAGTGTTGAGTGCCCTTTTGTAACATGGGAGGCCATTGGAGAGGAGCAAATAAGGGTCATCGTTGATGGACTTAATAATCAGTTCCGCAATGATAAATTTTATTGCCATTTCTGTTGTATTCTCTGTAAGATTAGCTCACTTAATTCTCCCCCTTTCATGGAAAATGATCCCCTTGGTTATATCATTTTCTTTAATATTGTTATTATCATTTTCTAACTATTGTTTTGGATTGAGTAAGGAAGGGGAAGTGTTCATTTACACCAGTGGCAATTTTTTAAAGACTTTCTGACATCAATAAGAAATAATTTCTTTTTTTCATTTTTTTAATGCCAAACAGGGTTTTTTTGTGGATCCCAGGTCCATAAATATGACGTGGCAGGGTTAAACATAAGCTTTTGATCACTTATAAAAACAAATCCCTGGCACGCTTAATAAAAATTTTTCAAACAAATTCTGATAATGGTTTAATCATTGAAGAGGAATACCTGCGATCCTTTTTAACTAGTACCTAGGGGAGGTCTATTTTGATCTAAAATTTAAAATTCGAAAAAAAAAAGAAAGTAAAAGGGTTAATGTGAGAGATACAGGCTGATTGCATTTTGGCAAAGTCTCATTTTTATTGGTTGATATATACAGATCCTATTTATTATGTTTATATATATACATTTTTAGTGTGAATCAAAATTTTAGTATTCTTCTATTCGCCAATGCCTTTTATCTTCAAATAAAGAAGCACTGTGAAACCAATCTACGTGCACCGTTTTCACTACATATGTTAAAAGACAGCAGCTAAATAAGTATAATGAGTAGTTAACAATTGTGTAAACAATAAAGAGACAACCTTTATCATAATTAAGGTACTTGCAATTTATTTCCGAATTCCCAATCAATCCACTTTTAAAATTCTTTCTGAGAATTTTGTCAAACACCTAAAGCATGTTCCACGTCAGTTTGAACAATGAGGTTAGAACACTTCAATCATATCAAGTTTATTCCTCCAAAACAAAGCGCAAGCCTCGACAGCAATAAGCCTCCAATGCCCGAAGACGAGCCGGATTGCCTTTAGAAGCACATGTTATATAACCAGCTAATGATTATGCTACAAAATGAAGGTAGTAGTAACTCAGAAAAAGAACTACAGCTAGGAAGAAATATTAATAAATGGAATATTGTAATAAGCATCCACTTATGTATAGTACATTATCTATATGCTGTTCTTATATTACCTGAAAGCATATCACAATCAAGTATTTGTTGATTCCCCAACTCTCTTTTTTTTAACTTCAAATATGGCAATCAATCAACACTTTCGCAGCAACAAAAGCAATCTGGATTAGAACTAGATGCTATTCTAGTAACTTAGGCCGAGTTCTTCTAATGTAGTGGAACCAACAGTTCTTTTGGTGCATCATCAAAGAGCATGGTTTTGCCAAACCTTTTGTGCAAATTCTATAAAGGAAGCTTTGAGTGTTCCTCATGTTGGCATTGTGAACTAGGCTTTGAGGCCTATGTGATTTAACATTTCTCACATTAAGAAGTTGAAATAGGTGTTTGGAAATTAATGTGCATATTGTACTTATAGAATTAGACATTTAGTTGATGGTGTGCTTTGGATATCAATAGACTCTCACATCGAAATTTTCCAAACTTTTTTATTTATGATTATTTAGACTTTGCTCCCCATGATAAGTACCGGTAGAGAAAACCCCAAATAAGACCAACACTGATTTTTTCACCCCAAATTCGTCCCCTGTCCACTAGAATAGTTGAAATTTTATTTATACCCCTGACCTACTCAATGTAAAAAAAATACATACATGGAGCAAAGTCTAAAAAACTCAAAAAATTCATTTTCTAAAAAACTCCACCTACTCAACCCAACGCCACCCACCTCCTCTCATTTAATTTTGACCTAACACCATCCATCCTTTCTGGTCCAATCACCACTGCACTCTCCCCTCCACCCTGTCTAAACTACCTCAACCAATCACCACCAACACCCCATCCGTTCACCCCGCCCTATACTGAAACACCCTCTTTTCACCAACTTTGCTCCAATGCTGCTGGTGAACAAAAAAGAACTGAATTGGTGGTGAACAGAAGACAACGCGAGTGGCATCTTAAGAGGCTATAATATTATTCATGTTTCAATTTGAGGCGAACTCCTTTCATCTTCTTCCCCCTCGCTCTCCATTCCTCCATCTTTTCGTCTTGCTTGCTTTGATCAGAGAAGAAGGTAAAATGAATGGAAATTGAAAGAAACAAAGATGTTATTATCGTTGCTTACATCTGAGGTTTCAGTGGTGTCATGTGGTTCAGAACTTAAGATCACTCTATGTTGTTGTTTGGAACATAGTCACTATTACAAGATTCGTTGGATTTGTTTGAAGAAAAAAAGATTTATATATCTTTTAGATAAAATCTTTATATGATTATTTAGACTCTGCCCCAAGATATAGAGAGACAAAATGGCTATTTAGAAAATTTTCAATTGCCCCACCATCTTCATTTTATCAATTAAACTTTCTCAATTCTCTCTAACTCTCAAATATTTTTCTTCATCTTATTCTCCCCACTACATTCATTTATCCTTATTTAAACCTTCCACATTCTTTCTAAATCCAAAATCAATCTCTCATCTTCTCCTCACTCCATTTTTTTCATTAAATCACACACTCTCTCATCCCCTCATCTCATCTCTTTTTATCACTCTCTCCAAATCGATTCCTTATAAAGGGAACTTGCTTTGAGTTTCATTCTCTTCCCAACTAACCCAAACCAAGAACAAGTTTTTTTTTTTTTTTTTTGTAAACTTCTTAATAGTTCACATGGTAGGCTCAAACCATGAGAATTCTAGTATCATGATTAGGGCAATCAAGTTATCTTGAAAATCACGATTTGAGTCAACTATATGGCTACAAGAAGTTTGCCCGAGAGGAAGTTTTTGGGAACTTGTATCAAGTTTACATGGTTGTCTCAAATCGTGACAATTCAAGTTTCATGATCAGGCTAACATTGTTACACTGAAAACCATGGTTTGAATCAATCATGTAGTTGCATTTTTCCCGATAGCAATTGTTATTATTATTATTATTATTGATGATACACCAAAACGGTCACATCCCTAAGCCATACACGTGTCATGATGATCTCAATGAATTACGGGCCCTAGCGTCAGCCCGACACTGATCTGGCCCAAGCGATTCCAAACCCGCCCATTGCAGTTCGCCAGACAGATTCAAATTCTTACAGCCTGTTAGGCCCATATGTCTCACAGCTATCCTCAATACCCGTAAGACCTACTGAGGCTAGTATCTCGAGGATCAGCTTCAGACATGCAACTACAACAACTCTCTGCTTCCAACTAGGAAGCAAATACCAGAGTACACATCACACTATGTAACTTCATCTTACGGAATACCCTTAGATAAGGAAATATCTCCCGCGTATCTAGGAGCACAGGGCTAACATGAAACTTCCCTCTTACAGCTCGACTCCTAATTAGAGAAGGATTTTCACAAAGATCTCATTCCTAAACTACGACATCGATGGTTTGGTCGAACCAGGACTCCTGCACTATAAAAAAAATGAGGTTGGTAAGCTAAGGTACGTCACAAGTTTCGTGTTTACAACGTGACACATTCCTCAAATCCCTGTCTGACTTTAGCATCGGAGTGCCATCGGCCACCAAAACGGTGGTCCGTGACTCACGTGCGTTACTTGTGCAGGTTAGCAGGTCAGAGGGATTAGGTAAAAGCAGGGAGCGGAAAATGACTGCATCAATTATTATGATTATTATTTTAAGTTGTTGCAGTTAGGAGTGGGCACTGGACGAGATGTACCTCATCCATGTCCCATCCCGTTTGTTTGGGATCGGGATGGGACAGGATGGGATAGACTTCATCCCGACCTCGTCCCATCCCAAATGAGTTCGGGACGGGACGAGATGAGCATGTACTAAATGTTGGATTGAAAATTTAACATGCAAGATTGAAAATTTTGGATTTACCAAACACACAACTCTAAAAACAACTATATAACTTTAAGCTATTGATTATTATTTCCCCATTAGAACCACTATTGAAGATAATCATTTTTTTTTGTACATTGCTAACAAAAATGATCAATGGGTTTGTCATTTAAAAACTACGAGGAGCACACATTGTTGTTATCAAGAGTTAGGAAGAGAAAAAAAAGAAGGGAGAGAGTTTGAGTTAGATTCATTATCTAGGTGAGTCGCATGGAAGGTTGTGAGAATAAAATAGTCATGTCAATAAATAAAACAACAAATAAAAGTCATGTCAACAAATAGTTTCATACTACATATTTCATATTAAATATTAAAAAATCGGTTCGGGACGGGACGAGATGGGCAGGATTGAAAATCTTCATCTTGATCCCATCCCACTCTAGATCGGGATGGGATTGATCAATCCCAATAGGACCCGAAAAAATCGGGACGAGACATGTTCGAGATCAAGGGATGGGATGCCCACCCTAGTTACAGTTTACACGAATAACTTAAATCACATGAATTCCAATTTCACGATTATACCAGTTGTGTAATATTATGACATTCATCGAGTAAATAGCTGCTATTAATAAAAAATACCAATTAGACCAATCGTGTAATATCAAAAATCACAATTTGATCTAATTGTGTGAATTGGCAACAACCTCCGATTTCGATTTTGTTCTGGCTGCCATTAAACAATATTAAGTGAACTAAGGAAGTCAAAACTCATCTCATGGTTTTGAGCCTAAGTCCTCAATCATTCCCATAAGTTCCATTACTACCAAAACCTTTGAGCGAGAGTTGGAGGAATATCTAAAGTGATGGTTTAATGGAGGATGTTTAAAGGAGAAAATGAGAATTTGACAAGAAGATGGTATTTAATGGATAAAATGGAGGGAGTAAAGAATAAAATCTAAGGGTAATAATGAAATATTATTTATTTTAGTCAAATAATTGACTAGTTTAAGTTGGGGTGATTTAGATGTACCTCCCTTCACCATGATGGCCTAAACATGGTCACCTCCCAAATTGTTCATAAATTAGGGGTAGGGATGGCAACGGGGTGGATTTGAGCAAATCCATCCTTGCCCCGTCAGGAATAGCGGATCCCATAATCCGCCCCGCCAATCCGTTTATAATTTTATTTAATAACCATAACCGCCCTGTACAGATTGACGGATATCCGCCCCGCCCCGCCCCGCCCCGCCCCGCCAATCCGTTTACAGGTTTGCGATTCTGCTGGCGGGTTGCTGGTTCCCTGCTTAGATATTAAGGTTACTATGTTGGTGCTTTTTTAAAAGACCACTTTGTCGTGTATGTTTGATTGAGGGATACAATGTTGAACATGATTACTTGATGTTTAGTGGTGTTTATTGCGAGTTCCTTGGATCCACTTGCTGGTCGGTAGTATTAACCATATAATCTGATCAATATCACTGAATATAGATGTCGAAAAGAGGAAGCATACATTTGAATTTTATACCAAACTAACTACCAAGTCTAGAAGTTTCAGAAAGCATAGAGGAGATTCCTACATATAAGGCCACACACAGCAATACATCCCACAGAGAGGTTAACATGCTGGATACCAATCTAAAATATTCCACTCAAAAGATTTGTTGCAGTAGAGAGCGCTGTTCCGGTGATTGAAAATTGAACCACCTGCTCATGCGAGTTATCCTCTGAAGTGAGGGCCACTGTCGCTCCTGTAAATTCTCCTGCAACTGCACTATTTTTTTGCATCAAATAATTCCAGTGTTCTAAAAATCGCTAGGCGCTGGGCGGGCGGCGAGCAGGTGCCTAGCGCCCAGGGGCCTAGGCGGCGCCTAGGCGGTCTTAGGTTTTGTATTATAAATTTAATAATTTACAAAAGTTAAGCATAATACCTTATCAATTACATCCAATTTAATGTCAATATACATATGCAAAATTTAAAAACATGAAAAATTAACAATCGTGAACAAAATTTATTAAAACTCAAATGACTGAAGTTGGTCATGATGGGTACTTTATATAAATTTGAATTTGTGTACTCTTTTATTTTTCTTCAAATTGCATGTATAACCTCAGTTATGTTTGATAAAATCTACATTAGTAAAATTGGTACCGGCAGATCCTTTGAGAATTCCATTAAGTAATCATCATTCGCTACATTTAGACATATACTGAATAAAAAACAATTAAATAGTTTATTTCTAAAAAAATAGGAAAGAAAAATAAAATAAGAACACAATCAACCTTATTAAAAAATAAAAAAAATAAAAATAATAATAATAATAATAATAATAATAATAATAATAATAATAATAATAATAATAATAATAATAATAAAAAATCTCCTAGACCGCCTAGACCCCGCCTAGAGTCCGCCTAGACCCGCCTAGGCCGCCTAGACCCCGCCTAGACCGCCTAGCCCGCCTAGGCCGCCCAGACCCGCCTAGACCCGCCCAGACTGCCCAGACCGCCCAGACTGCCTGCCCAGGCATTAATCTGGGCGGTTTTCCACCTTCTAGCGCCTAGGCGCCGCCTAGACCGATTTTTAGAACACTGAATAATTCAGAGCACAATTACAATTAGGGTCTCAAAAGAAAGAACCCTAATCGACGTGGTGATGACCTCTCTTCTTCCTAATGACAATGGTGATGACCTTTCTTCTTCCTAATGACAATGGTGATGACCTTTCTTCTTCCCCTCGCTTCTATTTTCAAGAAGAGAAGAAACCCCCAATTTTACTGCAAAGAAGATTTGAGAATGAATAAAGATTTGAGACAAAGAAGATGAAATACAAAGAGAGAAGAGAGGAGAGTACTTGATGGAGGGACTTCATTGTGTTTGAGACGAATCGAGGTTGAGCATTGAGCCGCAAGAGCAGAGAGCAGGGTTGAGCGAGTAAGATGAGAGATGCAGGGAGGGTTGAGAGAGTGACGTGAGAGCCTTAAGAGGTTTGAGAGAGTGAGATACTGAGATGGGAGGTGAGAGGCGAGAGCCGGTGCCGCAGGGAGGAGCCGAGGAGGGTTGAACTCGAGAGGGAGGAGGGTTGAACTGTGAGATGAGAGATATGACCTAGGGTTTTTTTCCTTTATATAGTCTAGGGGCATTTAAGTAATTTCCTCGATGAAACAGATATCCGTGGGGGCGGATATGGCCAAATCTGTATCCTCCTCGAATAAGAAATGGATACAGTTTGGATATCCGTATCCACCCCAAACGGGGCGAGTGGGGCGGATATCAGTGAAAATCCGCCCCACTGCCATCTCTAATTAGGGGCACCCCACTTTTAGGTCAAACCAGGTCGTGTCGTCTTGACTATTAAAAATGCACGCCCCATGCACATGCCACATCCATGATGTTGATAGTTCCTAAAGTACCCATTCACGTGACTCGCACGTGTTGTGTAGAAAACACTAAGTTTCAAATTTCAATATTACCCATTGTTTACATCCAACCATTGGATTAAAGTAAAATGAATATGGTCGTCCAAATAAAAGTAGGTGCGAGATGGACGACTAGAAAATCAAATGTCAAATAATGTCTAATCAAGTTCGTGTGCAACAATTGGTTTGCTCTTCAGAGAAAAACAAAATTGAGAGAAAAAAACAAATAGGGGGAAGAAAAGATAATGAGGAAAGAGGGAGAATAAGAAGGTCAACTCAAGTTGTGCAAAAATGGGTTTAGATTTGGGTTCGAAGCTGGATTTAGTAACTGATGATATACCAAATCGTCATTTAATCTATGCCGTACGCGTGTCATGATGATCTCGTCAGTAGAACAAAGTGGGCCTAATTGCCCATCCACCCTGGCAAGCGGTGACGACACTAAGCCCACTTTGGTAGAATCCAGAAGGTTGGACCGAATTGCAATGCCCTACTAAGCCCACACATCACATGGTAAAGCCCAATACTCATAAGGCCTAATCAGGCAAGTATTTGGGATATCACCTAAGATGGGCAGGCCAACAATACTTTGGTTCTGACTAGGAAACATATACCAGAATATAAGTCGTGCATGAAAACTTCCTTGCATGGACAACACTTCAAAAGGGAAACTTTTTCAGCAGATCTAGGACATGTAAGGAAATTCTCCTACATGGACGACTTGAAACTAGGAAAGGATCTACAGCAAAATCTCTTTCCCTAAACTACGCCACCAAAGGCCTAGCTGAACGATGACTTTCACATTATAAATAAGACACAGGTTTGACGGGATGTACACTACAGAACCCAAATTACAGTTTTGAGCCTTTCTCAAGCCTTGTATGACTTTAGCATCGGAGTGCCATTGGCCACCACAATGGTGGTCCTTGGCTCACGTGCGTTCCCTGTGCAGGTCCAGGTCAAGGAGGGCAAGAATCGACTACATTAGTTTGGCGCCATCTGTGGGGAACGATGAAGTTCCTTGAAAGATAGTGATATCACCCTTCCTCACAAGCTAGAAATATGGTGACCACGCGATCTTGCAACAATAGAGACATTCTTGAGACCTTGAACGCTTGTATTGGAAGAATGCCGCCAGTTCCGGTGGATCCGGCACCGTGGGGGAACAAATTAGACCCTAGCGCGGGTAGCAACCGCGGCGGACCCTAGGGTGGATCTACTAACAACCCAGATGTAGCAAATTACACGAGCAGTGGAGATGGTCACTCAACAAAACCCTCCGCCTCTGGATCCAAAAACAAGAAAGAGAGGAAGAAACTTGATGACTATGACAGAAATAGGAAGCGCAATGACAACAAACCCGACTATGGTTGTGCAAGGCAAGATAAGGCCTCCAACTTCATAAGATCTAAATCCGTTACCCCCCTCAATTCTAGTTTGTCCGACAACCTCAATTCTGTCAAGAATTGGGGAGAGCTGAAGTGGCCCACCAAATAGCAAGGAGACCCCTCTCGGCGCGGTAACAACAAATACTGCTTCTTTCACAATGAGGGCGACCATGACACCGAGGAATGCAAAAGTCTCAGAAGCGAGATGGAATACTGGATCTGGAAAAGGAAACTCAAGGAGTTCCTGAATCCTGACAAAAGGCAGGATCGGGCAAATGATAGATAAGATTCCGTTGATGAGATAGAGAAAGAAGCTCCTAGCATCATATACGTGCCTCATGGAGTCGGCTCTGAAGGCGAGCAATCCAACAGGTCCCGCAAGATGACGCTTCTCGAAATGCGGACACAACCCACCTATGAAGACAGACAAGTGCAATATGCACGAATTCAGAGCCCAATCCCATCACTGACGTTCACGGACAAGGACCTCCAGGGTGTTCATTCTTCTGACAATGACGCCCTGGTCATCTCGGTCCTCGTTTCAAAGTGGGAAGTAAAAAGGGCCTTGGTGGACACGGGAATTAAACGCCCTGTTTCTCAACTCTTTTCGCAATATGCAACTCAAGGAGGAGGACTTAACGCCCGCCAACCATCCCATGGTTAGGTTCAGCGGAGAGAAATGCTTCAAAATTGGGAAGATCGGCCTAATTGTAGTGGCAGGAGAGCCACAATTACGGAAGTACCTTGTCTAGGAGTTCATGGTGGTCGATGCTTCGTCTTCCTACAACATCATCTTGGGGAGTCCTTGGCTCCATCATATGGAGGCAGTAGTATCTACTTTGCACCAATGCATCAAGTATACAGCTAACCAGGCTCAAGGAACTATTCGTGGATATCAACCTTCAGCGAGATATTGCGACTACGCAGCGCTGAAGCAGCTAGATAGCTAGCAATTACAGGTTGAGCCCGCAGAACAGACGTACCGGGCCTAGATAAGGGGAAAAAATCACCTCGCACGGACAAATGTAAAGATCCAACAACTAAGGCCCAGTTATTCGATGAGCTAGGATTCAACACTGGACACACTATCCAGTCTAGTACAATGCTAAGTAATAATACTTTAGCAAACAACCACCTATTCCAATGCTGACAACCAGCGAGGAATGACCCGTCCTCACGAAGTTCACTTTTTAGTTAGCTTCACTAGCATTGGCGAAGCGTGACACTTCACTAAGAGAGCTACACAGTTTGAGCTAGGACCGTGCGCGTCTCTTTCGGAGCCAGATTAGCTTAGTCCCTGTTTAGAGTCAAACTATCTCATTTTTTTGATTTCATTTGTTTTTTGTTTTTTCAATTAAGAAGAATTGTTCGCACGACCCTATATTCAAGGAATAAAATAGAATTTATTGATTACAAAGAAAGTTATTAAAAAGCTGGCCCGACTGATTAGTACAACAGTTTATACACTACGAGTTTATAAGTCCGATGCAAGTATTGATCCGCTGACATCACTCTGCCAATCTGTCTTTAGAAAAGGATTCAAAGGTGAAAGTAAAGTACTTGAAGAAGGCTGCAAGAACACGCTTAATTCTTTGCTACACCAATATGCCTCACAAAGATGATTTAAAAGTGGCAGCAGAGACACTCGAAACAGATTGCAGACATCTTTGCTCTGCCAATCTGCCTTGCGAAAAGGATTAAAAAGGAGAGCAGAAAAAAACAGATGATAATGTCCCTCAAACGAGGGATGCCTGGGGTAATGCAGAGTTAGCACCCCAAGACCGTAGGCTGCGTTCGCCAGAGCTCCGCTCCGCTTATTTGTCCTCTAGTTGTGGCGTCACGCGTGAAACCCAATATATATAGTGGGAAAAATCGCCCCAAAGCTAGCTGCATGTATCATCTCGCAACAACAGTGATTGATGACAACTGGGGAGAGTACATACTTCTTCTTTGCAATATAAGAAGAAATTACATAGTCCTATGGAACCAATTGGATGCTCACCCAAACCAGGTGGCACCACATAATAACAGGTGTTGTCAAGACTCATCGCTGCAAATGTTAGAACATTTGAAGACTCCAACAACGAAGATCTTCCTTTAGCCTTTGGAATACCCAAAACATATTTTCCAAATAGATGCTTTTCACGAACATTCTCTACAAGATTCATGGCAATGCTTGAAATGGTGAACACTAGCCTATATAGAGGTGCAATGGTTTACGAAATGAAATCAATAAACAGTTATGTCAACATTAAATGTCATACGGGAAATAGGGAGGCGACGGTTCCAATTGCTACTGCATGAGTCCACATTCATTGAATTAATGACACTGCACGCAACCCCATTAACTGGAGGAGTAATAGGCACTAAACCGTTTCACAATCTATGTCGTATGCCTGGCATGCTGATCTTTACAACACGACCCGCCAACTAATGGGCTTAAGCAAGTACCCCACCAGATCCAGCCCAGTAAACGTAAAAATACAAACGGCGAAGGCCTTAAGCGCCCATCGAATGCAGAGCACACCTATGGTGATATTATCAATAAATCCAAGGTATCCGCTCTATTAAGGTTCCACTACTGTTCATTAAACCTGAATAAACTTAGTCCTATCAGTTTATGATGATCCGACTTCAGAATCAAATTTATTGGTCCGATCTCTGTGTCAGACTACTATGCGAATTAAGTAAGTCATGACACCCAAGTCAGACTTACTTCCAAAACCAAGCAGAGACCTAACCTGACCAAAGCTTAGTTAGTTCTAACTGATGGCGATAGCTTCTAGTTCGCTCTAACGCCTAGTCCGTTGAGAGCGGATGAGGATGGGTTAGAAAGTGGGAGTCTAGTTAGTACTCATGCAGCCTGATGACGATGGCTTGTCAAGGATCATCGTCCAACTGCAGACAATGATCGCCGAACCCGATCAAAGCTTAGTAAGTTTCGAATGATGATGATGGTTTCTGATCCGCTCTAAGACCGTAGTTCATTGCGTGCGGATGAAGATGACTTACAAAGTGGGAACCTAGTCAGTGCTCCAAAGCTTGATCAAGACGGCTTTCCAGGGATCATTGTCCAACTACATATGATGATCACTGAACCCGGCCAAAGCTTAGTTAGTGACGAATGATGACGATAGCTTATGGTCCCCTCTAATGCCTAGTTCGATGCACGAGGATGTCAATGTCTTAGAAAGTGGGAGTCTGGTCAACGCTCACGACGCCCGCCCATGATGGATTGCCAGAGATATTTTCCCAATTACAGGTAATGATTGCCGAACCCTACCGCTCTAAGACTATAACCCGCCAAGCGCGGGTGGAGATGACTTAAAGAGTGGTAGTCTAGTCAGCGTTCTCAATGCCTGATCACAATGACTTGCCAAGGATCATTGTTCTTCCAAAGACATTATCGTCGAACCCTACCGCTCTAAAATCGTAGCCCGCCAAGCGCGGGTGAAGATGGCTTAGAAAGTGAGAGTCTAGTCAGCGTTCTTAACGCCTAATCAAGATGACTCACCAGGGATCATTGTCGTTCTACAGACATGATCGCCGAACCCTACCAAAGCATAGTCAGTTTCAATTGATGATGACAGCTTCTGGTCCGCTTTAAGACCCTAGCCCTCTAAGCGCGGGTAAAAATGACTTAGAAAGTGGGAGTCTAGTCAGAGCTCAGGAAGCTGAACTCGGACAACTCACAAGGACCATTGTCCAATTATTTATAGCGATGCACACGCTCGACCACAGTATACTTGCTCACTCATATTAGCAACGACAACTGATGGTCCGAACTACAACCTGGTTCGCATATGACGAATTACAACGTCAGATCTCGAAGACTGGTGACTGCCTGGTCTGAATTATCAATTATCTGTCACCAGCCGAGCTTATCTCCTCACATGAAGTTTTGCCAACTTACAAGACTTGGTCGACACAACTTCTCAATCTCTAAAGAGTACTGCCTAGGGTAGCCTGAATTGTCACAACATAAGTAGTCAAAACTCTTACCAGCAGATGAATAATACGACTTCCTGACTCAGCACAACCTCTTGTCTAAAAGCTAATAGCGCGATAAGACAAAGCAAAAAAAAGCCAGCTGGGAAAGTCAAAGAGTACATAAGTACAGAATGTCGTTCAACCTATTATCTCTTATTGATAAGTCAAAACTACAAAGTTCACTCCACGTCAGGAGGATGTTCAGATACAATGGAACTAGATTTGGCAGGAGAAGAAAGAGGGGATGCGTCCGAACGCGCTGCCGCTCGGATGCCCTGGTCTTGATCATTTTTTCTAATTGATCATCATCTTCTTCTAATTGATCGGTGGCTTCCCCAAACTCCACAAAAGACAACTCTTTAAAACGAGAGAGGTCCCATTTGGGATGCACCTTCTTCATCAGCTGCAACAGCTCCAGTCATCCATGCACAACTCTGCTGAACTCGAACATGACCTAAGCCTTCAGAAACATTTCATCGCGCACCCTCGACTCAACAAGCTCTCGCTCCAGCTGCTCCAACTTGCTAGACAGCGTATCAGTTCTGGACTGCTCGACACTCAAGTTGTCATTCGCAACAATTAGTTCATTCTACGCTAGAAGGAACCGCTCTTCTGCTGTCCGTACACTCTTGGCATTGGAGTCAACGTCGGCCTCTAGTTGCTAACGGGTAGGAGCATAATTAGGCTATTTTTAGTACCATATTTCTATATATATATTTTTGGCTATTACTTGTTAATTATGGTACTAATTGATATTTTCGTGTTTGTGTAGATTTCCAATTACAAGATTCCAAAATAGAACCTAAGTGAAGCAAATTGGCAATTTAGAAATACTAGTTGCACAATGAAACTACGCAAATAAGGAAACCAAGCAGAAAACAATTATAAAAGGGATGATACCTTGTTTTGGAGAAATCATCCATCCACAGCCTCCTTCACCTCGCCTCCATCACACCTTTCATCACCGCCAGCAGCCCAACTCGCCTGACTCCTTGATTGCCACTAGCCACGCAAGCAAGCCACAAAGCAGCCCATCGTCCTAAACCCACCACCATCACCGTCCTCCTCGAAACAATATCTCTTACAAACCCCTTCACCGTCTTCATCGTTCGCCAACCCTGACCACCTTCGTGCATCTCTCCATCTGATTTCGCTCTTATAGAGAAAAAATCACAGTGATGAGCAGATCATGAAGAGGAAAAGAAGATAATTTTAATTCTCTTTTTACCGCTATTCGCAGCCCATCCTTCCATTAGTACCCCCACACTCGGTGACATGGTTTTTCATATCTAAACCTCTCTTTTACTTATTTTAGTTTGATATTTGATTATGGATTATTGTTTGATCATAATTAATATGTCTAGCTAAACTACTCTTAGTTAGGGGTGGATTTGAAGCCCCGAACATGTGTTTTATAAATTAATTGAATTTAATCTTCCTTGCTATTAGTGATTATGTTTTGCTTAACTGCTTTATAGAGAATTTTTCTTTGTATGTTTGTTAAGGTGTCCAACTTAGTAAGCATGCTAGGATTTGGGGCTAGAGTATAGGAGAATTTCACCTAATTGTTATAATTTTGCACTCATAAGTAGTAAATACCAAGTAACGTTGGTAAGGTTAAGTAAAAACCTAGGTAAGATTAAGATGCTGATCATACTTGTAATTGCCTAGTCAGTGTTCATATTTTTCACAAAACTTAATGATCATAGATTGTTATCTAACTTGCGATTCCTGATTAGATAGCATGATAAGAATAGTTTGAAAGCGACGCTTAGTTTAATTCAACGAACTTGGGAAAATAATAAGATTAATGCAGTGTTGATCACGGTTAATCTTGAGCATTGTCTCTCACGAGTTAGCAAGTGATTATTGAAGATTGATTTATGCGCATATGTTTGGTGTGTGGAGATAAACCCTTAGCTAATTTCTCATATTTGCCGTCCCTTTATTTTTATTATCTTTATAGTAATTTTCGTAATTATTTTCATAGTTTATCTTAGAAAATTCAATCCCCTATTATTTACTTAATTAGGTTGTTAGTTGTCTTTTAACTATTCTTAGTATTAATTGGCAAGCCCTCTAATCCCCGATCCATGACGATCCATACTTATTCTATACTACAATCACAAAGCAGAGTATTAACTTGTGTGCTACTAAAATAGCGCATCAGTTTTTGGCGCCGTTGCCGGGGATTAGTAAAATTGTTAATTACTTCATTAGTTTTTATTTATTTATTTAATTTTGTTTTTATTGATTTTTTCTTCTTTCTATCTTTATCTCAGGTACCAGTTCACGCGCCATAGGAGATCCAACGAAAACTTATTAGAATACAATTCAGAGCTAGAGAAAACATTTAGAAGACGAATGAGAAAAACAAAAGAGTCACAAACATCTAGCTCTGAATCTAAATCTGAAGAGTTTGATATGGGAGACAATAGATCTATTAAAGAATTTTCGACATCCACTTTGGACAATGCCGCACCCCTGTGCATTCAGTATCCAACAGCCGCACAGAATAAGACAGAGTTATTCGAGCTGAAATCCAGCCTACTTCATCATATTCCGAAGTATCATGGTCTTTCTATGGAGAAAAAAATCAGTGGTATACAGAAAGGTCCAGGAGAATCATATATGGCTTACTATGAGTGCTTCAAAACTCTCATAGCATCATGTCTGCAGCATCAGATGAAGGAGGAGCTCCTGATTCAATACTTGTATGAGGGATTGCTTCCTCTTGAGCGACAGATGTTAGATGTAGCGGCAGGAGGAACTTTTGTTGATAAAACTCCACCAGCAGCAAAGACTTTGATTGCAAACCGAGCCTTAAATGCCCAATAGTATGAAGGAATTGGAAAGCCTTCACGCCAAGTCAATGAGGTAAGTACTAATTCTAGTTTGAAAGCTCAAATGGCTAATCTTACTTCACTTGTGACTCAGGCTCTAGGGAAGCCGAATGTGTTAGGAGTTGTACAAGTTTGCGGCGTGTGTACTAAGCCAGGACATCCATCTGATTAATGTCCTCAACTGATTGAGAATGGCGGTTGGGAGAATGTTAACGCAGTAGGTTTTCAGGGGCAAAATCACTATAGGAATAACCCTTATTCGAACACTTACAATGATGGTTGGAGAAATCATCCCAGCTTTGGATGGAGAAATTCAGAACAACCTCAACAACAAACTTTGAATCGGTCACCCCCTGGTTTCTTTCGAAGACCGCCAGAACCATCTTAGCACAATTAAGGTATGCCCCTTAATTATGATGAGATTCTGAAATCGTTGACTATTTCTCAGCAGAACCAAGCAAAAGATATAGCAGATTTGAAGCTACAGATGGGAAAGATACCTGAGTTTATTGGACAAACTCGCGAGCAAGGAAAACTTCCTAGTTCTACCATTCCAAATCCGAAAGGCAGGTTTGAAACAGCAAAAGCAATTACATTGAGAAGTGGTAGGCAAATTGAGAATGAACCAATAGTCCCTAAACAGAGTCGAAATAGGGAAGCTGAGTTATAGAAGGATGATCCAACCATCATTGAAACACCAGAGCTCCAAGGTAAGAAGGCGAGTGTTCCAAATTCAGTTTCTGCTAATCTTTCTCCACCTTTTGTGCCTTTTCCAGGTAGGTTTGCCAAATTTAGGAAAGATGAACATGATAAGGAAATATTGGAAACCTTTCGAAAAGTCCAAGTCAATATTCCGCTTTTGGATGCTATTAAGCAAGTGCCTAAGTATGCAAAATTTTTGAAAGAGCTTTGCAAACAAAAAGACGACTTTGAGACGGAGAGGTAGTTAAGGTGAGTGAGAATGTCTTCGCAGTTCTTCAAAGGAAATTGTCGCCGAAGTGTTAGGATCCAGGTAGTTTCACTTTCCCTTGTGTTATCGGTAATACTAAAATTGAAAATACAATGCTAGACTTAGGTGCTTCAATTAATGTTATGCTGTATTCTATTTTATCGCTCTATGAATCTCGGGAAGCTAAAAAATGATGGTGTTATTATTCAATTGGTTGACCGTTCTAATGCATATCCTCGAGGTTTGTTGGAAGATGTGTTGGTGCAGGTTAACCATTTGATATTCTCAGCAGATTTCTATGTGCATGCTTGAGATGGAAGATTCAGAATTTTCAGCACCTTTGCCTCTTTTTTTAGGGCGAGCCTTCATGAAAACCGCAAAGACAAATATTGATGTGCATGCGGAGAAATTGACCATGGAATTTGATGGTGAGGTGATTGGCTTCAACATCTTTGAAGCCATGAGATATCCTACTAAAAATCATTATTGTTTTTCTATTAATGTGAATGAAAATTTGGCACAGAAATTGTCAGACGTCAGAAATGAGGATGAACTTGAGACCACCATCACTACTGCTGTTGGATATGAAAGAAATAGAGTTCTCTATGATACAAAGAAGCGAAAGAAATTTCAGTTGAATGATCTTGAAAAGATTCAGGATGAGGCCTATGATAGTAAAAGCAATTATAAGGAGAACACCATTGTTTTTCATTATCAGATGATCCATGGAAATACTTTTGTCGTTGGAATGAAAGTCTTGCTTTTCCAATCGTGTCTTAAAACTGGTAAGTTACGTTCTGAATGGGTTGGCTCTTTTATTGTTACTAATGTTTTTTCCCATGGTGCTATACAGATTAAGAGTGTCACAACCGGTAAGGAGTTTAAGGTGAAACATCATCGACTTAAGCCTTATTATGAGTCATTTGTGGAGCATGACGTGGAGGTCGTATCACTCCATGATGATTAATTGGAGATACCGTCAGGCTGCACGACGTTAAAACAAACGCTTCTTAGAAGGCAACCCAATCAGATTTGTTTTCTCTATCCCTTTTATCTTATTTTCGCTATTTTTGTTTGTTAGTAGTTTGTTTTTCCTCTTTTAAATATTTCATTACATGTGCTATAATATATTAACATTGAGGACAATGTTAGGTTTAAGTGTGAGGGGAACAACGTTGTTTTTATATTGAAAAAGAAATTTTAAAAATAAAAAGTGTTGGTCCATAAAAAAAATGTTGGTTTTTATTTTCTTTGTTGGTATTAGTGTCATAAAAAATATTTATAGTTGTTTTGAGTCTTAAGATACTTTCCGACACAATGATGAGATTTGGTTTTTAATTGCATGACTTTAAGGTGATTTATAAACATGATTTAAGATCTAATATTATTTTTTGGTTAATATTATTCATGGCCATCATATGCAAATTCACATGTAATCAACTTAGTAATTGGTACTCATAGCATGCTTAATTGAATTTAACTCATTATAACCCATAGTGAGTTTTTAGCATATTGTTCCTTTGATTTTGAGAGTTTTTAGTTAGGTCATCTTTCCTTTTTTTTGTCAATAATAATTCGTTGCATGATCTCAATTTTGTTTGCCTTGGTTGCTACTCGGATCGCTTTCATAATTAAGGATTAAACACTAGAACTTGTGTTAATTTCGTTCAAAGCATTATATTGAATTGCATGACATGTTTGACATGATAAAGACACCTAGTTTCCACCATTGCCAAATAAGCCTGATCCATAATATATTTTCTTTAGGTTAACCCCATTGAGCCTGTTATTAAGTCTTTGTTTCATTGCCCTCATTTTCTATCCCTAATCTAATTAGAAGAGTGGAGCATAATTTGATTTGCAAAGACTTTATTGTGGTTTAAGGTATGTTGAAAAGCAAGTGTGGGGGAAAACCCTTATAGTAGATAGTTCAAGAAGAAAGAGTCGCAAAAAAAAAAAGGTACAAAATTACAAAAGGGATACAAGTCTTTGTCCATATTCATTCAATATTTCAGTACCATACAGATAGTTCAGTTCTTTTCATTCTGTAGATACAAAATAATGACTGAAACTCTTCATTATCAGTTGGCCACTTCTTCATTTTCCTACTTGTGTCTTGAACCATATGATTCATTGCTAATGTCTCTAATCTTATTGCATGCTTTCACCATTTCTTTAAGCCTTTTGAAAATTCCCTATTCGTTCTTTCTCTTCCTTTGACCCCTTGGCCCCATTCCAACCTGAATTAAGACCTTTTGATTGAGTGTGTCTTGCAATGTCACGTTGTGGAGATTCGAATGAGGTATGAGCATATGGTGTCACTAGTTCTTGCATTCAAGTAGTATCATTCCTTCCATGAGATCACATATCTGTAAAAAAAAAAAAAAATTGTCAAAAAATGCCTTTCTTTCTTGTTATATCATATGTGAGCTATTTTTTCCCCTTTTATATCAATCCTCTCACATATAACTAGAATAGGAAGAGTGATTTTACAAAACAATCAGTGAAAAAGAAAAGATTGCATCCAGTGAGATTTTTGGGTTAATTCTTCTTGGCACGCGCATGAGTTTCACAGTCACTTGGATTGATTTAATTGTGAATTTTTATATCACTGCTATGAACGTGTATTAATTTTTCAAATGATGTGGATTTAGTCTTGCGTTTTCAAAGAATCTTAACATGTCATGATCCGTTGAAAATCTCTGCGACAAATGTTGGAAAGTATAGATTGAGTCATTTGAGTCTTTATTTTTGTTTCGTAGATTTGCTCGAGGACTAGCAAAAGATAAGTGTGGGGGAATTTGATAGGAGCATAATTAGGCTATTTTTAGTATCATATATATATATATTGGCTATTACTTGTTAATTATGGTACTAATTACTATTTTCGTGTTTGTGTAGGTTTCCAATTACAAGATTCCAAAATAGAAGCTAAGTGAAGCAAATTGGCAATTTAGAAATGCTAGTTGCACAAGGAAACTATGCAAACAAGGAAACCACGCAAAGAAGGAAACCAAGCAGAAAAAAATTATAAAAGGGATGATACCTTGCTTTGGAGTAATCATCCATCCACAGTCTCCTTCACCTCGCCTCCATCACACCCATCATCACACCAGCAGCGCAACTCGCCTGACTCCCTGATTGCCACTAGCCACGCAAGCAAGCTGCAAAGCAGCCCATCGTCCTGAACCCACCACCATCACCAAATCCAGCCATCACCCTCCTCCTCGAAATAGTATCTCCTACAAACCCCTTCACCGTCTGCATCTCTCTCTCCCCTTCATCATTCGCCAACCCTGACACCTTCGTGCATCTATCCATCTGACTTCTCTCTTACAGAACAAAAATCACAGTGACGAGTAGATTGTAAGGAGCAGATCATGAAGAGAGGTCGTGACGAGGAAAAGAAGAGAATTTAATTCTCTTTTTTACCGCTATTTGTAGCCCATCCTTCCACTCAGTACCACCACACTCGGCGACATTGTTTTTCATCTCTAAACCTCTCTTTTACTTAATTTAGTTTGATATTTGATTATGGATTATTGTTTGATCGTAATTAATATGTCTAGCTAAACTCCTCTTAGTTAGGGGTGGATTCAAAGCCTCGAACATGTGTTTTATAAATTAATTGAATTTAATCTTCCTTGCTATTAGTGATTGTGTTTTGCTTAACTGCTTTATAGAGAACTTTTCTTTGTATGTTTGTTAAGGTGGCCAACTTAGTAAGCATGCTAGGATCTGGGGCTAGAGTATAGGAGGGTTTCACCTAATTGTTATAATTCTGTACTCATAAGTAGTAAATACCAAGGAACATTAGTAAGGTTAAGTAAAATCCTAGGTAAGAATAAGATGTTGATCATACTTGTAATTGCCTAGTCAATGTTCATATTTTCACAAAACTTAATGATCTTAGATTGTTCTCTAACTTGCGATTCCTTATTAGATATCATGATAAGAATAGTTTGAAAACGACGCTTAGTTTAATTCAATGAACTTGGGAAAATAATAAGATTAATGCAGTGTTGATCACGGTTAATCTTGAGCATTGTCTCTCACGAGTTAGCAAGTGATTATTGACGATTGATTTATGCGCATATGTTTGGTGTGTGGAGATAAACCCTTAGCTAATTTCTCATCTTTGCCATCCCTTTAGTTTTATTATCTTTATAGTAATTTTCGTAATTATTTTCATAGTTTAACTTAGAAAATCCAATCCCCCATTATTTACTTAGTTAGGTTGTTAGTTGTCTTTTAGCTATTTTTAGTATTAATTGGCAAGCCTTCTAATCCCCGGTCCAGAACAATCTCTACTTATTCTATACTACAATCACAAAGCAGGGTATTAAGTTGAGTGCTACTAAAATAGCGCATCACTAACATCGGGCAGTCCACTCGAACTCCTTTTCAGCCTTCTCAGCGTTCAGAGCTTGCACCTAGCCTGCACATTAGCTGCAACCTCCCTAGAAACTTGTAAGTCACGACGGACAAGATTCAATTCTTCCTTGAACCTGTCCCTCGCAGACATTTCCCATGCTAACTCGGACTCAAGCATTTCTAAGAAAATCCTTTGACCTTCCGATCTTGTCTTCTAGACCTCTTAGTCAATGGCCGATTGGGCGAGCTTCCCTTCCTTAAGCTGCTTCTTTAGTGATTCAATTTCACGGAGAGCATCAGAGTACGACTTCTGCAAGTTCGCAAATACTCGCTCCACAGTATACACTCTCTCACAGGCTCAACCCTCGTCCCAACGACGGTGACTTGGTTCATATATGACATCCCAGAATGAGATATTTCTGCCCCTTGTCCATACGCTCTTCCAACGTATCACCTGCTGGCATCGGAGCACAATTGGACAGCCAATCATCCACCTATTGATTTGTTTCTTCGAGGCATAAGAAATATCAACTTGCTAGTTCCAGGCTTGGTTGCTCATCTTTAACACATCCGGAGCAAACAAATTGATCCGCACATCCGGATGGAGGACTTCAGGGACTGGAGTCACTCCAGTACTACCCTTCATTGTCTTCATTGCATCAAAGCCCTTGTGCATTGCTTTCCCCTTGCTCACAATGATCGACTATCTCTCACGAGTAGACTCGGAAGCAGTTGACGGGGAAGAAGGAAGTGAGTTATCTCTCGGACCTGTCAGCACCTCAATATGGGGACGAGATCGGGATGGAGGATAATATAGACGATGCGGAGGAGACTTCTCACTGTAGGGACGACAGTCATATGACTCTTCACCAAGCCGGAAAGACTTGCGATCCAAAGAGGGGTCGTACTTAAAATCCTTCCACGAGAAAGGACGAGTTAGATCCGTATCGGATGAAGTCTCCATGCCTGCCTGCAGCAGTAGGTTGTTCATAACCTTCGCCTGATAGTTACTCAGCTTTGTTACATCTTCAACTCCCACCATCTGCAAATATTCCTTTTCGAAGTCAAGAAGAGAAATAAGGGATTTTGCATGAGCATCCTGCTTCTCGGACACGACAGCTTCCGCTCCAGCGAATGAATTAGGAACCTGCCCCATAGCTTGGTGTCCTTCTTAAAGGGCCAAATGCTCATGAGCGAGCTTGGTGGCAGCACGAGGCTTCTAGGAGCATGTTGAAAAAGAAAGCGCATCATTCAGCTCCGCCCTCCTCGACGAGTTCAAAATCTTAACCTTCAAAAGCTTCTTCTTCTTTGAAGAGGGTTCATCTTCAAACTTCAACTTTGAAACTTTGAAAAGAGTGGGAGCCTCATGCCAATAGGTCAACAATTCACCGCGCTTGATATAAGAGGACTAAACGACATCTTCTACCCACATTCGAGGCACAAATTTTTTTCTAAAGTTGCTTCATCCTTGGAAGAAAGGGGCGTAGTCGAGAACCTCCCTACAGAAAGCACAAATAACAATTCAATATGTAATTAACACTGGTAGAATCAAGATCGAGTTAAACTTACTCAGTTGCCAGAACTCTCGCTCTATTGGATGACCAACGAGCTCAAAATAAATCGAGTTCGCAGAGGCCATAAAACAATATTTCTTCCATAACTTGAATTCATCAAGCAGAATACCAAAGCAATCTGATGATGTCAACACACACATGGCATGCTCGTTTATCCGAAGAGAAGTGAGTAGTTGGATCACCCTTGGAGACACTTGGACACCAATGTCCGTCACCCTAATCAGAATGGCAATCACCATCCTATACCCGTTCGGTCTCTAGTGGAGCGGGTGCAATGTCGAGGTAAGCCATGAAGCTCCAAATTTCCTTGACGACAGAAAAACAAATGCCTGATTGGAGCATACCTCGATGAAAACAGATAAATCCTTTTGGAGGAGACAACAACGTATGACCGGTGGCCAATGTGAAAAACACCAGATCATCAGGGATCCCATACGTCATGAAGGCTTTCCAGATTCGACTCAGAAAGTGACCTCTCATCGAAGAACTTACAAGCCTTAGAAAACAATTCATCGAAAAACTGATTCTAGCTCGCCATTGAAGAACGTGCAAACTTTCGATCGTGGAGGTGGGGTAAAATCAAAAGTACGAAAAGCGAAACGAAAAAAATAGAGTCTCCAAGATCGAAGAGTAAATAAAATAAACTTTGTTGAGAAGGTGATCTATATAGAAAACAAAATTCCCGCCTATTTCTTCGAGTAGATGCATGCCCATTTAATGAAGTGCGTCGCTAAAGAAGACAACTCAAACCAATCATGTCCGCTCAAGTCCTCTACGACATCACTTGGTGGACCGATTAAATGGCCCATCAACTTGGGGAGAGTAGCTGATGATACACCAAATCATCCTTTAATCCGCGCCGTATGATGATCTCGTCAATAGAACAAAGCAAGCCTAATTTACCATCCACTTTGGCAATGCCCAGATGACACTAAGCCCACTTTGGCAGAATCCAGAAGGTTGGACCGAACTGCAACACCCTATTAAGCCCAGACGTCACATGGTAAAACCCAATGCCTGTAAGGCCTAATCAGGCAAGTATATGGGATATCACCTAAGATGGGCAAGCCAACAATACTTTGGTTCCGACTAGGAAACATATAACGGAGTATAAGTCATGCATGGAAACTTCCTTGCATGGACAACGCTCCAAAAGGAAAACTTCTCCCGCAAATCCAGGAACACAATACATGTAAGCAAAACTCTCATATGTGGATGACTCCCAACTAGGAAAAGATCTCCAGCAATATCTATTTCCCTAAAATACACCACCAAAGGCCTAGCCGAATGAGGACTCTCGCATTATAAATAAGATACAAGTTTGACGAAGAAAGGTACGCTACATAACCTAAATTACATCTTTAAGCCTTTTCAAGGCTTGTCTGACTTTAGCATCGGAGTGTCATCGACCACCACAACGAAAGTCCTTATCTCACGTGCGTTCTCTGTCCATGTCCATGTCCAGGTCAAGGTCAAGGTCAAGGTCAAGGAGAGTAGGATTCAACTACATCAGTAACTAAGAGAGAAAAGTAGAGAGGGAGAAGGAAAGATAATGAGGAGAGACGAAGAAGAAGAAGGCCAACTGAAGCTCCGCAACAATGGGTTTGGATTTGGGTTTAAAGTTGGATTGAGTAATTGTGGATGAAGTTGGAAGCACTACATTCATAATAAAAAAAAAAAAAAAAAATAACTGTTACAATTTAAAGCTACCATGGTTGGAAAACCAAAATTGCAAGAAAAAATAAGTTGTCTTCCTTGATTATCTTCTTTGTTTTAGGGTTTGAATATAGTTGAGCTTGTGCATGTATAGGAGTTTATTTTGCTTTGTTGGTATTTCATGGTAGAATAGCAAGAACTTAGTTAAATTTAGTATGTTTGATTATGGATTTAGCCAAACTTGTGTGTATGTTGTGCAATTAAAACATCGATATAACGACGTTATATCGCCTAACAGACATGAGGCGTTAGATTTCACCATTTAATGGCAGCGGCGAGCATTATTATGTAACTTTCACGACCGTTATTTATATAATTTTATTTTGCATAACCTCATTTTAACGCCATCTACAATATATAAAAAATATAATTTTTCTAACCCATTTGATTTCATACTTTGAAGCCCTAAATTCAGAGCAGAGAAACAGAATAAGCATAAAAACATAAAAGAATGAGGGAGGAAGAAGAAAAAGAAGAAGAAAAGAAGGAGGAGGGAAGAAGAGAAGAATAAGGAGGGAAGAACTGAAGAAGATAAGAGATTGATTGACCATGCAATCGACCAACAGAGATCGATCGACCTGCGATCGACCTCCTTGTTCGATTTATTTGAAGGAAAGAGAGAAGAGAAGAAAGGAAAAGAAGAAGAATGAGATAAGAAAAGAAGATATCGATATGGAGATCGACACCCCTCCCCATCGTGCTGATACTGTCATGCGATCATCTGTCTCTGAAGGGAATATAGAAGAAGAAGAAGAGGAAGGAGGAAGGGCCGACAACCCAACGTACCTGTTGCCGATTTGCTGCTGCTATGATCTCTGCATTCTATAAGCTTCTTCCTTCTTCCTTGTTTAACTGTTATGTACACGTGCTTCCCTCATTCTTCTTTGTTTAATTGTACATGTGTTTCCCTCCTTCTTCTTTGTGTAATGTACCCGTGTTTTCGTCCTTCTTCCTTGTTTAACTGAAATTTGAAACAAATATGAAATGGTTTCAACTCTCAAGTACTAATTAAGTATTAATTATCAGTATTAATTACAATATTAATTATCAGCTGTAATTTACAAAATTTGTTATCCAGTAGCAATATTAATTATCAACTATGTGTTTCAATTTATTAATCATCTTCCATTAGTTTCAAGTTTATGTTTATGATAGGTACTCAATGGAATAGTCATCACGAGATTCAAACACCTACATTCGCACCGGCAATACAACCGCTACATTAAACCCCCATGAAGCCCAATTCCAACGACATGGCATGGGAGTGGGGAGAGTGTAGGGAACTCACTAATAAAAGTGTTGTATGGTGCAAGTTATGTGGGAAGAAGATCCAATATGGAATTACAAGACTTAAAGAGCATCTTGCCCATAAGGGAGGGAATGTGGCAAAATGTGATAAAGTGCCAAATGAAATGCATGGAAACATTAAATAAAATACAAAAGAAAAAGTTTGAGAACTCTAGAATTGTGCAAATTCTCCACGATGATACTTCGTTAGTTGGAGAGATTGGAGACGATGATGATGTCAAAGAGGAGCAACAAACAATTAGCCGCGGTATAACTGGAAGTGGTGATATTTCCATTGGTGGTGGCAAAAAGAGAAATGTTGTTCTTGCTAGTAATGTTAGAGGCCCTCTTGATACAATGTTGAGGATCGACTTAAACAAACTCAAACAAGCAGATTTGGATAAGAATAATCCTTACAATAAGAAGCTAAAGTATGATACTTGGCTAGCTATAGCGGATTGGGCATATGAAGTTAGGTTGCCTTGTAATGCCGTGCGCACACCAAAGTTTCAACATATGATCCATGCCATTGGACAATATGGAAAAGGAAAATATTTTAAGTTTTTAACTCTTAAATTACTTCTAAGTTTCATTAAATTATATAAAGTTTATTTTATTGTTTATTTTTTAGGAATGCCGACACCGAGTTACTACAATATGTGAGTGACATTGTTGAGAGATATGTTGAAAGAGACAAAGTTATTTATCAATTCCTTTAGGAGGCATGAGGAAGCATATGGATGCTCAATAATGTTAGATTTTCGCTCCTTAATCAATTTTTCTGGTGAATTTTCCAAATGGGACAATATTTTTGAATCCCATAGATGCTTCAGAACATGTGAAAGACTTCGTGCTGATTGTTGGGATGATGATTGAACTCATTGAGGATGTAAGGGAGCAACACATTATTCAGCTAATTTTATAATTGCGTATTCAAATCATATATTTATTGACTACTATTTGAATTAGTCAACTTCATGTTCTAATGTTAATAACTTATTTTGTATTTTGTTACCAATAATGGTTCTAATTTTAAGGTCGTGGGTGCGGAGCTA
Source organism: Berberis vulgaris (assembly GCA_963556465.1). Classification (NCBI taxonomy): domain Eukaryota; kingdom Viridiplantae; phylum Streptophyta; class Magnoliopsida; order Ranunculales; family Berberidaceae; genus Berberis; species Berberis vulgaris. Next base: position 79,940,025 of record OY747127.1, read on the forward strand.
GATAGACAACGTTCGATGCTTTTTTGGACATCGTGCGTCGCCCATTGTATTAATTTGATCCTACAAGATCATGGTAACAAGCTGGATAAGCTACACAAGGTTTTGCCTAAAGCCAGAGCAGTGATGGTGTCATCTATAATCATGGGCAAGTTTTGAGTATGATGAAGAATCGAGAGTTGCACAGATCTTGTATAACTAGGTTTGCCATATCATATTAAACCTTACAACTCATCTAGGAGAATATGTGTCATGTGCAAATGTCGTTAATTTAAAAACAGTGGAGGAATAGTTCTTTCTCAACCAAGCCTAAAGGGAAGAGGATAGAGAATACAGTGGCGCATAATGAATTTTGGCGAAATGCTCATTTTGCTTGCAAGGTGCTTGCTCTATTAGTGGATGTGTTGAGATTGGTGGATTCAGAGGAAAAGTCTTGTATGGGTTATATCTATGAGGCCATGGATAGAACAAATAAGCAAATAGAAAAGAACCTTGGCGGAAATGATAGACTTGTCGGTTCAATTTGAAGAATTATCAACATGAGATGGAATGAACAACTACATCATCCTTTGCATGCAGGTATTAAAGTCAAACTTTACATTTAGCATTTCGTTGTCTTTAAGTTAAGAAAATGAACTATTTGTTTCTAACTGGCTTTTACCAAAACCCATCTATATATTACAAGAACATTATGGATCAGATGGAGGGAAATAAAGTGGGGCTTTTTACCTTTGTTGGAAAGCTTGTGTCTAAGGAAGAAGACAATGTTCAAGTTGGATGTAACTTGAGGCTGTATCGAGATGAATTGGGCTATTTGACACTCTATCAGCCAAATGAACAAGAGATAAATTGTCACCTGGTAAGTAAAAGTAAATTTAGACATAAATTATAGTATTGTTTCACTGAGCTATTTTTTTACTTAAAATTTGTATTAATCTTATTGAATAGCTGAATGGTGGCTCAATTATGTGTCTGAAGCTCCTATCCTCCAAAAGTTTGCAGTAAGGGTTTTATCCCTCACATGTAGCTGATAATCACATAATTATAACATTTTTTTACCTCTTATTATATTTTTGTTAATCCTTGTTTTATTTTATTTTAAATTAATTATTAAATTTTTGTGTTTTTGTAGAATTCGGAGCAATAACGAAGAAATCAAAGACAAATGCAATGAATAAATCACAGACGATGACTTCAGAGGAAGTGGAGGTGAGAATAGCCTAAGCCCATAACCTAAACTCAAAACCAAACCCAAAACCAAATCCGTAAACCCAAATCCAATACCAAACCCAATCAAACCCAAAGCATATTCTCTTAATTATTCAAGATTCTAGTTTGATTTAAGCCTTAAATCACTCATTGAGCCCTCCCCTTAACTTGTCCAAGTTCATTTTCTAAAACCCAATCAAATCCCAAAGCATATTCTCTTAATTATCCAAGATTCTAGTTTGATTTAAGCCTTAAATCACTCATTGAGCCCTCCCCTTAACTTGTCTAACTTCATTTTCTTAATTTTCTATAAATACAATAGAAATGATAAAGAAAGGGGAAGAAGAGAAGGGAAAGAAAAAAATACAGAATACCAAAACCTTTTCTTCACAATTTGTGATTCTCATCACCATCCCAACCAAGCAAAATCACCACCCACAGCCTATCCATCTCTATTTTTTCTCATTCACTCCACCGAAACAGGGGCGTGACATCCCTGTTTCACTTCATCTTCAACCACCGTCACCGGCTGCACCACGCACCACCACAGAGACTTAAATCAAGTTGACGCTATTGGCACCCAGTGGACCTTGCTGAGAGCACCTCGGCTGAGAAAGATCAGAACTATTTGCATCCACTGGGATCTGCTGAGCCACACTGGACCTGTTCCTGTTTGCACCCTACTGAATGCTTTGTAACACCACAGTGAATTAAGTTTCAAATTCTAGAATTAATTTCATTTTACTTTATTATTCCATGATTAATATTAATTGATTCGCGATTTATAATATTTTACTTTCACCTAATACAGTGACGGAGCCATGATTTTTGTTGAAGGGGGGCGGAGTGATGTCATAATTAATTAAATATAATATAAAAATTAGTTACTTTAACATGATTTTTTTAAATACAACAAAAAGGGGAGTACAACAAAGACAGTCATTGAAGATGATTACTACTATATTCATTGAAGATTATTACTACTTCTAGAAACGGTTTGAATCGTTGATTACTACTACATGAAGAAAAGGAGGAAGAGATTGGGTAGCTTACGATTTATTTGTGGAGATGACCAACACAGTGATTAATGAAGGCACCTGGTACCTATAAGAAGAAGAATAAAGTGGTTTGGATCCTACTGGATCTTGTGAAGATGAGCTCAAATAACTCAATAGTTATAGATCTTTGAAGATGATGAAATATGGGGGTTTCCCTCATTTTATCCAATCGGTGGAGTGTGAAGAAGAAACTGTGGATTTTGGTTTCTTTGAGAGATTTGAGGGATTTAACCTCTATCTCTAACTCTTAAAGTAGAGTTTGAATTTGATATGTACATGATTTGAAGGATGAAGTCCTGGTTGAAGTGAAAAGTGAAAATAGAGGGGCAAATAAAAATACTAATTGGGGGAAAAATAAATTATAAAAAAAAAAATCTCAAAAGTCAGTGGGGGCAAGTGCCCCCACTTGCCCCCACGTGAATCCGTGCTTGACCTAATATGTCATGCATCTTAGGTTGTTAGAAAAATATTATGTTATAAATCAAGCATGTTTTAATTGAATAATTAAACTTGTGATTAATTGTACCATAAAAAGACAATTAATGCTAGGAGTTTATACATTGCTAGAGTCATTTATTTGAAATTGAAATAATAAGAAAAATTGAATATAATTTTAGGAGCTTGAAAAATATTTTGCAAATTGTGGTTTCCCTCCAACTCTTTTGTTTTATTTATTGTTATTTTTATTACTTTTGTTTAACTCGGATTTTTATACACTGTAACCCCCATTTTCTCCAAATTAGTTTAAGTAAATTATTAAATTTAATTTAATCCACCTTCCTCGTGGGATCGACCCGTACTTGCCGTTGTCTACCAGTTAGATACCATGCACTTGCGGTTATTACAAGTGGGTCAAATTAGCCTATTTATTTAGTTTGGTTAAACCCGCAACAAGTTTTTGGCGCCATTGCCGGGGAAGGTAGCGGTGTAATTGAATTTAAGATTTATTTGCACTAATTTAAAAAAAAAATTTCAGAAAAAAGAAACCAAAATTTTATTTTTATTTTGTTAAGTTTTTTTTACACTCATTTAGTGTTATTTGTTTGATTTTGCAGAATACACGCTTCTCGAGGAAATTGGACGATCCTGCAAACATCAAGCAAATTTTAATTTAAAATTTTTTTATTTTGTGAGGAGAGTTTTAATTTTATTTTCACCTCGTTTTACGAGTGTGTGGTGTAATAATTTTTGTAAACTCTATTGTTTTCCATTTTTAATCACCCAAAAAAAAACCCAAAATTTTCCAAGTCAAAAGAAATTATAGGGAAACAATTTTAATTGTTACCCAATAAATTTTTTTATGATTTAGAAATTCGACTTCTAAGACCAAGACCAGTAATTTGATTGCATATGCTTGTGTGCTGATTGAAACAGATAAAAAGAAGTCGGACATTTTTTTTTAATTGTGCTAACTTTTTGTGCACAATGGAATACGCATACTGTAAGTACTTCTATCACACGCAATGTATTAGCGACACGGGTGTTTTGTGTAATTATTTGAAATTGTGTGATTGGTTGTTTAATTTCTGTAATTGTGGATGCTAAACTTTAGTAATTCATAATAAGTAGACCCAACTTCTAAATTGAAACTGGTGGGACTTGATATCCCCACCTCATCACTCCAGCTGTGTGCAACCAATAGCCAAACATAATTAAAATCAGTTAGCAAGTTAGATAGAGCCATCTTTTAGGTACGGTGTTCATAGGACAACCAAGACCAAGGTGAATCCAATAATTTTTGTGTTGACCAAAGCTAAAAGTGACGATGGGTTTAATCATTCAATGAACTCCGGGAGGCCACTGCCACAAGGGTAATTTACCCGGTACGCCGAGTCAGAAGTAAGCCACGATCCACAAGAAGAATTGGTGTAACTAACAATTTTGGGTTAGGAACACAAGCCTCAAGTGTACATTTAACATCACATCGTTCTCACATCTATTGGCTTACAGAGCGGTAGCACAAGGAAGTACTTAATTGGACCATTGTGACCTCATTCTCTTGTGCGATAATCCGGTTTCTTTGAAACAAAACTCCAGCCTACTGATTTTGAACTTTGTGGTGTAAAGTATACACTCTTAGGATCATCTTGTAGCACCCATTGCTCTGATATAAAGATTACATAAGAAATAATCTGTCCCCCAAAGATAAAAATATAATTAATCTAAAAAACACTGATTGCTTAGGGAGGCATTTTTTCTTGTGCATCAATTGGTTGCTGATTGTGTTTGAGTCTGTGTGTGATTTTTTTTAAGGTTAGTAAACATTTCAAACCTCACTTGGTGTAGACCTGTTTATGCGTCTTTGGGAACGGGATTCGAGAGGTAGACTAATTCGATAGGATTCTGTAGAGTTGTCTGAAGTCCCCATTGACCTTCTAGAATCTTTCTCCTTGTCGAGTGAGACCACTGAAATGGTTGGGGAGAGAGCACTTAAGGATTATTTCTCTCCACGTTCCAATGACACCCCATCTTGCATTGTCTTACCCGAGACCACTGCAAGTAGCTTTGAGCTAAAACCATCAATTATCCACCTTTTGCCTTCCTTTTATGGTCTAGAAAAAGAGGATCCCTATCTTCATGTCAAAGAGTTTCTTGACATTTGTGCTACTCTGAAATATCCTAATTTTTCTGATGATTTAGTTCGTCTTAGGCTATTCCCCTTTTCTTTAAAAGATAGGGCGAAGTCATGGTTAAACTCCTTAGAAACTGGAACCATCGACACTTGGCCCTATCGGGAAACATTTTGACAAAATATTTTTCTATTCATAAAACAAATGCCATCCGAAGAGATATATCTAATTTTCAACAGAAAGAGGGTGAGCATTTCTATGAATGTTGGGAAAGATTCAATGAACTCATTGCTAGGTGTCCCCATCACGGCTTTGAAAAGTGGTGCTTGGTTCAATACTTTCAAGACGCGTTAACCCTTCAAAACCGTCGAATGATTGACGCCACTAGTGGTGGGTCACTTATGAAGATGAGTGCTAATGAGATTTGAGAATTCTTTGAAGCTATTTCTGAAAATTCTCAACAATGGGATTATTCAAGAAAAGACTCGGATAGGCGAAAGGGTGGTTTGTATGAAGTAAGGGATACATCATCTACTCCTCATATTCCTCCTTCAAGGTTGGAAGCAGTTGTAATGACGATGGCATAGAAGATTGATGCATATCTGGAAAAGTCTCAGCCATCAGTCCAAACCAATGTTCCATCCGAGGTCTGTGCTGCATGTTCAAGTTCTAGCCATTCCACATCAGATTGTCACTTGAAAATGAGTACCCTGCTTATTTTGCTGAGCAAGTCAATGCATTCAATACCTTTAGGCAATCTGGTTATAATCCACACTCAAATTTTTACAATCCAGGTTTAGCCAAACACCCTAATCTCTCATGGGCCCATGGTCAACATCAAGGAGGCCCAGTTGTTATCCCTAAAGCTCTTATTCCTGCTAATAGGCCTCAATTAATTCAAGATGTACCTCCCTCGAACACTCAGAGTTTACAGGATACATTGAACCAATTTATGAAGAGAATAGGAACCATGTTCGAACAAAACTCTCAGGCTATCACCGAACTAAGAGCTACTTCTCAAGAACAATCTCAAGCCATCCAAAAGCTTGAGACGACTGTGAGTCAAATAGAAAAATCCTTTCCTGAAAGAGAAGCAGGAAGATTCCCTGGTCAACCCATTCAAAATCCTAAGGTCCAATTCGAAATAGGCAGTGCATCTCAGCCACGCAATGAAGATGTCAAATCTATCATCACCCTTAGGAGTGGAAAACAAGTTGACAACCAAATTAGAATGCCTAATTTGATTGATCCTGAATCCCAATCCATGCCAAAGGAAGTCACACCTCCATCTGAGAAGGAGGCTGATAAAGCCTCATCTTCTCAAGAGGATCATCATCTTGACTCTGATCCCACCAAGGCATCCTATTTGCCCAGAGCACCATTTCCATCGCGGTTAGTTCCGACGAAGAAAGGAACAAATGCCAACGATATAATGGAAATTTTTAAACAAGTTCAAATCAATATTCCATTACTCGAGGCCATTAAGCAAGTTCCCTCTTATGCCAAGTTTTTGAAGGATTTGTGTACACAAAAGCGAAAACTGAATGTGCACAAAAGAGCCTTCCTAAATGAGCAAGTCAGCTCCATCCTTCAACACAAAACCCCACCTAAGTACAGAGATCCTGGTTGCCCGACTATTTCATGTGTGATTGGTGATCATATGATTCGGAAGGCACTGTTAGATTTAGGGGCAAGTGTTAATCTATTGCCACATTCAGTATATGTGCAATTGGGTCTTGGTGAGTTGAAACCAACTCAAGTGACACTGCAATTGGCAGACAGATATGTTCGAGTCCCCCGCGGTGTGATAGAGGATGTGATCATTAAGGTTGACCAATTTTATTTCCATGTGGACTTCATAGTCCTTGACACACAACCTGTTCACAATCCCTCTAGTCACATTCCAGTTATTTTGGGTCGTCCATTTTTTGCCACATCCAATGCTATCATTAACTGCCGAAATGGAATAATGAAATTATCATTTGGTAACATGACCGTCGAACTCAACGTATTCAATGTAAGTCAACAACCTCCCGAGTCTGAGGATTCCTTTGAGGTTAACATGATTGAGAGTTTGGCGGAACATTCATTTCCTCAGTTTAATGATCCTTTAGAGGCTTGTTTGACTCATTTTAATTTAGACTTCAATATTAATGATTCCATCAGGGACGTCAATGCTTTGCTTGACTCTACCCCTATAATGGAAACACGTTATAAATGGAAGCCTAGGGTGGAACCTCTTCCACTCAGTGAGTCAAAACAAGTCCTTTCCGTTGAAAAACCACCCAAGCTCGACCTAAAAGTATTACCTGACAACCTCAAGTATGCATTTTTAGGTGTTGACAATACCTTACCTGTTATTATTTCATCTGCATTGACTGAAGAACATAAAGGAAAATTGTTAGATGTTTTAAAAGAACATAAAACAACACTTGGGTGGACTATCGCAGATATTAAAGGAATAAGTCCAATCGTTTGCATGCATCGCATTCATATCGAAGATAATGCCAAAGTATCGCGTGATATGCAACGTAGACTTAATCCTAATCTAAAGGAAGTTGTCCGAGCCGAAGTGTTCAAATTGTTGGATGTGGGTATAATCTACCCAATTTCGGATAGTCCTTGGGTCAGTCCTGTTCAAGTTGTCCCAAAGAAGTCAGGGGTAACGGTAATCAAGAATGACAAGAATGAATTAGTACCAACCCGCATGACCACGGGGTGGCGAGTATGTATTGATTACCGTAAGTTGAACTTGGTCACAAGGAAGGATCACTTTCCTCTTCCTTTCATTGATCAAATGCTTGAAAGGTTAGCCGGACATGATTACTATTGTTTTCTTGATGGGTATTCCGGTTATAACCAAATCCCCATTGCACCCGAGGATCAAGAGAAGACCACATTCACTTGTCCCTTTGGTACTTTCGCATATCGGAGAATGCCCTTTGGATTGTGTAACGCACCCGCTACTTTTCAGCGGTGCATGCTTAGTGTTTTTTCCGATATGGTTGAGAGGTTCCTCAAGGTGTTTATGGACGATTTCTCAGTATTTGGTGATTCATTTGATGAATGTCTACATAATTTAACTTTAGTGTTAAATAGATGTGTGGAGAAAAATCTTGTCTTAAATTGGGAGAAATGTCATTTTATGGTACGACAGGGCATTGTTCTTGGACATGTAATTTCACACAAGGGAATTGAAGTCGACAAAGCCAAAATTGATTTAATTTCGAGTCTTCCGCCTCCAAAGACGGTTAAGGAAATTAGATCTTTTCTAGGCCATGCTGGATTTTATCGGAGATTCGTCAAAGACTTTAGCAAAATCGCTCGTCCTTTATGCAATTTACTTTCTAAGTTTTTGTTTTTGATGAAGATTGTTTGAAAGCTTTTGAGAAGCTTAAACAATTATTGACTTCAGCTCCAATCATCCAATCTCCTAATTGGAACTTTCCCTTTGAGCTTATGTGTGATGCTTCCGACTTTGCACTCGGAGCTGTCCTAGGACAATGATTGGACAAAAAGCCACATGTCATTTATTACGCTAGTAGAACTCTACAAGATGCACAGCTTAATTACTCCACCACTGAGAAAGAGTTATTAGCTGTAGTCTTTGCTCTAGATAAATTTCGGTCTTAGGATCCAAAGTAATTATTTTTACTGATCATGCGGCGTTAGAGTATCTTTTCTCTAAAAAAAGATGCTAAACCTCACTTAATTTGATGGGTCCTATTGCTACAAGAGTTTGATATTGAAATTTGGGACAAGAAAGGTTCGGAAAACGTTGTAGCTGACCATTTTTCTAGACTTCTGGTAGAGTCATCTAGCGAATATTTACCATTGAATGAGTCATTTCCCGATGAGCAATTATTTGTTCTCTCCCAATTACCTTGGTATGCAGATATCGTGAACTATCTTGTTACATGTCAACTTCCTTTTAAGTGGTCTAAACAAGATAGATCCAAATTTCTTGCTGAGGTTTGACATTTCTTCTGGGATGATCCATACTTGTTCAAGTATTGTCCTGATCAGGTTATCAGAAGATGTGTTCCTGAGAGTGGATTTCACAGCATCATCTCATTTTGTCATGAGCAAGCTTGTGGTGGTCATTTTAGCTCTAGAAAAACAGCTGCAAAAGTTTTGCAGAGTGGTTTTTATTGGCCTACCCTTTTTCGAGATACTCATGCATTTTGCACCACTTGTGATCGATGCCAACGAATGGGTTCCATTTCTCGTCGCAACATGATGCCCCTTACTAATATTCTCGTGGTTGAAATTTTTGATGTTTGGGGTATTGATTTCATGGGACCATTCCCGCCTTCGTTTGACAATCTTTTCATCCTTGTTGCTGTGGATTATGTGTCCAAATGGGTAGAAGAGATACCATGTAAAACGAATGACCACAGGATTGTGGTAAGATTCTTTAAAGATAATATCTTTTCTCATTTTGGTATTCTGTGTTCCATTATAAGTGACGGTGGTTCTCATTTTTGCAATAGACCGTTCAAGCTATTAGTAAAAAAATACTCCATCACTCATAAAGTTGGCACCCCCTATCATCCACAAACAAGTGGGCAAGTTGAGATTTCCAATCGGGAGATTAAAACATTCTAGAGAAGACAGTCAGACCAGATCGTAAAGACTGGTCTCAACGTCTGAGTGATGCTCTCTGGGCTTATAGAACAACATTTAAGACCCCGATTGGAACGTCTCCATATAGGCTTGTTTTTGGAAAAGCATGTCATTTGCCAGTGGAATTGGAACATCGTGCATATTGGGCCATCAAGACGTTCAATTTTGATATGGTCAAGGCTGGATCGCATCGTAAGCTTCGACTTAATGAGTTGGAAGAGATCCAAAATGATGCGTACCACAATGCCAAAATCTACAAAGAACGAACGAAGATATTTCATGATAAATCCATTCTTCGTAAGTCCTTTGAACCATCTCAAAAAGTTTTGTTCAACTCTCGGTTACGACTTTTTCCTGGAAAGTTGAGATCTCGGTGGTCTGGACCTTATATTGTGAAAGCAGTGTTCTCACATGAAGCTGTGGAGATCGTTAACCCTAAGGATGGCCATGTATTTAAGGTAAATGGTCAACGACTTAAGCCATTCTTAGAGTTACCTCGATTAGAAGTCGAGGTTGATGTGATTCTATTAGAAGACCTTGTGTATCAGAATTGAGGCAACCCACCTTTTGTTAAACAAAGCGCTACTAGGAGGCAACCCACCTTTTGTTGTAAGAGTGCATGTTGAGTGTGTATTTTATCTATTTCTATTAACTAATCCACAATTCTTTTGTCTCTGAGCTCTCATCGGTGGATTACTTGTGGAAATTGGTAGAATCTTCACCGCGGTAATACTTTTCTAACCTCCTCTCATGTACTTATTTCATTCATTTGTCAGAATTATTTTGTTAAACATTGAGGACAATGTTTGGATTAGGTTTGGGGGTAGGGTTCATGAGTCGGTGAATTTTTCGTAGTGTTTTCTTTTCTTATTCTTAAAAAAATATATATATAAAAAAATAGTGCTTTTCTGTCAAGAAAACTTTGTCTTTTGTGATTATGAAAATGGATTTTAAATGTTTTATGCTCAAGAAAATGCAAGCCAACTTGACATATTGGTATATTGATAAAGATTGAAAGTTTAATATGATCCTTAAGTTAGATCTAGTTCATAAGATTTTTCAACTCGATTATCTTTGCACCATGAGCCATGTTAGCATAACTTGAAGTTGATGAGCGAAGTATATACTAGAAAACCTTAGAATAATAGTGGAGACTTAACCCTGAAAGTTTTTAACCTTTCTATTTTTTCGAGTATTATACATAAACTATGATTTTTCTTGAGTCCGTATTATCTCGTTCATGATCTCATTATTCTCATTTTTCCGATCAATTGCTTTGGGAATGACATCAAAATTGAATTATTACACTAGAACTTCTTGGCTTATTCAATTGAGATGTCATAATACTGACCCGAACTTAGGAAATGATCTAGGCATTTTTTTTCCTTTTCTTTAGACCATTAACTAGCCTTTTAACTTACCCATAACATTAACCTTTTTGTAGCCTTTTGAGCCTTATAATAGCTTTTATTTGTTAACCCATTAACCTTTACCCAACTTTTCTGGGAATGTGTATGGATGGATATACTTGGTGTAAAAAGGGCATTAAAGAGCAAAATATGAGATATTTCATAAATCCTCTATGTGAAAAAATGATTCTTCAATGAGGATAAAGATGTGAGAATGAAGAAAAAATTGATGGTGTGCAACATTGGTTTATTCTTGACAGCCCTAATTGTTCGTTGAATGGGTGTATACATTCCTAAAAATTTTTGTTAGAATTCTTTGACATTCCTTATTAACCATTACCCAAGCCCGTTACAACCCAACAAAGTCCTAGTTGATCTCAGGTAAATGTTGGTTCCGTAGATGTGGAGATTTAATAACCAAGACCTATGGTGTTTGATTCAACATTCCCAAAAGTAATTGATATTCCTGTCCATGAGATCATGTTCATTCCATTCTTGAAAAGTTCGTTATTCATAATGCTATATGTGAGATGATTTTTTTCCATTATTTACTCTTTCCTCACATATAAACTAAGTGAAATACCAAATCTTTGAATGCTTTATTGTGAGTGACATGAGAGGTTTGAAGTCAAAACGAACTTTTTACAGGAGATTTAGTCATTATTTTACTTTGAAAAGAAAAGTTATGTTGATAGTGTTTTTCACACACACACATTGAGTTGAGGATGATTATGAATTTTTTCTAACTTTTGGAGAATATTAAATTATTTGGAGATTTGTTGATACACGAAAATGACACTGTTGGTTTCTTGCATATCTTGAAGTTTTAAAATAAACACTGTTTGACCAAGTTTTGTTGAGTCAGTAATGTTTGTGGGGAACATTTTCTGGAAACCCTCAAGAGACTATAACTCGTCCCCTAGAGGTAATCTAGGGGTTCAAAGCCTTGTTGCACGTTTTCAAAGGTAAGTGCAATCGACGATGCCTGCAAAAGTGAGTTAGGATTTTCTTTTCGGTTTTCTTCTTTGTTTTGCTCGAGGACTAGAAAAACATAGGTTTGGGGGTATTTGATAATCACATAATAACATTTTTTTACCTCTTATTATATTTTTGTTAATCCTTGTTTTATTTTATTTTAAATTAATTATTAAAATTTTGTGTTTTTGTAGAATTCGGAGCAATAACGAAGAAATCAAAGACAAATGCAATAAATAAATCACAGACGATGACTTCAGAGGAAGTGGAGGTGAGAATAGCCTAAGCCCATAACCTAAACTCAAAACCAAACCCAAAACCAAATCCGTAAACCCAAATCCAATACCAAACCCAATCAAACCCAAAGCATATTCTCTTAATTATTCAAGATTCTAGTTTGATTTAAGCCTTAAATCACTCATTGAGCCCTCCCCTTAACTTGTCCAAGTTCATTTTCTAAAACCCAATCAAATCCAAAGCATATTCTCTTAATTATCCAAGATTCTAGTTTGATTTAAGCCTTAAATCACTCATTGAGCCCTCCCCTTAACTTGTCCAAGTTCATTTTCTTAATTCTCTATAAATACAATAGAAATGAATAAGAAAGGGGAAGAAGAGAAGGGAAAGAAAAAAATACAGAAAACCAAAACTGCTTCTTCACAATTTGTGATTCTCATCACAATCCCAACCAAGCAAAATCACCACCCACAGCCTATCCATCTCTGTATTCGCTCATTCACTCCACCGAAACAGGAGCGTGACAACCCTGTTTCACTTCATCTTCAACCACCGTCATCGGCTGCACCACGCACCACGCACCACCACAGAGACTTAAATCAAGTTGACGCTACTGACACCCAGTGGACCTTGCTGAGAGCACCTCGGCTGAGAAAGATCAGAACTATTTGCACCCACTGGGATCTGCTGAGCCACACTGGACTTGTTCCTGTTTGCACCCTGCTGAATGCTCTGTAACACCACAGTGAATTAAGTCTCAAACTCTAGAATTAATTTCATTTTACTTTATTATTCCATGATTAATATTAATTGATTCACGATTTATAATATTTTACTTTCACCTAATATGTCATGCATCTTAGGTTGTTAGAAAAATATTATGTCATAAATCAAGCATGTTTTAATTGAATAATTAAACTTTTGATTAATTGTGCCCTAAAAAGACAATTAATGCTAGGAGTTTATACATTGCTAGAGTCATTTATTTGAAATTGGAATAATAAGAAAAAGTGGATATAATTTTAGGAGCTTGAAAAATATTTTATTAATTGTGGTTTCCCTCCAACTCTTTTCTTTTATTTATTGTTATTTTTATTACTTTTGTTTAACTCGGATTTTTAAACACTGTAACCCCCATTTTCTCCAAATTAGTTTAGGTAAATTATTAAATTCAATTTAATCCACCTTCCTCGTGGGATTAACCCGTACTTGCCATTGTCGACCAGTTAGATACCGTGCACTTGCGGTTATTACAAGTGGGTCAAATCAGCCTATTTATTTAGGCCGGTTAAACCCTTAACAGTAGTGCGTCACCATGTGAACGCAAATGGAGTATATTTGACCATGTAAGTAATTATTATTAATATGTCAATTGTTATTTGTAATTCACAGTTACTCATTTTCTGACGAAACCATTAAGTCCACGTGAATGATTGGTTATGATTATTTTTTGGACAATTTTGCCCTAAAATCCAAAATTGCCCCACCCCCTCATTTTTTTTCTTATTTTTCCATGCAACTCTTTTTTTCTTCTAGCAGAAACCCCACCCCCAATTCACAACCCCCATTTCCAAATAAAGACATCTTTTTCTCTTTCACTAGGTGTTCTACAAAAAGATCCTCCTCCTTGCCATGGTAGATTAAAGCTAGCTAGTGAATGGAGAGTGTGGGAAAGGGAAGATGGGGAAACTATTTAAGAGGTCTAGAACACTAATCCCTTCCAATGAGAAGGGGTTGGGGGTCTCCCAATTGGAGATTTTCTAAAAAGATAGCCTCATGTATTCAGACTCCAAATTAGAGATAGATACAAGTTTAGAAGATAAAATACTACTCCATTATACTCTCAACTAGACCAGCATCGAAGGAAAATACAAGATTAGTTGGTCTAATCATGGACCCTTTCTTACATCCCTTATATTGAAAAAATTAAACAAATGTTTTGTGAACAAATGATGAAGAAGTCAATAATGACTCACGTTTTAAACAAGCCAAAGACTAAATGATGTGGGATTAAATGAGATGGCAGCATCACTATATCACTTGACTTCATGGTTGATTCAGATATTGCAAACCAACTGAAACACACAAATTCCAACAACCACCCCTGTTGCTGCAAACAACGAATATGCCTAAACCAAACATAAACACAAACACATACATATTTAGCAATGGGGGTTGTGATTTAGGGGTGAGGTTCCTGCTGGAAGAGAAGAAGAGTTGCACGGAGAAAGAAAATCGAAAAAATAATGGGATAGGGCAATTTTGAAATTTAGGGTAAAATTGTCCAAAAATTAATCTTGATCGATTAATCACGTGGACTTAACGGTTCCGTAAGAAAATGAGTGTTAGACTCAATTAGTTTTCAAAATAATGGTCAAACTCTAATAGGTATAAACTAATGAGTGCTAAACTAAAAAACCCTATTTTAATTATTTTGAATGATATATATTAATCATTTTTTCATCAGTTGTATTCCAAAAAGAAGAATTGTCTACTGCAAGCAAAATTGAATGATATTGTTTTCATTCAATTCAAGAAGAAGTTGGAGCAAAGAAGGAAAGACATGCAAGCATCATATCTACAGCTCATGATCCCATTCTGCTTAGGGAAGTTCATGAAAATGATGATTGGCACATCCCTACAGACAACGAGCTAGCAAAGTTTGTGAAGGTAGGCGACAATCTAACTTGGACACAAGTAAGAGAGACAATGTGAACTACTGATCTAAGGCCAAATACAAGGAGTCGGCTGCAGCAATCGAGTACAAGCACTACACTTCATGATGAAGATGAGGATCGGAGAGAAAAAGATATTGATATTGACGTTGCTTGACAATATGTTTTCAATTAGATGTTTATGAATTTAATGTTATGAACATGATTTAGTTTTTTGACTCCATGATCTATAATACATTAATACTTTGGGGCAATAAAAATATATTTAAAAAATATATCGTTATTTACCGTCATAACCTATAACGCTCATGGACTGTTATTATTGAGCCGTTAACCATTTTAATTGAATAATGTGTATGAAGGCTTATTTTTATATGTTCTTTACAATTTCAGTGTTATTGTTACTGATGTAGTCGATTTCTGCTATCCTTCACCTTTACCTGAACCTGCACTTGGAACGCATGTGAGCCAAAATCACCATATGTCAGCCGATGACACTCTGATGCTTAAGTTAGATAAGGCTTAGGAGAGGCTTAAATTTGTAAATTGGGTTTCTGTAGCATACCTTTGTTCATTGACCTTATCTCTTTTTGATAGTGTGAGAGTCCTTGCTCGGCTCGGCCTTTGGTGGCATAGTTTAGGGGAAAAAATCTTGTTGGAGATCCTTTCCTTGTTGGGAGTTGTCCATGTATAGAAGTTTTCCTACACGACTTGTGCTTCTAGATCTGCGGGAGAAGTTTTCCTTTTTTAGTGTTGTCCGTACAAGGAAGTTACCTTGCCCGACTCATACTTCAATATTTGTTTTTTAGTCGGAACCAAAGTATTGCTGGCCTGCCTGTCCTGGGTCAATCCCCTAGATACTTGTCTTATCAGGGCTTACTCTTGCCTTATTTGGGCTTACTCTTGCCTTATCAGGGCTTAAGAGTATTGGGCTTGACCTCGTGACGTGTAAGCTTAGTGGCGCGTTGCAGTTTGGGTTCGACCTTCTGAATCCTGCCAATCGTGGGCTTAGTGTTGTCTGGGCCTTGTTGGATTGAGCATGCAATCAGGCCTGCTATGTTCTGTTTGACGAGATTAGCATGACACGTGTACTGTGCTGATTAGATGACGGTTTGATGTATCATCAGCTACTCCCACTGAGTTGGTGGGCCAGCTCATCGGTCCATCAAGTCATTTAATGAAGCAATTGTGCAATCATGATGGTTGAATCCGAGTCGTTTCCTCGAGCGTCGAGCTTCATTAATTTGGGCATGCATTTGCTTGAAAGAGACTTTGTTTTGTCGTACTGCATTTTGTGCTTTTGACTTTGCTCTTCCTTCATAATCGAAAGCTTACGATCTCTAATGGTGGGCCTGAACCAACTTTTCGATGAACTGTTTGCTAAGGGCCGCAAGTTCTTTGAGGAGATGTCACTTTCTGAGTCGAGCCTAGAAGTCCATACGAGGTTTCTGAAGATCTAATGTTTTTCACTCTGGGCACCGATCGATGTTGTTGTCCCTTCCATAGGGGTTCATCTGTCTTCACCGAGGTATGTTTCAATCAGGTGTCCGCTTTCTTATTATCACAGAAATTTGAGAGTTCCCGGTGTACTTCAGCATTGCGCCCGCTCAACTGGTGTCGAACGGGTATGGGACTGTGATCGCCATTCCGATCAAGGCGAAGGACGCTGGTGTCCGAGTATCTTCGAGGGCGATTCAATTGATTACTTCCCCTCAGCTAAACAAGCACGTTGTGTGCGTGCTGACATCACCAGACTGCTTTGGCAATCTGCCTGATGATTTGAAGTTATGGTAGAAATTCTACTTCATGGCCTCCACAGACTCGAAGTATTTCAAGCTTGTTGGTCGTCTGGTTGAGCGGGAATTCAAACAACTAAGTAAGTTCAATTATTTTTTTGATCTTGCTTGTGTTAAATGTGTATCAGATTGACCTTTGCGTTTTTCGTAGGGAATCTCCCAACTTCATCTCTTTCTGCTGAGAATAAAATGGCTCTGGACGTGTTTTGCGACATGCCTTGTCTGCGGATAACGAATATGGGCTCATTGGCATGAGGCTCCCACTTTTTTTAGAGTTTCGAATCCAAAGCCCGAAGGCGTATCTTCCTCGAAAAGGAAGTTTCGAAAGATTAAGATCTTGAGCCCTTCAAGGAGGGCAGAAATAAGTGAGGCATTTCGTTCTCCAGTTCGTCTGAAGAGGCCTCGTGCTGTGTCTAGGCCCTCTCATGGGCGTTCAGCTTCGTCTGAAGGGTGTGAAGCTGTTGGACATGTTCTTGACTCGACCATTGAGGTGGAGATTGTTGTGTCCGAGGGGCATGATGCTCGGGCAAAAGCTCCCATTTCCCTTATTGACTTGGATAAGGAGTATCTTTTTTTTTTGGAAAGTGAGCAGGGGTTTTGAGGGTCCCAAAACCTTTATATTAATAAAAGTCGATGATGATCGAAATACAATGGATCATACTTTAATTCATTACATCATCAATGGAATTAGAAGACTCCATTAAATTGTCTACTAGAAACCTAATTATATCTTGGTCAACGATTTCCAAGATGGGAAGTAGACTCACAAGATGGTTTGCAAGATGTCTTCATCCTGCAGACACTGGATTAAAGCAACCTGAACTGAAGTTGAATGTAGCCCTGGATCGGTCATTGTTACTGTATTATTTTCTGGCACTGCTGCTACACTGATCTCTGCTGTATGCATATCCTTTATTGGCAACCTAGTCTTTGTTATAACAGGTTGTGTATTAGCTGAACTAATAATTCCTTCCTCTGTGGTGTTCGCTTGAACTTTCTGCCCCTTACCATCTTGAGCAATGTCTCTGTTAGTTCCATTTGTCTTATTGTTACTCTCTGTTAGATTCCCATTATTGTGTGGCATAAAGGAATGTTTTTTTTTGCACTATTGTCCAACCATCATTGGTCTTTTCTTTGTCATCTTTCATTCTATCAATTGGTTTCCAAAGCTTGTTTACTGGTTTGTTTGTAGCCTTGTTCTTAGGGCAATGCATCGTAGAGTGGCCGAATACAACACAAGAATGACACTTAACTGGCAGCCAGGCATACTCCACTTCAATAGTGCGTAATTTGTCATCATTTACTAGCACTGAAACTGTTTTAGGGAAGGAACTTTTAACATCAATCTCAACACATACTCTAGCAAAGGAAAGCCTTGATTTTTCTTCCGTAGCTTTATCAAGCATAATAGGAACTCCGATCGCACTTGCAATCTGTTGTATACCCGCTGGGTTCCATAGAAATACTGGAATCTTTTTCAATGTAATCCATATAGGGACTGAATTGAGTTCTTCAGCTTCCTCATCCATGTTAGAAGACCATTTGCGCAAAATAAAGAGCCGACTTGCGATATGCAATGGTCCCTGTTCCAACACTCTGTTACTATCAGCCTCTTCTTTGAATCTGAATACAAAGTTCTTATCACCATGGATATGCATCTCAAAATTTCTAGTACCCCAAGTACGTATCAGATATTGCTTAACATACTCGTATGCAAGTCTTTTAACCACAAACCTTCCTATAAGCATCTTCTCGCACTCCTCAATACTCTGTGCAAAGTCAGATGTATTAACACGTACGACTGTCTTTCCATTCATTGTGTCAGGCTGAACGTATTGAAGTTTTATAGTTCCTGTGTGCTTGCTTTGTTTAAGCGTTTCAACCCAGTTTCTAGGTGCTCTTCCATTGTTATCTTGTGTGCCAGTGTTAATAGTTTCAGTAGTAACTATGTGATTTAGAACAGGATTAGCATTACCTTGGATTGCATCGACCATGTGCTCGACAGTGAGTTGTTGTTGGTTTGTGTTAACAGGTTGCATAGTGGCTGCAGCTGTATTGGTAGCGCTCATTGCTGCCTTGTTATTGTTTAGCTGCTGCACATCATCTTCTTCGATTTCCTTGCTGTTTTGCGGCTGCATAAACCCATCTCCTGCATCGTTTTTGTGTGACTGTTGCTCGCCATGCAACTCAAGATATTTAATAAGATGAAAAAATGCATCTTTATTAGTCTTCCTTAAAGATTCCAGCCCCTTCTTTAGATCATCAGGAAAAGACCCCAAAGAGAGATCGATCCCTGTTAGGCTTGAGATCGATTCAGTTCCCAACTTGTTCCCTGTAAGCTCCTTGTTCAACACTATTGGAGTCGATCTAGAGTTTACATCATGTCCCCTCTTGTTTTCTAAGGTCTCTCCGCGAGGGATGATGGAGAGACCAGCACCCTGTGTGATTGGTATACTCATCTTTAGTTGAACTAGACATCAATGTCCATGGAGAACATGCAAAAATGATGCAAATGGTTAGGGTTGAAGATGTAACAAAGCTGAGTACAGGGCAGGTAGAGGTTCCAAGTAAAGCGCTACTGCAGATGGGCATGGAAGCTTCGTTTGGTGTGGGACTGGGTCGTCCCTTTTCATTAAAAGACTTTGTTTGTGGCCCTGCTAGGCCTGGTGAAGAGTCGCTTGACCATCGTCCTTATGGTGAAAGGTCCCCTCCGCATCGCCCATATTGTCCTTCGTCTCGCTTCCGACCTCATATTGAGGTGACGACGGGTCCGAGGAATAACTCGCTTCATTTTTCCCCGTCCACTTATTTTGAGTCAGCTCGTGAAAGGGAGCCAATCGTTGCAAGTAAGGGTAAATTCGCAGATGAGGGCCCTGATGCAGTGAGGACAGTGAAGGGCAGTGCTGGAGTGATTTTGGTCCCGAAAGACCTCCATCCGGACGCGCGGATCAGTCTAGTCACTCCGGATGTAGTAAAGATGAGCAACCAAGCTTGGCACCAAGATATTGACATTTCTTATGCTTCTAGGAAACATATTAGCAGGTGGAATGACCGGTTGTCAAACTGCGCTCTGGAGCTAGAAGGAGAAATGTTGGGATAACATATGGATAAAGTGCAGAAGCATCCCGTGCTAAGGATGTCATACTTGAATCAAGTGGTCACGGCTGGGACTGAAGTTGAGGCCACTCATGAGAAAGTGTACACCATGGAGCAAGTCTTTGCAAACTTGCAGAAGTCATACTCAGAGCTCTTTACGATATTGAATCGTTAAGTAAGCAACTCGTAGCTCACTCAGATGCTAGAGTGGAGCTTGGCGCACAAGATCAAAATCTCAGAGGGTTTGCTTGGAAATGCTTGAGTCGGACCTGGTGGGGGCAATGTCCTCGAGGGATCGGTTCGAGAATGAAGTTAACTTTGTTCGTCGTGACTTACAATTTGCCCAGAAAACTGTGCTCGGAGTGCATGTTGAGATACAGGCTCTGAATGTCGAGAAGGCTAAGGAGTCTGAATGGGTTGTTTGATGTCAGCAGTTGGAGGCTGATGTTGTTATTAATGCCAAAAGCGTTCGGACTGCGGAAGAACAACTTCTGGCATAGAATGAGCTAAGTGATGTTAATGATAAGCTGAGCATTGAGCAGTCTAAGACTGACATACTGTCAGGCGAGCTGGAGCAACTAGAGCGGGAACTTGCTCAATCAAGGATGCGCGAGGAAAAACTTCTTAAGTCCCAGGGCACGTTTGAGTTTAGCAAGTTGTGCATGGAAGGCTGGAGTTGTTGCAGCTTATGAATTAGGAACATCCTGATTGGGATCTCTCCGATTATGAAGAGGTATCATATGCGGAGTTTGGAGTGGCCTCTGATCCGTCTGAATAGGAAGGTGACCTGATGAGGGCGATCGAGAGGCAGTACGTAAAGATATGTCTCATGCTTCCTCTTCTGCTAACTCTCGCTCTATTGTATCTGTCTGCCCTCCCGATGAGGAGTGAACCTTGTATTTTTTGGTTTTCAAATGAATAACATTTTGTACTTGTGCATTTTTCTTTTACTTTCTTTGCTAGCTTTTATCTGCTTTGTCTTATCGCGACATTAGTTGTCAGACGAAAGGCTCTACTAGGTCTGGAAGCCGCACGCTTGATTTGCCAGTGATTGTTTTGACTGCTTGTGCTACGATGGTTCGTGCAATCTTGGTCAGAATCTTCCTAGAAGTCGGGGAGTGTAATTCACCCTTTGTCTGGTGGCTTGGCTGTATATCGGACCAATAGTTGTTGTTGCTATTCTAAGTGAACTAGTCAGATTGTGGTCCTAGCACGTGCACCATCGTGGATGATCGGATAATAGTCCTCCGAGTCGAGCTTCCAGAGCTCTGATCGGACTTTCGACTCGTCTTTACCTACTATTGGAGGAATAGGCTTAGTTAGACCAGAGGTTGTTATTGCCAGTTATAACTGACTAAACCGGGGTCGGGTTCGACGACCATTGTTTGTAATTGATCAATGGTCCCTAGTGAGCTATCTTAATCAGGTGTCGAGGGAACTGACTAGAGTCCCACTTTCTAACCCATCTTCATTCACTTTTGGCGGGCTAGGTATTAGAGTGAGCCAAAAGTTATCATCGTCAGTAGTTTTGACTAAACTTTGGCAGGGTTCGACGATCATTGTCTATAGTTGGCTAACGATCCCTGGCAATCCATCGCGGTTAGGTGACTAAGCTCCGACTTTTTAAACCACCAAAATCCACGCGCAACAAACTGGGCTTAGAGAATACCAGAAGCCATCGTCCTCAATGGCAATTGACTAAGCTTTGGTAAGGTTCGGCGATCATCGCCTGCATAAGAGCGGTGATCTCTGGCAAGCCATCTTAATCAGGCGTCGAGAGCGCTGACTAGACTCCCACTTTCTAAGCCCTCAAAATCAGTTATTGGCAGGCTAGGCTTCAAGCGGACCAGAAGCTATCGTCATCGGTTGTCACCGACTAAGCTTTGGTCGAGTTTGGTCACTATTGCCCATGTTTGGACAATGATCCCTGACAAGTTGTCTTGATCAGGCATAAGAGCGATGACTAAGCTGCCACTCTCTAAACCGTTGGCACCTGTTTAACGGATTGGGTGTTAGAGCGGACCAGAAGCTATTGTCATAGGTCAAAATCGACTAAGCTTTGGTTAAGTTTGGCAACCATTATCTATAGTTGGGCAATGGTCCCTGACAAGCCATCGTGGTAAGGTATTACGAACGTTGACTAAGCTCCCACTTTCTAACCCATCGTCGTACATTTTCGGCGGGCTAGAAGCAGACAAAAAACTATCATAATTAGTCTGGTATGACTAAGCTTTGGTCAGAATAAGATTTCGGGCATGCAAGTCTGACTTGGGTGTCCTGACGTACTTAACTCACCTAGCAATTTGATTCAAGAGCTAGATCGATTGATCAACCTAATAATAGATTGACCAACTTTAATGAACAACAACGAAATAATAGTAGGGCGGGCGCATTGGATTTTTTGTAGGTGCATTCCTTATTCCATGGGAGCTCAGGACCCTCGCTGTTTGTGCCTTTGCATGTGAGAGAGAAAAAAAGAAAATTTTTATAAATCAGCGTGCCATGTGTACCAGGGATTGCAAAATTTTGGCCATTAATAATGGGGTTGCGTGCATGGTCATTAATTCGATGAATGTGAACTCGTGCAGTTGCAATTAGAACCGTCATTTCCCTATTTCCCATACGACATTTAATGCTGACGTAGTCATTGGCTAACACTGCTTCGTAAACCGCCTCGCCTATATATAGGCTAGTCGTTATCCATTTCAAGCATTGCAATGAGCGTTGTAGAGTATGTTGATCAAATGTATCTTACCATAGAATATGCTTTGGGTTTTCCAAAGCCTAAGGGAAGATCTCTATTATTATAGTCTTTGAATGTTCTGACATTCGCAACAATGAGTCTTAGTAAGACTTGCTATTATGCGATGCCACCTGATCTGGGTGAGCATTCGATTGATTTTGTGATATCTTGTAATATCTTCTTATGTTGTGAAGAAGAGTTACGGACTTCCCCTAAGGGGTCTGGTCTGTATTCCATCTTCCAATGCCCCCACGACCCCTTGTGCCATCTGGTTTGGGAAATTATGCCTATAGCTAGTTTTGGGGCGACCGTTCCCACTGTATCTACTATGCTTCACATGTGACGCCACAACAGGAAGGCAGGTTGGCGGAGCGGAGCGGAGCTCTGATGGATGCGACCTTCTTTCCAGGGACATTAACTCCGCAACACCCCAAACACTTCTCTCTTGAGGGTCATCCTCCTCTTTCTTATTCTGCTCGAGCAGACTGCCGGGTGAAGGTGTCTGTATTTCGTTTCGAGGCTCATGTTTCCATTTTCAAATCATCATTGTGAGGTGATTTGACGGAGCAAAGAGTCAAGCGAGTGCTTGCAACATTCTTCAAGTACTTTACTTTCACCACGTTCTCTTTTGGAGGCAGATTGGCAGAGCAAAGTTTTGACGTGCGTGTTAGCAGATGCATATTTGCGCCAGACTTTGATATTTAGAGTGTATAAAGTTTTGTACTAGTTGGTCGACAAGCTTTTTAATAACTTTCATTGCAATCAATAAAATCTGTTTTATTTTTGGAATATGTCTCGTACGAACAATTCTTCTAAACTGAAAAAAAAAACAGAAAACAAAAACGAAATCAAAGCAATAAAATATTTCAACTTCGAGCGAGGACTAAGCTAGCCCGGCCCTAAAGGAGGCGTGTATGGTCCTGGTTCGGATTGCATAGTTTCTCTAGCAAGTGTCTTGCTTTGCTAAAGCTAGCGAAGTTACTAAAGAGTGGACTTCGTGCTGGAGGATGGTTCCTTGCCGATTATCAGCTCTTGGAGTAGGCACCTGTTTGTTGAAGTATTGTTACTTAGCTCTATATTTGTCTAGATTGGGTCTCCAGTTCTGAATTATGGCTTTCCGCATAGTGCACTTCTATCATCGAGGCTTTACCTCTGTCCGAGCAGATTGATTCTCTTAGGCTCGATGCTTGAAATGTTTGCTCCGCGGGCTCGAGCTATAATTGGTAGTAATTCAGTTGTTTTAGGGTTGCATATTGGCAGTAATTTGCTAAAGGTTGATCTCCTCGGATAGTTCCTTGGGCTTGGTTGGTTGTGTATTTGATGCATTGGTGTAGAGTTAAAACTACTGCCTTTCCAAAATAATGTTGTAGGTGGATGGGCCGTCGACCACCATAAATTCTTGGACAATGTACTTCCACAATCCGACCACCACGATTAGATTGTGCTTTCCGATGGGAAAGCATTTCTCTCCACTGAATCCAACCATGGGATGAGTGGTGGGGGTTAAGTCTTTCTCCTAGAGTTGCATATTCGGAATGCGCTGAGAAACATGACATTAAGTGAGCTTCTTGTATTCACTAAGGCTCTTTTCACTTCCCACTTCACAATGAGGACGAAGATGACCAGGCGTCATTGTGAGGAGAATGTACACTCTGGAGGTCCCTATCTATAAACGTCAATGGTGGGATCGGGCTCTAAACTCGTGTATGTTGCATTTGTTAGTCGTTGTACAGGGGTGACGTGCGCATCTCGGTCAACATCCTCTTGCGGAACCTGTTGGATGGCTCTCCCTCGGGACCGACCCCATGAATGACATAGATGTTTCCAGGAACTTCTTTTTTTATCTTCTTGACATCGCCTTCCCTTTCATTTGCTCAGTCCCGCCTCCTATCCGAGCTCAGGAACTCATTGAGCTTGCCTGTCCTGATCCAGTACTTGAATTTTCCTTTGAGGTTTCTGCAATCCTTAGTCTCGTGTCCGCCCTTCTTATGGAAGACGCAATACTTGTTGTCGCGTCGAGCGGGGTCTCCTCGCTGCTTGGGGGCCCACTTTAGTTCTTCCCAATTCTTCATATAATCGAGGATGTCGGACAAACTAGTGTTGAGAGGGGTGACAGATTTGGACCCGACATAATTGGAGGCCTTGTCTTGCCTTGTGCGACCGTAGTCTGTTTTACTATCATTGTGCATCCTTTTGTTCCCATCGTCGTCCTCCTTCTTCATTCCTTTTTTTTTGTCCCTGGGGATAGGGGTTTTCTCGGATTATGCATCCTTCTTGGCGGTCAGCATCTCGTCCAGAGTGATATATCTCTGGGCATCCTTCTATAGGTTTGCCATATCCTTTGGGGGGTCCAGAGTAAGGAAGTTGTAGAACTTTCCTCGCCTTAGACCCGAGGAAAAGGTTGTGACGACGGTGTCATCACTGCAGCCATCGATGAGAGTCAACTCATCGTTGAAGCGCATGACGTATTCCCATAACGTCTCGTTCTGCTTTTGTTTTAGGATTAGTAGATAGTGTGTGCCCCTCCTGATTCATTGGTTGCCCACAAAGCGCGTTAGGAACACCGACCCAATGTTCGAAATAAGTTGATTGACTTTGGAGGGAGGTTGTGGAACCAGGTCAACACTGACTTCTTCAGGCTGGTAGGGAATGATCGGCACATTATCGCATCAGACCATTCCTTGAGTGCCATTACATGTTGGAAGTGGAGCAAGTGATCGGACGGGTCTCCCGTCCCATCGTAAAACTCCAACTTTGGTGGGGTGTACTTCTTCCGTAGTAGTTCATCCATGATATGATCCATGAACGGAGGGACAGTGAGGTTGACCTGTACGCTTAGATTTGTGGCCCCTTAGCGGATGGAGTTGTGCGAGACGTGTATGTCGGCTCTGACGCTGGGTCCATGTTGGTCGTTCCTTCGTCTTTGGTCCACTGGGAAGCTGCAGGGGCAGCGCGACTCTCATGAACTTGTTATCTGGAACCTTCTGAGACAGGGCTCTTCGCTACTCACGGTCTTCTCCTGCGGGTGGATGATTCTTCTGATTGAGTATCTGCATCACTTGTGCGATTTGTTGCATCTGGGTTGACAATAGATCCACCCTGGGGTCCGCCGTGGCTGCCACCAATGCGGGGGTCTGAGAGGGTTCCCCCCGCGGTGGTGGTGGCATCGGAGCTGGCGGCGCTCTGCTAGTTCGAGCGTTCAAGGGTTCAACAACGTCTCTATTGTTGTGAGACCTTGTTGTCACCATCTTTCTGGCTCTTTGGGAAATGTGGTGCTATTATTTCTTCTGAGGAACTCTGTCATTCCCCAAGGACGGTGCTAAACTGATGTAGTCAATTAATGATAAATTTGAGTATGTTGTCTCTGATCAGGGTTTCAATGTGTCATGTTTTCTTTAGGGAAAATCATCTAAGTTAGTATCTTTTATATTCTTTGTTATCAAATTTGTGTTTAGTGATTGATCTCAAATAATACTACAAGTGAACGATTGTCTATTTAGCTTGAAATCGGCAAGTACGGGTCAAAACCCACAAGGAGGGAAAATATTTGAAAACCAATTTTATAAATCAATTTATAATACTTAACCTAGTAAAATAAAGAATTTGTTGACGAAAAGATAAAAAAAATAGATAATTAAGATAATGTATAGAGTTTAGGGCTTTGAGCTCACCATCATGAATTGATGGCATGCAAAAGACTACTCTTAAGCTATTTACTCTATTTCATCCTAAAGGCACCTAAGAAGGACTCGCTAATGGGATACCGGCTCAGCGATAGACATGTGACAGATAGAATCACAAGTCTAGGGTTCGAACCCTGCCGACAACATCTGGGGTGGGAGGAGTTATGGGATTTATAAAAAAGGACTATCATCCTCTCATTTGTTGGATGATTTAACTTTCAAATCGCTTATTTAAAACCTTAGAATAATCATGAGAATGTAGGCTTGTTGAAAACATATGAAGAAAAACATACCTACTTTAGGACTTAAAATGTAGAACCATAAAGAATTAGATGAATCCAACTAATTGAAACACAACTCATCTAAAAGTTTCATATAAACATTAAAGAACCAAATACTAAAGAATCTAATTACAACATTGTTATCAAATTAAATGCATAAAAAACAACTTAAAAGAGCCATAGTGGAGTCATCACCCCATGGGGTTCACCACACCCTAAAATGGTTTTACCCACTCATTGTAGATCCTAGGCCTTAAACAAAACAAAACTCTCCAAATCTCTATAACTATTCTCCAATATATTTATATCTAAAATTTTTTCAAAGTGTGTCTCATGAGCTCCAAAAGAATGGTGAGACTATCATATTGATAATGTGAAGATGTGTAAGGATAAGGGGTTGGCTTGTATTTTAAACATGCACATGGGCTTGATGAAATTATGGGGAGTTATTTAAGAATAAGAATAACAAAATGTGCATGTCGAAGGTGGAGTAAAATATGAAAAAAGAGTACAAGTGATGGAGTAAAATAAGGAAAAATGACTTTGATGTGAATTATGAAATAAAATAATGGGTAAAAATATGAGAATGGATAGTGGAGTGTGACTTAGCACTTATTGGAGTTTGTAGAGATTTTTTGGCTGCGATAAATTGGTCATGTGGATGTCCAACTATTCATGTTAGTTTTCTCGAGATCTGTAAATGGTGGTGCTTTGTAGGCTTGAAAATCTTTGGCCTTTGAAAATGCATGTGTGAACTTCCAATGACTTTCTAGTTGTTGAACTTAACCTTATTGTGTCACTTTGTTTATGATTTGAGATTGGTGCTTGAATTTCTTTAAAATACACAAAATACAAGTAATGAGATATTTTTATTAGATAATTGGACTTAGCAATTGTATATTTAGGGGCATAAAATCTCTCATTTATCTGCTTATCAAATCCCCCAAACCTACATTTTGTTATTCCACGTCCAAAAGAAAAGAAAATAAATACTAAAACCTAACTTACTTTCGTAGAAATCACGATTACATTTAGCATATGCAACAAACCTTTAAACCTCTGGATTTCCCCTAGTGGACTAGTTATAGTCTCGTTAGGTTTTCCAAAGATGATACCCGCAGACATCGGTGATACTAATGACTCAAGACTCCACGTAAGATATATGTAAGCATTCCTTTATTTTGCCTCAGAAAGTTCTGACCCAATTGCTCAAGGGATAAAGAACATAGTCGTTTTACCTATCTGGCTAGTATTAAGTCGATAATAGACAATAGTAAGCATTCCACATAAGCCAAAGATTGTCATTCAAGTTTACACTAAAACTGCGCTTACTAGCATATTTGTTACAGATTTCAGTTTAGAATGGATCTATCTCAACATTAATTACATAACAATTACTTTGACTTCAAATCTCAGAAGATTAAGACAAAGGTAAAAAAAGGTAGAATAAGGATAAACAAGGTGCTTTTGAGAAACTTTGAGGTCTTTTATGATAAACATAAAGTTCAAATTTTAATGCTTAACTCAAGTCCTATTTTAATTGCTTTTGAGCTTCCATGTTGATGGTAACATACTACGTGATTTTTTTTGTCATATTAATTTACAAGATCGTATTGGATATTGGAACTTTTTGTAGGATTTTGATATTGTGGAGTATAAATCGTCTATGATATACCTTTTGTTTAACAACTCATCCTGAACTTTTTCAAAAAACACAAAGAACATGGTAAACACATTTGGGTAATTATTGGTTGAAATTGGTGGTTGGCAGGCCAAACAACAAAAGGCCAACATAATATAGGCTTCTAATTATTTCCAAGGGTAAACAACACATGGTAGGCTGCAAGGCTCAAACTAGACAAAAAAAACATATCTTCATTCCCTTATATTTGCATGAGCTTTTATGATTTGGGTGTATTTAAAATAAAAATATATATATAGAGAGAGAGAGAGAGAGAGAGAGATCTTGCAATGAGAAAATGACAGACGAAAGAAATTTGGAATTAGCATTTAGCCCTCATAAAGAAAAAAAGAGAGGCCAGAAAGCTCACAAGATTAAGTCTTCAATAGTATTCACTAAAGAATCAATCCATTTTTCAACTTTAACAAGAACACATAGCTAGGGCATAACTCTACATGCATACTATCAAAAACATTTCTAGCCAATATGTAGTGCTCACTCTTGTCTATAATTAACTAACTACTAGACTTCTAGGTCAAGGTTCTACAATTTCATTAGTGAGGTTTATGAAACTTAGTCTCATCTAGGGGTGGGCAAGAATCCCGGTCCCGACTCTCGGACCGGTATGGTCCCATCCTAGTTCAAATCGGGACCAACCTGTTCAAGCTATTTTTATTCTCGTCCAGATCCCGGACCGGTTGGAACCAAAATGTAAACGGTTCCACAATATTTAGTCCCAGATCGTCCTGTTACTATAGCCCAATTATAAGCACAATAGTTATGCACTAGCCCCATTATATGTCCATGGCAAAAAAAACTCTCCCGTCTCAATCACTCTAAAATCTCTCCATTTTCCAACAAAGAGAGTGAGAGGGGCAACCAACTCTTTTCCTTCAACTAGAGGAGATTGAAGGAACAATACCAAATGAAAAGAAATCTTGTCTCTGCTGTTTGGATTCGCCCACTTTTCTTGGTACGAGTACAAGTCTAGATCTGCACTGAAAATAACAAAATAGACAAGTGTGGTCTTCTAGGGTTTTGTTGTCCGGCTTTGAAAAAGAGGGAAAAAAAGAGTTTTAAGTTGGGGGGAGACGAGCGACGCCTGGAATTCGAAACCCCTAAGGGTGTGTTTGGTTGCATGGAATCCTATGCCATGGGAATCCATGAGGGGACCCCTATATTTCCAATCCCACCATTGATCAAAAATCAAATGGTGGATGTGGAGTGATACATCAATTTAGCCTAAAATATAGGAGTCCCCTCATGGATTCCTATGACATAGGATTCCATGTAACCAAACACACCTTAATATAAGATGAATTGCATGGTGAGCTAGGTCTCTACGTACGCTTAAATATAGCCCACCAAATTCAATAGGAGGACCTGGAGAAACGGACGCTGAAATTTTTGGACATTTCTCTCTATTCCTCTTTGTTACTTTCGCTCACTCGCGAAATTGTTTGCAAATCTCACTGTGGATGTTTCAAACTCTCTTCACATTTGAACAATTGGGATTTCTTTTTGTTCAAAGAGAGAAAGAAACAGAGATTTGAGTGTATATTTTGTGTGTTTGAAATGGGGATGTTAAGGGGGCGGTGGTCTAGGTTGTTTGGGCGGTTGGTGGTTTCAGTTTGGAGGGGGTGGCAGAAATAGTGGGAGAGAAGAGGGATGACATGGTTGATTTGAAGAAAAAAATAACCGGAATGGCATGGTTCTGTTTCGGTTTAAATTGGTTTGGGACCAACTGATTTTGACAAAAAAATTTCTTTATCTCGAACTATTCCGGTCCCATTTAACTGGATCAGGATTGGGATCGGGACGAACCCAATCCTAGACCCTGCCCATCCCTAATCTCATCATAAATAAATATTTGGACTACAAAGAATTTTTTTTTATACACCAATGTCAAAAGACACCATTGAATTTGAAATACTCTCAAACTTGAACCGAACATTGTCTTCGATCAATAATGTGAATGTAAGCTAATCCTGATACATTGTCCTCAATAATTGAATTTGAACATTGTTTTCAATAAATGTAACCTAATCCTGATACATTGTCCTCAATAATTGAATTTGAAATACTCTCAAACTTGAACCGAACATTGTCCTCAATAATGTGAACATTGTCCTCAATAATGAGAAACAATAAGGAAAAAGATTACCATAAGCACCTTGATGCTCAAGTGAATGTAACCTAATCTTGATACATGGGATCTTCACTGAAGTTTTGAAACTTGAAGGTGTTACAAATTTTCAAATTCATTAATGTGAGAATAAGGATTATTTCTCTCTCTAACTCCAAGCAATAGAATGTGGGTAATAACGAGATCACATGTAGCTTCACTCGAAGTGAGTTGGGGTGGTGGGAGGCAAAACATACTCGAGGATTGACTTTGGTTTACTGGGCAAAATATTCTCAAAGAGTTCTACCACCGACATTGATTGGGTTTTCCCTATCTTCAAGTGTAGTTTGTTCATTACCTTGAACCGCCATCGGATTTCGACTTCAACCAATGACAAAACACTCTCGAATGGACTAAGCGGTCTATCAATGCAAGTCAAGCTTTGAGTATGGTCCTGTAATCAAATTCTCATATGAGAATCACAACTTTTAAATGGGAACTTAAACTAAGTTCAATTTCACATAGAAGATGATGAACAAACAAGTCCTTGGTGTCTAGCACACAACAAATCGATTATTTCCAATCAAGTGAAATGGACAATTGATTTTTAAAAACCCAATCTAATTGAAGTGGAGACTGGTTTTGAGCGCCTCAAAAGTCAATTATCACCTTAGTTAGATTTTTCCATGTCTTGTAAGTAAGGGGTAGCTTATTATGCAAAAATTCGTTAGACCACCACGTTAGGCATAGATGTGTCCTATACATATTTTACTCTGTTTGGTATACTAGAACAGATCTAAGCCTTTGAATAGTATCTTTAAGATCCAAAGATTTCTTCGTTAGACCACCACGTTAGGCATAAATGTGTTTTAGTACCACTTAAACACTTTCAAGCACCCCCTGTCTTCCTAATCACAACAAGATTAGACTTGCAAGAAACTTCGTTGAATCGCCACTCTTTATGCGAAAAGATCAGAAATTGTTGTGCAGTCACAATGGTCTTTACTGGCGCAGACTAACTAGCAATAGACTAGTTTTGCTTTGAAAGAGTTCTACACGGTCTATTCCTTTTATGAGGTCCTATGAAAACAGTTCTAATTGACTCTAGTTATCTGAGTTCATTTTAGTAAATTTGGCCAAGTTTGAACAAATTGGAATGATGAGGTGGGTGATAATATCCCACTCGGTTGCAAATAACTAGGTCCATTTTACACATTTGAGCACAGTTTGATATGTTGCAGAAATATAAACATCCAAAAGCAATCCTGAAACACTTCTTGTAAGGGATTCGAAGTCGGTTGAAAAAGTTACTTCCCACTCAAAGGTGGGGGACGAGTCAGTTGAGTCGACCCAGGGGAAGCGCCTCTTACACTTCAGTCATCCCAGGGAGTACCCAATGCGGCAAGCTAAATGATTTGATTACTTCTTTCTTGAAAGCTTTTACCCTCGAACTTCTGGTTGTATCTTGAACTTCATTTTATTTATTACAATTTAATAGTACAAATTTAAGTCTTCTCAATCACTCAAAGAAAAGTTATTTAACAATGAGAGACTTGAGAAAATTTGATATGAATACAAGAAACAGTACAGATTCCAGGATGTATAGATATCACAAGAATTGAATTCTGAATTAACCAGTGATCTAAATGAAAAACCAAAAAATGATTAAAAAACTAGATTAAATGAGATACATGCAAGGATTTTGAAGCACTCAAAATAGAATTCTCAATCAATAGAAAAATGCGTTCAAACATCAATCATCTGCAGTAGTTCAAATTCTAGGACAAGTGACTCAACATCAACAATTTATATTTCCCCAATTACTATTGCAATTAGTAATTGGAAAGATGTTCTACAAAGCCCAGACCATCTGTATTCATAGAAAAAATACAAAAAAATAAATATAAAATAGCTTAAAAAAAATGCATGAATGCATATATTTATGAATTTCCAGACTTAAAACTAATTCTTAAATGATTAAAAATAAATATAAAATGATGAACATGCACATGCACCTAAATTACACTAGTTATAAACATTAAAAGTCTATTTTGAAAACTTATTTTCCATTTCTCTCCTCAACAACAACGTAAAAACTTGATTGATCTCAAATCTTACCGCAGGTGCATAGTTGTCTATTGATAGAAATCGGCAAGTATAGGTCGAATCCTACAAGGAAGCTTAATTTTTGAAAACCAATTATATAAATCAACTTATAATACTTAACCTGGTAAAATAAAGAAGTCGTTGCCGAAAAGATATAACAAAGACAAAAATAAAGACATTTAAGAGTGTTTAGGGCTTCGAGCTACCCAAAAGACTACTCATAAGTTATTCACACTATTTCATGCTAAACACTCATAAGAGGGACTCTCATCTTCTCATTTGGTGGATGATTTAACTTTCAAATCATTTTTATTTCAACCTTTAGAATAATCATGAGCATGTAGTCTTGTTGAGAACATATGAACAAATACATATATACTTTAGGACTTTTTTTTTTGGAAAGCGAGCGGGGGTTATTTGGGATCCCCAAACCACATAAAAAAAAGAAGGTTACATTCTCAGGTATTTCTTTCCAGTTTTGTCTTCATACACTATCTTTTTCAAATCCTCTGCAAAAGAGCTCAGAGTAAATTCTACAAACACTGAATTAGGATACAATCCCGCCAAAAACTTTAGGACTTAAATATAGAAGCATAAAACATGAGATGAATCCAACTAATTGAAACACAACTCATCTAAAACTTTCATACAAACATTAAAAACTAAGTACTAAAGAATCTAACTGCAACATTGTTCTCAAGTTAAATGCATAAGAAATAGAAAAATAACAACTTAAAAGAGCCATAATGGAGTCATCATCCCATGAGGTTCACTACACCCTAAGTTGGGCTTACCCAATCATGGTAGACACTCTTTCTTAAACAAAACTAAATTTCAAAAGCTCTACCACTTTTCTCCAAAATATTTTATCAAAAAGTGTTTCAAAGTGTGTCTCATGAACTCCAAACATAGGGTATTTATAGGTGAAGAAGGGTTCGACTATTATATGGATAATGTGAATATGTGTAGGGATAATGGGGTGGTTTGTATATTGAGCATGCACACGGGCGAAATGAAATTATGAAAAGTTGTTTTTGAATGAGAATAACAAAATGTACTTGTGGAAGGTTAAGTGAAATATGGAAAATGGTAAAAGTGATGGAGTGAAATAAGTAAAGGTGAGTTGAGTGTGAATTATGCAAATATGGAAATGGTAAAAATGTGAGAATGGATAGTGAAGTTTGTCTGAACACTTTTGGAGTTTATAGAGTTTTTTTGGCTATGATAAAGTTGGTCATGTGGATATCAAATTTTCATGTTGATTTCCTCGAGATTTGTAGATGGTGGTGCTTTTTAGGTTTGACTTCATGGGTCTTGGGCTTTAAAATCTTTTGTCTTTGGCATGTGTGAACTTTCAATAAGCTTTCTAGTTGTTGAACTTAGCCTTATTGTGCCACATTGTGCATTATTTGAGATTAGTGTTTGAATTTCTACAAAATACATAAAGTACTCGAAGTTGCATAAAACTGAAGTTAAATAGTGTGGTTATTTAGTCATTTTATTCATATTCATGGCTATAGCTTTTATTTGTATTGAATGTAAGTCCAAAAAGTTTAAAGTTAGGAAGAATATTAGAATTCATTATGTTGGTGTTTGGAGAACTGCTAGAGCTCGGGGATTATAGAAGTCATAAAGAGTACAAGAATGAGCTTTTACTTACATATTGAGGTTTGATGCAAAAGTGCTAGTGTCGTGGAATTTTCTACATGTGTACTTAAGACAAATCCTGATTTGAATGGTTGTTTGTGTGAATTTTATTGGGTGAAGAGCAAAAGAATAATGCCTCTTGAGAGTGAGAAGCAATTCAGTGAGACGTGGTGTAGTTGTAAGCCTAATGCACAATGTTTCTTGAACATTTTCCAGAAGAGTACTCAAATCAATGTGATTCCATTTGGTTTAATTGATGTTAAAACCCAACAAAGGTAGTTCCACAACCAGTAGTCTTTGAGGCTTCACAACCTAATCCTTCCCAACCTCAGTCCACATCACCACTTAATGTGGACAGGGGAAAAAACATCTATTAACAACCCTAAGAGGATCAAACATGCAAGATGAAGTTGGATGACATACTCAAGATTGGTAATCATGAGACATTGCCCCAAGGAATTCTATGAATACTACAAAAATGAGGGCAATGGAGATGCAGTCTCAGACTATACTATTTGTAAGGTTAGGAGGTCACCAATCTCCAAGGGACTTGAGGGCAGTTGCAAGGGAAGAAGTTAGAGAATTCAGTAGTTTACAAGTTCATTTTCATGTGAACATATCTCCAAGTCTACAACTTGCTATTGTAGGGGTGTCTTCAAGTGTGCACTCTCCAAGATAGTTGGGAGCAATTGCAATTAACACATTGTATGAGAGTTTTGAGGATAGCTATGACCAGTTTTCTGAGTTTGCTAGGCAAGTATATTGTTGAAGAGTTTGTGTTTTGAGGATAGTATAGTTGTGATATCAAGGAGTGACGTTGACTCAAGTTTTGAAGGGGTGTGCATTGCCTACCATGCTTGTTTGCAGGGGTTTCTTAAGGGTTGCAGACCCTTTCTTGGTCTTGATGGGCCTTTTTAAAGGGTAAGTATGGAGATGTTGCACTTTTCATTACTGCCTTGGATGGAAATAATGGTGTGTCCCCAATTCTACTTTACTTATGCAAATCTGAATGTTATGATGGAAGACATTTCTTGAAATTATAGCTCTTTATCTACTCCAACACCATGGGATACTTATATTTATGTCAGACAGGTAGAAAGATCAAGGTCTGATCCAAGCTCTGCAAAATATTTTCCATGGGTGCTACCACAGGTTTTGTTTTAGGCAAGTGATACAAAACTATAAGAAGACTTTTACAACAACAAACTTGGTGGAGTATGCATGGATGCTTCTAATGCCTTCTAAAAGTCAAGGTTTAGGCATGTCATAAATAAGTTGGTCACTGAAGCACCCAAAACAACTGAATGGTTGAACAACATTCCTAAAGAGCAATGGGCCACTTCACACTTTGATTGTTCTTCAAAGAGTGAGTTTAACCAAAATAACTTTTTTGAGTGTTTTAACAAGTGGATCCTTGATTTGAGGGACAACCATTGATTACTTTCTTGACTACCTATCATGATCAATTGATGGATAAGCTTTGAGACAGAAAGAACTAGGCTAAGACATGGGACCGAAATGGCTTAGTCCCTAGGGCTGCAAGAATTATTAAGAGGCTTGAAGATGATGTGAGGCATTTTACTGTGCATGGATCAAATGACACTGAGCTTTTTTTGTATGTGGGGTCAATGGTAAGTTAAATGTGGACTTGAGATTGAGGGCATGCACTTGTGTTTGGGATGTGAGTGGGCCCCCATGTGTACATGGTGTTGCTTCATTACACCATATGAGAGAACCAATAATTAAGTTACTATGTCTTTATTTTGTTGTTATTTGTAACAGTCCATAATTGATTAGTCATTGACATGTGTTTTATTTTATTTAATTTGCAGCTATTGCAGTGAATACCAATGACCAGACATATGCTAACGCTTATGCGGGGTCTTTAAGGCCAATACAAGATATGATGAGTTGGACAAGGTACTTTTACTTTTGCCTATTATGCATGGTAGTCCATGATGAAATCTTTGATGTTATCTTGTCATAGTATTATGGACATGTAGTTATTGACAAAATTGATTGACATAAATGCTAAGTACTATGCCTTGATATGAATTTGCAACCTCAGTATGTGGTTCTTCCCCTCCAATGAAGAGACCACTTGGTAGACCTAAGAACAAATGAGGAGAAACCAGATGAAGATAATGATAATAAACTAATAAGGAAGTGTAGTAAGTGTAGGAAAACTGGACAATATTAAGGCATGTAAGGGTCCTACCATGAATGCAACCAATGTCCCATCTGAGGCATCAAGTTTTCAACCACCACCACCATCACTTCAAGAACCACCACCACTACTACCTTGTCAGCCACCAGCACCAACATATCAGGCAATAACAACAACACCATCTCAACCTCCATTATCATTGTTATTAGGAAATATATATGGTTGCAGTGGATACATGCCATCGGAAGAGCAATAAAAACCATGAAACCTATTGGATAAGTGAGTGTTACTTACATACCAAGATATCAAGCATTTCTTACTAGACAAACATGTAGCCAAAGAGCAACAAAATCGCCTTTTTTCAGACCATTGTGGAAGTAAGGAACTGGCAATCATGATTAAACTTATTACTAACAAACTAAATTTTTGAAACTAGTCATTTTTTTATATGCATGCCTCACATTCTTCTGATGATACTACATAGCTAGAACTCTGAAATTAGTAGGTTTTGTATAAGTGAGGAGAAATACTTCATTTATTTTGGACAAGGTTGTTAATTATGTGGTTCCTACTGAGCATTGGGGAACTTGCAGGGTTATGAGATTATTGCTAAGTTGTGGTTGTGTTGTTGCTTAGTATTCTGATGTAGTAGTTGTTATATGGGTTATCCTTATTATGTCAGAGTTCAATTCAAAAGATTATGCCAGGGATAGAATCCTATACGTTCATGC
Source organism: Berberis vulgaris (assembly GCA_963556465.1). NCBI lineage: Eukaryota > Viridiplantae > Streptophyta > Magnoliopsida > Ranunculales > Berberidaceae > Berberis > Berberis vulgaris. The sequence goes on from OY747127.1 coordinate 79,976,837, forward strand.
TATTTAGTTGCTATGATTTGCTATGTCAGAGTTCAATTCAAGTAAATATGCCAGGGATACAGTCCTTTGTGTCCAAGCTACTTAGTTGCTATAGTTTGTTGTGTCAGAGTTCAATTCAAGTGAATATGTCATACATTCCAATGTGTGATGTTACTTAGTTGTTATTTTTTGCTATGTCAGAGTATGTGTTTGCTATTTAGTTGTTATGGTTTGGTGTTTTGATGGAAGTATCGTGAAGTAAACAATGTGTTTTAATGTTGGTATAATAATGGTGCTTTGTGTGTTAGCTAGTGTTATGTTGCTCTCATTGTTGTGATTGCGGTCAACTTGTAAGTTGCTATGATTTTTGTTGCTATAGTTGTTATAATAGGTTGATATACTAATAAGTGTAAATCAATTGCTAAATGATAACAAATGGAAACATTCATTGCTTGGTAATACCTTCATTACATATAGGGATAGATGGAAATGAGTACAATCGAATTAGATGGACACCATAAATAAGCATAAAACTAAACAAACTACTCCTTAATGATAGACTTCCCAAACACATCACAGATGTCAGACAATTTGCTCTCAATGGTGAGTTTTTTCTCATCGTTTTTCTCTCTGTCATATCCAATCCATTGAAAACCTTTATTACATTTCCCACATGCTACTTACATATTTGTTTTGGTGTCAGACATTAGTTATTCACAATCCAAACTGGGGTATGGAGTTCCCACCCATGGGCAATCTTTTATCCAATGGTTCGAGTCATTACACTTGAAACAAACACCATTTGAAGACGATGAACCAAAAATGTGAAGTTGAAACTTGAGGTGAGGTTTTGAATGAGTTGGTTTAATTGCTCACCATAGTGTTGTCAAGCCACAAAAACCCCTTGCAAATAGAATCCATGCATCTCAAAAACTTCCTCTCCTTGTTACGTTTTGTGTTCGCAATCCAAACTCTATGAATGTGCCCACGGTTTGGTATTAGGCATTTCATGTACAACCATGGACATTCGTCGCCGTGTGAGTACAATAATCACAAATTTGGCAAACACACTGAAAATAACATAAAAAAAAAAAAAAAAACAAATTAGCTTAACATCCCTATTATTAATACTAACAGAAAAGGCCCCCACTGTTATAGATAAATTAGTGTCCCCTCAATTTATTGCCATTGATGCCAACTGTTTCTAATGGTAACTTAGCTTGCAAATACACTTCAGAAGACAAATATATAAAAATTGAAAATGATTATAGAAGGTTTTGAATATTAGTTTCATACATAGGCTTGATTTCTAACTACCTCCAATCTTCAATAAAAAAGGTATTGCTATCACCGTGGCTAAGAAGTCAAGGCTATGTTGGATTTTTGAAATACTGCGACTGTGACTAAGTATGGGCAGAATGAGAGATATAAATTGAGCATTGATGACACTATCTAATTTTTAGCTAGCAAATGTGGGGGGTGTTACTCTAATTTACACAACATGTGCGAGTCATGTGGGATAGGTACTTCAGGAAATATCAAAATCATGGTTGTGCATGTGCACCAGGGGCACATTTTTTAACAGGCAGAACGCGTTTGACCCAAAAGTAAGGGGGAAGGTGCCCACTTTTGAGGTTTGCCCTAATCCGGGGTCAGTTATAATCCAAATGGAGTCTGACTTTATATAAGCTCCCAAAAAAAAAAGGCTCATGATTTTCCAAAATGAACTTACACAATAGTTATTTGACTATTGTAATAGTCAAAACAATTTTATCGTTAAACTAACCCAAGTGGGGGTGGACATCCCATCCCATCTCGCGATCCCGATCCTTTCCCATCCCAATTTTTTTGGGTCCTTTTGGAAATGATTAAACCCATCTCAATCTCGATCTCGAGTGGGATGGGATCGAAATGAAGATTTTCATTCCTGTTCATCCATCCATCCCGAACTTATTATTTAACTCTTATTATTATTGATTTTAACGTTAACTAAGTTTGACTCGATTCTTGATTCTTGATTCTTGATTCTTGATGTTATTGTTGCTCATATAGTTTTAGTATTAACTAGTGGTGGGCATCCCATCCCGCGATCCCGATCCCGATCCCATCCCGACCCCGTCCGATTTTTTCAAGTCCTATTGGGATTGATCAATCTCATCCTGATCTCGTCCCGTCCCGATCTAGAGTAGGATGGGATTGGGATGAAGATTTTCAATCCGACCATCCCATCCCTTCCCGAACCGATTTATTGTGTTATGAAACTATTTGTTGATATGAAACTATTTATGGTTATGAAACTATTTGTTGATATGACTTATTTATTGTTTTATTTATTGACATGATTATTTTATTCTCATAAGCTTTCATACGACTTACCTAGATAATGAATCTAACTAAAACCCTTTCCATTATTTTTTTCCTCTTTCGAACTTTTGACAACACCAATGTGTGCTCCTCTTAGTTTTTAAATGACAAACCCATTGATCATTTTCGTTAGTAATGTACAAAAAACATAGTTATCTTTAATAGTGGTTCTAAAAAAATGGAGTAAAAACTAATGAAATTGAGAAATAATAATTAATGGCTTAAAGTTATATAGTTGTTCTTAGAGTTGTGTTTGGTAAATCCAAAATTTTCAGTCTTTGCATGTTAAATTTTCAATCCAAAATTTAGTACATGCTCATCCCGTCACAAACCCGTTTGGGATGAGACGAGGTCGGAATGAGGTCTATCCCGTCCCGATCCCAAACAAATGGGATGAGACATCCCGTCCCGTGCCCACCCCTAATATTAATTATTGATGTAGTTGATGTGTCAGACTTGAATCATGTTTGGCGTGAATTTTAGACTTGAATAAATTTACTGCCACAGAAAATCCCGTCCCGTGTCTCGTCCCAAAACTATTGTCTATGATAAAGTTGGGATGATGTCCATCCCATTACCGTCCATGCCTACCTCTAGACACATCGCAATTACACAACCTGCCAAGAAACCATACCTTATCCATAACCAAAGTGAATGATCATTAAACATTTAAACCTGAAATAAAATCTCTGACATCTCAACCGGTCTCCCCCTCATGATACGAACTCAGATCAAAAAATTTCATGAGACCTAACATGCCACGTAAGAGAGAGCCGCTATCGGCGCATCTTAGCAAGAGAAAGGCCATATCGTAACGGTAGGACAGTGTGCCGGGCGAGCTAAATGGGCGTCTTGTGTTAGAAGAAAATAATGGACTTTTTTAGATCTGTTTTGCTTTTCTCTTTCGCTTTGATTCTTTAATATATTCTCTTCTCTTCTCTTCTCTTCTTCAACTCAAGTAAAGGAGAGGGAGAAACCCATCTCTCCAAATCTACCTAGAGAGAGTGAGAAAAGTGAAAATCCATTTCCCCAAGTGAGTTTTTCTTCCTTTCAATCATGTGTTTTGGGTTCTTTATTTTCAATTACTGGTTTACTTATTTTGTGTTTGGATTCATTTTTTTTTTTTTTGAGCTGTAGTCATGGTAGGTTGATTGAAATCATATAGACGTGCTTCGGTCACACAATTCGTGGTTGTAAGAAATTAGTCCTCGGTGTTGAGTTCTGACTGCTAACCCTAAAGACTTGGGTTTTGAGAGTTTCATTTGTTTTGGCTATTTAATTTGGAGATTTTAGTTTGTTTTTGGGGTTTTATGTTGTATTAGAGAATCCCATTTAGGGAAAGCGTCTGCCACGGTGATTACAGTTATGCCTATGAATGTTCTTATCCAATTCGTTAGGGTTTATAGACTACTCTAGTTTCTGGGCATTATAGATTCCTTCTAAAGAATAAGCACTTTGAAAGAATTGAATGTTAAACGATTCCATATAGTTAATAATTTTTGGAGGGCTTTAGACGGTCCACATCCTGGTTATGTAATGACTCATAATGTATGCTTTGTCTAATGGATGTTTTACTACATGGACATTGAAGGCACTCAGTAAATTTTTTTTATATTTTGCTTTGTTTGTTTGTGTGTGTGTGCACATGTTGGGCGCTTTAGGGAGGGGGATTCGTAGTGCCAGGTAATCATGACAAGGCCCCAATGCTTTGAAATGTATCTTCAAACGCTTATGTCGAAGCTTATTAGGAAGAGTATAGATACACTGAGTTGGCATATGAGCTTATGATAAGCATACGTTTCATGCGGTTACATTAGTGCCTAACAATGATGCACGGATTCGGATACGCGTGTCGTATACGACACGACGAATTGGCAATTTTAAAAAAACTAGAACTCGGCGACACGTCAAACCTTATTTTTATTTTTATATTTTGTTAAAAAACTATTAACATAATGACATAACTCATAAACAATAATTAATAATCCAAACATCTGGAAAAAAAATTTATTAGCAATCGAATCCTGACCGTGTCTGAACCGTATCCGGACCGTGTCCATGTCGTATCCTGACCAAGTCAAGTTGACCGATACGTTGACCGCGTGTCGGCTGCGAATCGCACGCGTATCCGTATCCGACACGCGTTTTACTAGGATTCGGAGGGTTTTTCCGAGAGTCCGTGCTTCCTAGGTGCCTAATGATACTTTTTAATAGTCTGGTTGCCAAATTCGTTTGTTTGTACAGTTTAGAGTGTGACATGCTTACTTAGCATGGTCAGTTTGTTAGTTTCAGGTGATCCGAATTTTGGGGGAGTGAAAACTATGAACTTTTGTGATGATTTCAATTGTTGCAAAGTAATTTTTTTTTTGTCAGTTGTATTAATATTGATGGAGTGTAAAAAGGTTGGGAGATGGTGGTAACAAGAAAGGCTACCAGGGCTTCCTGAAACTATACATCAAGTTATGGAAGGTGGGAAAACTATACCTTCTCAATTAAACACGCAAGAAGCAAAATTTACGTTTTTGAATCTATCCCAGTTTGTGCCCCACAACTAGAGAGTGACTTTGATGTCTATCCAAAGTTGATATACTGATTTGTTCACATCTTTGAAGACCCTATTCCTGTTGTTTCTCTCTCCTCCAGACTGCCCAAACTAATACATTAACTAATCTATCCCAAGCCATTTACCAATAAGTGAGACCTGAGAGATTTCTTGTAGTTGCTCAACCAATGAAAAAAAGATTGACCAAGGGTAGCTTGAATGTGGAATTCAGAAGAAGAAGATAAAATTTTATGTTGAAAACTTCTCAAAGGAATACAAAATTGTAGCAAAATATTGCTTAGAAAACTAAACAATTGAGAATACGAAATTTTATGTTGAAAACTCTTCAAAAGAGGAGGGAATAGCCTCAAGCCAAGGGAGAAAATAATCCACCAATAGAAAAGTTCAAGATAAAAGACTTATAGCTTTCATGAATGATCGAGTCAAATTACAATAGTTATGAGTAAGAGATGGATAACATTTTAATGAAGCTCTCATATCTAAATGATTTGGAGATTTGGTAAGGAAGAGGGAACTCTTTAGAGAACAATTATTGCAAAAAAGTATTGTTTGCAGGAGAAAGGTGGTTCGCAAAAATTAACGCTCTGACTTTTGGGTGTGCTTGGTGGGGAGCTATTATGAATTTTAAACGCTGTCTCCAGAAAAAAAAATTATGACTTTTGTTGTAGGCAAATGTAATAGAGTGGGATTTCGGGAGGATTTGTATTGTGGGAAACTACCCTCAGAAATGGATTCAACATCATTTATAGTTTGTGCCTTAACAAGGCAATGACCGTTGCTCATGCCCACATTGGTTATTAGGGTTGTTCTTTTTTAAGGAAAGGAGTCAAGGTTAATGAGTTAGCTCTCCTTCAATTAATTGAGTTGCTTCAGAAGGTTTAAATGGAATGGCATATCAGGGCTCTATTTTGTCTGCAACAATCATTATAAGATTTACAGTTCGAGCCTAGCCAATTCCAAGCAAGACTGCTTTTGGGCATGAAATGGGTTAAATAGAGTCCCCCAGAGTAAATTGCTTCATTTGGTCTTAGGTTTATGGTTAGATACTCATAGTGGATAATCTTCAGAGGAGGGGAATCATCATCACAAATAGGTGCAGTCTTTGTGAATAGATTCACAAAGAGGAACCCATCAATCACCTTTTTATTTTTTCACTTGCCAATTCTCTTGACAAGTTTGGAACAATATTGGTGGAGATTCAAATATTCTTTTCTCCATTGGGGACTTCTTTGAGTTCTTGAGTGGAAGAAGGATGGCTGATCTACTACAGGAGTGTGGTTATGAATTAGAGTGCTCTTAGCGGATTTATGACTCATTTGGAAAGAGCGAAATGTAAAATCTTTAACGGTATAAAGAACATTGAACTCTCAGTCAACAAAGATGTGAGAGGCTCTTGTTTGGCATTGGGGTAATATTCGGGACAAAGTCAAACATCAACCATCCCATGTTTTGTATCTTTGATCGGGAAAGTTGTTTCGTATGTAATTATTTTTATTCTTGTTCCTTGCTACATGACCTACTTAGTCACTAAGTTCTAACACTTGCTTTTGCTTATAAATTTGCTATGTTTTGCCGATATTAGATAAAAAATTGTTGTCAATGTTTCTAGCATCCGCAAAGGTTCAAATAAAATTTGGTATATTTTTGGCATAAGAGCATATGCGATTACTGGAGTTGATGGCGAAGAATGGTCAATCCACTCCTCTGAAGTCTTCTACCTGTTTTTACTATTTTTTTTTTTAACATTGCACGGGAAGAGCTGGCGTCTAGGAAGCACATACTTTTCGAAAAACTTGCCGTATCCGTGTTAGCCCGACACCTACACTCGCCTGACACGCCTCCGATACGCGTCAGATACGAGTTAGACACATGGTCAACGTGTCGACATGTGTTAGACCACTGTTCTAAAAATCGCTGGCGCTGGACGGGCGGCGAGCAGGTGCCTAGCGCCCAGGGGCCTAGGCGGTCTTAGGTTTTGTATTATAACTTTAATAATTTACAAAAGTTAAGCATAATACCTTATCAATTACATCCAATTTAATGCCAATATACATATGCAAAATTTAAAAACATGAAAAATTAACAATCGTGAACAAAATTTATTAAAACTCACATGATTGAAGTTGGTCATGATGGGTACTTTATATAAATTTTAATTTGTGTACTCTTTTATTTTTCTTCAAATTGCATGAATAACCTCAGTTATGTTTGATAAAATCTACATTAGTAAAATTGGTACCGGCAGATCCTTTGAGAATTCCATTAAGTAATCATCCTTTGCTACATTTAGACGTATACTGAATAAAAAATAATTAAATAGTTTATTTCTAAAAAATAGGAAAGAAAAATAAAATAAGAACACAATCAACCTTATTAAAAAATAAAAAAATAAAAAAAATAAAAAAAAATAAAAATCGCCGAGACTGCCTAGACCCCGCCTAGATCCCGTCCAGACTGCCCAGAACCGCCCAGACTGCCCGCCCAGCCATTAATCTAGGCGGTTTTTCACCTTCTAGCGCCTAGGCCGATTTTTAGAACACTGTGTCAGACACATGGTCAGTTTAGTCAACGTGTCAAACACACTTCCAACACATCCAAAGCTTGGTCAGAACACAATCAAGACTAAACAATCAACATTATTTTATTTTTTATTTTTAGGTGGCGCATATAACCACCTAATTTGAAGGTTGTTAGTCTATTTAAAATGAAAAACTTTCAATTGTGATGCAAGATTAAGAAGGTTATGAAACATAGAGGTAGTCTATGTTTTTTCTTCTTCTCTCATTTGCTTATTTTTTTCTTGCGACTGAGTGTCATCTTTTTCTCTACTTTTTTACATGTTATTCTCTATGTTTTTTCTTTATTTTTTTTTTCTTTTCCAGCACAATTTGTACCACATTTTCATCTTCATACTTGTTTATTTTTACTTAAAAATTCTTTCTTTATTAGATTGTTGTTTATGTTCATATCACACTAAAAAAATGTACGTGTTCCCGAGTCCTAGTTTTTGAAAAATTGTCTAGTCGACGTATCGTGTCTGTGTCCAACATGACACGCGTGCCCATGTATGTGTGGTGTGAATACTTCAAACCGAGCCAGTGGTGCACATCCATGAAGAGAAGCTTATTGACAATAGAGAAGAAAGAGGTGGTGAAAATTGACTTAGATTTTCCCTTCCAATTGATTTTCAGACTCAGCCTTCCTACATCCTGTCATTAACCAAGCCTCCTCTACCCTTCTCCTTGGTTGGTCAACCCAAACATCCCATGCCAACATCACCTAAGCTAGACTCTCCGTCATACTATGTTACTTGGGTAAAACTGTCCCAACAACCCTTGCCAGTTGCCACTAACCACTGAGCCCATGATGTTCCTGGCCACACCCTTACTGACCTTTCTTTCGAATGATTTCTCACTCGGTTAATCCCGCAAATTACAATCCATGACATCTCTAAGCCCAAGTTGTGTTGTGTATGGCTCTATATGTAGTCTTCTATTTATTCATTCAGTATGATCGCCATATATGATCTCCATTACTGACCCAATTCGCGACATTTTTTTGGCATAATCTGCGGAGCATTTTACTCTGTTTAACGCATTGCAACTACGGGAATGGGTGTATTCTCAGCCATGGAATTCATTCATTTCAAGAACTCGCCAATGTGTTCCCAAATTAAAGCAGCTTTGCTGGCAGTGCTGTTGCCTCAGTTGTTACTGTCCTAATGCATCCTTCCCAAATATCAACACTGTCATAGGTCAAATTGCGTTAGTGAAAAAAAACTCTCATGTAGTGTTAACAATGGCAAATAATTTATACTACTGTATCAGTCTTGTTGCACTACCCAACTACACATGAAACAAATGCTTCGTTGAGTCAATTCCATCAAGCATTATGTGGAATCTTGCTCCTTAATTTATAGAGTGGTGATAAGAGTTTATTACTAGTATTCTCTTTTGTGTAATAAAATTCTAAGTTTTCCTCATAAAAAAATAAAATACTATGTGATGGATATGGGAATATTAGTAATATTTTAATTTATTGTCATTCCCATTGACTAGTGGGCCTAGAACCAACAAAGTAGAATTCAGGCTTTTATTTTGCAATTAGAATTAGGAAACTAGCTTAGGTTGGTCATAAACAGAGGCCTTTCGGTTAATGTAACAGGTAGATTTGTGGTTGGATTGAATTGAGTAAAGATGTAGTTTCTTTGATTTATTGTCTGATTAGTGTTTTGCCAATGAACCCTAGGATTTAGGTTTTAGTTGTTTGATTGTCTGTTGCAATTACCAGTATTTTGTATAAGCTCCACCATGTTTATTTGTCTTTAAAGATGTACGAGTATTTGTATCATCTGATATGTCTGATTGTTCATTCACTTACTCAGCGTAAATTGTTTTTCCTGTATTGCTCTTGTTTTAAAGGGTGGTCCATAACTAATTAGTACTCATCGTCTGTAATTTCTTAAGAGTAAAAGTTTGCAATTTTTTCATTGCTAGTTTTTATGATTCGAATGCACTTGATTTTGTGTCCCCTGGATTCATTTCTCCTTGTCCATGGAAAAGTGGAGGGAATGGAGATAAAAATCAGGGTGGGGTAATTGCTGGGGGGGGGGGGGGGGGGGGGGGGGGGATTATTAAGAAGAAATTCTTCTCTCTGTTTTGTTCAAGTGGTCTAATGACAACCCTTAAAATAGGGATTTCCCGAAGTAAGGGCCACAATCGAGCACTAGTGCAATAATGCCAGTGGATAACTTTTCGTGCCCCACTTGAATTTTTGTGCTCCCAGGTGTTTGGATATATTTGGTAATTGATTAATTGTTGCATGAGGATCACGGATTGGGTACTTGCCAACATTGTTTATGGTGTTTCTTTGGGTGAGAAAGTACATCAAAGACTATCATGTAACGGTATAGATAATTTTAATTACTTTCTCGATCCCAAGTTAGGGAATAGAACCATTGAAACCACTTTGCTAAATGGGGTTCTAATCCCCATCCCCCCGCAATTGGGAGCGAGTATAGGGTGGTCAACTTGAATAAGGTATGTGACATGTGAGAGGTCTTAGGTCATTGAAAAAGTCTATGGTATAGAGTTCACAAGAAGCACACTTCTTTTGTGCAATGGTAGTAAAAGTCATGTGTTTCTTGGGCAGTGGTAATAATAAACTAGAGAGAAACCGTAGAGAAATGTAGGTGAATAGGATCATTGTTCAAAATGGGGATCAAGTGCTTCTTTTGGATCATATTTATGATTGTTTCTAGGATTTCAACGCGGGGGGGGGGGGGGGATTAGGGCTTAAATTTGACTTTGACCAATTTCAAAAAAAATAATTAAAATCATAGTCTGAGGCGGGCATCTAGGCGAGTAAGGCAACCACCCAAGATCACAAGGAAGTGATTGTCGCCTTGGCTAGGTGAGGCACTGGAGGTCCTCGTCGCCCGCTTTTTTCGCCTAGGCTCGCATGGGACTACATAGGTAAAGACAAAAGAATGAGTGGAAGTAGTCTTAGAGGGGGTTCGTCACAGTACCTTCATTTGATAATCATTTGGTTGATGAAAAGTCACCCTTGGGGGTTAGAGATAAGTTTCCCATATTGCTTATTTGGAGGACATGTGTCTTTCTGAAAGTATCATATTTTGTTTGGAAACTGTTCAAGATATATTGGCTAATAGGGCATAGTTATTAATACCAGGTGTACTGGTCGGTATATACTGTATTGGCTACCAACCGGTCAAAAAATCATAAACTGATGTGTTGGTATATATCGGTCAGGACCCATTTTTTAAAATAAAAAAAAAAAACAGTTTTTTTTTCCACTTTTGTCCCTCGTATTATCCTTATCTACCCCCTTTAGCTTGACAAAGCACCACTTCATCTTCTCTAAGAGAGCTTTTGATAAAAACATAAAAAGTAGGCTATCATGTAGAGAAATCACCAAAATCCTCATATCTCACTCAAAACTCAAAATTACGATCCTTCTTCATGGGTAATTTTCTTTTTTGAATGAGCACCTATGTGTCCGATCGAAGATTTGAAGCTTCCACGTGAAGTTCCATCTGTGGCCATTGTATGTAACTTTGTGTTACTTTTTGACTTTTTCCAAACTTATTATGTTGTCTTCTCCAATATTTGTTTTTGTCATTGTATGCCACTTTTTGTAAATGGTGAGTATTGGACATGTTTTAGCCCTTTTGAGTGCCTAGGGTCATATGTGTTTTGGTCATTTCGATAGTTACTTACATAGGTTACACAAGTATTACATTAATGAAAGTGTTTTTTTTTTTGTTTTTTTTTGGACATTTTTTGTTTAAATATGTCATTTGTGTCATCTATATGCTTTAATATCCATACAATATATTTATTTATTTTTTCATATATCTAATAATATACGTTATGATATGATATATGTTACTTAAATTTGGTTTTCCTAGATACAATACGAGAAACGTTTTGACAACTATGAATCGGGGTATTGAAGTGGAGATGGATTGTCCTATGTGTAACGAGGCCTAGGTGTGGGTTGTTTTTTAATGCTTGAATGAGGAACATGATTTTCGTAGAATCATGGGATATATAGACAAAGGTTGAAGGTGTCCAACTAGTTGGTAGGTGGTAGTGACTTTTGGTTGAAACAAAAACGAGGAGTGTTAAGCTTTGGGGATGTAAGCATGAGGGAACTTGAATTCTTGTCGCCCAATGAGATGGAAAGCTTCTCTGATATCATGAGCAGAGTGACGCATATGCGGCTGAAACCTGTTTAATCATGCCATCAGAACTCTTTGGAGGGATTTTAATCTTCCATAAGTGTCTAACTTCTAGTGTAGAGTAAGCACCTCATAATTGGAAGTTTGCCATTTTCTGCACTTGGCGTGGTGTGTGCTCATATTTGACTCTTGGTTTTAACATTGCCTCATAATTCATAGCTGTTTCTTGAAATTCATTATTGGAAATTTTTTATATTGAGATTGTGATTCCTTCATGTCAGCATTCCGTTTTCTTTTCTTTTCTATGTTTTTTGTTTATGTTGGGTTTATTTTCCTTTATGCATGTTTGGTATTCACATGCCTGGACTGAAATATGACGATTTTCATGCAGCATCCATATAGGTCCTTTTTTCTTGGTTGATTGAGGTCGCAAATTTCGGAGCTTTAACTTGTGCTCTTTAATTATCAATGGGGGATGCGGAAAACGCCCTACCTCCTTCTAAAAAGAGAGCTGCAGGGAGAGAGATCTCTCGGGACAATCCTGATCTTGATGATGATGAAGATGCTTCTGAACAAGAGAGTGGGACTTTCAAGAGAGCCAGCGAGGAAGTGTTGGCAACTAGAAAGATAGTTAAAGTTCACCGCCAACAAACTCCAACAGCTGCCTCATCCAACCCCTTTGCAAAGATCTCGTTGGTCCCTCCATCAACCGAGCCTGTGAAACCAACTGAAGCTACCAAGGAAGAACAAGGACAAAGAGTCAATGAGGAACCAGCTTCAGGTGAGGTGGACAGGAAGAGTGAGGGGGACAGTGAATCTGACAAGGTCCCAGCAACGACTGACCTGAATGAGCATGATACAAAGTCTAAAGATAAGACAGATGAACCAGGGGCCAAATCTACTGTCAGTGAGGAAAAAGGTGATTCTGTAGAAAAGGCCACTAATCCTGATGGCATTGATGATAAAGAAACAGCTGGAGATGAAGAAACAGGAGAGAAAGATAAAAGTGATAATGGCAAGAAAGATCCAGTTGCATCTGAATCTAGTGCTCCATTAAGTTCCTTCCGTCAGTTATCTAGCAGCCAAAATGCATTCACAGGACTTGCTGGGACTGGATTTTCCAGTTCGGCATTCTCCTTTGGAGTTGGTTCTGGGTCTTCTTTTCCTTCCTTTAATTTTGCTACTTCTGGCAATGGGAGTACTTCCCTTTTTGGCACTGCAGGGGCATCAGATGCTACTAAGAGTGGGGTTAGTGCTATCCCATCTATGCAGGAGGTTCATGTTGAGACAGGTGAGGAAAATGAGAAGGCTGTTTTTTCTGCTGACGCTGTGTTGTTTGAATATCTTGAAGGCGGATGGAAGGAAAGAGGAAAGGGAGAACTCAAAGTGAACGTCTCTACGACAGGGGTTGAGAAAGCAAGACTTGTGATGAGAGCCAGAGGTAACTACAGATTGATCTTGAATGCGAGCCTTTACCCAGATATGAAGCTCACTAATATGGAAAAGAGAGGTGTCACCTTTGTATGCGTGAACAGTGCTGGGGACAAAGATGGTCTTACCACATTTGCTTTGAAGTTTAAGGATGGTTCTGTGGTAGAAGAGTTCCGTGCAGCTGTGTCGACACATAAGGGAAAGAAGACTGCGGTGCTGAAGACTCCAGAAAATTCTCCAAAGGCCTCTGATGATTAAAATGGAAAATTGGTGCAAAAGAAATCGGTCGCTATAAAAAACTTGTCTTGGTAACAGCTGCTGATGTCTCCTTTTTGTTCTGGTTTACAGTTTAATTGTTCTGTAGTCTTATAATATAGTCGAGAGTCGCGACGTATATTAAATGGTTGTCTGCAACCTGCCCATTTTCTGAGAACTTTAGCTCCTTGTACCCCATATTTTCCTGATAAATCTTCGATTTACAGTATGACATGATTGGGAAACATGTCACCATTTTTTAATTTTATTTTCCTTTCTTTAAGATATATTGAATGATATGGGAAATTGTTAGGGGCATGCTTTAATCGTTAAACCTAGGTTCTTTAATTGACATATTTGTATGCGATAGTATTTTAGCATTGCCTTCTGGTTGTAATACCTGACATGGGAAGTCTTAACATGTTTAGGATCTCTCTTCCAATGTCTTTCTTCTTGTCCAATGCCTACTCTTCTTTATCATCTTCCTCCCCCTTCGTCTGCAACTCATTTAGCACTACTGCTGCCACCGCCTATTCCTTTCTCTTCTAATTTATCTCATTCAACCGATCTTCTTCCTAACTCTCTCATCTCGTTTAAAGAAGGGGAGAAGGGTGGTATCACTAGATCACAGGGTTCTGGGATTGGAGGGATTGAGGGATTAAAAAAAATAAAAAAATAAAACTCACTCCTATTTTTCCTTGGATGCTCAAGTAATTCCTCTAATTGGGTGGTGGTGGTTTCTGTCAGGTGGCGAGAACAGTTCACTACAGAGTAGCAAACTTTCATGATGTGATTTGACCTGAAATGAGCTGGTATCAAGTTGAAATTGTTCAAGGGAGGCATTTAGTCAATCAATCTTAACCAGCATATTCCTAACCTTTTAGCTAGAGACGGCATATTCCTAACCTTTTAGCTAGAGACCATATATTAGATTACGAAAATTCTAGGAAGGGAGGGAGTCCTTGGATACCAGGAAGAAAATGATTAAGAATGCAACAGAGCAATGGTGGTTACTAGTTTGGCCTTTCATACTGGATTGACAAGCTTTAATGATTTGGAGTGTACCCCCTTGCTATTCTAGTAAAATTGTTTTATTGCGTTTCGTCTCAAGCAGAATTTGAGGATCCATATTCCTTCAGTTTTTGAAGTTCTTTGGAAGCTTTATGTTACTTTTAGGATAGGGGACTTGAGGGGGGCTCAATTGATCTGTGACTGGATACTTCACTTCGTGCCTCAAATGTTTTCCAAGAAGTCTGTCTTTCTAGATGCAGTTGTAGGTTGTAGAATGATAGCGACGGAGTTTGTGTATGATCTAGATTTGCCTTCTGATAAAAGGAAGAAATCCTAAAATTTTGTTTTAACATGCCCAGAAGCTATCATCTTTGAAAAAATTATTTGATCAGTCTGAAACTCATTGTGGGACGTCATGCAAAATAGTGGCCATCAATCGTATCTGGAGCTCAAAAGGGGTCACAGTGCTAGTAGTTCACAAAGGAGCTTGGAATGTAATTTTGCATACGAAGTTCGTAGACAGTCAGCAATGGACGATGGTGTCTATCATAGATGGGATTCATACTTTTTGCAAAGGATCACGATGTATCTCAATCCATTTTTGCTACAAAGCCAAACATCATTATTGTATCTTTATATACTGTGTCAAACCATCACATAATTCACAATGAACCATTCTGAACTCGCACCCTATCCAGTAAACATTCAGTAGTAGGTGAGAAAATAAAGTTTTCTCAAACTGGAAAAATGAATGGCAATCTGAAACCCTCTAGGAAAAGGTCTCCACAGGCAGGGGACAGTATTATTCACTGTGAGGGCTAAATAATAACAAATTCCCCTGTGACCTTCTTTGACACCCGTGACCTCTCCAGCTCTCAATGCTCACTCATGTTCTTCCTAATACAAACAAACTACTCATGGCACCATTTCATTAACAAATACACTTCTTCAATAATCAAATCATTTAACCAATAGCTAGATCAACATTACAATAAGATAATAATCTGTATATTGGACATTTCACTTGTTTCTTTTTTACTGAAACAATCGATGAAGGACTTGGTGATGTTTAGTGAGTGCACTTGTCTGAGCATGAATCAACGCAGCGTTCCACCGCTGTTGCACCTACACATCCAATAACAAATACATTATTTGTAAATCTAACTATTCAGAAACAGATGTAACCTTTACAAGAACACAAAAATGACACAATAACAAAGTCTACTTTTACTAAATCATAAAACACATTGATGTCAACGATAAAGAAAGAGAGATACCTGGGTTTTGTTTGGTGCTGATAGTGGTGCACTTAGAAGTAGCACAACCCAATTTGCAGTAGTATTGCACATCTGAAGGAGAAAAGGAAGCAACATGCAGAGCTGGTGGAATAGGGAAAAGGCAGGTCCTCAAACACTCAACAGAACAAGAGAAAAGGGTGGAGTTTGGCCTAAGCATGCATGTCAGAAAGCAAAGTCCATAGCAGGCTTGGAAGTTGGATGGTGTTGTTTGAGCTCTGATCTCCACCTTTTCTCCCACCATCCCCATTACCAAAACCATCACAACAAGTGTTCTTAAACCTCGGGTCTCCATCTTGTCTCTCAAAGTATAAAATTCTCACTCACTCACTCACTCACACAAAGACAACTTTGATGTATTAGTGAGACCAGACATTCACTCAAACTGGTGGCTGAATATATAGTGATACCAACATTTGGATAAATTTTTATGTGAGGATACCATGGTGGGTCAAGTAAGCCAATCGAAAGCCGCCATTTGGACGAAGGCCTCCATTGGAATGTTCTTGCAAATTCACAGGGTACATATCCAATGGGTCAGGAGTATAGTCTTATAAAGGTTTCTAATCTAAGCCAACCCACAGCATCTTGCTGCTAGTCTATTATGTCAAGTAGGATTACCTTATGAACTAGGGTTGATGAAATGAAGATGGTTGGTGGGATGAGTGGTAGATCTTATCATACATATCTAGAGAACATGCAGTTCTGATTGCATGCAGTAATTAGAATTTTTTACAACTTACTATTGTCCAAGTTCAACAACATGAAAATAATTCAATTTTTTTATAATTCACAATATTACAGAATATTAACAATATAAGTTGATCCAATTCCTTCCCAGTACCAGAGATCTCCTTTATTTATTTAACCAACTCAAACGGAGAAATCAAGCAAACAAACTTAGGCACGACGGGAGCAGAACTCATCGCACGACTTTACACATTCTTCCACTGCAATTTAATCTGCAAATAAAACATAAACCATCATAAAAGTTTCAATGTATTTACTAAGTCGTGAAAATATAAATGTAAGTATAAACATTTGAAGTATACAAACATACTTGGATGTCGCGGTGTATCGATGTTGGTGCACTTTGAAGCCGCACAACACAATTTGCAATAGTAGTGAGACGCTAAATGAGAATCAACCGTACGAGGAAGGCATTCCCTCACAATCTGTGTCTTTAAGGACATCATGGCACACCTTCAAGCAGAGAGGATGACATTTTCTAAGATCGAATTTGGTACTATTTTTTCAGAGCCTGCTGTGGTGGTGGTGGACATCATGGCACACCTTCAAGCAGGGAGATAACATTTTCTACGATCGAATTTGGTACTATTTCAACCCAGCCACAACCATAAGCATCACAACAAGAGGCCTTACAACTTTGTTCTCCATATTGTATTAAACTCCAAACTTTTTCACATAACGGAAAACACTTGGATGGGATAATGAGGCCACCCCATCTGCTTAATACCACATAGGAAATGTCATCCATTTTGTAGATGGAAGAAGCGTATAAATACACTTGGTAAGTTATGTACAAGTAAAATAGAGCAATACTTCAGTGCATACACAATTTTGGATAAATAATCTGATTTTTTGAACTTTATTTGGACTACCAGTCATGACTTGAATGTTTGGTGATATATCCATATCCTGATCTCAGGCATCCACTTAGAAAATATGGATGTTGATATATCTCAAACATGTTGAACAGTTGATTACAGGCGTAATTTACTGAAGGATGTTTTTTTTTCTTTATCAATTTGACGCTTGAGCCATGCTATCTACCTTCTCTATAAACTTCTCCTTATTACCAAGCATGAACTACTGGGAGGAGAAGCAGGGTTGAGATTGACTAGTAAGCATACTATTACCAAATTGATCATTACTACAGACGCTGACAATGTGTATTTGTACTTTAGTTCCTCCATGGGAAATTACTCGCATCAAGAGACAACTCTCCTCTCTTGAAGATCACAGAGTGGAACACCAGTTCAGGGAGATGAGCAAAGTTGCACACCATTTAGCTAGCTTATATCCTAGTTCTGAATTTGTAATTATCAATGGAAGGATTACTTTTGGAACCTACTCAATGGAACACATGTAGGGGAGTTAAACTTGGAGGGGTATGCTTCACAGGAAGGGAGAGATCGCGTGTTCCATCGCAGAGTTAGTGCCACAGAAGTGAGAGAAGCTTTAAAAAGAATGAAGACAGGGAAAGCCGTTGGACCGGATGATATACCAATTGAAGCATGGAAATGTCTGGGAGAAGTTGGGATTCAATGGCTAACTAAGCTCTTTAATAGGATTTTGGAAACTAGAAAAATGTCAGATTCATGGAGGCATAGCATTGTGGTACCAATTTATAAGAACAAAGGGGATATCCAGAATTGCTCGAACTATAGAGGGATAAAGCTTATGAGTCATACGATGAAACTTTGGGAGAGAGTTATAGAACAAAGACTTAGGAGTTTAACCACGATTTCGGAGAATCAATTTGGATTTATGCCAGGTAGGTCTACTACGGAGGCCATCTTCCTGGTTAGGCAAACTGTAGAAAAATATCGAGAGGCACGTAAGAGTTTGCATATGATTTTTATTGATCTAGAGAAAGCATATGATAGGGTCCCCAGGGAGTTAATTTGGTGGGTGCTTGAAAGGAAGAAAGTGTCTCAATGTTATGTCGATATCATTAAGGATATGTATGAAGGGGTTGTAACAAGTGTTCGCTCAGTAGGTGGGATGTCTAGTGAATTTCCAGTGACAGTAGGACTACATCAAGGGTCGGCGTTAAGTCCATATCTCTTTGCTTTGGTCATAGATGAGTTGACGAGACATCTGCAAGAAGATGTACCTTGGTGCATGTTATTTGCAGATGATATTGTCTTAATGGATGAGACTAGTGCAGGTTTAGGTCAGAAATTAGTTAAATGGCGGGAGGCTTTAGAGAGTAAAGGTTTTAGAATTAGCCGTTCGAAGACGGAGTATCTAGTGTGCAACTTTGGGTGTGAACCAAGAGGGAGAAGTAATGCAATTGAGATCGAAGGTGTCGAGGTCCCGGAGTGTGAGGCTTTTCGATATCTAGGGTCTATAATTCAAAAGAATGGGGCTATTGGAGCAGATGTAGACCACAGGATTAAAGCTGGTTGGTTGAAATGGCGAATGGCGTCAGGAGTATTATGCGATAGAAGGATGCCTGCAAGGCTAAAAGGGACATGCTATAAGACAATTGTTCGACCAGCCATGCTATACGGTTCAGAATGTTGGGCTACTACGGGACAACATACGCATAGGATGGCAGTAGCAGAAATGCGTATGTTAAGGTGGATGTGTGGTAAAACTCGTAAGGATAAAATTAGAAATGAAAGAATTAGGGGATACTTAGGTGTAGCGCCCATAGAGGAAAAAATTAGAGAAAAACGTTTAACTTGGTTTGGTCATGTGCGGAGGAGACCAAACACGGCGCCAATTAGAAAATGTTTAGATTGGCAAGTTAATGGAGGGTGTAGACGGAGGGGACGACAGTTGAAAACTTGGATGAAGACGGTGAATGAAGATATCATTGAGCTTGGATTAGGTGAGAAAATGTGGGAAGATCGCATTGCTTGGAGAACCAAAATCCATGTAGCCGACCCCGAAAATCTCGGGAATGGGCTTTGATGATGATGATGATGACTCCCAGCTCCTTTTCTGAAAACCTTAAAAAAATTGTATTTGAATATAGAATTGGGAAGAGTACATTAGATTATAACCATCTTCATTTTATTTTCAAGTTTTGGGATCCTAAATAAGCCCGTTTGCACTTTCCGAAAAAAAAGAAAGAATTATTTTATAATTGCTATGTTTCAACAAGAGCCCTTCTAGGGAGCGAGGGATGGGTGGTAACCACCATCTGCCTCGAGATAAGTGCATTAGCCTCGAGATGCACGATGTTGCTTATCTCGAGGCAGATGGGTGGCTTCCACCCATCCCTCGCCCCTTTCCCTTGTTCCCTCCCTCGACCCCTAGAATTTTCGGTTTCAACAAAGATAGAAAGCATTGAATGAGTCATCTTCTATTTCAAACTCATTTTATTTGGTATTCATGGCAATTTTTTTTTTCTTTGTATTTTTTTTTTTTAAAACTTTCAAAAGGGGTAGAGATTTCACTGTTGTTGATCCTGGTTCATCTCTTCCATTTGGTACCAACAAGAAAACGGTTGTTCCCTCCAATCCTCCGGTGATTGCAATTTCATGACTGACAATTTTTTCGAAGTGTGCAATGAGTATTTTGTTCTGTAACATTAGACGCTATCTATCTTCCGCTGCACTCTTACTATTGTACGTGAGTCCAACAAAATGAAATAAGTCACTTCCATTACTATTCTCAATATATGAGATAATAATCACCAACACAATTCCTTCCAAGCTCTAGACATGAAACGTAGATATCCCAATTTATTTAATCAACTCAAACTGTTGGAAATACAATTGCTGAAAAATAAACAGGAATGAATTACTGAAATTTTTCTTGGGTTGAATCGCGGACTAGGTTGCTCTCTTTAAGACGTTTCGCGGCTCTGCCCAAGTTTGTGCAAGCAGTCTGTAAGCCCCATTGTCCCCAGGATAAAACAACCCAAAATCTCTTTCTGTCTCGTTCTATCACATGCATGGGATGAAGAACGGAAATCTATCACCCAATCTCTATTGCTCGAAATTGCCAAATTAATGGAAATCAATCACAGTCAGTGTTCTAAAAAGCGCTAGACGGTGGGCGGGCGACGAGCGGGTGCCTAGCGCCCAGGAGCCTAGGTGGCACCTAGGTGGTCTTAGGTTTTGTATTATAACTTTAATAATTTACAAAAGTTAAGCAGAATACCTTATCAATTTAATGCTAAGATACATATGCAAAACTTAAAAACATGAAAAATTAACAATTATGAACAAAATTTATTAAAACTCAAATGACTGATGTTGGTCATGATGAGTACTCTATACAAAATTGAATTTGTGGACAACTATCCAAACCTACTCTTTTATTTTTCTTAAAATTGCATGAATAACCTCAGTCATGTTTGATAAAATCTACATTACTAAATTGGTACCGACAGATCCTTTGAAAATTCCATTAAGTAATCATCATTTGCTACATTTAAACATATACTGAATAAAAAATAATAAAATAGTTTATTTCTAAAAAAAGAGGAAAGAAAAATAAAATAAGAACACAATCAGCCTTATTTAAAAAAAAAAAAACTCGCCCAGACCCGCCCAGCCATTAATCTGGGTGTTTTTCTACTGCCTAGGCCGATTTTTAGAATACTGATCACAGTAAAGGATTTTTGAAACAGTGAAAACTCTCTGTACAAAATAAAAACAAACTCGAACTCTGTTTAGAAACGGAGTTTTGGAAACTCTCTGCAAATTGAAACTCTGTTTATGATATAGAATATAAAACTGTTTTCTGTTTTTTTTTAAAATTATTATTAATAAGCTGAAAACGAGCCTGTATTTATAGGTGAAAAGAAAGACGTTGGAAGAAAAAACGTGGCCTGATAAGTGGGAAAAATCGCGGATCACGTGGGTTGGTGGAGAGAAGACTGGGTCTCATCTGACTCAGTCTTGTTCTCTGGAGAAAATAAAATAAAATATATATTTTAATTTTTTTAAATAAAATTTTAGCAAAAAAGAATATTATATTTCTCATCTCATCTCGGCTCGGACGGCGCGCGAGTGGAGTGGACCTACATTGGTCTATTTCCTCCATCCTCCACAAAAGTGGGTACCCCTTGGGGTCCAAGCCCAAGTTAAAAAACTATCCTTACTAACTCTTCCAAACAGAGTTACATAAAGAATATGAGACTATACAATGCAGAGAGAGAGATTGAAAGCTTAAAACCCATTTTCCTTTTTTTTTTTTTTTGAAATTCACACACATGTTCCAACAATCCCTCACTTGAATTTTAAATAACATTTCTTCATCAAGCAATATATACCATATAGGACTGTGCATAAACAAATGTGTCTTTCAACTTGAACTCTTGCATAGTGTTCATGATTTAGATTATACTAGAGTAACTCGTAGTTTTGAACTCTATTTCTAACAACATTACATGCACAACCTTATCAGGGTGAAGTCTAAAAAGCCGTTGCGTTAAGGCCATGCACGTATATCCCAGTGTAGTGAAAGCTCTAGAAATTTTGGCCTCAAATTCCATAGGAAGCGGTCATACTTCCACAATCACTTAGGTGAGTCTATCAAGAGTACTCCTGTAGCTAGGCATTCCACTCCACATAGAGTATAGATCTCATTAAGAGTTTTAACTCATCCTACTACCGCTTCAAGATCTCATGCTTCAATCTAGGAATGAAATAACAACAAAAATAACATGATTCACCTCATATCATTCATGACCTGTTATTACCCATTGAACCTATTTCTTGGGATCTCCAGTCTATAGGTTGGGTTACCATCATGAATGACTCATTAATCTAAGGGCATAAGTCCCATTCCTTTCGAGGTTTTAAAAACCTTATCTCTAGCTAATTCTTTCGCCAAAGGATCAGCCAAGTTCTCATCAGTTTGTACATGATCCACTCTAACAGCTCCAGTAGATAGAAACTCTCTAACCGTACCGTGCTTACGACATATTTGTCGTCTCTTGCCGTTATAATAGCGATTCTTTATATTTGTAATAGCCGCGGTACCAGCGCAATGGATCAAGACAGCTGGTACCGGTCTTTCCCACAAAGAGATCTCAGCTAGCAGGTTTCTTAACCAACTTGCTTCCTCACTAGCCATGGCTAGTGCTATCATCTCAGACTCCATCGTGGATTGTGCCAAAGTAGTCTGTTTCTTTAACTTCCAAGAAACAGCTCCACCAGCTATACTAAAAACATAGCCACTAGTTGCTTTGGAGTCATCTAAAAGGGTGTTCCAATCATCATCGCTATATCCTTCAATGACAGCGGAAAACTTCTGATAGTGTAATCCAAGGTTCATAGTCCTCTTAAGGTACCTCATGACCCTTTCAATAGCATGCCAATGCTTTATATTAGGTATACTGGTAAATCTACATAGTAGTCTCACAACATAAGTTATGTCGGGCTTAGTGAATTCAGTAGCATATCGAAGGCTACCAATGATGCTCGCATACTCAGTTTGTCTAACACTATTACCGGTGTTCTTGAACAACTTTACACTAGGATCATTAGGAGTACATGCAGGTTTATAGTAAGAGTAGTTATATTTCTTTATGATATTCTCAATATAATGTGATTGATCCAAAGAAATTCCCTTTTTAGACCTAGTAATCTTAATACCAAGGATTGCATTCGCTTCTCCAAGGTATTTCATATCAAAATTTGCACACAACAAAGACCTCACATTATTCACGATATGAATATTAGAACAAAAAAAATAAGCAAATCATCCACATATAGACATATAATAGTGCAAATGTCATTTTCAGATTTATAATAAATGCATTTGTCATTTTCATTTACTCTAAAGCCATGTGAGATAACAAGATTATCAAATCTTTCATGCCATTGCTTTGGTGCTTGTTTCAAACCATAAAGTGATTTATCTAGTTTGCAAACTTTATCTTCTTGCTCTGGAATTACAAAACCTTCAGGTTGGTCCATGTAAATTTCTTCTTCTAAATCATCATTTAGGAAAGCAGTTTTAACATCCATTTGGTGCAATACTTGATCATGAATAGCAACAAGAGAAATTAACACTCGAATGGATGTAATCCTAGTAACAGGTGAATATGTGTCAAAGAAGTGAACATTTTCTCTCTGTCTAAACCCTTTGGCTACAAGACGAGCCTTAAACTTTTCAACGGTTCCATCGGGTTTCAATTTCTTCTTAAATACCCATTTACAACCTATTGTCTTGCAACTTGGTGGCAAGTCAACTAAATGCCAAGTTCTATTAGATTCAAGAGAGTCCATTTCATCATTAATAGCCTATTCCCAAAAGTTGGCATCTATCGAAGATAAGGCTTCTTGGAGTTTTAGAGAATCCTCCTCTATTGTAAAGACATAGAAGTCAGGGCCATAGTCTTTAGAAGTTCAGGTTCGTTTACTTTTCCTAGGCTCAGATTTTGTTGCCTTATCATGCATTCATCCTAATCATTGGCACATTACTAGAGGATGCGCCCCCACTATTCCTTGAAATAAAATGAAATCTATGTTCATAGAATTCAGCATTGTTCGATTCAATGACAACATGATCATTTAAGTCAAAGAATCTATAGGCTTTGCTGTCAACGACATAGCCAATAAATACACACTCATATGCCCTACTAGAAAGCTTGTTCCTTTTTGGATCATGAATTCTTACATAAGCTAAACAACCCCAAGTTTTGAAATATGACAAGTTTGGTTGTTTTTTTTTTAAGATCTCATAAGAAGAAATTTTACTTTTCGATTTAGGGACTCTATTTAGCACATAACACACTGTCAACAAAATCTCTCCCCACCAGTGTGATGCAGCACCGGAGTTAAGTAGAATGGCAACTACTGATTCAGTAAAAGTTCTATTTTTTTTTTCAACTTTGCCATTCATCTCAAGGGAGTACGGTGCAGTTTGTTCATGAATGATTCCATGAGAGTTGTAGAACTCGATGAACTTGCTGCAATCATATTTAGTGTCTCTATCACTACTAAACCTCCTAAACCTCTTTATCTTTCTATTGAACTGATTTTCAACTTCCGTTAGGAAGATTTTGAACATGTCAAATGCTTCACTCTTATTTTTCATCAAATAGACAAAGATATAGTCGGAGCAGTCATTAATAAATGTAATAAAGTAACATTTTTCATTTCTAGTCAAAACACCATCAAGTTCACATATATATGAATATATTAAGTTTAGAGGTTCAGATTCTCTAACAACAGATTTATGTGGTGTTTTGGTTATTTTAGCTTGGCTACAATAATTGCATTTTTCAAAGTCATTCAAGGACATTTTTGGAATTAGTCCTAAGTTACTCATGTTTTTAATTATTCGTTTGTTAACATGATAGAGTCTAGCATGCCAGGTATTAAATGAACACAACATGTAAGCAGAAGTATAAATTTTATTAGCATTAACATTCAATTTAGACATACCCCTTCCCCACAAATACATTGTTCTTAGTAATGGTATACAAATTAGCCCCAATAATTTGAGTAAACCCAGCCTTGTTCAGAAGGTTGCTCGAAACTAAGTTCTTCCTCATTTTCGGAGTATGCAGAACATCCTTCAGGATGATGGTCTTTCCAGAGGAAAACTTCAATTCCACTTCACTAGTTCCAGCAACGATAGTGGAGTGGAAATCACCCAGCAACACTTTCTTGTCTTCAGCTTCAGAATAGGACTTGAACATTTTTCGATCATAGCAGACATGTCGAGAAGCACCAGTGTCAACCCACCACCCCTCGGATCCACCAACAAAGTTGATCTCAGAGATCATAGCTATAAGTTGGTCTTCGGTTAGGTTCGCATGTGGAGCATGACGAGGCCTATTTCGGTAGTTCCTGGCCATATGCCCTGGCCTATTACAGGTATAGCATAGGAACTGTACTGTGTCATTCCTTGAGAGGTGTTTCTATCCATTCTGATTTCGTGGAGGATTCTGATTTTGTTGGTTGCGGTTCTAGTTGTTTCGGTTTCGATTGTAACTCTAATTTTTCATATCTTTCCACCGGGTTTCAGAGCCACAGGGGTGAATTTCTTATTATTAGAAATACTCAGAATTTCATTTTTATGATCTTGTTTTCGAGCTTCCTCCTCAATCCAAAGGCGGGTGATCAGACTTTCTAGAAAGAATTCTTTGGTTGTATGCCTAAGTGCATTCTTAAAGTCTTTCCAGCTAGGGGGCAGTTTGTCTATCACAACAACTACTTGAAATTGCTCATCTAAGGACATGCCTTCATATATGATTTCATGAGCAATTTTCTGTAGCTCGTGAGATTGGGTTTCCACATATTTGTCATCAGTCATTTGGTATTTCAGGTAGTGACTAACGACATTTATTTTTGTCAGCCTCCTCAGTTTCATATATTTTTCTAAGGACTACCCAAATATCTTTAGCAGATTTTTCAGAGTAGTAATAGTATACAGGTCATCAGACATGACCATTCAAAATATAATTCTTACACATAAAATCATTTTCAATCAAGGAATCTAATCCCTTAGTTTGGTTTTCATCAGGCTCAGCAGACAATGCAGGTTTCTCCGTATTACAGATATAGAAAACTTTTTTGTAGTTAAGAAAAATAACATTTTTTGTCTCAATCTTTTAAAATGTTGACCCTCAAAACGAAAGTGTCTGTTTAGGTCTTTAGCAGCAATTTCAGTAGTAGAAATGGAAGATATTATCGTTTTAAAAATGTTGGAAATATAATTGCTGCAAAATAAACAGGAACGAAGTTACCGAAAATTTTCTTGGGTTGAGTCGTGGACTAGGTCACTCTCTTTAAGACTTTTCGCGGCTCTGCCCAAGTTTGTGCAAGCAGCCTGTAAACCCCGTTGTCCTCAGGATAAAATAGCCCATAATCTTTTTCTGTCTCGTTCTATCATATGCACTGGATAAAGAACGGAAATCTGTCACCCAATCTCTATTGCTCGGAATCACCAAATTAATGGAAATCAATCACAGTAAAAGATTTTTTAAACAATGAAATTTCTCTATAAAGAAAAAAACAATCTCGAACTTTGTTTAGGAACGAAGTTTTAGAAACTTTCTGAAAATTGAAACTATGTTTCTGATTTAGAATATAAAACTGTTCTCTATTTTATTATTATTATTATTATTATTATTATTATTATTATTATTATTATTATTATTATTATTATATTAATAAGCTAAAAACGAGCTTGTATTTATGGGCTAAAAAAAGAGACGTTAGAAAATAAAAAGTGGTCTGTTAAGTGGGAAAAAGTTGTGGATCACGTGGGTTGGTGGAAAGAAGATTGGGTCTTTTCTAGACTCAGTCTTGTTCTCTGGAGAAAATAAAAAAAAATATTTTTTTATTTTTTAAATAAAATTTCAGCAAAATAAATATTATATTTCTCATCTCATCTCAGTGGACCTACATTGGTTGGTCTCCTCTCTCTTCCACAAAAGTGGGTACCCGTTGGGGTCCAAGCCCAAGTTAAAAAACTATCCTTATTAACTCCTTCAAATAGAGCTACGTAATGGATATGTGATTATACAATGGAGAGAGATTGAAAGCTTAAAACCCATTTCCTTTTTTTTTTTTGGAATTCACGTACATGTTCCAACACAAACAAAGGAAATAAAACGCAAAGTTAGGAACGTTTGGAGCAGAATCCGTCACACGAGTTAACACATCCTTCCACTGCCATTTCATCTGCAAATAAAACCGTACATAAACCATTATTAACATCTACCTGAGCATGTCATTAAAATGTAAATACATTCAAAGATTTAAAAAACATCTGAAGACATACTTGGATTTTGTGGTGTAACAATGGTGTAAATATGATATATAAGTTTTTTTAAATTGTGTATTTAAGAGCCTATAACCTTGGTCTCGAATTTTGCCAAATGACACCATTTAACAGCTAAGTTAGAAACAAAATAATCAGATATTTGGAACTATATCTCCATTATTAATTAAATCGCGGATGATAATGGATATAACATCCATATATATCATGATGTCAGGTCACTTATAAAAATATGGATCTCGAGTGAAACAGTCTGATTCACTGAAAAAAAAAATCCTTTGTTATCAATATGATGCACAATCCATATTAATCCAATTGAACTTCAGAATTATGATGATGTTTAATGTTCATAACATTTAGTAAGAAAATTAATCAACCATGTTTCACTAGTTACAGAATCCCTGAATTAGGGATGGCGATATTTAAATTGACCCAATCCTATATTGCTATTCCTAACCTGAATTTGGCGGCTCCATATTTCGATACACCTTGGGTCGCCTCCAGGCTTAAAAATTTAAACAATCAGAAGCAAACTGCATCGACATTATAGTACTCAGTTAAATAAAACTTCTCACAAGATTGACTTCTGATAGATTGGTTAGTACATTTAGGCAAGTTCACAAAACAATCAAGCCATAGAAGATCCCTCCTAATCTAATGACCCGTGACTTGATGAATGATCACCCGTGACCCCAAATGCACATGTTAGATGTTGCATCCTCTGGATTGGCCTTCATTGAGTTTCAACACACACTTATGGTTTTTGAGGTTTATATATTTATATTCAATCAATCAATCGTGGTTTCCTTAGACTATATATCAAACATAGTTTTCATTGAGTGTGAAGACAGAATCCATGGAGTGCAAAGGTATGAAATCACTTGTAATGGTTATGATGATCATTGGTGTGGTTGTGGGGGAGATGGTCACTCAAGCCTCCTCAATAACACCAAGCTCATTCAAGAGTTGTTATGGAGAATGCTTTCTTTTGTGCATGTTCAAGCCAGACCAGTCCCTTTGTTCATGTTCTGTTAATTGTTTGAAAGACTGCATTTTCCCTTCTCCTCCATCAAAAAATGTTCATGCTACTTCTCATTCTCATGCCAATACCAAGGATAAGGTGTCTACTTCACGCTCGAATACTCAATATTACTGCAACTTAGGTTGTGCTACTTCTAATTGCATCACCAATGGCACTCTACACAACCCAAGTAAATCTCTCTTTGCAGTGTCCCGCTTTTTTCTTTTATTTTCTTTTTACAAAAAAATAATTTAAATTATAAACTAAGTTAATTGAAATGATATGTGACATGTAAGTTTACAAATATGCATGTGCCACACCTTTTTTTGTTATAGAGGCTGGCAAGTTGAATGTTCAAGTGATTTTTTTTTCTTGATAAAGTTTGCACAAGTTAGTTATTCTTCATTTCATTCTATTACTATTTTTATTCATTTATTTTTCAGGTGGAGAGGCAATGGAAAGCTGTGTTAATTCATGCTCCAAGATTTGCACCAATCATCACTAGTTCCACATCCATCCTTCACTTCTTGTTTCAAATGGACAGAAACATTTGGAAAATCCAACTGTATCTTGGTTTATTATTTGTTTCAGTGATTTAAATGAAGAATTCAGTCTATTGAATCGAGCACAAGTACTTTGTCTTTGTGTCATTGAGAATATAACTGGAAGGTTCACGGACTGTCAACAGGAGAATCTGTTTTGCTCTCCTGCATCAGAGTCAATACACTAAATTATGAGAGCGTAATTTTAATAAGCTCCCTATTTGATCCATTTACAGCCCTATTCCCCCACTCCAAGATATTGTTTTCAACCTATCTAAGTTTGTGTGCTCATTCACTTGGCCTGTTTAGAGGCAAAAATTAAAGGAAAAAAAGAATAACTTTTAATTGGGATTTTATAAGTTGAACAAGCTGTAGTACCAGTGTGTGCCTAGTGACTAAGTGCACTAGTAACCAGTGGCGGATGTATGTGTTGGATAAGGGGGTCAATTGACTCCCTTATATTTTTGAAAAATCTCATTAAGTCACTTGTATGTTTTATCTTGCTCCCCTTTAAATTTTTAGATTGCCCCTCTTTATATACAATCTTGACTATTACCTCTAGATCATTTTAAAATAAAGGGTATTGTTTTCTATTTTTTAAACTCCACATTCACCAATCCCAATCCCAATCCTACTCCATCTCTTTCTCTTTTATTTAATCTCTCTCTCTCCTTTTCTAATTCCCATCTATTCACCCACCATCTCTCTTTTTCTTTTTTTAATTTCTCTCTATTTTAATTTCCACCATTAATTGAGTTGGGAATTGGAGAAAGGGAAATTATACATTTCAAAGATTTTTTTTTTATTTCTATCTATTTAATCTCTTTATTTTAGATTAAACAATTATAAATTTAAGATTTCAAAAGTTGTTGTTTGTCTGCTTCGTTTGAGCTAGCCCAAAAGGAGAAAGCTCTCCATCCAATCTAGTCCAGAGAATAGACACTACCTAGGCTACTGCTGCTATTACTATTTAGACTTAGATTGTACTGTTATGTTTGTCTCAACGCCAAAAAGTTAGAAAGAAAACAGAAGTATGTTTCTCGCCAACTCTCATTTTATACCACCATGCTTAATTCTGTTTTCTCCAATTCAAAAAGGTAAGCTCTTCATTTGCTAGCTATAGTTGAATTAATCATGCCATGTATATTTGTCTAGTTGTATAGTAAAATAGTTGTGTATTGTTTGCCCTCCCTTTGTCTGTAATCCTAAATCCGCCCCTGCTAGTAACTAGCCGCCCCTAGTGAATTTGAGGATTTTCAAGTGCACTAATATGTCGTATGCAAAAATTTGCAAGCTTATTACAATTGGGCTTGTAATTTTACAAGGCATAAATATTTTGATGAGCAATAGTAAACATTTAAAAGCATGCTTAAAAATGGGTTGGGTTGTAGCAATGAAATCGAATATGATTTTTGTTTAGATAAACCTTTTGGGGAATTATTAATGCAGGGTCCACAAAGTAGATAATCTTTTTATGAGATTTTGCAATATTTCATTAGATCTCCCCTTTTGCCCACTTTTTAGATCATTTTTGCATCAAAAGATCATAAAACAAAATATACCAATGGGTTTGGGAACTATAAATTGAAGTCAACTAGCTAGGCCGTGTTACCCATCAAAGCCATAATAAAAGATGGAGAGCAAAGTGTTAATAAGGTATCTTGTGATGGTTTTCATGGTGAGGATGGTTGCAGGGGAGATCAACACAGCCTCCGAAATAACACCTGAATCCATTGCATTTGAAGTCTGCTATCCATTATGCTTTGGCTATTGTATGTTCACAAAACATAAAGGCCTCCCCTGCGCATTGAAATGTTTAGGGAAGTGCATTCGAGTTTATCCATCAGATGACAATGGCGCTGTCTCTCCTTTGGATCCTCATGGTGCCTGCAAATTGGGTTGTGCCTTTTCTATGTGCAGCAATATTAGTACCCCAGAAAACCCAAGTATGTTAAATATTAGTAAAACTAATGTTGCATTAGTCCTGTAAGGGACTGTGGCCATCCAATTAACAAATTTTTTTTTATTATTTATTTGTTTTGTTTGTACTAATATTTTTAGATACATATTCACTTAAAATGCCTGTTTATATGGTGCAGATGAAAAGGCAATGGGAAGTTGTGTTAATTCATGCTTTGGGATGTGCTCCGGGAATCAGTAGTCCTTTAGTTTTTACTTTAGAGAAGTAAACATGGAAAATGTATGGGATTGTTATGTCCCATTTTCAGCAAGAATAAGAATGCTTTTGCTATTGTAAAGGATACAGTCAACCTCAAATCGATGTAAGTTACAGTAAACTTAATATGGTTTTTGCAAAAAATATTGTTTTGGGACTTACACGTCCTGTCGGCCCATGTTACATTTTTTTTGTTTTTGTTTAAAACCAATGTTGCTTTGGTCACCTTCAATAAGGCTCGGTACTATCAGAAAAGGCGATAAGATTTCACCCTTTGGTCGACTGCAACTCCTCCTTAGTTTGTTTAATTTAGGGTTTTTTTTTAGTTTGACACTCATTAGTTTATACCAATTAGAATTTGATTGTTCGACACTTGTTTTGAAAGTTATTTGAGTTTAACCCTTGTTTTCTGTCGGAACTGTTAAGTCAACGTTTGATCATAATTACTTTTCGGATCATTTTACACTTACCTTAGGTTAATCTAACGAATGAGATTTCGCCTAAATCACAAAACCATTTTTCGGAACCTCCTCCTCCTCCCTGCAACGCACCTCCTTCCTCCTGCTCATCCTTGCGATCTCCCTTCCATTACCATACACAACACAAAGGTGATTTCCTTGTCAATTGCATTTTGAGATTTATGCGATTGCAAACACACCCATAAAGGGTAGAGTTTTTTCTTTTTTAAAAATTTGGGTTGTTGACCATTTTTATTTATTTATTTATTAATCCATGCTTAAAGGCTACATGACCGACCTTATAGGGCTAACCAAACTAGGCCCAAAGGCTACAATATTATTGCCACTTAATATTCTCGTCGCCTCCATCGCGCATGGAAATTTGCTTTCACTCCGGTCCATCGCCTCTACCTTGGATGAAGACTTGCTTTCGCTTCCCTCCGGTCCAGTCCATCTAAGCAGCTATATTCAATACTTGAAGGCTTATCAACGACGAAGCACATGTGCTCCTAATAATCGGGTGAAAACTCACAAAATCCTAACTGATGAGTCTCGAACCCGCGACCTCTCACAAGGAGAGTAGATGTCCGACCAACTGGGCTACAATTGGTGGAGAAAGGTCAAAGTTGATGTTAGTGAATTAACCTCAGTTATAGAGCCACATTTCCTAAAACATTACTCTCCACATAGTCCCTTCCTAAGAATGCAGTTTGATTAGACTGTTAATCTTTTGATCCTCAAACCACCCAAGGTTTTTGGCTTGCACATATCTAATTAACAAATTGGAACGTTTAGGGGAGCCATTTGTCCCCCACATAAAGTTTCTTTTTGAAATTTTTTTATATTGGCCGGACCCATTCGAAAGAACCCAAACTGAAATCTATATCTTGTTTCTTTTGTTAAAGAATAAAAATCTACCTATGTTACAAAATAGGAAAGTGTTATAGAATAGGATATGTTAGGAAAGTCAGAATAGAATAGAAGTCTTAGATTTCCTTATCTCCACAAGGTTAGGTTAGAGTTAGCTTTATAAGCTTATATTCAACAATGATATTT
This sequence comes from Berberis vulgaris, assembly GCA_963556465.1. Lineage (NCBI taxonomy): Eukaryota > Viridiplantae > Streptophyta > Magnoliopsida > Ranunculales > Berberidaceae > Berberis > Berberis vulgaris. Next base: position 80,009,142 of record OY747127.1, read on the forward strand.
TATAACACAATAATATTACAATACAATTATTTACATGGTACCAGAGCAACTTTCTTTGGTGACCTAAGACTTTTGGGAGTCAACCTAAGACTCTGGGGAATTGAGGTTTTTTCCCGCCTCCAACGACTATGTTAGAAGTAAGAGGCGGGGAAGGCAATTAGAAGAGAAACATCTACTTCGTTTGAATTTTGTTAGGTTGATCTCGGCTGGACAGCTCAAACCACCATCACAAACCGGTCATAGCCAACACCACCATCATTAGATTTCAACCAAAAAGTTCTTTACTCAGTCAACAAGAAGAATTCAATTTTAGCAACAGATTTTTCAGCCAAATAACAAATTTCAGTCTCGTATCAAATTCTCAATCATCATCAACATAAGAAGAAAGCAACGATCGCCATCTCTATGTCAGACTTCGCCAATCTCGATCAGCGTCCATCATCACCATTGAGCATCAATCTCAGAACAATTATTGTTCAACGGTGATTAAGATCACCGTCCATCATCATCAGCGTCCATCATCATCGTCGAAACGATCATCATCAATCAACCAATTGATCTCGTCATCAATAGACCAATCACTTATGTTTGTAGAACCCTGTACGAATCCATACTTGTGGCGATATTCATCAAGAAAATTAGTCACCAAACAGACATCAAAGATGGCAAGTTTATAGTTGATGCGCTATTTTAGTAGCACACAACTTAATACCATGCTTTGTGATTGTAGTATAGAATAAGTAGGGATCGTTCTAGACCGGGGATTAGAGGGCTTGTCAATTAACACTAATAATAACTAAAAGACAACTAACAACCTAATTAATTAAATAATGGGGGTTTGGATTTTCTAAATTAAACTATGAAAATAACTACGAAAATTACTATAAAGATAATAAAGCTAAAGGGATGGCAAAGGTGAGAAATTAGCTAAGGGTTTATCTCCACACACCAAACATATGCTTATAAATCAATCTTCAATAATCACTTGCTAACTCGTGAGAGACAATGCTCAAGACTAACCATGACCGCACTGCATTAATCTTATTATTTTTCCAAGTTCGTTGAATTAAACTAAGCGTCGCTTTCAAACTATTCTTATCATGCTAAACAGGAATCACAAGTTAAATAACAATCTAAAATCATTAAGTTTTGTGGAAAATATGAACACTGACTAGGCAATTACAAGTATGATCAACATCTTGTTTTTGCCTAGATTTTTACTTAACCTTACCAACGTTTTTTGGTATTTACTATTTGTAAATACATGATTATAACAATTAGGTAAAACTCTCCTATACTCTAGCCCCAGATCCTAGCATGCTTACTAAGTTGGCCACCTTAACAAACATACAAAGAAAAATTATCTATAAAGCAGTTAAGCAAAACACAATCACTAATAGCAAGGAAGATTAAATTCAATTAGTTTATAAAGCACATGTTCGGGGCTTCGAATCCACCCCTAACTAAGAGGAGTTTAGCTAGACATATTAATTATGTTCGAATAACAATACATAATTAAATATCAAACTAAAATTAAGAGATAGAGTTAAGAGAGGAGACAAAACACTGTAGACTGATCCGTGGTGGTAGGGAGAGGAGTGCTGGGGTGCAAATAGCGCAAACTCTTCCTTCACTTCGCAATCTGCGATCTACTTCACCAGTTTATCTGCTCCTTCCTCTTCACGAACTACTCCTTCATCACTTCTCAATCTGCTTGTGAATCAGGGTGTGAGAGAGAAAGGGATGACGAGGGACAGCGAGAGAGAGGGAAATCAGATGTTGTCGAGGAGGTTGTGATTAGGGGGCTATGGATTCAGGACGGCGGCTAGGCTTTGGCGAGGTGACGATGGGTGGCGATAATCAGGGACAATGAAAGAGTGAGGGGATGGCGATCGGGTGAGAGAGAGATCAGGTGAGAAGGAGATGAAGACGGTGTAAGCTGTGTGGCTGTGATGGGAGCGAAACAGGGAGAGGAATTGGACGGAGATGGATCAGGCAAGAGAGGGAGAGGTAAGGCGAGGGTTGTTTTGTATGATTTGTGACGAATAGAGGAGATGGATTGCGATCGGGTGCGAGGTGAAAGGTCTGATTGGTGATCGGTGGTTGTGTGGCTATGCGGTTGTGCGAACAGGAAGGAATTTCGGCTGTAACGAGGGTTAGGGCTTGTTGTGGAGGCTGTGGATGGATGATCTCTATTGCTGGATGGGCGATGGAAGCCGTGGATGGATGATGGCTATTGCTGGATGGGCGATGGAAGCCGTGGATGGATGATTTCTCCAAGCCAGGTATCGTCCCCTTTTTATTATTGTTTTCTTCTTTCTGTGGTTTCCTTGTTGGTGTGGGTTCCCTGTTTCCTTGTTTGTGTGATTTCCTTGTTTGTGTGATTTCCTTGTGCAATTAGTATTTCTAAATTGCCAATTTGCTTTTATTTTAAAATATTGTAATTGGAAACCTACACAAACATGAAAATATCAATTAGTACCATAATTAACAAGTAATAGCTAAAATATATATATATGGTAATAAAAATAGCCTAATTATGCCCTTATCAAATTCCCCCACACTTATCTTTTGCTAGTCCTCGAGCAAATCCAAGAAACAAAAATAAAAGACTCAAATGACTCAATCTATACTTTCCAACATTTGTCTAAGAGATTTTCAACCGATCGTGACATTTTAAGATTCTTTGTAAACACAAGATTAAATTCACATCATTCGAAAATTAATACACGTTCATAGCAATGATATAAAAATTTACAATTAAATTAAACCAAGCTAGTGACTGTGAAACTCAAGCGCGTGCCAAGAAGAATTAACCCAAAAATCTCACTGGATGCACTTTTTTCTTTTTCACTGATTGTTTGGTAAAATCACTCTTCCTATTCTAGTTATATGTGAGAGGATTGATGTAAAAGGGAAACAAATAGCTCACATATGATATAACAAGAAAGAATGGCATTTTTTGACCTTTTTTTTTTTTTTTTTTTTCCCCCCAGATATATGATCTCATGGAAGGAATGCTACTACTTGAATGCAAGAACTAGTGACACCATATGCTCATACCTCATTCGAATCTCCACATTGTGACATTGCAAGACACACTCAATCAAAAAGTCTTAATTCAGGTTGTAATGGGGCCAGGGGTCAAGGGAAGAGAAAGAACGGATATGAAATTTTCAAAGGGCTTGAAGAAATGGTGAAAGCATGCAATAAGATTAGAGACATTAGCAAAGAATCATATGGTTCAAGACATAAGTGGGAAAATGACGAGGTGACTCATTGATAATGAAGAGCTTCAGCAATTATTTTGTATCTACTTAAAAGAATTGAACTATCTGTATGGTACTGTAATACTGAATGGATATAGATAAGGACTTGTATCCCTTTTGTAACTTTTTTTTTTCAAATTTTTTTTTTTTTGCAACTCTTTCTTCTTGAACTGTCTACCACAAGGGTCTCCCCCACACTTGTTTTTCAACATACCTTGAACCACAATAAAGTATCTGCAAATCAAATTATGCTCTACTCTTTTTATTAGGTTAGGGATATAAAATGAGGGTAATGAAACAAAAGGCTTAATAACAGGCTCAATGAGGTTAACCCAAAGGAAATATATTATGGATCAGGCTTATTTGGCAATGGTGGAAACTAGGTGCCTTTATCATGTCAAGCATGTCATGCAATTCAATATGATGCTTTGAACGAAATTAATACAAGTTCTAGTGTTTAATTCTTAATTTTGAAAGCAATCCAAGTAGCAACCAAAGCAAACAAAATTGAGATCATGCAACGAATTATTATTGACAAAAGAAATAAAAGATGACCTAACTAAAAACTCTCAAAATTAAAGGAACAATAGGCTTAAAACTCACATATGGGTTATAATGAGTTAAATTCAGCTAAGCATGCTATGAGTACCAATTACTAAGTTGATTACATGTGAATTTGCATATGATAACCATAAATAAGCATTAACCAAAGAATAATATTAGATCTTAAATAATGTTTATAAATCACCTTAAAGTCATGCAATTAAAAACCAAATCTCATCATTGTGTTGGAAAGTATCCTAAGACTCAAAACAACTATAATTTAATTTTTAATTTTTTAATTATTTATTTTATTTTATTTTTATGACACTAATACCAACAAAGAAAATAAAAACCAACAAATTTTTTTTTTTTTTCAAAATAAAACAATGTTTTGTTCCCCCCACACTTAAACCTAACATTGTCCTCAATGTTAATAGATTATAGCACATGCAATGAAAGATTTAAACGCGGAAAAACAAACTGCTAACAAACAAAAGCAAAAATAACGAAAATAAAATAAAGGGATAAAGAAAGCAAATCTGATTGGGTTGCCTTCCAAGAAGCGTTTGTTTTAACGTCGTGTAGCCTGACGGTATCTCCAATTAATCCTCAGAATAAGTGTGAACATGGAGTGATACGTCCTCCACGTCATGCTCCACAAATGACTCATAATAGGGCTTAAGTCGATGATGTTTCACTTTAAACTCCTTCTCGGTTGTGACACTCTTAATCTGTATAGCACCATGGGGAAAAACATTAGTAACAATAAAAGGACCAACCCATTCAGAACGTAACTTATTAGTTCTAAGACATGATTGGAAAAGCGGGACTTTCATTCCAATGACAAAAGTATTTCCATGGATCATCTGATCATGAAAAACTATGGTGTTCTCCTTATAATTGTTTTTACTACCATAAGCCTCATCCTGAATCTTTTCAAGCTCATTCAACTGAAATTTCTTCCGCTTCTTTGTGTCATAGGGAACTCCATTGCTTTCATATCCAACGGCAGTAGTGATGTTGGTTTCAAGTTCATCCTCGTTTCTAAAGTCTGACAATTTCTGGGCCAAATTGTCATTCACAAAAATAGAAAAACAAGAATGATTTTTAATAGGATATCTCGTGGCTTCAAAGATGTTGAAGCCAATCACATCACCATCAAATTCCATGGTCAGTTTCCCCGCATGTACATCAATATTTGTCTTCGCAGTTTTCATGAAGGGGCGCCCTAAAAGAAGAGGCAAATGTGCTGAAAATTCTGAATCTTCCATCTCAAGCACATAGAAATCTGCTGGGAAAATCAAATGGTTAACCTGCACCAACACATCTTCCAACAAACCTTGAGGATATGCATTAGAACGGCCAGCCAATTGAATAATAACACCATCATTTTTTAACTTCCTGAGATTCATAGATCGATAAATAGAATACGACATAACATTAATTGAAACACCTAAGTCTAACATTGCATTTTCAATTTTAGTATTACCGATAACCCAAGGGATAGTGAAACTACCTGGATCCTTACACTTCGGTGGCAAATTTCCTTTGAAGAACTGCGGAGACATTCTCACTTACCTTAACTGCCTCTCCGTCTCGAAGACGTCTCTTTGTTGTGCAAAGCTCCTTCAAAATTTTTGCATACTTAGGCACTTGCTTAATAGCATCAAGAAGCGGAATATTGACTTGGACTTTTCGGAAGGTTTCCAAAATTTCCTTATCCTGTTCATCTTTCCTAGATTTGACAAACCTACCTGGAAAAGGCACAAAAGGTGGAACAAGATTAGCAGAAACTTAATTTGGAAGGCTCACCTTCTTACCTTGGAGTTCTGGTGTTTCAATGATGGCTGGAGAATCCTTATGTAACTCAGTTTCCCTATTTCGACTATGTTTAGGGACTATTGGCTCATTTTCAATTTACCTACCACTCCTCAATGTAATTGCTTTTGCAGTTTCAAACCTGCCCTTCGAATTTGGAGTGGTAGAACTAGGAAGTTTTCCTTGATCGTGAATTTGTCCAATAAACTCAGCTATTTGTCCCATCGGTAGCTTCAAATCTGCTATATCTTTTGCTTGATTCTGCTGAGAAATAGTTAATGATTTCAGAATCTCATCATAATTAAGCGGCATACCTTAATTGTGCTGAGGTAGTTCAGGTGGTCCTTGAAAGAAACCAGGGGGTGGCCGATTCGAAGTTTGTTGTTGAGGTTGTTCTGAATTTCTCCATCCAAAACTGGGGTGATTTCTCCAACCTTCATTGTAGGTGTTCGAATAAAGATTATTCTTATAGTGATTTCGCCCTTGAAAACCTACTGCATTGACATTCTCCCAACCACCATTCTCAATCAGTTGAGGACATTGATCAGATGGATGTCCTGACTTAGTACACACGCCGCAAACTTGTGCAACTCCTAGCACATTTGGCTTCCCTAGAGCTTGAGTCACAAGTGAGGTAAGATTAGCTATTTGAGCTTCCAAACTAGAATTAGTACTTACCTCATTGACTTGGCATGACGGCTCTCCAATTCATTCATACTGTTTGGCATTTAAAGCTCGGTTTGCACTCAAAGTCTTTGCTGCTACTGGAGTTTTATCAACCAAAGCTCCTCCTGCCGCTGCATCTAACATCTGTCGCTCAAGAGGAAGCAATATCTCATAAAAGTATTGAATCAGGAGCTCCTCTTTCACACAACTTAATACCATACTTTTTGATTGTAGTATAGAATAAGTAGGGATCATTCTAGACTGAGGATTAGAGGGTTTGTCAATTAACACTAATAATAACTAAAAGACAACTAACAACCTAATTAATTAAATAATGGGGGATTAGATTTTCTAAATTAAACTATGAAAATAACTACGAAAATCACTATAAAGATAATAAAGCTAAAGGGATGGCAAAGGTGAGAAATTAGCTAAGGGTTTATCTCCACACACCAAACATATGCTTATAAATCAATCTTCAATAATCACTTGCTAACTCATGAGAGACAATGCTCAAGACTAACCGTGACCGCACTGCATTAATCTTATTATTTTCCCAAGTTCGTTGAATTAAACTAAGCGTCGCTTTCAAACTATTCTTATCATGCTAAACATGAATCGCAAGTTAAATAACAATCTAAGATCATTAAGTTTTGTGGAAAATATGAACACTGACTAGGCAATTACAAGTATGATCAACATCTTGTTCTTGCCTAGGTTTTTACTTAACCTTACCAACGTTCCTTGGTATTTACTACTTGTGAATACAAGATTATAACAATTAGGTGAAACTCTCCTATACTCTAGCCCCAGATCCTAACATGCTTACTAAGTTGGCCACCTTAACAAACATACAAAGAAAAGTTCTCTATAAAGGAGTTAAGCAAAACACAATCACTAATAGCAAGGAAGATTAAATTAAATATTTTTATAAAGCACATGTTCGGGGCTTCGAATCCACCCCTAACTAAAAGGAGTTTAGCTAGAATTATTAATTATGTTCGAATAGCAATACATAACTAAATATCAAACTAAAATTAAGAGAAAAAGTTAAGAGAGGAGACAAAACACTGTAGACTGATCCGTGGTGGCAGAGAGAGGAGTGCTGGGGTGCAAATAGAAAAAAATCTTCCTTCACTTCGCGATCTGCGATCTGCTTCACCAGTTTCTCTGTTCCTTCCTCACTTCTCAATCTGCTTGTGAATCAGAGTGTGAGAGAGAAGGGGATGACGAGGGACAGCGAAAGAGGGAAATCAGATGTTGTCGAGGAGGTTGTGATTAGGGGGCTATGGATTCAGGACGGCGGCTAGGGTTTGGCGAGGTGACGATGGGTGGCGATAATCAAGGACAGCGAAAGAGTGAGGGGATGGCGATCGGGTGAGAGAGAGATCAGGTGAGAAGGAGATGAAGACGGTGTCAGCTGTGTGGCTGTGATGGGAGCGAAACAGGGAGAGGAATTGGACGGAGATGGATCAGGAAAGAGAGGGAGAGGTAAGGCGAGGGTTGTTTTGTGTGATTTGTGACGAATAGAGGAGATGGATTGCGATCGGGTGCGAGGTGAAAGGTCTGATTGGTGATCGGTGGTTGTGTGGCTACGCGATTGTGCGAACAGGAAGGAATTTCGGCTGTAACGAGGGTTAGGGCTTGTTGTGGAGGCTGTGGATGGATGATCTCTATTGCTGGATGGGCGATAGAAGTCGTGGATGGATGATTGCTATTGCTGGATGGGCGATGGAAGCCGTGGATGGATGATTTCTCCAAGCCAGGTATCGTCCCCTTTTTTTATTATTGTTTTCTTATTTCTGTGGTTTCTTTGTCGGTGTGGGTTCCTTGTTTCCTTGTTTGTGTGATTTCCTTGCTTGTGTGATTTCTTTGCTTGTGTGATTTTCTTTCTAGTGTGATTTCCTTGTGCAATTAGTATTTCTAAATTGCCAATTTGCTTCTATTTTAAAATATTGTAATTGGAAACCTACACAAACATGAAAATAGCAATTAGTACCATAATTAACAAGTAATAGCTAAAAATATATATAGAAATATGGTACTAAAAATAACCTAATTATGCCCTTATCAATAGTCATCGTCATCAATCGACCAATCGGTATTGTCATCAATCGACCAATCGATCTCGTCAGGTTTCTGAAGTTCTGCCGCGAACTCGGACAATCGACTGGGGTTTTCAACTGATCGGATTTCCCTTCGCTTTCAATAATGGTGACGAAATTGACGAAGAAGGAGAAGCCCCAAGCCACTGTCTCTTTTGTCAAGCAGACAATCTTTCATCAAGAGGTTCAGACAAGAAGAAGTGGAAGTCAATGTATCTGGGTTTTTGCAACGATCACCCTTGCAACAATCATTGGAACCACTGATCAATCATTAATGATCAGTTCATCATCATCATTAACACTGATCATCATCAACGTATCTGGATCTTTCCAACGACCACCCTTGCAATAGTCATTGGAGCCATTGATCAATCACCACCGATCATCATCATCATCAACGTATCGTTGCAATCACTGATCATCATCGTCGGAATCACTGATCAATCATCATCAGATCGCCTCAAATCGACTAAGATCTTGATCGTCTCAGATGCGCAACTTTCATCCAATAATCAGATGCTCAGTGGAAACCGTTCTCACCAATGCATCATCTTCATCCATCCAGCATCAGAGTTTCAAATCGATCTATTCATCAGATCTCTTATCCAGCCTGGATCACTGATCTCTTCATTAGATCTTCTCACATTCACTTCCAAGTCCTAGAAGAAGAAGAAAAAAGAAAGATTTTTTTCTTCAAACTGTTATAAAGCTCTGAGCTATTTGCACCCGAGCTTTACTCAGTATCGTAAGAAAAAAAGGTTCTCAACTCAACAAATAACATCAACAACGTCTCTCTCTGGCACACACGACAGTAGCACCCAGACATATGTAGATCACGCGATCTTTCACTCGTCCTCTCTCTTTCCTTGTAACAAGTTCGATCGCACATCAGATCGCGCAACAAGGAAGAAAAAAAGACGAAAGAAACAAAGAAGAAGAAGAAACAAAGGGAAAAGAAAGAAATTTGAATCTCTTTCACTCCGCTATTCACACCCACCATCTTTGGTCACTACCAAAATCTGTGTTGACTCGAATTGAGCAATACCAAGACTCGAATCGAGTCAGGATTTCTTCATACAGGAATCACTACCAAAATATGTGTTGACTTGAATTGAGCAATACCAAAACTCGAATTGAGTCAATATTTCTTCATACAGGAATCATCCAAAATCTGTGTTGACTTGAATTGAGCAATACCAAGACTCGAGTTGAGTCGTGATTTCTTCATACAGGAATCATCCAGAATTCGACAATCATGATGTTTCGAGTTGAACCATTAGCAGTTTCACTCGACAGTCATGTTTTCTTCACCAAATTGGACTTCAAAGTTTTCTCCAAGCTGCACATTTCGTCTGCATTTACATGTCCAGCTTGCGGGGGAGTGTTAAAGAACAGAAGTCTACCTATATTGCAGAATAGGAAAGTGTTACATAATAGGATATGTTAGGAAAGTTAGGATAGAATAGAAGTCTTAGGTTTCTTATCTCCACAAGATTAGGTCAGAGTTAGCTTTATAAGCTTGTATTCAACAATGATATCACAACACAATAATATTAGAATAAATTTTTTTACATCTTCATTTATTGGGTCAAGGAAATATTGGGCTTCACTTTCAAAATCAAATTCAGCAAACGAATCACTCGATCAAAAGAGTAGGTCGCAGGGTCTTCGTCGCTGGGAGGTGCTTCTTTGTCGCAGGAAGGAATGTCTTCGTCGCAAGAGGGAGGAGAGAGATCGCAGCGAGGAGGAGAAGGTGCGTTGCAGTTTGTGAGTTAGGCTAAATCTCATTCATTAGTTTAACCTAAGGTAAGGGCAAAGAGTTCGAAAATCAATCATGACCATTCAATGACGTCAACTTAACGATTCCGTTAGAAAATGAGGGTTAAATTCAAATAATTTCAAAAATAATGCCAAACTCTAATAGGTATAAACTAATGAGCCAAATGTGTAATGACTCAGTGATTTAGCAGTGGCGGATGGTATCACTATGTTATAAACTAATGAGTTCCAAACTCAAAAAAAATCCTTTAATTTACTTTCAAAATCCAAATAGCAATGAAATAAACAAAACAACTCTTTTAGAATGGGTAGATGGGCTTTGGGTCGACTGTGAATGTTCTCATAACAATGACTTTTAGTTGAATGGCAAGTCATCTTAATATTTCAAAACTTTTTAGCGAATTTTTATTCAAATGAATCTCCCTCTCCCCAACGTTAAAACTGGAGCTACATTGAATAAAGGAATTCTAAAGATCCATCTTTGAGAAGGCTTATGCCATTCAAATTTTCCTTTTAGGTAATATAAATCAAATAAATAAATTGAAAAATGTCATTCTTTTGACTGTAACCTTCTTCTTAAATGTGGTCAATTCGCATAATTAGAGTCCTCATGACATTAAAGATTATATATAAAAAAAAACAGCCTTTTAAATATGCCATAAAGAGGATTTAGTTAACTTTTACCAATAAGTATTTATAGGTTTGACCACTGTTTAAGAGAAAACCTTCAAAGATTTTGTAAGAAAAAGAGAGAGAGTTCATATTCTTCAGTGAAGAATATTTACAAGATGGAGAACAAAGGTTCAAGAGCTCTTATGGTGATGCTCATGGTGGTTGGGTTGTTTGCAGACAATAATTTGAGTATCACCACAGCCTCTGAAATAGAATTAGAATCCAGTGGCTTTAAACAATGCTATCCTGGGTGCTTTCTTGGGTGCATGCTTTCAGAACGCAAGTTGTGGCATTGTGGCTTGTCATGTTTGAAGAAATGCATCTTTCATCCATCTTCTTCTTCTTCTCTAAGCACCGCTCCTTCAAATGGCATGATCGGTTCTGGTTCGCAATCTCATTACTACTGCAAATTGGGTTGTGCGGCTTCAAAGTGTACAAACATCAGTACACCCAAAAATCCAAGTACCTCTTTTTACAGACTTTTAATTTCTGATTTTTTACTATATTTGCAAATGAAGTTTATATTTTCGGATTTTTATTTTATTTGCAGATGAAGTTGCAGTGGAAGGATGTGTTAACTCGTGTGATGGATTTTGCTCAATTCCTTACTAAGTATGTTATTTGATTTCTTGGTTGAATAAGTATAGGTAGCTAAATTTCGTGGGTATGGAGAAGTAGAAGATCTGTTGAGTTAGTTTGTGAAAAAACAAGTTTGGTTTATGAAGAAAGGAAGATATTATATCAATTTAATGAGTTTATATTGTGCAATATTTTGGAGAAAGAATCTGAAATTTTCTTTATATTTTACAATATTTTGGTGAAAGAATTAGAAATTTTCTTAGAGCAAGACTCCATAGAATATTATTGTGGTATGTTTTGGAAAATTTACGTAGGAGGATATATTAGTTTTTGAATTAAACTAGTAGAGAAATATTCAATAATCAAAAGAATAATATCATCCAAAGTGTTTATGTGAATCTTGAGGTTATAAAAAACCTTCTATGATGATGACACATCATCCTAGTTGTATAACCTAATTCCCTAACCTCACTAAAAAAGCAAGGTTAAAAGCTCACAGGTTTACGTACAAAATGAGTTCATATATATATATAATCAATAAATAAAAAAAGCAAGGTTAAAAGCTCACATGTTTCAGTGTCTTCGGAACCCAATATCCATACCCGAGTATTCCCAAAATTAAATTGGGTATTAATTTACCCAAGATCGGCAATTACCTACTAATTATAGCCCAATATGTCGGGTTTGCCCTATATATTGAGCTTGGGTATGCCCAACCAACCCTGATCTTACTCCACTTAAGAGAACCGATGGATCATCAAGGATAAACTCAAATTCCATTGTGTAATAATTAAGAAAAGGGGCATAAATCAAATTTGTCTTTTGTTTTTCAATTTTTTGTTTTGCTTCTTTAATAATTAGGTGAGCAACATTTGAAACTAATGGGATGCAACTAGATATATCCTTAAAGAAAATTTTGTTGTAAAGTTCATGAAAACTCTATGTTTCATAAGCCGAAAATACTAGAAAATCAGGTTTTTGTAATCAGGTTTTGCGACCAAGGTGACGTGGCGGGATCTTGAAAAAATGATGAAATCCCCAAAAATTTATGTGTATCTCGAGGTTGAAAAAGGATTCCAGTAATGAATTTTTGGATTTTTTTGGGGTTTAAATAAATTTTTTTTTCGAATTTGTTATAATAGTTGCAATAACTTTTTAAATTGATGATGCAATCACTTAAATATTTATTTCTTTATTTTTAATACATATTGATGAACAAATTGTACCCTTTTGCAGTTTAGATTAGATGCATAGAAAAGAGAAAATTTGTTTGCAATGTGGTTTTACAAGATCTTTTAAGATGTATTTCTTATTTCTATTATATAACCTACCATAGTGTTTACTATTTATTGTAGAACTTATGATGATGGTTAGTATATCTTAGATGTTTGTATGCAAATTTGAAAGTTAAGAATTTGTAACTAAAGTTTAGTTGTATCGGCACATTTACTTTTATTTTTAATCAAGAATAAATTAATGCTTATAAAGAATATTTAACTACCAAATAGTTTTTATTGATAAAAATGGTAAGTTGGTGTTATATAATTAAGGTTAGTGTCGAAACATCTCAAAATGTCAGTGCAACAAAGAGTTGGAGCAAACAAGCCAAATAGTCGGGTACACGTAACAACTCCCTAAATAAATATTCCCGGAAAAAATATTATCTTATTGAAATTATTTATGGAAGTTGCTATTTGTACCCGACCATTTGGCTCGATCGCACAAACTCTTTGTTGCACCAATATTTTGACTTTATTACACCAACCTAAACTTTGTAACACTGACTTACTATTTTGTATCAATGATTGTGAATTTTTTTTCATTTAGGAGACTTAATTGGCCCTCGACAAATGAATAAAAGTAACTGTTTATTATTACTTATAAAACTAAACTTTAGTTACACATTTGTTAAATATGGTGTGAATTTATGTGGTGGTGAAATTTCGCATTTAGGAACACTAATTTTCTCGTTGAGGAGCATTGCTTGCTAATCTTATAAACCCACTATATGGCCATGAAAAAATCTCTCTTATTTATGCATCTAGTTTAATGCGACAATGTGTTGAACCATAAAGGGGCTGAAAATACTAATAAATATTAAAATTTTCTAAAAACTTGTAAGTGAATACATCAATTTAAAAAATGGCTGCAATATATGTATCAAAAAAATGCATTTGAAACCCAAAAACTCCTACTTCCAATAACTTCCAATAAGAAACATTTGTACAAATTTTCAATCAACAACGTAAGTAATCTTCTTCTCCTAGTAATTAAATAGTTTTGTTTTAGGGTTAGCAAAACATAATTGGGCCACCAAGCAATTTTTAAAATCTAATATCTAAAAAGTAAAATTAGGGACATCGTGTCAAGTAGTCGAATACACGTAGCAACTCCCTTATTTATTTATCGATAAATTTATATTCTATTGATTATGCAATATGTGCATGTATTTGATGAAAAGACAGTCATAGATTCATGTACTAGTCAAACTTTCTAATAAGCATTCAAAATAAGAAGATATAAAGATTTTAAAGATACATGTACATACATATTCCTAGAACTAAGTGATAAAATGGTTAAGAACTTAATGTCCATGTATATACAAAGAACATGATTTCTATGTAAACAATCTATGAGACTCAAAGTCATGTCATCTTGATCCTCCATGGCATCTCATTTGAAAGGAGTGGAGATACCTACATTAATTGATGAGATAAGAAGAGCACTATGCGAGTATAAAAATGAGCATCATTCTTCTATCAAAAAATATTTGCAACAATGAGTTCAAATGAGATGCCATGGAGGGTCAAGATGACATGAAAAGTGCCAACTCCCCATCAACCAATCAACAACGTCAAACACTCTCAAATAGAAATGTGATGGATGTTGAGGATGTTTTGATCTATCCCACTGAAAATGATGCAGTGATGGTTTCTCATGATGATCCAGATGATAGTTGTGTTCTACCAACCGTTTCTCCAAAAAAAAAAGGCCTTTCAAGCAATAGTAACATTGAATAAGTACCTACTAAAAGAGAAAAGGATACAACAAATGTCTGCATTGCAAAAAATCAAGAACGAGGTTCGTTTAATTCAATGTAATTGCAAAAAAAATAAAAAACCCCGACTTTAGAAGCAATTTTTTTTTGAGAAAAATTAATTGATGTTAGGTAAAATGCCCTTCATATGCATTATGAATTTTAATGTATTGTTTTTCTTTATGTAGTTTAATTAGTTATTAATTTTTGTATTCGATGGGTCCTAAGGAAAGTTAGAAATAACTATCATCTTATGTGATAATACACCAAACCGTCCTTTAATCCGTTTCATACGCGTGTTATGATGATCCCGTCAATAGAGCAAAGCGGGCCTTATCGCCCACCAAATCTGGCAAGGCCTAGACAACATTAAGTCTAATTCGGTAGAATCCAAAAGTTGGATCCAAGTTGCAGCGCCCTATTAAGCCCACACATCACATGGCAAAGCCCAATACCGTGAGGCTTAATCAGGCAAGTATCTAGGGAGTCACTTAAGACGGGTAGACCAACAACACATTGGTTCCGACTAGGAAACATATATCAGAGTATAAGTCGTGCATGAAAACTTCCTTGCATGGACAACACTTCAAAAGGGAAACCTCTCTTGCAAATCTAGGAGCACAAGTCGTGTAGGGAAACTCTCCTACATGGATGACTCTCAACTAGGAAAGGGATCTCCAACAAGATCTCTTTTTCCAAACTACGCCACCAAAGGCCTAGCCGAACGAGGACTCTCGCATTATAAATAAGACACAGACTTGATGAGAAAAGGTACGATACATAACCCAATTTACAACTTTAAGCCTTTCTCAGCCTTGTTTGACTTTAGCATCAAAATGTCATCAGCCACCATAACGGTGGTCATTGGCTCACGTGCGTTCCCTATGCGGGTTTAGGTCAAGGTCAAGGAGAGCAAGATTCAACTACATTAGTTTGGCGCCGTCCGTGGGGAACGACGAAGTTCTTTGAAAAACAGTGATATCAACCAGTCTCACAGTACAAAGATATGGTGACCACAAGGTCTCGCAACAATGGAGACATCCCTGAGCCCTTGAATGCTTGTACTTCGAGAGTGGCACTAGTTTTGATGAATCCGGCACCGCGGGAGGAACAAAGTCAGACCCCCATGCCAGTGGTAGCTGCGTCGGACCTAGGGTGGATCCATTGCCAACCCAGATGCAGCAGATTCAACGAGCACTAGAGATGCTCACCCAACATAACCCTTCTGCGGACGGGAGCAACGAAGAGCCCCATCCCTAGAAAACACAAGGGAGCACATTCATGAGAGCCGCACAGCCCCTGCAAACTCTCAGAAGACCAGAGGTGGAGACCCAGCGTCTAAGGCTGGCAGATAGGTCTCCTAGAACCCCATCAGACTAGGGGCCACCAATCCTGATGTGTTGTTCAACCTCACTGTCCCTTCATTCATGGATCATATCATGAACGAGCCTTTGCGAAAAAAATTCACTCCACAAAAGCTGGAGTTCTATGATGGGACGACAGACTCGTCTGATTACTTGTGCCACTTCCAGCATGTAATGGCCCTCAAAGAAGGATCTGAAGCAATAATATGCCGGTCATTCCCTACCAGCCTGAAAACGTCAGCCCTGACTTGGTTCCACAGCCTCCCTCCGAGGTCCCTCGACTCATTCCAGACACTAGCAAAAACGTTCCTTACACGCTTTGTTGTCAGCCAACGAATAAGGAAGGGCCTGCATTATCTGCTCACCCTCAGACAAAAGCCAAGGGAGATGTTAAGGGAATGCATTACACGCTTTAACAATGAATTGACTCTCATTGACGAGTACAGTAGCGACACTGCGGTCGCAGCCTTCTCCTCAAGTTTGAGGAAAGGCAAGTTCTATGATTTTCTCACTCTGGACCCTTTAGCTGATATGTCGAAATTACTGAAAAGTGACCAGAGATACATTTCTCTCGATGAAATGTTGGCTGCCAAGAAGGAGGTGGAGTCTGAAAAGAAACCCTCTATATCTAGGGACAAGAAGGAGGGGAAGAAATGGGATGACGATGACAGAAAAAGGAAACACAATGACAGCAAGCCGACTCTGGTCATGCAAGACAAGATAAGGCCTCTAACTACGTCGTGTCTTAGTCTGTCACTCCCCTCAACTCCAGTCTGTCCGACGTCCTTAACTCTGTCAAGAACTGGGTAGAACTAAAGTGGCCGCTAAACTTTAAGGAGACCCTTCCTGACACGATAACAACAAATACTACTCCTTTCACAAGGAGGGATGCCACGACACCGAGGACTGCAAGAGTCTTAGGAGTGAGATCGAGTACTAGATCCGGAAGGGAAAGCTCAAGGAGTTTCTGAGCCCAGACAAAAGGCAGGACCGGGCAAAAGAAATGGAAGATTTCGTTAAGGAGATAGAGAAAGAAGCTTCGGGCATCATATATGTGCTTCATGGAGTCTGCTCCGAAGGCGAGCAGTCTAATAGGTCTCAGAAAAGAGGACACTTCTCAAAATGTGGATGCAACCTACCTGCGAAGATAGACAAGTACAATATGCACTCATTCAAAGCCCCATCCCACCGCTGACTTTCATGGATGAAGACCTTTAAGGCGATCATTTTCCTCACAATGATGCTCTGTCCATCTCGGTCCTCGTTTCAAAGTGGGAAGTAAAAAGGGCCTTGGTGGACACATGAAGCACTTTAAACGTCATATTTCTCAACGCTTTCTGCAATATGCAACTCAGGGAGGTGGACTTAACGTCCGTCAACCATCCCATGGTCGAATTCAATGGAGAGAAATGCTTCGTTATTGGGGGGATTAACTTAATGGTAGTGGCAGGAGAGCCAAAATTAAGGAAGTACCTTGTCCAGGAGTTCATGGTGGTCGATGCTACGTCTGCCCACAACATCATTCTGGGGAGGCCTTGGCTTCACCATATGGAAGTAGCAGTTTCTACTCTGCACCAATGCATAAAGTACACAGCCAACCAGACCCAAGGAACTATACGTGGAGATCAACCTTCAGTAAGAGACTTCCACTACGTAGCACTGAAGCAGTAGATTGCTAGCAATTATAGCTCGGGCTCGCGGGACAGACATACCAACACTAGGCCCAAATTTTGGGGAAGAATCACCCTGTGCAGACAAAAACAAAGCTTCAATATCTAAGGCTCGGCTATCCAATGAGCCCAAATTTAGTACTGGAAACACCATTCAGTCCAACATAAAGCTAACTAATAACACTTCAGCAAACAAGTGCCTCCTCTGAATGCTAATAGCCAGCAAGGAACGACCCGCCCGTGCGAAGTTCATTCTTCAGTAATTTTGCTAACATTGGTGACACCTGACGCTCCGCCAAAAGAGCTACACAGTCTGGGCCAGGACCGTGCGAGTCTATTTCAGGGCTAGATTAGCTTAGTTTCTGTTTGAAATCAAACCATCTTATTGCTTTGATTCCTTTTTTTTTTGTATTTTCTTTTTAGTTTAGAAGAATTATTCGCACAAGACATATTCAAGGAATAAAATAAACTTTATTGATTACAATGAAAGTTATTACAAAGCTTGCCCGACTGACTAGTACAACAGTTTATACACTACAAGTACCAAAGTACGACGCAAGTATTTACCCGCTCAAACACATGTCAAGACTTCCGTCCGCCAATCTGTCTTCGAAAAGGATTTGGAAGTGGACGTAAAGTACTTGAAGAAGGCTGCAAGTACAGGCTTAATTCTTTACTTCGCCACTCTGCCTCGAGAAGAAGAACAAAAGGAAGCAGAAGAAGAACAAAAGGAAGCAGAAGAAGGCAGATGAGAATGTCCCCAGAACGAGGGATGACTGGGGTAACGCAAAGTCAACGCCCCAGGTCACGCCCGTCAGTGCTCCATTCCACGTATTTGTCTTCCAACTGTTGCATCACGCGTGAAGCCCAATAGTTACAATAGGAACAAGGCACCCAAGGTTGGTTGTAGGTGTTATCCCTGAGATCGGATGGCGTGAGACGCCATCGGAGCACCAAAAGATGAAAGACAAACTTGAACCCTGGGAGGGGAAGTATGTAACTCTTCTTCGCAATGTAAGAATAAATAACAAGGTCCCTTGGAACCAATTGGATGCTCATCCAAACTAGGTGGCAACATATAAAAGCGAGTCTTGTCAAGACCCATTGCTGCAAATATCAGAATATCGAAGACTCCAACAACGAAGATCTTTTTTTAGCCTTTGGAGAACCCAAAGCATATTTTCTAAGGATGTGTATTTCAGGAACATTCTCTATAGCATACATGGCAATGCTTGAAATGGTTAACTCCGGCTTATATATATGCACAATGGTTCACAAAATGAAATCAATCAACAGTTATGTTAGCATTAAATGTCGTACAGGAAATAGGGAGGCGACGGTTCACATTCATCGAATTAATGGCACTGCACGCATCCCCATTAATTGAGGGGAGTAACCGACATTGAATTGTCTCACAATTTACGCTGTACATCTGGCACGCTGATATTTACAACACTGTCCGCCAACTCATGGGCCCAAGCGTGTACTCCGCCAGATCCGACCCAGTACAGTATGAAGTCCTTAAGAGCCAATGCAACGCGAAACACGCCTACGGTGATATTATCAATAAGTCCAAGGTATCCACTCTATTATATGTCGTTCATTGAAGGTGGATAAACTCAGTCCGACCAATTTTTATGGCGATCCGACTCCAGAATCAGATTTGTTGTTCCAACCTTCGTATCAGACTAATGGGCGAATTAAGCAAGTCAGACTTAAACACCCAAGGCCAAGAGGAGGCCTAACCAATCAAAGCTTAGTCAGTTCTGATTGATGGCGATGGCTTCTGCAAGTAGACGACGATGGTTTAGAAAGTGGGAGCTTAGTTAGCGCATTAACGCTTGACCATGATGGCTTTCCATGGACCATTGTCCAGCTACAGATAATGGTAGTCGAACCTAACCAAAGCTCAGTCGGTTTCGACCAATGACAATAGCTTCTGGTTCGCAATAATGCCTAGTCTGCCAAAAGCGGTTGACAACGGCTTAGAGAATGGGGCTTAGTCAGCGTCTAACGACTGATTATGAAAGCTTCTGGTCCACTCTAAGCCTAGTTCACCAATAGCGGATGACGATGGCTTAGAAATTTGGAGTCTAGTCATCGCTCTCAACGTCTGATTACGATGGCTTGCTGGGGTCACCGTCCTTCCATAGACAATGATCGCCGAACCCGACCAAAGTTTAGTCAATAGGCCACTGATGACGATAGCTCCTGGTCTGCTCTAAGCCTAGTCTGTCGAGCATAGATTACAATGGCTTAGAAAGTGGAAGTTTAGTCAGTGCTCATGTTGACTGATGATGATGGTTTGCTAGGGATCATCATCCAATTGCAGACATTGATCGCCGAACTCTATCACTCTAACACTTAGTCCACCGAGTGCGGATGACATTGGGTTAAAAAGTTAGTCTAGTTAGTTTTTACACAACCTGATGATGATGGCTTGCCAGGGATCATTGCCCAATTGCAGGGAATGATTGTTGAACCCTATCGCTCTAACACCTAGTCCATCAAGCGCGGATGACAATGAGTAAGAAAGTGGGATCTAGTCAGTGCTCACATAGCCTGATGACAATGGTTAACAGGAAATTTTGCCCAATTGCGGGGAATGATCACGAAACCTTATCCCTCTAGCACCTAGTCTATCGAGCACGGATGATGATGGGTTAGAAAATGAGAGTCTAGTCAATACTCATGTAGCCTGGTGACGATGGCTCGACAAGGATTGTCACGCCCCGGTTTTTGAACAACATAAATAAATAGATTGTCCAAAAAAAACAAGGCATGATAGGAACACATTAAATGGTACAGTCATAAGGCAAAAAACAACTAATAAGCTTCCTCAATATTCTTCCTCTAAAAATGAGGTCCACAACGAATAAATGAAAATTTCAATAATAAATTCCCCAAGTAAATATCTGACAAAACTGAGCATTTATATCTAAACCCTACATCTGATTACCTAGGAATAACAATAATAAAGATCTAACAAAAAAAAAAAAGACGTGTCGACTCCTTAGCTTTCACCACGCAGCTAATACCCTTCCTTACGCTCCAATTAACCCTGATAGTTCTCTGGGGCTATGCTCATTAGAACGTACCCAAATTTGTAAAACAATACAAAATCTGGGTCAGTATAATCATACTGGTGTGAGCAAACTTACAAATCAAGACAATTAAATATAAAGGACAAAATGCAAATTTCACCTTAAGGAAGACAGGTAGTTCTCATTCGAGATTCGAATGTGAATGAGCTGTTAGTTTCTTCCCTCAAGGCTAACCTAGTACAAGCTAAAATAATCTATACACAATTTCATGGCATGCTCAATTCAATGGTTTTATTTATTTAATTATTTATTTTTCTTTTCTAATTCTTGGCTTCTTTTCCACAATCGCACTCTCCTCCTGTGTCGAACACACCTCACCCAAGTGTGCCTCCCTTGCCTTCGAAACCACTCGGAGCGTACATGTTCCAAGTGGGGTGCCACATCGAGGAACATGTCATCTCACCCAAAGTTCGATCCATGGCAAGCATTTCCTAAGACTACACGTACAACCGAACTCACATGGAACGGTGTACCGATATGCAAGCAAGTCTGCATACCCATAATTGTATCACACGTATACAAGCAAGTCTGTATACAAACCACATTTTTCCTTTTTTTTTTTCGAAGTTGTGGAAAAAGCATTGCGAAATATTTATTAACGTGTCTAATGCTTGTCAAGTTTCAGAAATTTAAACAATTATTTTCGCCCAAAACAAGTAACAATAACATCTCCGTCTCGTTTCGAAAACCATACACTATCTATAATTTATTTCGAATAAATAAACTAACTGCATTGAAAACCGTTGGGTGTAATCCATTTGATTAATGTATGACTCCTTTGAACACTTATGATAACAATAAGGACACTATATGGAAAGATAAGGTCTCCTCTTACCTGTTTTGTGATTAAAATAGTTTTGTATTAGACAAAGAAGTACCAAATACTCAAATTGGGAATTGGGTTGTACCTGTCAAAACTGTATTTGATAGTAACAATTATACATTGGAGGAAGAAGAAACAAGACTTATTCTTGGGGAAAGGAAAATTGTGTCAGGGGGCAGACAAAAAGAAAAAAAATATACATTAAGCTAAGTACCTAGTACCTAATACAAAAGAAAAAAAATACGTTATTACCTATTGCTAGTACCTAGTACCTAATGATACCTTTTGCTAGCTAATGTACCTATTGCTAGTACCTAATGCTAGCTAATGTACCTATTGCTAGTCAATGTACAGACTACAAACAAAGGATTTGAGATTTTATGCAATTGATGACAAACTAAGAAAGATGAAATGGGGATTCAAAGGTTGTGACAGATGATCGCTTAAATCTCAAGCGTTTATTATGCATGAAGGTGCATAATGCTTCAAGTCCCCATACAAAGTACTTTTCCTCGACTTGGATTAATTACACATCTCAATCCACTTTGCTACGGGGTTCTAGCCATCGAAGGTCTTATAGCAGAAAATGGTAGAAAGCATGTAAAATGCTTGTAATAAATTTACCAATAGAAAGGATTCCCCCAAGGATAGATAAACAGGACACGTCGTAAAATTGTGTTGTGTGGAATATGGATAGTCGAAGAAGTAATGGATTGCAATTTTAGTGCTCTAATGTCTATTTATATTCATATAGACTACAAACAAAGGATTTCATCAAGGGAACAAGATTTCATCAAAGGGATATTTAATACAAAAAAATATAGAGATTAAAGTTTTACTCACCAATGTTTTCCTTTGCAAGATTCCCAAAGTTCTTCTTTCAGTGCCTCCCACTTTTCAACGCAAGTTTTTTTTTTCTTTCTTTCTTTTGTGTGTGTGCAAAGAGGAAAAACTAGGGTTTATCTTTAAAGGAAGAATTTAGGGTTTCTTTGGCTAAACACACCCATCCTTTATCTCTTACCCACCACCAACCTAAACCTAGGTTTGAAATTAAAATCGTAAACTATTATTACTTGTAATTATTATCAATTAATAATTACTACCAAGAAATAAATATTATTAACTTTTAAAATAATAAAAGTATATTGGTAAGTGAATTGTGCGGGTATTACAGGGATCGTTGTCCTTCAATAGACAATGATCACTGAAAGTGACCAAAGCTTAGTCAGTTTCGATTGATGACAATGGCTTCTGGCCCAACCTACAATCTAGTCCGCCATTAGCAGATTCAGGTAGTCCAGGAAATTTGAAGTGCAATGAATTCAAAATCTACTAGGGCAACACAATAGCATGGCAACACATCTAAGCTAAAGAAAGTACAAGTATGAAATACTACTTAACAAACTTTCTTTAGATCATCTCTTAAGAATTACAGCTGTTTTGAAGAAACCATTCTAGAGGCCGAAGAGCCAGGTACATCAAAAAAAGCTACGGGGGACAAGTTAGCATTGTTTGAAGCCTGTCCTTAATGACTAAACGAGGACGTAGGATCAAGGGCTTCTATCTCATTAATCTTCCAATAAGCGGCCTTCTTGTAGCGCACAAAGTCAAGCTCAAGATCGGGGTTCTCTTATTCAACCAAACCTAGCAGTTCCAGCCTACCCCAGACGATATCAGGGAATTCTGAAAATACTTGCTGCTCCTGTTCCTGAGCTTTGGACTCTGCTAAGCTCGCATCTATCTTTGTCAGCCTATATGAAAGCGCGACCACAAAAGATTTTTCTTCCGCCAATTGTTGTCTTAGCGAACTAGCTCAGCTTACACAGACACAGCCTGAGTCTCTTATTCATGGATACGCCGACGCTCTTCAGCCAACTCAAATTCAAATTCCCGGCGCAAGGCAATCCAAAATTCTCTAAGTCAAAAGAAAATATAGGGAAACAATTTTAATTGTTACCCAATAATTTCTTGTGATTTAGAAATCCGACTTCTAAGACCAAGACCAGTAAATTGATTTGCATGTGCTTGTGTGTTGAGTGAAACGAATAAAAAGAAGTCGAACATTTTTTTTAATTGTGCTAACTTTTTGTGCAGAACGGAATACGCACACTGTATGTATTTTTATCACACGCAATGTATTAGCGACCCGGGTGCTTTGTGTAATTGTTTGAAATTGTGTGATTGGTTGTTTAATTTCTGTAATTGTGGATGCTAAACTTTAGTAATTCATAATAAGTAGACCCAGCTTCTAAATAGAAACTGGTGGGACTTGATATCCCCACCTCATCACTCCAGCTATGTGCAACCAAATAGCCAAACATAATTAAAATCAGTTAGCAAGTTAGATAGAGTCATCTTTTAGGTACGGTGTTCATAGGACAACCAAGACCAAGGTGAATCCAATAATTTTTGTGTTGACCCAATCTAAAAGTGACGATGGGTTTAATCATTCAATGAACTCCGAGAGGCCACTGCCACAAGGGTAATTTACCCGGTACGCCGAGTCATAAGTAAGCTACGATCCACAAGAAGAATTGGTGTAACTAACAGTTTTGGGTTAGGAACACAATCCTCAAGTGTACATTTAACATCACATCGTTCTCACATCTATTGGCTTACAGAGCGGTAGCACAAGGAAGTACTTAATTGGACCATTGTGACCTTCTTCTCTTGTGCGATAATCCGATTTCTTTGAAACAAAACTCTAGCCTACTGATTTTGAACTTTGTGGTGTAAAGTATACACTCTTAGGATCAACTTGTAGCACCCATTGCTCTGTCATAAAGATTACATAAGAAATAATTGTCCCCCAAAGATAAAAAGATTATTGATCTCAAAAACGTTGATTGCTTAGAAAGGCATGTTTCTTGTGCATTTGTTGGTTGCTGATTGCGTGTAAGTCTGTGTATATTTTTAGAGTTAGTGATTTAAAAAAAAATGAACACAAGGGATTATCCAGCCTATTTTTTCGAGCAAGTCAATTCATTTTATGACATGCGACACTCCTCAGACTCCTCAAGCTTTCATTCCTGATAATGAGTCTCAATTTCATCAAGTTGTTCCCCCATCCAACACATCAAGGTTAGAGGATATCTTGAACCTTTTTATAGAACGAACAGGAGAAATGCTTGAGCAAAATTTTCAGGATATCACAGAATTGACAGTTGTTTATCAACAAAACTCCCAAGCTATCTGGAAACTTGAGATGATTGTGAGTCAGATAGCTGAGTCACTTCCTGAGATAGAGTCAGAAGAATTCCCTAATCAACCTATTTTTAATCAAAAGGGTCAATTCGAAATTAGTGGCACATCTGAGCCAGATGATGAAGATGTCCAATGCATTACTACCCTTAAAAATGAAAAACTGGTTGAAAATCAGGTAGAAATGCCTGATATGGGTGTCATTGAGTTGTCTAGACCAATATCTCTATGTGATTCATGCGATGAGCCTGTACCACCTGATATATCCATCGTCTCATCTACTTGCATCACATTCCCATTTACTAAGGCCACTTTCACCGATCCCTTGTGCTGTAGTAAGGATTTCAGTTTTCACCATCCTGTTGTAAAAATTATTCAATATTCTGATTTGGAACCAGACCTAGGATGTTCCCTTTTTGGAGCACGCAAGAATACTCTGTTGCATATCACTACTTGCCACCCATTCATGTTTAAGATCCCTACTGACTTCCAAGGAATGCGAGCTTCTTTACAATTTCTATATGATTTTAGAGGGTTTCCTTGCAACTTTTGGGATGTCCTAGTATATCTTGTGTCGCATGTGGTTGCTATTTTTGAGTGGACTGATCCTCAATTGTTCAGGTTGTTGATATACGACCATGGACGAAGTGTTTGTCATGTTCTTCCTCTCCACTATTCGATACACCATTTTGTAGGAAGAATATTTGTCGGGCTGATGACGTTAAACCAAGCGCTACTGGGAGGCAGCCCAACTTTTGTTGTAAAGGTGCATGTTGAGTGTGTATTTTATCTATCTCTATTAACTAATCCACAATTCTTTTGTCTCTGAGCTCTCATCGGTGGATTACTTGTGAAAATTGGTAAAATCTTCACCGCGGTAATACTGTTCTAACCTCATCTCATGTACTTATTTCATTCATTTGTCAAAATTATTTTGTTAAACATTGAGGACAATGTTTGGATTAGGTTTGGGGGTAGGGTTCATGAGTTGGTGAATTTTTCGAAGTGTTTTCTTTTCTTATTCTTAAAAAAAAAAAATTGATTTTCTGTCAAGAAAACTTGGTCTTTTGTGATTATGAAAATGGATTTTAAATGTTTTATTCTCAAGAAAATGCAAGCCAACTTTACATATTGGTATGTTGATAAAGACTAAAAGTTTAGTATGATCCTTAAGTTAGATCTAGTTCATAAGATTTTTCAACTCAATTATCTTTGCACCATGAGCCATGTTAGCATAACTTGAAGTTGATGTGTGAAATATGCACTAGAAACCCTTAGAATAATAGTGGAGACTTAACCCTGAAAGTTTTGAACTTTTCTATTTTTCCGAGGGTTACACATAAACTCTTATTTTTCTTGAGTCTGTATTATCTCATGATCTCATTTTTCTGATCAATTGCTTTGGGAATGACATCAAAATTGAATTATTACACTAGAACTTCTTGGCTTATTCAATTGAGATGTCATAATACTGACCCGAACTTAGGAAATGATCTAGGCATTTTTTTTCTTTAGACCATTAACTAGCCTTTTAACTTACCCATAACATTAACCTTTTTGTAGCCTTTTGAGCCTTAGAATAACTTTTATTTGTTAAGCCATTAACCTCTACCCAACTTTTCTGGGAATGTGTATGGATGAATATATTTGGTGTAAAAAGGGCATTAAAGAGAAAAATATGAGATATTTCATAAATCCTCTATGAAAAAAAAAGAAGAGAAAAAGCAGAAGAAGAATGTCAATGAGGATAAAGATGTGAGAATGAAGAAAAAATTGATGGTGCGCAACATTGGTTTATTCTTGATAGCCCTAATTGTTCGTGAATAGGTGTATACATTCCTAGAAATTTTTTAGAATCCTTTGACATTCCTTATTAACCATTACCCAAGCCCCGTTACAACCCAACAAAGTCCTTGTTGATCTTAGGTAAAGGTTGGTTCCGTAGATATGGAGATTCATTCCAAAAAGTAATTGATATTCCTGTCCATGAGATCATGCTCATTCCATTCTTGAAAAGTCCGTTCTTCATAATACTATATGTGAGATGATTGTTTTCCATTATTTACTCTTTCCTCACATATAAGCTGAGTGAAATACCAAATCTCTGAGTGCTTTATTGTGAGTGACATGAGAGGTTTGAAGTCAAAACAAACTTTCTACAGGAGATTTAGTCATTGTTTTACTCTGAAATGAAAAGTTATGTTGATAGTGCTATCCACACACACACATTGAGTTGAGGCTGATTGTGAATTTTTTCTAACTTTTGGAGAATATTAAATTATTTGGAGATTTGTTGATACACTAAAATGACACTGTTGGTTTCTTGCATTTCTTGAAGTTTTAAAATAAACACTGTTTGACCAAGTTTTGTTGAGTCAGTAATGTTTGTGGGTAACATTTTCTGGAAACCCTCACGAGACTATAAGTCATCCCCTAGAGGTAATCTAGGGGTTCAAAGCTTTGTTGCACGTTTAAGGTAAGTGCAACCGATGATTCCTGCGAAAGTGAGTTAAAATTTTATTTTTATTGTTTTGCTCGAGGACTAGCAAAATATAGGTTTGGGGTATTTGATATTCACATAATTATTACATAATATATCCCTTAATTTATATATGTTAGTGTTTCGATTGTTATATTTTATAGTAATTATTTCATTTTCATGTCTTTGTAGGAATTTGAGCGTGAACGATGAAATCGTATTAAGGCAACAATTTAAGGAATGACAATTGGTCGATTCTAGCGGTGGTACAAAGTAGATGGTCACATATCTAAACCCTTAAACCCAAAACCAAGCCCATAACTTAAACCCAAAACCTAACCCATAAACCCAAACCCAAAGCCAAGCCCAAGCCCAAGCAAACCCAAAGAATATTCTCCCAATTATCCCTTGATTTTACCTTGATTCACTCCATGAATCATCCATTTATCTCATCTCTATTCATTTTGATCATTCTCTATAAATACAAGAGAAAATGGTGAGAAAAGGGGAGGAAGAGAAGGGAAAAGAAAAATTACAGAAAATCAAACCATCTTCCTCACAGAGTGCTTCTCATCACCATCACCTCCTCCCACCGCCACTACCCACCACGAAACAGGGGCGTGACAACCCTGTCTCGCTTCACCTCGCCACCACCGAGCTCCGCCACCGCCACGAAACAGGGGCCTGACTACCCTGTTTCGCGTCAAACCTTCATCTCGCCACTGAGCACCACACAGACTGTCCCTCTGTTACCGTCCCTGTCAAACAACCAAGCACCGAGCATCGCGAGCCACCATCATCGCCATGAAACAGAGCCACCATCATCACCGCGACTCTGTTCCGCCTCGCTACAGAGCCAGACAGACCACCCGAGCCGCCATCACCGCCCTCTCTTCGTCTCGGCCCTCCTCCATGTCTCCCTATCTCACGGTCACCATCGCAAGCGGCCATCACCCGAGCACAACCACCGCGACAGGAGCAATATCATGGAGTCCTCGCATCTCTGTCTCTGTTTTTTTTGTGTGTTTTCATTGCACCTCTCTCTCTCTGTTTTTCCATGCCTCTCTCTCTTTTGCAGGTTCCAGAACCGGTTGGAGGACGAAGGAGCTCACGAGGAGCGAAATCGAGGCATCGTGAGTGGCGCTGCTAGCTGGAGACGAAGGTGCAGAGGCGCTGCTTTTCTGGCGGGAAATAACTGAATTTCAAACAATTTGGTTATTGGCACCCCGAGCATCTCTCTGTACCACCATAGTGCATTTGCAACCATTTTTTCTCGGGATTTGTGTTCGGACCACCTACTGATCTGCTGAGTACCACCACATCGAGTTTGCAACAAACCAAAGGGGTTGCATAATTCATTTAAATTTATTTTACTGACTTTATTGCTTAATTGATAAACAATTTATTTCTGAAAATTGATAAATTGCTTTCACCTTTCATGTTCGATTAAAAAATTGATATGTTTGGTAGTTAGATTAACATTTTATCAATATTCAAAACATGTGCTAAAAAGTATTAAGCTTAGACTTTGATTAAGTGTGCCTTAAAAAGACACTTAATGTTTGGTAAGAGTGTATTTGCTTGAAATAAATTGTTCATGTTTGATAGAAACTGAAAATGGATGGAATTGAATTTTAATGATCAAATCTTCGGTGTAAGCAAGGGATCCTCATCCCTAAAGCTTCTCGTTTATAATTTCAGTAATTTAGATTAAAATATTTGTGCTAACTCATTGGTGAGTCCAAGCCCACAAAATCCATATTTTCCTTTTATTTTATTTTTCTTATTTTTAATTTATTTTTAGTTTAATTTTAAAAATACTGTAACCCCATTTCCTCCAAATTAGTTTAATTAAATTATTAAATTCAATTGCATCCACTTTCCTCGTGGGATCGACCCGTACTTTCCGTTGTCTACCAGTTAGACACCGTGCACTTGCGGTTATTACAAGTGGGTTTATTAGCTTATTTATTTAGGCCAGTTAAAATCCGCACCACAACTCCAAGGTGACATCGTTCTCCTTTTCACTCCATTGAACTTTGACCAAGTTTACTTTCTTACGTCGTAGTTGCTTCACGTCACGATCAATTATCCTCACCGACCCAACTGTATAGGTCAAATCCTCATTCAGTTAAATAGCGGTTGGTTGAACAATCTGAGTTGGATCTTTCACACATTTTCTCAGCATCGAGACATGAAAGACATCATGAATCATCGACAAACTGGGCGGCAACGCAAGCTTGTAAGCTAAGTGACCAACACATCCGACAATCTCGAATGGCCCAATATACCGCGGGCTCAATTTCCCATTCTTGCCAAATCTCATCACACCTCGCATGGGAGACACATTAAGGAAAACTAAATCACCAACCGCAAACACTACACTCTTGCGCTTTTGATTTGCGTAGCTTTTCTGTCTACTCTGAGCAGTTTTTATCCTTCCCCGAATAATCTCAATCTTCCCTGCAGTCTCCCTAACAATCTCTGGTCCCAACAATACTGTATCACCTACCTCTGCCCAACAACTAGGAGATCTACAAGGCCTACCATACAAAGCCTCAAAGGGTGCCATGCCAATGCTCGATTGGTAACTATTATTGTACGAGAACTCCACCAATGGTAAGTGATCCTCCCAACTACCACCAAAATCCATGATGCAAGCTCGCAACATATCCTCTAAAATCTGATTTACCCACTCAGTCTGCCCGTCAGTCTGTGGATGATACGCAGTGCTCATAGCCAAGGTAGTACCCATAGCACGTTGAAAACTTTCCCAAAATGCTGATGTAAACAATGGATCTCTATCTGAAACAATGGTAATAGGAACCCCATGCAACCTTATTACTTCTCGGATATACATAGCAGCTAACTTGTTAGTATTTCGAGATGCACCAATGGGGATAAAATGTGCACACTTAGTCAAACGGTCAACAATAACCCAAATTGACTCATTACCCCTCCGAGATCTAGGTAAACCATCAACAAAATCCATCGAAATGTGTTCCCACTTCCACATGGGTATTTCTAGAGGCTGCAATAAACCAGACGGCCTCTGGTGTTCCACTTTCACTTGCTGACAAGTGAACCAATGAGAGACATATTCCCCAACATCTCGTTTCATGCCTTCCCACCAAAAACTCCTTCTCAAATCATGATACATCTTCGTACACCCTGGATGAATAGTAAATCTAGAACGATGAGCCTCGCCCATAATCTCCTTCTTTAATGCCGAAATATCTGGTACGCAAAGTCTACCATGAAATCGCAATCCTCCATCTATGTCAACGGACCAATCAATAGGGCAGTCATCCAACGTATCAATTATCAGATCATTCATTTTGTTCATGAGAAACGGGTCAGTGTGCTGCACAGAAATGACCCGGGTAATCAAGGTAGGTTTCACTGTCAAACTACAAACATAAGCTCCTCTAGTATGCGAAACAGTCAAAACATCATGAGCTGCAATCACCTCGAGAATCTTCCACTATTGCACCATAAGAGCGGTCAACATACTATGTTGCCTGCTAAGGGCATCCGCCACCACATTCCCTTTGCCTGGATGGTAAAGGATTTCAAAATCATAACTACTAATGAACTCCATCCACCTCTGTTGCCTCATGTTTAAATCTCGTTGTGAAAATAGGTACTTCAAGCTTTTGTGATCAGTATACAACTCAAATTTCTCTCCATACCAATAATGCCTCCATATTTTTAAGGCAAAAACCACTGCTGCTAATTCCAAATCATGCGTGGCATATCGCCTCTCATGTGGCTTTAACTGCCTAGAAGCGTATGAAACTAGTTTCTGATCTTGCATCAAAACACATCCCAAACCTGTTATGCTAGCATCTGTAAACACCACTAACTTCCCGCCACGCGTGGGAATGATTAAAATTGGAGCTGTAGTCAACCTATGCTTCAACTCTTGAAATGCAGTCTCACAGTCCTTAGTTCATATAAACTTGACATCCTTTCGAGTCAGACTCGTCAAAGGTGCTGCAATCAACGAAAATTTCTCAATAAACCTCCTGTAGTATCCAGCCAACCCTAAGAAACTCCGAATTTCACTTGCATTAGTGGGTTGTTTCCATTCCTTAACTGCTGCAACTTTGTCAGGATCGACCGCTATCCCTTCGCTAGAAATCACATGAGGTCGAGGTTGCTGATATGGGCCTTGTGGGCCCTGATTCTGAAATGTCGGTCTCTGCCACTGCTGCCCTTGGGGCCTGAAGCCACCCTGCGGCCTGAAACCTCCCTGGGACTCAATTCCTCATTGGGGCCTCTGCTGAAACTGACCTCCAGATTGGGACCTCGGCTGATACTGAAATCCAGATCCTCGCTGATTATGATCGTAACGCTTATACCTGTTCTGATCTCGATTCCCAGATGAATGCGAGTTTCTAGACGACTCACCTCCCTTGCTCTTCTCTCTAGCCTCTCGAAAAGCAGCGTCTTGCTCTTCAAACTTGAGAGCTAAGTCTAAAACTCTGTCAAAGGGTTATTTATCAAATGGTAAAAGCGATTTTGACAGATAATGACCCAAACCCCTGATAAACTTCT
This sequence comes from Berberis vulgaris, assembly GCA_963556465.1. Classification (NCBI taxonomy): domain Eukaryota; kingdom Viridiplantae; phylum Streptophyta; class Magnoliopsida; order Ranunculales; family Berberidaceae; genus Berberis; species Berberis vulgaris. The sequence continues at coordinate 80,040,811 of OY747127.1, forward strand.
GATTCTTCTTGGTAGTGGTATCAACCAAGTTCGGAGCATACCGAGTCAACTCGTTGAATTTTGTCACATACTGAGTCACTGACTTTGTACCTTGTGTCAAACTAAAAAACTCTGCAGCTAGCTGAGATTTCACAGCTTCAGGTACAAACTGACAGTCAAATTTGGACTTGAAAGTCTCCCAAGTCATAACAGTCGTATCCATGCTCTCCTCCACAAAATCCCACCAATGCATGGCATTACCATCCAAGTTATGAGCAGCTAATTCTTGTTTCTGTACCTCAGTCATCTGCATCCGATTGAATACGGTTTCACACTTGCGAATCCACTTCTCAGCTACAATAGGGTCAGTCTCTCCATTAAACCTCTGACCGCCTAGGTTCCCAAACTCCTTATTTCTCCTGGCAAACGGGTCACCATGACTATCCTGACGGTTGTTCTGCACAACCTGCAAAAGTTGCGTCATCATGGCTCCCACGTCCACCTGAACCAAGTTAGGACCCCCTCCCTGATCGTTCGAACCATTTGGGCCATTAGTGTTATTTCGCCCGTTATCACCATTCTGTCCATTGGCCCCATTCGAGTGTTCGCCATTACCTTCAAGCGAAAATAAATAACCGTTAATACTTAATAATCCAAACGTTCATAATCCCATTTCCACACTTCCGAGGATCACCTAGACCTACCCTAGATCTAGGCTAACCAAATTCTCTGATACCAAAATGTCACGCCCCGGTTTTTGAACAACATAAATAAATAGATTGTCAAAAAAAAACAAGGCATGACAGGAACACATTAAATGGTACAGTCATAAGGCCGAAAACAGCTAATAAGCTTCCTCAATATTCTTCCTCTAAAAATGAGGTCCACAACGAATAAATGAAAATTTCAATAATAAATTCCCCAAATAAATATCTGACAAAACTTAGCATTTATATCTAAACCCTACATCTGATTACCTAGGAATAACAATAATAAAGATCTAACAAAAAAAAGACGTGTCGACTCCTCAACTTTCACCACGCAGCTAATACCCTTCCTTACGCTCCAATTAACCCTGATAGTTCTCTAGGGCTACGCTCATTAAGAACGTACCCAAATTTGTAAAACAATACAAAATCTGGGTCAGTATAATCATACTGGTGTGAGCAAACTTACAAATCAAGACAATTAAACATAAAGGACAAAATGCAAATTTCACCTTAAGGAAGACAGGTAGTTCTCATTCGAGATTCGAATGAGCTGTTAGTTTCTTCCCTCAAGGCTAACCTAGTACAAGCTAAAATAATCTATACACAATTTCATGGCATGCTCAATTCAATGGTTTTATTTAATTATTTATTTTTCTTTTCTAATTCTTGGCTTCTTTTCCACAATCGCACTCTCCTCCTGTGCCGAACACACCTCACCCAAGTGTGCCTCCCTTGCCTTCGAAACCACTCGGAGCTTACATGTTCCAAGTGGGGTGCCACATCGAGGAACATGTCATCTCACCCGAAGTTCGATCCATGGCAAGCATTTCCTAAATCTACACGTACAACCGAACTCACATGGAACGGTGCACCGATATGCAAGCAAGTCTGCATACCCATAATTCTATCACACGTATACAAGCAAGTCTGTATACAAATCACATTTTTCCTTTTTTTTTTTCGGAGTTGTGGAAAAAACATTGCGAAATATTTATTAACGTGTCTAATGCTTGTCGAGTTTCAGAAATTTAAACAATTGTTTTCGCCCAAAACAAGTAACAATAACATCTCCATCTCGTTTCGAAAACCATACACTATCTATAATTTATTTCGAATAAATAAACTGACTGCATTGAAAACCGTTGGGTGTAATCCATTTGATTAATGTATGACTCATTTGAACACTTATGATAACAATAAGGACACTATATGGAAAGATAAGGTCTCCTCTTACTTTTTTTGTGATTAAAATAGTTTTGTATTAGACAAAGAAGTACCAAATACTCAAATTGGGAATTGGGTTGTACCTGTCAAAACTGTAGTTGATAGTAACAATTATACATTGGAGGAAGAAGAAACAAGACTTATTCTTGGGGAAAGGAAAACTGTGTCAGGGATCAAACAAAAAGAAAAAAAAAAACTTTAAGCTAAGTACCTAGTACCTAGTACCTAATACAAAAGAAAAAAATACGTTATTACCTATTGCTAGTACCTAGTACCTAAAGCTACCTTTTGCTAGCTAATGTACCTATTGCTAGTACCTAGTACCTAGTACCTAATGCTAGCTAATGTACCTATTGCTAGTCAATGTACCTTTGTTGTCTATCCCGATGTCCCTTTTATATTAATACAAACTACAAACAAAGGATTTGAGATTTTATGCAATTGATGACAAACTAAGAAATATGAAATGGGGATTCAAAGGTTGTGACAGATGATCGCTTAAATCTCAAGCGTTTATTATGCATGAAGGTGTATAATGCTTCAAGTCCCCATACAAAGTACTTTTCCTCGACTGGGATTAATTACACATCTCAATCCACTTTGCTAGCGGGGTTCTAGCCACCGAAGGTCCTATAGCAGAAAATGGTAGAAAGCATGTAAAATGCTTGTAATAAATTTACCAATAGAAAGGATTCCCCCAAGGATAGATAAACACGACACATCGTAAAATTGTGTTGTGAAAATCTGGATAGTCTAAGAAGTAATGGACTGCAATTTTAGTGCTCTAATGTCTCTTTATATTCATACAGACTACAAACAAAGGATTTCATCAAGGGAACAAGATTTCATCAAAGGGATATTTAATACAAAAAAATATAGAGATTAAAGTTTTACTCACTAATGTTTTTCTTTGCAAGATTTCCAAAGTTCTTCTTTCAGTGCCTCCCACTTTTCAACGCAAGTTTTTTTTTTTCTTTCTTTCTTTTGTGTGTGTGCAAAGAGGAAAAACTAGGATTTATCTTTAAAGGAAGAATTTAGGGTTTCTTTGGCTAAACACACCCATCCTTTATCTCTTACCCACCACCAACCTAAACCTAGGTTTGAAATTAAAATCGTAAACTATTATTACTTGTAATTATTATCAATTAATAATTACTACCAAGAAATAAATATTATTAACTTTTAAAATAATAAAGTATATTGGTAAGTGAATTGTGCGGGTATTACAGGGATCGTTGTCCTCCAATAGACAATGATCACTGAAAGTGACCAAAGCTTAGTCAGTTTCGATTGATGACAATGGCTTCTGGCCCAACCTACAATCTAGTCCGCCATTAGCAGATTCAGGTAGTCCAGGAAATTTGAAGTGCAATGAATTCAAAATCTACTAGGGCAACACAATAGCATGGCAACACATCTAAGCTAAAGAAAGTACAAGTATGAAATACTACTTAACAAACTTTCTTTAGATCATCTCTTAAGAATTACAGCTGTTTTGGAGAACCCATTCTAGAGGCCGAAGAGCCAGGTACATCAAAAAAAGCTACGAGGGACAAGTTAGCATTGTTTGAAGCCTGTCTTGAGTGACTAAACGAGGACGTAGGATCAAGGGCTTCTATCTCATTAATCTTCCATTAAGCGGCCTTCTTGTAGCGTACAAAGTCAAGCTCAAGATCAGGGTTCTCTTATTCAACCATACCTAGCAGTTCCAGCCTACCCCAGATGATATCAGGGAATTCTGAAAATACTTGTTGCTCCTGTTCCTGAGCTTTGGACTCCGCTAAGCTCGCATCTATCTTTGTCAGCCTATATGAAAGTGCGACCACAAAAGATTGTTCTTCCACCAATTGTTGTCTTAGTGAACTAGCTCAGCTAACACAGACACAACCTAAGTCTCTTATTCATGTATACGCCGACACTCGTCAGCCAACTCACATTCAAATTCCCGGCACAAGGCAATCCACTTAGACTCGGTTCTCTCCATCTCTTCCACGCGCTTCTACTCCTTTTGAGTGCGCCTTAACTCCGTTTTAGCGGACACCAAGCCAGCCTTGGTTAGATTAACCTTGGCCTCCCAGGCTTCTAGTTTGGCTTCAAATCATCCCAAGCAGCCGACAATGATTCAGAGCACGTCCTAGTACCACACTCCTCCAACTGCCTGCTTAAGGAGTCTGTCCAATAGAGCGCATCTGAATACGACTTCCGCAGTGTAGCAAATGTCTTCTCCAAAACATGGACTCTACTGCGAGCGTTAGGGTGCACTTTACTCCGATCCAATGACACGTCTGTTTCACGCCTAAATGTTGACACTATCCCGAGGGGACCCTTTAAAGACACCAACTCTGCATTTGAGGCTTCTCAACTGAAAGCTCAGCTCGATGCTCAGCTCTGGATTCTAAGGGTGGGGATAGGGAGAAGTTCCACTCCTTAAGTCAACAACTTAGGCAGAACGGGGAACATCAGTAGAGTAGGTGGCAGGGTCCAAAGCTTCGACTTTGTCGAGGTCCGCCACCTTTAAACAATTCCCTTCCAGGACAACTACGAGAGCAGGAAGCTCAAGCACAACACCCTACTCTCCCAGAACTATCTCTCAAGCAGATTGATTGGGTCCAGACTCCGTGACGGTCACTTCTTTCCTTGGTGGAATCGGTTTAGGAGAAGAACCAGCTTTGCGATCGGCTCATTTCCTCTGGCCGACCAATGGGTGGCATGGCCGCTTCCAACTCATCCTGTCTTGTGAGGCTAGGTATTGTAAGCTTTCTCTTATTGGAACAACTGCTGCCAGCCTCTCTTGGCAATGATCTAAACAGAATAGGAGCTACGTGGAACTACTCGAACAGTTCGCTTTGCACGATGTTGCTTGAAGCCATAACCTCCTCAATGGACATCAAGGGAAGCTCATTGAACGTCCTCCCCCCCTCCTCCTCGCCTCTTCATCCCCCCTCCCCCCCCCCCCCCCCCCCCCCCCCCCCAGTAAGAGTTGGAGTTACAAAGTTCTCTGCAAAAAATAATGAAACGACGGTTCAATATCCATAGTGGTTGGACAGCAAAAGGGGAGGGGAACATTATGCTTATTACGATCAAATTGGAAGTATCTGACAATCGGACGCCCTTCCAGTTTAAAGTACGAAGAATTCGAAGAAGCCAAAGAACAATACTTTTTCCAAAAGTTGAAATTGTCCGACAGAGAGCCCAAACAGATCGACGTACTAAGCCAATAGACTCCATGACCATTCAGCTGAGGGGAAGTGATCAGCGGATGGATCATTTGCAGAGTTAACTGAAGGCCAACATTTTTCGCCCTGATAAGATGAGTTAACCAAGGTTTTGAACCCATTCAGAACCATCTGAGTGGGAGGAGTGTGAAGATACGCCAGAAAGCATCAAACATCTTCCGAAACTGGAAAGCGATGCCTGGATTGAAACATGCCTTTATGCAAGGAGATGACACCTTGCAGAGGTGTTAATGGACTTTGGGTAGCACCCAAGGGAGAAAGTTCCAAGTCTTTAGGAATCATGTACTCATCCCGAAGCATAACCAAATCAGATTCATTAACCTTTTGCTCTCGAAAAAATTTAAGGCAGGCAAGGGACGACTCCTGTCCAGGGGTGAGTTCAACATTGTTCGCCATGAAAGAAAGTGTAAACTTTCGAATGTACTTACAACAAGAACACAGAAGCAAAAAATCAAAAAGGAGTTTTGAAAATTTTCAGAAGTAAAGAAACTTTCATCTGCAAATACGACAACTTATATAAAACTAGGGATTCAAGCTCACATTGTACGAGCAGTCAGGTACTCATTTAATGATGTGCACCGCTCAAGACGACATTTCGAGCTTAATCGTCATGATTGTACAGTTTCTCAGAAGCGACTTAGCGGACCGACGCCATGACCCACTAACTCTGGGGGAGCAGCTGATGATACACCAAACCGTCCTTTAATCCGCGTCGTACGCATGTTATGATGATCTCATAAGGAGAGCAAAGCGGGCCTGATTGCCACCAAATCTGGCAAGGCTGGTGGCGATCAGGCCAGACAACATTAAGCCCAATTTGGAAAAATCTAGAAGGTTGGATTCAAATTGCAAAGCCCTATTAATTCCACACGTCACATGGCAAAGCCCAATTCCCGTAAGGCCTTATCATGCAATTATCTGGGGAATCAATCACCTAAGACGGGCAGGCCAACAACACATTGGTTCCGACTAGGAAACATACACCGGAGAATAAGTCGTGCATGGAAACTTCCTTGCATGGACAACACTCCAAAAGGGAAACCTCTCCCGCAGATCTAGGAGCACAAGTCATGTAGGAAAACTTTCCTACATGGATGACTCCCAAATATGAAAGGATTTCCAGCAAGATGTCTTTCCCCAAACTATGCCACCAAAGGCCTAGCCGAACGAGGATTCTCGCATTATAAATAAGACACAGTTGATGAGAAAAGGTATGGTACAAAACCCAATTTACAGCTTTAAGCCTTTCTCAGCCTTGTCAGATTTTAGCAATGGAGTGCCATTGGCCACCACAACTGTGGTCCTTAGCTCACGTGCGTTCTCTGTGTAGGTCAAGGTCAAGGTCAAGGAGAGCAAGATTTGATTACATCATTATGCATTAAGCGAAATTATCATTTTAATACAAATGCCCGAGTTGGGGCTTGAGTTTTTAAATAAAAATATATAATGAGGTTATTAATATATCGAGCATTCATTTATCGAGGTTTTATTGTAAATCAATTCATTAATGGATTATTTCCACTTTCTTGTTATGGAGAAGGTAATAAGAGTTTTAATGGTAACTTACCTATATTAGCTTGTGTATAGGTGTTATGTACTTAGTCAGGGCTAACTCATTTTACAAATATAAAGTTTGACTTTGTTTCATAATTCTTCTATGGTTTTCAATAATTAGCACCCTTAAACCATTTTCAATGGTAGGAGATGGATAGGGATTAATTTATCTATCATTATTTCTATCCATGCAAAATGGTCCAACACCATTGTGCAAAAAATTCAAACCATATCAATCATATCACTCTTCACTCTTGCAATTCTCTCTTACTCATTTTCTTGCAATTTTATCTCAACGACAACTTCTCAACCAATCTCGCACGCTACATCTAGGTGCCTTGCAACCCCAACTTCACTCAACTTGAAGATAAAACATTATGTAGGGCTTGGATAGCTGTTGGAGATCCGATTATTGGCACACTCAACAAGTCCAGATGATGTTGGAGGGCATACTGGTAGCATTTGTTGATGTTTTAGGTGAAATCCATTCAATCGTCCACCTAGTGCACTCCAACATTGATGGAAAATGATCCAATCAGTTGTGAATAAATTTCAAGGGAATTTTGACCATATAGATCGTCAAGATCAGAGTGGAAAGACACACAAAGATAAAGTAAATTTTAATATTTAATATTCATTTAGTTATTTATTTATTTTTATTGATTTTTAAATGATCTTTGATTTAGTTTTTCATATTAGGGTTAATTGCTATTTATCCCCTACAATAAATAGGTAATTGAGATGTGCACCCATCATTAATCACTATTGCACTTACCCTCCAAGACTAGCGGTCGACGTGCATTGACCATGTATTTTCAAATTATATGACCAAAATGCCCTTGATAAATTACAGCTGAAATATAATGTTTCGTATCTCGAACATCTCATCTGGAGGAAAATCTTGAGGCCCAACTGAAATCATAGTCGTATCTTGAGGAAAATCCAACAGTTGATTGAAAAATTTGTATCTCAAACATCCTATCTCGAAGAAAATCGTACAATCCAAATTTAATTGTACACGCATCTCGAATAAAATCGTACGGTCCAAATTTAATCATACACTCATCTCGAGGAAATCTAACTGTTGTTTAAAAAACTTCCACTTCTTCTTCCTTTTCCTCATCTTCCCCATCTTCCTCCACTGTTTCGCAGCCCTATCGCTACCTCCCTTTCCTCCTCTCTCATCTTCCCCCTCTCTCCTTATTCCTCCTCCCCTTCTTGCTCTTCTGTTTCGCAGCCCCACCGCCACCTCCCCATTCTTCTTCCTCCTCCTTCCTCTTCCTCTTCCCTCCTCCCTTTCTTCATCCTCAGTTTTGTAGCCCCGCCGCTACCCTCCCCCATCCTCTTCCTCCCTCTTCATTCTTTATCTTTCCTCCTCCTCATTCTTCCCCTTCTTCCTCTTATGTTTTGGTGATGGTGAGGCTGCGAAACAGAGGAAGAAGAAGAAGTGGAAGTTTTTTTAACTGTTAGATTTTTCTCGAAATGTGTGTGCAATTAAATTTGGATCTTACGACTTTTTTCAAGATGCGTGTACTATTAAATTTGGACTGTACGATTTTATTTGAGATGAGATGTTTGAGATAATTTGTTTAATCAACTGCTTGATTTTCCTTGAGAGATGATTACGACTTTAGTTGGACCTTGGGATTTTCCTTATATGAGACGTTTGATACAAAACATTAAATCTCAGTCTGTGATTTATCAAGGGCATTTTGGTCATTTAATTTGAATTTATCAAGGGCATTTTGGTCATTTAATTTGAAAACACACGGTCAATACACGTTGACCGCTAGTCTTGGGGTGTAAGTGCAATAGTGATTCATGATGGGTGCACATCTTAATTACCTATTTATTATAGGGGTAAATAGCAATTAACCCTTCATATTATTTGATTTGGTAAATGTAGCTTAATGATGCAAAAATGCTTTATAGTTGACTAAACAGTGGGACATTCAAGTTTTAGACTTGTTGGACTATACTCAAATACACGCTTAAGCGACACCAATTGAATGGTGAGGCAAGCAATATAGTTAAGAAAACCAGCAAGAGAAATGTGGAGGAGATTTCAATGGAAGCCTATCAGATGCTACTTATCCTCTTGCCGAGGGAGGCACAACATCGCCAAATGTGTCTTTAAATGAAGACCCAAATATGTTCATATTGAAAACATACCATTTGTCTAAGGCAATTGGAAGGAATAAAATAAAGTTCAGTCGGTCCAGTGGTTCCTCTTCTTCTTTTAATCCTATCATGGAAGAATTTATCAGTCATGCACAAAAAATATTGGACATGATGATCACCATTTCTAAAGAAGACTATGAGCTGAAGTTACAGAATGCGAAGACGAATGAAGAGATCATAGAAGAAAACATTATAATTATGGATCTTACAGCTAGATGGCTTCAATCCAATTCTGGATGGACATGCAGAAAAAATATCTCAATGACGTAGTACAAGGACGAACATCACTCCTTCTATAAATGACCATATGGATGGGGAGACGACGTCTAGATCTAGTTCTACAACTGGTCTTTAGGAAGACATGTTGTATATTAGATTTTTTTGTCAAAAAAGACATGTGGTCTATTTACGTTTGTATTAGAATTTATCTATAAATTAAAAAAATTTATTTCAAGAAAATTTGTTCTGAATTCCATTTAAAGCAAATACAATAATACAATAAAAGTGAATACAACAACATAACAAAACAAAATACAATAACACCTAATCAAATTAAACATAAATGTTCAATTATATCATGTTTCAACTTACTATTAGTTTCCTTTTAATGCATCTTATGCAAATTCAATAGTGATTGTAATACAGGAAACGGTGTGGGCGTCATTGGTAGTGGTTCTGATTCATGGTCTAACAATTGGAAGTTTCAAGATCCTAGTCAACTTCATCTTCAATAATCATGTGGTGCAACAGAATATATTGTCATGATGGCAGATAGATCAGTTCTATTCCAAAGTTGGGTAGGGCCTTTGATGAATGCCCACCTAGACTGTTACACTTCAAATGCACGTTCAACATCCTTTCGAACACCTTCTTGATATTGAGCGAATAATCGTTGTCTGTTAGAGATTGGTTAACTGATGGTCTGAATAAGAGTGACCCATTTAGGGTATATCTCTTTTGAGAGATAATATCCACACTGTATTGATTACCATTCACTTCAAACTGAGCTTGCGGTGCAGTATTGTTGGCAATGTCATCGAATAAGGGCAGACGATCTAAAATGTTGATATCGTTGTGGGACCCAACCATATCTTAAAAATTATGCCAAATCCACAATGACCCATCTACAACGGCTACAAAGAGAGTAATAGGTTTATTCACTGGCCTATACGAGTTCCATGCCCAGCCACTTGACAGTTTTTCCATTGTCAGTGCATGCAATCCAAACTTCCCAAAGTGATTGGAAGTCCTCGAGGTTCTACATGATGTAACAACCATTGAACATCATGTTGACTTGGCTTTTGTAGATATTGACCACCAAATATGGAGATCACTGTCTTACACAAGCGATTCAATGTTGCCAATGTAGTCCTTTCTCAGATTCTACACCAGACGTCGAGTTGATCGGCCGGACAACCATACGCAAGCATACAGAATTGTGGCAATTCATTCAAGCAATCAGATTGCAAAGATGAATGGCCTTTCCTCCCAAATCCAACACACCCTTTCTCAACCTCCATCGCACACACAAACCCATCCCTTTCGCACAACTTATATTACTCTCTCCCCTACCAGCCCATCTTCCTCCCTCGCCCTTTCTCAATCGACAGCCACAACCGATCGCAACCATCATACCTCTCTTGCAACAGTCTAGACGCGGATCGATCGACTGTTCCATCTCTTTTGTAGTCTTTTCTCACAGCCAAAAGCACGCAACATCGATTCCTTCTTCGAGTCACAATAGAAACAACAACAAGCCATATCTCTCATGCTATACACACCCCCACAACCTTCTATCCACTACCATCATGCAACAAATCAGACGACAACAATGTTTTATCTCTCATCTCCTTTTATATTTTAGTTTAATATTTAACTATGCTTTACTATTTAATCAACTTAATATGTCTAGCTAAACCCCTTTCTAGCTAGAGGGGAATTCGAAACCCCAAACATGTGCTTTATAAATTGATTAAATTCAAACATTCCTTGCTAGTTAGTGGATGTGTTTTGCTTAATTGTTTTATGGAGAACTTCTATATGTATGTTTGTTAAGGTGGCGAACTTGGTAAGCATGGTAGGATTCGATGCTAGAATACATGAGAGTTTCACCTAATAGTTATGATCTTAATTCATAAGTAGCAACAATCAATGGACATTGTTATTGTTCTATTTAGTAAAATCTAGGTTAAAAACAAGATGTGGTTCATACTTGTAATTCTTTAGTCAATGTTCACCTTTTCCATAGAACTTGATGATATCTTAATGTCTATCTAACTTCAGTTCATGATTAGATAGCATGAAGAGAATGGTTTGAAACCAACGCTTAGTTTAATTCAACGAATTTGGGAAAATAGTAAGGCTAATTAGTGCGGTCACGGTTAATCTTGAGCATTATCATTCGAGAGATAGTAAAATAATTGTTGGAGATTAATTCATGAGCATATGTTTGATGTGTGGAGATAGTAGTACCCTTAGCTAATTTTTCATCATCGATTTCCCTTTAAGTTTTTACTACTCTTGCAATAATTTTCTTAGTATATAATAAGAAAAAATCCAACCCCCTCCATTTTCTTGTTTCTTTAGTTAGTTGTCTCCTTTTTACCCTTAGCATTAGTTAGCAAGCCCTATGGTCCCTACTTATTCTTTACTACAACTAGAATAACAAGGTTTTAAGTTGTGTCCTAGTAAAATAGTGCATCAGTATGGTTAATTCTTTTAGCCTTTCTCCAAAAACTCACACTGTTCTCCGAAGAAGTTGCAAAATCCTAAAATGGGAAGTTATGAGAATTTGAGGGAAACTATTCATGTGAGTATTCCCTTCAATGGGTTTAAAAACTACATCTTGTAGTATGTCAGTAATTTGGATGCTTGTGATTAGATCTTAGGTACTACTTGGCAATATCGTGTTCGTGCAGTTTATCGTGCTTGGAATCAAACATATCACATATCCTATGGTCGAAAAGTTTTTTATGCTCAAGAGTTAGTGTTATCTCAAATGCCTTCACCACAAGTTATTTGTTTCAATAAAAATTTTGATTTTATTTTCCATTACACAAGCAATTTGGCTGAAGAAACAAGACGACATTCTTCCAACGGAGCATCCAATTCATCAGGAGTCGAGTTTTTAAGAGGAGGAGCCGGATGTAGGAAATAGGGGTGGGCAAGGTCCGGATCGGGTCCAAATTCGGAAGAACCTAACTCAAACCGTTTAAATTTAACAGATCCGGTCCAGTATGGATTCCCTCATTTTGAACATTGGGACCAAACCTTAGGGGTGGGCAATGTCGGTTCGGTTCGGTTTTGAGCCCCAAACCGATTTTGAACCGATTTCATTCGGTTTGCCCAAAACCCAAACCGAAACCAAATTTTATATTTGTAAACTGATGAATTCGGTTGAACCGAATTTCGGATCGGTTCGGTTCGGTTGGGCTGAAATTTCAGGCTCAAGCATTTGAAAGACTTTCATTAAAACATGTCCTATTTTTTTACAGGCCCAATTTTTTTACAGACCCAATTTTTAGCACAAAATTGAAAACTTTGAGAAAAGGGGGTGATTCAGTGCAACAGGGTGTACTGCAGTGCATTTGTTGCACTAATCAAGTATTGACACCTACTTGTTATTTAGTTATTTATATATATCTAATTAATCGGTCGGTTCGGTTATAAATCGGTCGGTTCAAAACCGTAAACCGATTTCGAACCGTTTATAATCGGTTCGGTTCGGTTTAAATTATTTTCTTTCTACTCATATTTCGGTTCGGTTACCCAACCGAATTTGAAAATCGGTTCGGTCGGTTAACCGAATTTAAATCGGTTTTTGCCCACCCCTACCAAACCTAACTCGAACCATGTAGAACGATCCAATTCCAACAGTTCCAATCCACCAAATAATTTTTTATTTTAATTTTTTATTTTTTAATTTTTAATTTTTAATTTTTTACTTTTTACTTTTTATTTTATTTTATTTATTTATTTATTATTATTTTTTTTTATGTGTGTATATGTACTTTGTAAATTGAAAAATCAAATAATGAAGGTATCTCTTATAGCTATCAAAAATCTAAAAAAATTTAAAATCACAGTCAAAATTTTTTCTAAAGTTTCTTAACGAGTTTTGATAACCCATAGTTTATATCAATGCTATGAGATGTTTTTTATATTAAATATAAAAAAGGGGGTAATCTGATATTATCTAATAAAACTTTCCAACCCAAAAAAGGCTTGGGAATTGAAAGAGAAGATAATTCTTTGAAAACTAACTTGGAATTTAAGTAAAAACTACTAACCGTGTCATGAACAATTCTCCAAACCTTTCCATGACGCCCATCTAGTAACCACCATGAAGAAACAATATTACTAATCAGAAGGGTGTTTGGTGTTTGAGATTAAAAACGACCAAGATTGAAAGTTTGGGAAGATGTTGATGGTGGAGATTCATTATCAACAATGACATGTTTGTAAATAAGTTGCAAGTAGAAGGACAAAAAAAATGAACAAAATGTGAAAAGGCTGGTGGAATGCATATGTGGCGGAGAGATAATTTTTTTTTTAATGCATATCGTCATAACTATCTACTTAGTTGTTGGATTTTAGTAAACTTGGTAAGGTTGAAACACATTTTGAAAATTTTTCCAATGAAACCAATCATTAATATAAACGCTTAAAGTTTTAAATATGCATGTCACGCCATATGTATTTTTTCAAAAAATTTATTGTAATCTAATGAACTTCACGACGTAAGTATTTTCAATATTAAGATATATTCAAGTAACAACCATGAACTCCATATTTTGGAAAATCAAAGTTTATGAAGGATTAATTGTGGTGGTTTTAAAATGTATTTTTTTTTCTAATTGTTTAAAATTTTAACCAAGTTTGACCTATTGCCACAACCTACCTTCTATCATGCCAACGACATGCGCACTAGTCTAGTAAATTAATAAAAGAAAGCATGGAAATGTAACAAAATGAAAAAATATTACACAAGAATACATTGTAAAAATTGATTTTGGTGATCTCATAGGATACATTAGTCTAGTGAGTCTTGGCCATTTGATATCCGAGGCCCAGTTAGGAAGAAACTGGCCTACTTCAAATAGGTTCTTCTTTTTGTTCTCACGTTTTGGTTTCTTTGTTGCTGGATTAGGCGGAAAAGCAGAAATTGCAGAAGTACTGAAGCTTCTGATTAAATTGAAAGATTGTTTGAAGAGACTTAATGTTTGCTCCGTTGCTGGTTTGTTAGCCAGAGTCGCCATTTTGATAGAGCATAAAATGCCGAAGGTGACTCAATAGGAAACTGTAAAGATGTCGGATCTTGATGAAATCGAGACTGAGAAACCTAAATGTTGGAGAACAAAAAAAGTGATATTGAATCAAATTAGAAATAAACTGAGAAAGATGAAGATAGATGAGGCTGAAGATGAACATTAATGGGCTATTTTATTACCAGATTAGCATAAAAGAGAATATGAGACTTGAGAGTCGTGAAGTGAAAAGTAAGACTGCGAGGGAAGAGAGAAAATGATTCAGAGTTTTTTTTTTTATAAATTTTTTAGGTGCTATACAAGTGGGTTGGAATCGAACCATTTGAATAAAAATATTTGGAGTCGGACTTGAACCGTTTCACAATAGATCTTGAGTGTTTCTTAAATTACACATAAAAATCGAACAGTTTGGAGCAAAACGATCTGGTTCGGTTAAAATCCACGGCTCCTCGACCCGTATGCCCACCCCTAGTAGGAAATATACAATTACTTGGATATTTTGTTTTAGAAAGTAAGAGTTTTATATTTTAAGGAAAGTTTGCTTATTTGAAAAGTTTATTGTTTTAGGAATTACTATTTATCTTAGACAAGAAATTAGGCAATTTCTATTTCAAGTAGGATTTCAATTTCTGTTTTACGAGTGTTTATTTTGATCTATGATAAACCCTAGTTGTAATTAAATTTTGGTCAAAGTTGAATAAAGACAAATTTTAGGGTGTGTTTGGTTGTATGAAATCTTATTCCATGAAAATCTATAAGGGGACTACCTATATTTAAGCTAAATTGAAGTAGCCCTCATCATCCACCATTTGATTTTGTGATCAATGTTGGGAATGAAAGTCTCATTAACATGTGAATCACTTGCTTTGAGGGACTAAGAAGTGAAATTCTCATGTTCATAGGACTTTCATTCCCACCATTGATTATAAAATCAAGTGGTGAATGATGAAGGTTACCTCAATGTAGCTTAAATATAGGTGGTCCCCTAATAAATTCTCATGAAATCTTATTCCATGCAATCAAACACACCCTTAGAATATGAATTTTGTGAAGTTCTAGATTTGCATCCGATAGGCATAAATATTTAGAAGATTCCATCATCAAATGATGCTCAAAGATGTGCAACAACCATTACTTGTTGTCCCGCTGCACAATGTACTGTTGTTGTAAGTTTATCTATTGAATTGTTATTCAATAGATCCAAAAAAAAAAAATTTATGTTTTTTGGAATGTACAATCTACATTCTTATTAAGTAGGTCATATTGATAGTTTTTATTGTTTTTTCTTAATTGTAGTCTAAAAGAAAGGTAGATTGAAAGTGGGAGATGTTTCAACTCATACCCTGAAATTTGGAATATATACTCCTCTTTCCCAAATGAATAGTAAAGATGTATGTTTTCAACCCAAATTTTCTTTCTTATTTTGCCCTCTTCTATTATTAATAATTACATATGAATCCAACAAATCAATGAGCAGTGCAGAGGTATTTTTGACTTTTAACTGAAAACACTATTACACATTTGTCTTCAACCCAATTTTTGAGTTTCAACAATCCACTCCAAACTTTATGAATTTACAAAAACAAATCAAAAAGTGGTAAAAGTGACAAAAAGGGTGTTTGCGTCTTTAACAAAAACACATTTTTTACACTTTTTCCCTTCAAAATTCAAATTATTTATAATTGAACCCAGCCCCTTTCAATATTCATTAATTATAACTAAGCTCTAACATATTTTAATTGAAATCCTCCAATTATCTATAAATTAAAAATAAGCCCTACATCCAATTTTTTAATTTTTCCATTTTGCCTTCCACATCCAACTTAAGTTCTTAATATAAAAATTTATTTAAAATCCTCTAATTATTAATAAATTATATATAAGCTCTTAAAACAAAAGTATTGAATATATGCGCACGTCCATCCCTAGTTGAAATAACTATCCGCATAAGTTAAATAGCATGTGAATAATATTTTAGTTGTTTGGTATGATCTGTAAATATCTCTCACTTTAGGAGGGTATGGAGAGTAAAAAGCTCTTTTTTAAAAGGGTTTTATGTTTTTACCTTGCCCCCATTAGTTTATGCCTGGTGGAGTTTGGTCCCTATCAACTGTTAAGTCAATCACACTTGTTGCTCAATTAGAGGACCATACTATCACCCCTTGTAATGAGGCCAAACCAAGGATTGTGCTTTCGTTTTTCGAGTTAATTTCGGTTCCCTAATTTTAAGAAATATTTTTTTTGTGTAGAAAAACGTAAAAATTTCGGTTGTGATTTCAAATTTAACAATATAAATTATGCATTTTAAACTCTTAAATACTACATAACAAGTCTCACATGACTCGTAGTGTCATACAAACTACATATTACATAAGAATCACTTACATAACAAACTTTTGATACTAAAATAACATTATATCATGTTAAAATATACGGAGATTAAAATATTTAATTTTTTCTCAGAAAAATTTTGACATATTTCGGGTTACGAAAGAGATTTCGGTACCTTCAAAATAGAAAATATTGTGTGAAATTTCGATATATTTCTAGAAATCACATTCCTTGGGCCAAACACAATTAGGCATAAGGTAATTATGTGGGCGAAATAAATTAAAATAAATAAAAAAAACTCTAACCCCCCATGAATTTTTATTTATTTATTTTATCTCCATTCTCCCCACCCCCCCCCCCCCCCCCCCCCCCCCAACCTCACCCCCCTCCTCCTCCTCCTCCTCCTCCTCTTTCCTCTTTTAATCTTTTTTTCTACTGCGGACAATTCATGAGCAAGGGAAATGTATAATGGAAATCAAAGTTTAAATTAAAAAAATGATTTTTTAAGGTAGTTGTTACGTGTACCCGACTATTGGCTCGGTTACACCAGATATTTGTTGCACGAACCTAATATATGTAACACCAACTTATCAGTTTTTATTACAAAAAAATCATATGGTGGTGAAATTTCTTATTTAGGAACGTTTCTCATCTAGAAGTATTATTAATTTACTCTTAAATGAAAGAACAAAAATAACTATTATCCTTAAAACTAAAATTCAGTTCATTAAATTTCAATATGTTCATCAACCTTATAAGGGATGACAAAATCAATATTAAAAATATATAAATGTAGGAAATATAAATCAATACATCGATCTATGATATCATATTTTAAAAAACTGTATTTAAAATAAAAATAATCATATTTCCAAAAATCTACATTAGAATTCTTCATACAAAGTTTGTAATCAACAATGTTAGTAATCTTCTTCTCCTAGTGTTTTGTTTTAAGGGCTAACAAAATGTGTTTGAGCAAATCAAGCAATTTGTAAAAGCTAAAACTAAAATATAAAATTGAGAAGATCAAGGCAAATAATCGAGTACATGTAGCAACTCACTTTTTTAATTGAAAAAACTTACCTCTTTTTATAATAAGGTAAATATGGAATTGCAGTTTTAATTAAATGCATTGTCTTGATTAATGAGATAATATGTGATTTAATTTCCTTTTCTCACATGAGCGAACAGGTGATAAAGATGTGATTGGGGAAAGTGTTAAGCATTCATATTTCTACGCAGTTAATTAGTTTAGTTCACAATATGATATATCCAATTGTGCATTTCAAGTCCTTGGGCACATGTATTATGCAAAGCACACTTCCAATATCATGTTGATGAAATGATGCACATTGCACTAAAGTTGTATAGAAATTAAATAAAAACCTAGTTCGGGTTCAAGATACTGGATATAATCTACATTATTATGAACACCTCATTTGATACTCGATCAATTGATTTGTTACTTGGACTTTGAACAACAATTTCTTATATTTCAAATATTACATCTGATGAATCAAGCTTTGCTCGGGAAATTTCAAGTTTTAATCTATTTCGAAATTCTTCTCTTGGATGAGCATATGTATAAATCTGTGGAAAAAAGTTAATTTTTTTCAATAATATATGGATAAAAGTTATTGCCACTTCCTCTATATTGTAATCAAATAAAAATGTGAAAAGAATGTTGAAACATTTCTAATATATTCTATATCCACATACTCAATCTAATGACTTTTTGTTTATAATTATATTATTCATCAATCAATTACACTAACACATCCATTCAGTAAGATATATAGATTAAAATTTCTCATTTTATGTCTTTTTAGTTGATTTGAGAAAACTATTAGTTTGTGAGTCAAAATTTCTTGTGTGAACCTAGCTAAAAGGTGGTCCTATATATCTCCCACTATCACATTTTGTTCAGACGCCAGACCATAAATAAGACCTCGACTGTGTTGGCGATTTACCTTCACTAGGGTGTATACTTGCTTTACGTGCGCGGATATTCTGTAATTTTATATTTATTACAACAATTTAATAATAATAATAAAGTTATAATTGAATTTTCATACAAAATAATTATATATAAATTTTAAGAGCCGATGTATAGTTTATAAATAAATAAGGGGCTTTAAATAAATTATCTTAGGGACTTACGTATAATTAATAAATATTTGAGATGGGTGGTTTTGATTGTAAAAATATGAAATGTGGAGGGTAAAATTGAAAATCCAAAAGTTAGAAGGGTCGTTTTATAATTTCTAAATAATTGGAGTATTTGAAATAAATTATAGAGATGGCCTAGGTATAATTAATGAATGTTAACATGGCTGAGTGGTTGAAAATAAATAAAAAATTAGATGTGATGCGTCCAAAATTCAGTTTCTAATAAGTAAAACCTGCAAAACAAATATTAGATTGCCAAAGACTACCTTTTTGGTGGTCCAAGACACTCCGATGCTTAAGTTAGTAACTTAGTGGAGATGAAGATAAAACTGGACATAACTCATTTAAAATTGTATACCTTTGTCGAATGTTCGCTTTACCTTTTATAATGGTCGTAATTAATTTCGTGTGTGACTTAAGCATATGAGGTGCAACGAGGGGAGACGTTCTCAGTAACAGACCCCTCCTTTATGAAGATGTGTCCGTGGAGGCGTAACTCCCTCCACGACTCTTTCTATGTAACGTTCCTCCCTCTTGAGGGAGAATTTTATCAGGCCTGGATCTTGGCCTCTGATTATGATCTATTCTGACGGGCCCTGTTTGGGATTTCATGACTGAATTCGTCTTATTTGGGCTTTTGTGAATTGGTCTGGTCTTTGGAAACTTATTTCTCGTGATGGATGATCTCTGCCACACGTTACACCGATATGTCGGTCTTATTTGATGTATCATCAGCTACTCCCCCATTTGGTTAGTAGGTACGTTGACATGGCCACTAATCTTAACGAAGTCGAATTGTCCCGCATTTAATGTCATTGGCAGTTTTCAGTGGGTTGGTATCTCGATCTCTTGTCCGTTTGTTTTCGAGTGTATTTTGGGATTTCGTGCAGTTATCATATCTTGCACGTCATCCTATGACCCGTCTATTCGTTTCTCGACTCTATAAAATGGGGGGTGATTGATCTGTTTATCGTTTTATGCTGCTTTATTTTGAAATTAGGGCTTATTCGGTTTTCTTCTTCATTTTCTTTGCTCTTTTGTTCCTTCGCGATGTCTGTTGGTGATATATTAGACGGCAAGGCGTTCACTGCTTGCGAAACCTACTTCTCGCCAAGAAGGCTTCTCAGGCGACGT
Organism: Berberis vulgaris; assembly: GCA_963556465.1. Lineage (NCBI taxonomy): Eukaryota > Viridiplantae > Streptophyta > Magnoliopsida > Ranunculales > Berberidaceae > Berberis > Berberis vulgaris. Next base: position 80,060,596 of record OY747127.1, read on the forward strand.
TGGACAGTATTTGTTCCGATTATGGTTTGCCATCTGACCCTGAGATCGTTCTGCCTAGGCAGAACGACAGACCTTGTAGTCCAAGGACTGGGCATATTGCGTTCTACCCGTGCATGTTCGTCTGGATTTTTATTCTCGGCTCCAGAGCTGTTTTTGAAATATCTGGACTTTTTGGGTATTCCTCTTGCTCAGATGGGTCCTAACGGTTGGAGGGTTATGGTTTCTACGCGAGAACCATTATCTCCAGCATTTCCTTAACTGTTAGAATCCCACACTCTGTGGTTGGTCTCTTGGTGAAAACATTTGTTTCCTCCGTTTTATCGCCTATTTTAGGAATCTCAATGGTGACATTAGGGGCTGGTTGAAGTTCTTGGTTTATGCTTCTGTCAGTTCTGGTTACTTCAGATTGCACGGTCATCAGATTGTTCGGTCGTTTCGAGTTCCTGACCAATGACCATTTCTTGGTTGAAGGATCTACAACTACTATGGAAGAGCAGATGATCAATGACCATTTCTTGGAGCTTCCTGTGATTCCCTTGGAAACATTTCTTTCTGGGGATATAGTGAGGCGTAGTTGTCTATACACTATGAACGAGGCGGAAAGGGCTTTGCTTATTGAATCTCAAGTTGAGGAGATCGCTACTCATGCTACTCCTGCTGGTGTTAGTGATGCTAGCATTGATGGGGAAGTGAGTTGGGAAAATATGTTATTGATCTCGATGCTCCTGTTAATATTAGTGTCGCTGGCCCGACTTCTAGGAAGAGAAAAATTTCGAGGCCCGCCAGCCCGTTGAAGTGATTGATGATAAGTCTTGGCTGTGTTTTAAGGAAGAAACGATTTTCCACTCGTGGTGTTGCTTGGGTTGCTTCTTGTTCGGGTTCTTCTGATAAAGTGGTTATGAGGGAGGATCGCTTATCCCTCGAGGAGGTCGAGGAGATGACTTTGGCGATGGAAAGGAGAGGAAATTGTTCGTCCATTGGGTGATAATGTAAAAAGGCTTCTCTTTGCCTATGGTGCATCCGACGTTGCGGGATACTCTGATGACCCTTGAGTTATCGATGATAAGATGTTTCAACTAGCGGTGGAACAGTTTAAAGAAATTGGTGAATGTGGTCAGGATTTTGAGGTTCTTCCCTCCGGTCATCTTCCATTCTTGTCAATGAGGTGGTGGCGTTCTCAGTTTCTTCTCCCGCTTGTCTGGATCTTCTTGCTCCCGTCGCCACTACAACTCATTTTGCTCCTGTGGCGACCACTTTGCAGTGAGAAGGCAATAGTGGTTTTTCTGTCGTCACCGATGTTCTGCCTGCTCTTTCAGTCATTGGAGGTGGTTCCTCTACACTTCCGGATCCTCGTATCCTTCACCCACGAATTAGTTGGAAGGAGCCTAATCCGGACGACATCCGTATCAAGTCGGATGAGAAGTTTTGTTAGTTTACACAACTTGACGTGCAAGATGGTGCACGTAGGTTGGCTAAAGAATGGCATAGGCGGGTGGTAGAATGGCCTTCGATGCCTATGCTGGATCCCAGTACTCACCTCGACCATGGTCTTAAGCATATAATGGATGAGATGAATCACCTCACTAATGTGTGGGTAATGGGATCGGAGTATAGGACTGGTCGTTGCGAAGTGGCTGCTCTTGAGAGGAATTTGGCAGCATATTGAGCGGAGTTGGAGAGAGCAACTGAGGCTGCTGTGGCTCTTTACAGGAAGCCGAAGTTGCGCGAGATAAGTCTGTTGTGAAGTTTGAGACTTCGACGACAAGTTTGGATGGGGCTCGTGCACGATTGGACGAGTTGGAAAAAGAGTTATTTGTCGAGAAAGCTAGCCATGATGAGGCTCTGCGCTTTGTCGTTGATCAGTCAGTTAGCCGTAGGGTTGCTAAAGGGTGGGTGGAGCAATTGATGGTTGCACTCGATTGAGTTAAGTCGGATATATCCGCCATGCTGACCAATGTTGAAGGGCAATTGATTTCAACTAAGAATGAGCTCACTGCGACAAAAGACAAGGTAAAGATTGTGGAGGTGGAAGATTGAAAGAGAGTTGTTGATGGACGAGTTGAGCTTCTTGACTATATTGAGGGGTTTGGTGTTAATACACAATACGACTTACTTCGACAACCACGACGGACCCAACCAAAAATGCTTTAGAACACAACTCCATCCAAAAATGCTTCAGTACACCTTGGCATGCGAGCACTTGAGGATCTGAATGGGGAAAATGACTTGATTGACTAGAACAAAAAAAGAAAAACTTTGGATGGTCGGCAAACAAGCGCAAAAACAAAAATACGGATAAGCTTAAATCGCCAATACTTATTACAAATGACTCGATGAGGAAAACACACACATCATATACAATGAGTCACAACGAATTACCCAAGACAAATCAGGACCTCAAAGAGAAATCATGCGAAACGAAAATTAAATCAAAGACAACACAATATTGTCAAAAAGAAAATTTTCTCATTCATAAAATCATTCTGTTACATTTGGAAGAGAAGATAGATCACTTGAAGAAATAACATTAGAGGCAACAAGAGCGTCTAATGGAAGAAGAAAAGGCTCCCCTTTCAACGGCAAAAGCAAACGATGAAACCCGGTCGAAAGGAGGAGGAGATAACGGTTCTTCCTCTACGAGGTCGCTTGGGAGATCCGAGGTACCTTCTTAAACATATTAATCCGTGAAAACTTGATCAACCATGTGACGATACTTGGATAAATCAACACCAAACCCTTCAATATAGTCAAGAAGCTCAACTCGTCCATCAACAACTCTTTTCCAATCTTCCACATCCACAATCTTTAGCTTGTCTTTTGTCGACCATCCAAAGTTTTTCTTTATTTGTTCTTGTCAATCGAGTCATTTTCCCCATTCAAATCCTCAAGTGCTCACATGCCATGGTGTTCTGAAACATTTTGGATGGTGTTGTGTTCCGATGCATTTTTGGATGGGACCGTCGTGGTTTTCGACGTAAGTTGTACTGTGTATCTCCAGCTTTCACTTCTTGGTGTGATATTCTAATCGGTCAGTGGGCCTTTACGGCTACATTTTGGCTTATGTGTCTTGATTTCTTGATCTGATATATAGGGTTGAATAAGTTGACTCTTTCGTCCTTGCCTTGTTGATTTGACATGTTAATAGACCTGAGAATTTTTCCGAGTGTGTTGATTTGTTCGTTTCGACTCGAAGTTTATTTGAGTCAGACTCGTTTGTCCAAACTTTTACTTCGTTTGGAGTTTGTTTGGGTAAGTTGACTTTTTCGTCCTAACTTTTACTTCGTTAGTCTGACATACTAGTAGACCCGAAGTTTGTTTAAGTTGACTGGTTCATCCCAACCTTAACTTCATTCGTTTGACGTGTTAGTCGACTCGAAGTTTATTTGAATAAGTTGACTGATTTGTCCCAACTTTTACTTCGTTGGCTCGACATACTAGTCGACTCGAAATTTATTTGAATAGGTTGACCTTTTCGCCCTAACTTTTACTTCGTTGGTTTGACATACTAGCCGACCCGAAGTTTATTAAAGTAAGTTGACTGGTTCTTCCCAACTTTTACTATGTTAGTTTAGCATTTTTGTCGACTCGAAGTTCACTTTAGTAAGTTGACTGATACGTCCCAACTTTTACTTTGTTGGTTTGACATTTGAGTCGACTCCAAGTTAACTTGAGTAAGTTGACTTGTTCGTCCTAACTTTTACTCCATTCCTCTGATGTCAGTCGACTTGAAGTTCACTTGAGTAAGTTGACTTGTTAGTCCTAACTTTTACTTCTCCGGTTGGGCAGTAAGGGTCTGAGAAGGAAGGTGATTTCGAAGAAAGTGATTCCCAAGAAAGTGATTTCGAGGAAGGTGATTTCAAGAGATAGATAAATAGACACATCCCATTGCACTGATCGGGGGCGTTCGTAGTGACTGAGGGGGTCGAAGACTAAGAAGCGAGTCTATCGACCTTGGGGGTAGGCTGTTGAACCAATTCATTGTTGTGGAGGTGAGACTGGTTGGAAACGTTCTGCATAAGATGGACTTTGTGCTCTCTTTCAACGACATCATTTGGTGAAAATGTCGCAAATAGTCTGTTGGGTTAGTGGTACCATCAAACGCTTCAAACTTTGGGGGTGAACTTCTTTAGCATGGGAGTCACCATGATTACGTTGGAGAATGGTGGTCTGGCTAGTTGATACAATATATTAGCGTTCGCGACTTCGATCCTGAATGGAATTTCAGCAGGGGTCTAGCCGCTCTGTGGGGTTCCCTCTTTAATTAGTTTACTACTTTCGAGATTTACCTATTGAGATTCTATAGGAACTTCATTGGCCAGGTTTAGTTGGGGCGGTGCTTAAACGGGATTTGCGGACTGAGCATGCTCTTGGGTGAACTTTTCCACCACTTTGATCATGCGCTCCATATGGACCATGAGTAAGTCTACACAAGGGTCCTCGGTGGTGCTTCTAGACGTCTGGGATGTTTAAGTCACCTCATGCCGCAACTCTTTGTTGTCGGGCACGATCATCCTGATGTTCGTGGCTGCATCTGTGGTGTGCGCTATTGGTAGCGCATGTTTTTTTGGTGGGACGATTGTCTTGATTGTTGTCGGGTTGAGGGTCTGTAAAATGTGTCATTTATTCAGTCATCGATCGGAACTGGGAGAATTTTGTTGCTATGGATTTACTTCTTGATAGGAAAACTTGTCGTTCCCCACAGACGACGCCAAATTGATCTGTCCAAAATCTAGTCACCTATAAGTAAAACCTGCAAAACAAATGTTAGATTGCCAAAGACCATCTTTTTGATGGTCGAAGGCACTCCGATGCTTAAGTCAGTAACTCAGTTGGAGATGGAGATAAAACTGGATATCCTTGTCGAATGTTCCCTTTATTTTTTTTTATAATAGTCATAGTTAATTTTATACGTGACTTAAGCATGTGAGGCGCAACGAAGGGAGGCGTTCTCTGTAACAGTCTCCTCCTTTATGAAGATGTGTCCGTGGAGGCGTAACTTCATCCACGACTATTTTTCTATGTAACGATCCTCCCCTTGAGGGATAACTTTATTGGGCCTGGATCCGGGCCTCTGATTATGATCTATTATGACGAATCATGTTTAGGCTTTCATGACTAAATTCGTATTCTTTGGGCTTTGTTAATTGACCTGGTCTTGGGATATTTATTTCTCGTGATGGATAATATCTGCCACGTGTTCAACAGAGATTTCGGTCTTATTTGTTGTATCATCAAGATGTTAGGGCCTTTCTATGATTTATAAATAATTGGAGGGCTTTAAAAAAATTTATGTTAGGGCCTTGAGTGTAGTTAATAAATGTTTAAAGGGGAAGGGTTTGAAGGTAAATAACATAAGTTTTGAAATGCGAAATAAAAATTATTATAAAAATTCTAAACATTTAAGGGCCTATGTATAGTTTACAAATAAGTAAGGGTTCCGAATAATTATATTAAAAACTTAGGTATAATTAACAATATTTGAGAAGGTCGATTTTTTTATTATAAATAATCTAAATTTGGGAGGATGGTACATATGTGTAATTTAAAATAACAAAAATACCTCTAACCGCTATTCGCTTAACTATTGATTTTTATTGTAAATAAATAGAATTAGGAGGGCATTTTGGACATTCCAAAAATCAGGATCAAGACATACACAAACACTGTTAATAAGGGAAACTCTCATTAATTGAGAGAATCACATAAATACATAATGAGCCCTATATATGAATGGTACCTCAACTGGCCATATATATCACCTGTTACCTAATTAATCTATAGCCCTACCAAGTATATCATTTGTGCCCTTTATTTTCAAATTTTATGTGGGGTTCATTATAACTTTAGCAAGATAATTTTTTAACTGTTATCCAACCCATGGTTCAAAATATTGATATCGGTCTTTAAAAAAGAGATAAATATTGTCGATAATTTTTTAATATCAGGCTATATTCGGATATATTATGGATATTCTGAATAATTTCAACTAAAAATGGATAAATATCGAGATATTTTGAGCCATGATCCAACAATCCATACAGGATAATCACAGATATGGCATGTCAACCTACACAAATATTCTGTTGATTCATCTTGAGCTAGTGTTATGGAAATGGACTCCTAAGGCATATGCTAGCTGATAGAGTTACTTCATTGTCAAGTGGCCTCTGAGTAAAACCCCTCAAATTAGAATTAAAGCCATATTTAGACTTTACCCTATAAATACACTCCATTGTTGATCCATTCGCCTATCAAAAAATATCTGTAATCATGAAGGTAGTTGTACTAATGGTCATGATCATGATGGTGATGGTTGAAGGGAAGATCACAGAACCCTCGGCCACACCCCCCTTACCCGACATAGCTTGTATTTGGAAGTGTAGAGGTGAATGCTTGATCCGTCCGTGGGTGAAGCATTGTGTCAATAAATGTGTTGATAAATGTGGTCACCTTTCGCTCTCTCCTTATCGAAGAATGAATGTTACCTCGCGCAACTATTGCTACTTGGGTTGTGCAAGTCTTGTGAGAAATGCTAAACAAAATTTGGGTAAGTTTTCTATCACCTTCGTTTTTCTAGATTTACAAATACATTGAAATTCTCAAATAAATGACAACACTTAAGAATTTGATTTTGTGTCAGGTGAAGGCGCAGTTAAAGATCATCTCAGTTTTTGCTCGGAGATTTGTAACAACCATTATTAGTGGTTCAACAATGTACTATGGCTATTATTATGTTTATCTATTCAATAACACTATTTTTCTAGATCTTCATTCTCCATCTCAACAATTATAGTGACATGTCCCTTGAATGAACAGTGGAGGTTGCCTTCAACCTGATTTTTCGTTTCACTTTTGTTCATCCAACTCTTTATTATTTACAAGAAAATATTAAAAGTGGGTAAAAAGTGAAAAGGGTGTTAATGTGATTCAAATGAAAAACGTTATTAAACATTTTACCATTTTACTCTCCCATATTTAATCTAATTTTTTCTTATTATTGAATTGTTGTAATACAATAAGATAAGTACTGAATATTCACGCATATAGAGCGCGTCGACACCCTAGTTCTTATCAACAACCATTATTAGTGGTTCAACAATGTACTATAGCTATAATTAAGTTATCTATTGCCAATGGTATGATAGCTCAATGGTTAGAGCTTGGCGGCATCTTTATCAATTTATGGTGTGTTCATCAGTTCTGGTCTTTAATGGACTCTCGATTATAAAAACCCTGCTTGCCTTCTAAAAAAAAAATCTATTCAATACCAAATTCAACTATTTTCCTAAATCTTCATTCTTCATTCTCCATTCTTATTATATGATTGTATTAATTATTTTATTTTTATTTTTATTTTCTAATTTTAACTCTAAGTCACCCAATGTTTTAAATTTTAATAGAATTTTGTGTTGATGAAGACACGCCACATTATCAAAATAGAGAGAATGCTCATAATCAATTTGCACGAACCTTAAAAGATCATCTTATTATAGATCCATTCAATGTAAATTTCTAAGAGAAAAATTATCAAGAGAAAAAACATAGTTAATAAAATGTTGTTGGTAAGAAGTCATAGTTAATAAAATGTTGTAGGTATGAAGTTGATGAAGGGAGGAGGCATTAAGCATTCTCTTTTTAAGTAGTTAAAGTCAAAGCACACAGTATGCATTATCTCAATTGTGCAGTTCAAGTCCTTGAGCACATATATCGTGCAAAACACGTTATCAACGTGTTGTATGTCTGATAATGAAATGTAGCACAATCCAATATCCCATTGTTGATGAAATGTGCAGTACACTCGCATTGTATAGAATTTAAATAATGACTTAGTTCAAATTCAAGAGAAACCGGTTTAAAACTATATTGTTTTCTATAAATCGGGAAGGGCTCATCAACCTCAGCTTGCTTTAAAAATAAAAAGTAAAAATAAAAAAATAAAAATAAAAGACAATTACTTTGTTAGATTATGTAGACCAAGCCTAAGTTTAAGATTAATTCACCTCTATAAGAATATGATTAGCGTCTCCATGTGGTAAGGGTGAGCGTTATCCATCTGGTGAGGGTGGCGACTTCGGCGGATTTGTCTCTGGCGAGGGGGACCTGTTCTGGGGAGGGTGAAGTGAGAGCGAAGTGTGCGTTTCCGGCGAGGGTGATTTACCTTTGTTTCTAGCAAGGGTGAGTAAGAGCGAGGGGATCTGTCACCGATGAGGGTGATCTGTCTCTAGCGAGGGTGAGTGAGGTGAGCATCATCCGTCTCCATCTTCGGTGAGCGTCTCTGACTCTGTTGAGGTGAGCTTTTGGATCTGGTGTACCAGCCTTCAAGCTCTCTCTTTCAAGAGACCACTATGAAGGACTAAAATCTTGGTCGGAGTCAAGTCAGATTCATTGCAGCTGGTGACGTTTCTGACTGGGGGTAATATTGTCCAATTATTTTATCTTATTTCCTACATTTCTTCTTATGATGCATGTATGAAAGTCCAAGTGTGTTTAATCTTGTGAGAGATGGGGTTAGAAGGTGAAAATTTGCATTTGTTAAAGGTTGATGGGAAATAATTTAGTTTGTTGTTGCTTGAATCGAGCTTGAGGGTTAGAATCAAAGTTTTTGTAGAACTGCAAATGGGAGAATGGATAGGGTTTCAGCTTTAGAAAATTGTGGAATCAGGCTCCAACGCCTACTCAGCTAGTTGGAAGATCAATAACAGATGGGTTATGGTGGTGAAAGAGGTCAATAAACGAAAAGTCTTCCTTTCTATTATGGTGGGTTGGGGCAGGATCTAAAACTTTGAGGGTGCCAGCTGATGTGGAAGGGAAGGGAAGGGCTGGAATCAACTCGTTCAGGGTCTGAAAGAGGTGATTTTAAAGAAAATGCCTCAGTCAGATCCCATACAGCAACTAAGCAGATATGGGGGTTCCCTTCTGCAAAGGCCTAGTGTTGTCCTCCCCTAGAGCAATAAAACCTTTGTCGAGGTGGTGACCACCAATCTTCGAGGTGTTAGATCTACTTTTAATGCCAGTAAAGGCCAAGTTGCAGCAGCCTTTATCCACCTTGATTCCCCTATTGTTTTCTAGTCTCGAGTTTAGGTAAGTCATTTTCTTTTTGTAGATCCAATTGCAGGAGAGAACAGTGCGAGATCAATGATACAGTTGCATGATTCGGTGATTCAATCGATGACTGTTGCTCTTCCCAGTGGCGAAAAAGCTTTCCTGGTCTTCGACAACTCTCTACAGATGACCTCTTGCGATGAGCAGAAGGAGCCATTGATTAGGTTTTCGGCATTGAATGATCAGTCTCGCCTGCAAGAACCAGTGTTTCCGCATTCCTCTGCTCCTCTTCTCTTTACTTTAGCAGCAGAAGGTCTGACCCAAATGATTATTAAAGTGGTTGATATTGGTCTAGTAAGAGGGTTTTTAGTCACAGGGATAGTCCTCATGTTTCCATTATTCAGTATGCGGATGATACTATCCTCTTTTGTGATGCCTCTGCTACTCAGTTTCTTTTTCTCAAAAGAATAATGCTTTGGTTCAAAGTTATTTTAGTTATAAATATCAACTTTCACAAATTGGTGGTATTTCCCATTGGAGAAGTCTCTCATTTGCAGCAGTTGGTTGGTTTATTTGGTTGCGCAACGGGTAAGCTTCCAGTTAAGTACTTAGGCATGTCTTTGGGTGCTAGATTTTAAAGTAAAACTGTGTGGGATGAGACAATCGAAATGATGAAATCCACGTTAGCTTTTATCCCTGTGTTCCTTCTGTCTTTTCTCAAGGTACCCTCTTTAATAGCAACCAAGATGGAATAGATCATGTGCGACTTCCTTTGGGGTTCCTCACAAAACTCTAAAAAGATGCATTTAGTGGGTATGGAGATAATTTGTTGTCCCAAAACCTAATGTGGATTAAGCATCCGCCAAGTGAGCACTTTCAACTTAGCGTTACTTTCCAAGTGGCTTTGGTGGTTTGTAGAAGAAGATGATAATTTATAGAAATCGCTCATCATTGATAAATATGGGTGAAATAGATGTGATTGAGATACCAAAACCAAGTACATTCCCTATGGATACTCTTTTTGGAAGTCCATCTCTCGGTGAGCAAGTGTTTTCTACCCTCACACCTCGCTTCGATGTGGCAATGCGATCTCATCTCTTTCTGGCATGATTCCTGGTGTACAACCAACCTCTGAAGGATTTGTTTTCAATGTTGTTTATCATTAACAACCATAAAAATGAGAGAGTTAGCAATTTTTGTTCTAATGGAGATTTCTAGGATTTTTTTTTTGGAGACCCCTTCTTGATAGGAGCTAGAGAAGGCCACCAATTTAATGTAACTGTTGGATATTCAGATGCTTTCGGAGGAATTTGATAGTTATGTGTGGAGGGGTAAATGTGCGGGTTTTTTTTATCGATGAAAGAATTTTTTGATATGTTGGCTACATCTCATTACGAGGCCCACTCTAACCCCTTCATTTCCTCTCACAAGAATCTAGTTTGGGTGAAAAATCATCTTCCTCGGATTAATTTCTTTTGTTGGTCAGTGTTGCATGAGAGGATCTTGACTAAATATTGGTTAAGGAAGAATGAAATCCTCACAAGAAGTCTTTGTGTGCTTTGTAATGAGAATGACGAGACTCTGGATCACTTGATACTTCACTACAAATTTTCCAATTCTTGTTAGAATTTGGTCTGAGTTTAATGTTTCAAGGTTTTGCTTTTGGATTGGCTAAGTTGGTGGTCCCAAGCTAATCCATCCCGGTGCGCGGAGTGGTTATGGCATAGCGATCCTCACGTGCTCATGTGGTGTGTGTGGAAAGAGTGAAATAAGAGGGCTTTTAAAGGGCTCAACAGATCGGATTAATCTATCTTTATCAAGATTAGGGAATTGTTGTGGAGGATGGGTTCGACTTGTAATCATTTTAGAGACTTGTTTTTTGACACCTTCATCGTGTGTTGGCATTCCTTGATATAGGAATGGTTCCCTTTGTATCTTGTTCCCTTCTTATCTTTAATAAAAATCTTTCTGTTTGGCCAAAAAAAAGAGCCTAATTAAGTAATAGCCCTGTCAGCTTTCATGTGCGCTTCATCTTCAAAATTTATTATGTTCGATGAATCACATATTAAATATAGGGGTCATTTGCATTTTGCCCCTTGTTAATAATGGCTTATTGAGCTTTACCCTCCATAATAAATCATATTGCATTTACCTCTAAGACTAACAGTCAACGTGCCTTAACTGCCAAACACCACACGTTCCATCATTCTGCTCATTTTGGATGACAAAAATGCCCTTCACATGCTTATAATGCCTGATGTGATAGCATGTTAATCCCAACCGTCTATTACTTGAACCAGGCACGTGGACGGCCATAGATTATGCCTGACTGATCGTACCATTGAAGAGACGGATATTGGACAAAAACTCTATCCATTTTCACTCTCTTTGGTTTGTTTTCTCTTTCTCCCTTCTCTCTTTGTTGTGTGCGATTTCGAACCAAAATGAAGAACGAGAAAACCAAAACGAAGAAGGGAAGCAGGTTGTATTCGTTGTCCAGGTCACTATTAGTAGTAGAGATGATGATGGGAGCACTGCTTCTAGCATACATTGGGACGATTGCAATTCGTTCAGTGATTTTAGTGACTTTTTCGGTTAGATTCCAAGCGATGAGGAACCAAATCTGAGGCAAGATTTCACTTATTCAGACACTGATGAGGACGTGAAATCTCTTCCTATTTATTGGTGTGATATATTTTTCTTTGCTATTTTAGGATTTTCATTTTGGTGCTTTTATATGTAATGCATGTTTGAATGGATGGTGTGAATGGTATTATTTTGTTATAATTTGTTTATTTGCACAAATTTTGGTTTCTCCACTGTTTATTTTGTTGCTGCTTGCATCAGTGAAAATGTTCATTCTGAAAGTGATTTAGTGTTGCTAATGGTTGGTGCTTCCATGGATCAGTCACAATATTCACATAATGTTGATTAGGGTAATGCACATATGTATGTCCATGGATGTTTGCATAATGTTATATGTTTTTGTTTGCTTCATATAGTATTCATCAATCCGTTTTAATTAGTGCCATTGCCGCAATGGAAAATGGGGACAAGAACCGGAGGTCTGGAATTTAGTGGTCCATTACGATGGAAAGTGGAGTAAAATTGCAGAGATCCCTAGTATGTGGAAGGTTAGTGATTATAAAGATGAGATATGTATAGACTTTGTACAAGTGCATAGTGATTACCTTAACTGTGATAAGTTAAACAAGAGTATCCTTGAAGCTATCTCAAACCCACATAAGCATGCCTTAACCCTTGGAACAACACATACCTTTCTGGAGAATGGGGTTAGGATGAACATTACCAATAATGAAGACATTATGTATTTTTGGACCCATGCAGACATTCATGACAATGATGTTTTGTATGTGTTTGTTGAGGTTAAAGTGGCAACACGTACAAGTTCATGAAACCAACACACCCGGAATTAGTTTAATGGACCCTGAACCCATTTCAACCCCACCTATTGTTGATGTAAACCCTGCGCCTATAACACAACCCACCCCTCCTAATAAAAATTATTTGAGGCCTAAGGTAAGAGCCAAAAGGCCTTGGACCAGGAAAAAGATTCAAACCCCAAGGAAGAGTAAACCTAGTGATTGGTATTCTCCAAGGAAGTATGGTAGTTGTGCCAAGAAAAGAACAAGGGGGAGGGCCAGGGTAGTAAAGAAAGTTAAAAAAAAAAAAAAAAAGTCAACTAAGACAAGAGTGCAGAGTCCCACATGTGTGAAGAAGTTATATGATGCGTTGACTAAAGAAGAGCTAGATCTGAAAACCTACCTGATGTAGTACCACAGGTACCTGATGAGGAACAAACCCATGAACAAGCCTAAGGCCAACCATGAGGTCCATCTGAAGCCCAACACCCTGAAAATGAGTTTTGCAGAGCTAGATGATCTTTCAGTAAAAGAGGAGTACCATTCTGGCCATACCACTGAAAATGAGCAAGAGACACCTTCCGGTGTGCATGCTAGTTTTGTTGCTGAAACTAAGGATGTTTATGGTGATGAAAGTGATAATGAGAGTCACCATGAGGAATGAGTCTTGGAGGTTAAGAAGGAATGACCCATAGTAGACGATGCTAGGTTCTGGTTGAGAAAATATGCAGTAAAAAATAAGTTTCTGATGAAATTTAAGAAGAATGATCATGACAGACTTGTAGTGATGTGTAAGGATGAAAATTACAAATGGCATTGCTATGCAGCATTAAACAAAGATGGGCACACCATCAGTGTTAGGACCATGGGGCAAGAACACACATGTGTGGGAATTGTCAATGGGAAGCACCCAATGGTGGATGCTAGGTTTGCTGCTAAGGAGTGTGAGTCTATGTTTAATACACACTTCCAAACTATCACACCTGAAACCCTTATCAAACAGAAATGGAAAGAGCTCACTATTGACTTCAGCTACCATGTAGGGTGGAAGGCACAATAGAAACTGATGGCCAAAGTAATTGGTAGTTATGAGGACAGTTACAAGATGCTCAAGAAATAATGATGATGAACGATTCACAGGTTTTTTTGGCATTCTCTACTTGTCTACTTGGTTGGCAGCATGCTTGTAGACCCATGGTGGGGTAGGATGGGTGTTTTCTCAAGACCAAATATGGGGGTTGTTGTTCTTCGGTTACAGTTTTGGATGACAACAATGATCTGTTTTCATTGGCCATCTACATTTGCCGGTCAGAATGCTACCAAACTTGGTACACCTTCTTAAGTATAATTGAGATGTAGTTGAAGATGCATGCAAGGAAACTGACATTTATCTCTGACCAATAGAAAGGCTTGATTGAAGCAATGAAATAGCTCTTTCCAGATTAGATCATAGATTTTGGTTTAGGCATATGTACAAGAACTTCAAGAAGGTTGGTTTTGGAGGGAAGTTCTTGATGAAACTAAGCTGAAAGGCTGTTAGGGCATACAAAGAGGTTGAGTGTGTCTCTCACTTGAAAGAGATGAAGGAAGCTAATCCAAAGGCTCATAAGTGGCTAGTTGATAGAGATGTGTAAAGTTGGTGCAGGTTCTATTTTGACACTAGGCTATGCTCAGAGTACATCACAAACAATTTTAGTGAAAGCTTTAATAATTGGATCATTCACTTAAGGGACAAACCAATTTGCAAGTTCATTGATGACTATCACATGCTTGTCATGAGGCTTATGTATTACAAAAGGGTAAGAAGTAGCACTTGAAAAATCAATGGGTTGGTACCTAGGGCTCAGAAGCTAGTTGACAAGTAATTCAAGATGTTTGGGTCCAGTGATGGCTTCATCACAGTGCAACATAATGATACTGGTGATAGGTTTAGAGTCAAGACATCTATTAGATATTATGATTGTAGACAATGGGAGCTCACAAGCATCATATATGTGCATAGATTCTTGACTTTAGTCAATCAGAGACCCGCATGAGTGGAGTAAGTATAAGTTTTCTTAGTGACATAACTACTTATATAATCTTGTTTCCATACTTATTTCCATTTGATGCAGGTACTGTAGCCCCTATCATTCTGTGAAGGCCTATGTGGAAGCATACCCTAGGGGCACTGTCAGCATAAGAAATATGTGTGAATGGGATGAAATAAGTTTTATCTTCATTGCTTGTGTGTACTACAATCATTTCTTATTTCCATGTCTGATTTGGGGTTTGATGTGGTAGCCACGATACTTACTGTTGCCACCTCTAGTGAAAAGATGCTCAAGGAGACCTAGGACACAAAGAAAAACATATGAGGATGAAGATGAAGTTGTTCACAAGAAATCCAAGAGTTGCAAAAGGGGTGGAATGAAGGGTCACAACTTTAGAACCTGTAAAAACCCTCCTAGGGAGCAGACTGTTGAGGATGGAGAGACATTTAAGAAGTCAAAAGGGCCTAAATGCACAAGGGTAAGGAACAACAAGCCAAGGGCTGGTAGTGGTTTTGGAAGAAAAAACAATGAACCTCCAAAGGAAATGCCCACATGTCCTCCACAACAACCAAATTTCCATCCTGAGATGCCTACATTTTCAACTATACACAACCATCAGACAACCATGTTCACAACTCAGCCCTTTGCACAAGGAGTTCAGCCCCCACCAATGAGGCCACCAGTTAATCCAGTGTTTCAGCCTAGAAATGGTAGGGGTAGGTGGGGACAAACATAATTTGCAAGGGGACAAAACACTTGGAGTAACAGACCTAAGGGGCCCTGGAGATGACCTGCATATAAGTTAGTGGAAGACTACTTTTTTGGTTTGTTTATGACATTCTCATTTTGTGTTATCTGATGGAATGTTATGTCATACTTATGCCATACTTATTGGTATGGTACAATAAATGATACACTTGTGTTATGTCAAACTTATTGGTATAGCATGTTAATGATACACTTGTCGGTTGCAAGTTATGTTAAATGGATTGCATTTCAGGTTGGTATGATATGATATTGAATGCTTGTAACTTCAGGTTGTTAGATACTGAATGCTTGTAAATTCAGGTTGGTTTTGTGTTATGTCAGTATGCATGGATTTTAAGGCATTTGAAAGAAACATTGCTATGTCAAGGTTTTGCAAGGATGTTGTGTCATTTGAATTGCATTGTTAAGACATTTGATTGCAATGTGCTATGTCTAACTTTGTTGCAAAAACCTCCAATGAACATCAAATGAATTTACATTGTGTTTTACATGCACTCCTTCAAAATCTTGCCTACTTCAAACCTCCTATTCATTTGTTTGATTGTGCTTGTGACAACATGAGATCTGTAAGAAAATCAATTAAGTGTTGTTAAACTTCGGTTTACAAATTACTGACAGTAACTTAACCCCATGTAATAAATTTGCATTTAATGTAGATGACCTACAACTCAAGTTTAACTTCAAAACTTGGGTTTGCATAAGCTTTTCCACTCCAAATATTTAATCTACAGTGAAATAACATGTAGATGTAGTAGAAGCAGATGTTATTGGTGGTAAAGTGGAAAGTGTGGTGGTGAAGGAGGAGAAACCAGATTACCCTAACGGCTAATGGGAAGTTTGAATCTCAGCTCTCAGATTTTAATTGCATTTGGCTACTTCAACTTTGAATCTTAGCATTCAGATCATTAAATGGTATTTTGGGCAGTAAAATGTGGAATTTTTTAAACTAGCACGTGCCTTGACAGTCAAGGCACATTGACTGCTAGTCTTGGAGGGTAAATGTAATACAAATTTATTATAGGGGGTAAAGCTCAATAAGCCATTAATAATAGGAGGCAAAATGCAAATGACCCTTATTATAATATGGATAAGACCAATGTTCTAAAAACCGCTAGGCGGTGAGCAGGGGACTAGCGCCCAGTGGACTAGCCGGAGCCTAGGCCGTTATTTATTTATTTATTATAATTTATAATTTATAAAAATTCAACATAATATTATATAAATTACTTCCAATTCAACACCAAGTTACATATGCAAAATATATAAGAAAATTAGTCTTAATTAGGGGTGGGCAAGCAGGTTGAGGAACTGCGGATCCAAACCGAACCAGATCGTTTTACTCCAAACGGTTTAACTTTTATTTTATAAATTATGAAACGATTTGGTTTGGTTCCGGAACCGTTCTAAAACGGTTCGGTTCCAATCCGGTTACATAAACCTCTTTACACGTGCCTTAATGTGATTGGGTAGAAAAAAATGGGTTTCTAACCCTAACACCCCCAAATGATGAAATCCTCCCATCATCTATTCTATTCATCTCATTCTCGATCTCCACTTCACCTAGCCACCCACCAAGATTTCTTTTTCCACAAGCAGACAGAACATGACGACGACGCACAACACAAGCAGACAGAGCACGACGACGACGGACAAGCAGATCTGATTTCTAACCCTAACACCCTCGTCCTCTCTCATTCTCGTCTCAGATCTGATTTCTAACCCTAACACCCCGAAATCTCATCCTCTCTCACTCTAGTCTCAGATCTTCTTTCCACAGCCATAAACCCCAACCCTCCTCACTCGATTGATTTTGTTCTTTGAAGATTTGCTTCCTCATATTCAGGTTAGTTGGATTCATGTGTTGATGGAGTATTTATAACAGAGATATGTGCTAGCAGGCATGAAGAATCAATGATTTTGTTTTGTGTTGATTTTGTTTGTGCAAGTCAGAAACTCTGTATTTTTTATGATAGATAAGGAAGGAAGTTTATGATAGAGTTGCTTCTTTGTAAATTGTTGTTTACTATGCATTGATTATGTAGGAGCTTGATTATGTAGGAGCTGATGGCGGAAGGGTTTCATTAAAAAAAATGAGAAGCTCTTGAATTAGTAAAGCAAGAAATGAAACTGATGGAAGTACGGCAAGAAATCCAGCTTGACAACAGAACAAAAACACTGGGAGAAGCCTTTTTAAGGCTAACAAGGAAGAGGAAGCTAATGGGAATGTTGGAGCAGCAACCTTCCACTGTTGCAGATTATGCACATTTTGAGTTTTCTGATTCATTGTCATCAGCTGCTGCACATTCAACGACAGAATAAGCTAGCAGCGTAAGCCATAGCCTGTTAATATAAGCTATAGTCTTATGTTATTCACTTTTCCTATGAAGAGTAAGCTTGCAATTTTTTGTACTCAAGCTATTTTTACTATGAAGTTGGTTCGCTAAATAGGCGTGAGACCCTATCAAATATAGTATAATTTGACTCTGAAATTGATATGTAGCAAACAAGAAAAATTGATTTTTTTGTCTCACATAATTTGATTCACATTTCTTCAGTTTGAAAATATCACATTTCTTTATTTTTTTTATTAATATTTTTGGAGATATATAATACAGGAACCGTAGGAACCGAACCGTTGTAAACGATTCGAGTTAGGTTCGGTTCCAACGTTCAAATGGAAGAACCGATCCGAATCGAAACCGATAAAATTTAAATGGTTCAAATTAGGTTCTTCAAAATTTGGAACCGATTTGAACCGTGCCCACCCCTACTCTTAATGTTTATATTTTTTTCGAACTGAAAGTATAATAATAATAATAATAATAATAATAATAATAATAATAATAAACCCGCCTAGGAGGCCGCCTAGACCTTTTTTTAGAACACTGGGTAAGACAATTTAATTGCTATCCAACCGCTTACATAGGATAATCACAAATATGTTGTGATGCCCATCATAACCTACACAGGATTTCCGTGCAATACAACAACTCGATGCATACTTAGTCGCTCTTTTAAGGAGATGTTTCGAGCCTTGATGCAGCAAAAGAAACATGCGTCCTCCAAGATACTACATCTATGAATCATGAAACTGTGAAATTACAGACATGTCATCTACCATTGAAAGTTTAAATAACGACTTACACATATTTCTTAGGTTCAGTCATAATTCATCTGCAGAGCTTTCCGCATGTCTGAAGCAGTGGGTCAGCATAGAAGTCGTAAAGCTTATCCACTAGGTCGCTCATAATGATTCTTGTAACTGAAATCCGTTGTAGTTCGTCCATGGTTTTTAGTTCGTCCAGCACGTAAGCCACCTTGATGAGGGTAAGATAAAAAATATAATCTTAGATTTCCATCATTTAAAGTGTTGACCCTCAAATCGGAAAGGCTTGTGTGATTGGAATCGTTAGCAGAGGTAAGAGCAGAAGACATCATAGTTTTTTCCGCATCCATTGCAGCAAAGAGTAAGAACCTTAAAATTGTTGAAAATGATGTTGAACCTGCTATACAACAACTTTTGCGCCCCTAACCCCAGGATACAGACAGAAGAAACACCAACCCCCATGATACAACAATCACAAACAATCTTCTTCATTGAAACGTTTGCGCCCAGAGAATATAAAGATCCACAAAGAATCTTCTTCTCAGTTACCTCGTATAACACCAAAAGGACCCTCGGGGCACATGCCTATATGATGAAAGCCACTCTATAAGAGCTCCACACAATGAGATGCTTACCCAATACGAGACTAATTGTAAGGGGGAGATTATATCCGAGGTTAAGGCTTTACCCTATAAATACTCAATTATTGATCCATTAGCCTATTAAAAATTTCTTTTGTGTGGCAATTTGTATGGGGGAGATTATATATATATATATATATATATATATATATATATTAAACACAGATATAATGAAGGTAGTTGTACTGATCAAGGATTGTGATTTCTCGAAAAATAACGAAATTTCCAGAAATATATATATTTTCTTGAAATACCAAAATTTATTTCGAAATCCGAAATATTTTTTCTTTCATTAGTCCAATCTCAGTTTCCGTACATTTGAACCTGTTACAACCTTAATTTAGTATTAAAATTTTATTATATAAGTGATTCTTATGCAATATGTAGTTTGTATTACATTAAGAATCTTGTGGGACTCTTTATGTAGTATGCAGAAGTTTAAAATATTTAAATTATATTGATAACTTCAAAATTACAACCGAAAATTTACGTTTTTTCTACATACAACAAAATATTTCTTAAAATGAACTTACTGAAATTACCTAAAAAAACCACATCACAATCCTTGGTAGTGATGTTCATCATGATGGTGATGGCTGACGGGAGGATCAAAGAACCCTCAACCACCCCCCATACCCAACATAGGTTGCATTTTGAAGTACAGAGATAAATTCATGCTCTTTCCGTGAGTAAAAAAATGTTACAATCAATGTGTTGATAAATGTGATAACATTACGCGTGAGGCACACAACTTGACCTTTCCTTTTCCAAGTATGATTTTTGCCTCATACAACTTGATGATACATAAAAACGGTCACATCCATGAGTCATACACGTGTCATGATGATCTCAAGGAATTACAGGCCCCTGCATTAGCCAAACACTGATCCGACCCAAGCAGTCCTAAGCTCGCCTGATCCAGTCCCATGACGAACTCGAACTCTTACAGCGTGCTAGGACCACACGTCTCACAACTATCCTCAATACTCGTAAGTTCCTACTAAGGCAAGTATCTCGAGGATCGGCTTCGGACGTGCAACTACACCAGCTCTTTGCATCCAACTAGGAAGCAAATACTAGAGTACATTCCACGCAGTGATACTTCCTTCTACGAATTGCTCTTGGATTGGGAACTATCTTCTCGGATCTAGGAGCACAGAGCTAACAGAGAACGTCCCTTCTACAACACAACTCCTAATTAGATAAGGATCTCTACAAAGATCTCATTCCTAAACTACATCTTCGATGGCCTGGTAGAATGGACTCCTGCACTATAAATAAGACATGAGGTTGGTAAGCTAAGGTACGTTACAAATTCCCTTTTTACAGCATTACGTCTTCCTCAAATCTCTGTCTGACTTTAGCATTGAAGTGCCATCGGCCACCACAACGGTAGTCCGTGGCTCATGTGCATCACTTGTGCTGACAGCAGGTCAGCGAGATTAGGTCAAAGCAGGGAGCGAAAATCGATTGCATCATTTTGGCGCCGTCATGGGGATGACAGAGTTCTTAACTTCTTACTAGCGTCGTCTCCTTTCAAAACCCAAAAAGATGGTCACTACTAGGTCATGCAACAACGAAGAACAGGGGGACACGTCAAAAGCTCAGGCCAGTGTTGTACCGCTGCTTTCGGCGGCTCTGGTCATACACGGGCTGCAGACTCACGCCCTCGCACCGACAACAACAACGATGAACCCCAGATCGATAGGTTGTCATCTTAATTACAGCAGATAGCCAAGGCGATAGAGGCTCTCACGCGACAAAATTCACCACCTGCCAATGGAGACTAGGAGCAGCGAAGGCCTCCGTCTCCGAACAATGGCAAAGAGCAAGCACAGAAAAGCCAAGCCCCCACTTGTTCTCATTGGACTAGTGGAGCTGCACGGCTAATATTGAGCCTGCTACCAGGGCAGAGAGGCTCAGCCCTCAGAACCCCCTCCGTAGAGGGGCGCACGACCAAAAAGTACTGTATTGCCTTTCCATCCCACAATTTGTGGATCGAATCATGAATGAGGCCCTTCCGAGGAAGTTCACTCCTCCGAAGCTTGACTTCTATGACGGAACCACCGATCCATTCGATCACCTACATCATTACCAGCACGTAATGACCCTAAAAGAAGAATCCGAGTTAGTGATGTGCATAACTTTTCTTATTAGCCTAAAAACGTCAGCACTAACATGGTTTCACAGCCTTCTGCCAAGATCGATCGACTCCTTCAAGACACTGGCAAAAGAGTTCCTGACACGTTTCATAGGGAATCTGCATTTCTGAAAAAGCCCACACTACATACTTTCTCTAAAGCAGAGGTTCCACGAGACTCTCAGAGAGTATGTCATGCGCTTCAACAACGAGCTGACTCTCATCGGCGGATGCAGCGACAACACGGCCGTGACAACCTTCACTGCTGGCCTCAAGGAAGGAAAGTTCTACAAAGACCTCACCTTAGAGCCCCCTCTGGATATGACAGAGCTCCTCAAGAGCGATCAGAAGCACATTACCTTGGAGGAGCTGAGAACCGTGAAGAGAGAAATAAAAGGCGAGAAGAAGCCCTTCGCTCCTAAGGATAAGAAGGAGGGAAAGATAAAGTGCAGTGACAATAGGTCACTGTTGGATCAAGAGAAAACGCAGTGACAACAGGTCAGACCCTAGTCGGTCCATGCCAGAGAAAATATCCAACTACGTTGGATCTAGAACCATGACACCCCTCAATTCCAGCCTATCAGACATACTAAACTCCATACAGAACTGAGAAGATCTAAAGTGGCCCCCAAATCAGCGCGGAGATCCCGCCAAGCGTGACAACAACAAGTACTGCGCATACCACAAGGAGGGTGGCCACGATACTAACGATTATAAGAGTCTAATGTATGAAATTGAGTACTGGATCCGCAGAGGGAAACTGAAGGAATTCCTGAACTTAAAAAAGTGGCTAAGATGAACGGGGTACATGGGAATCAGTTAAAATGTAGAGAAGGACACCCCAGGGATAATCTAAGTCCTTCATGGGGTCAGACCGAATGAAGACCAGTCATACAGGTCTCGCAAGCGGACCTTACTGGAGATGCAGACAAAACCCGAGGACGAGGACAAACGCATCTACCACTCAAGGATTTAGAGCCCCATTCCCACCTTGACCTTTTACGGACAAGGACCTCGAAGGAGTCCGAGCGCCACACAACGACGCCCTAGTCATCTCGGCCTCAATAACAAGGTGGGAGGTAAAAAGAGCTCTGGTGGATACGGGAAGCTTGCTCAATGTCCTGTTCTATAGCGCGTGCCGCAACATGGACTTCAAGGAGGAAAACTTGACGCCAGGCAAATCAAAGTCAAGAGAAAAAGTCGAACTTAATAAGTGGTTTGAACTTTCGTTCGAGCGGACGACCTTTGCACCGAAAATACTTTGAGTTAGCAAGGGCAAATAAGTAGTACTTCTACCATAACTTAAAATCATCAAGCAGATTCACGAAACAAGCCAGCGATGTCATCTTACAGACAACTTTACTCATCAGTTGAGGAGAGGTCAACAACTGGATTATTTGCGGAGTCATGTGGGCGCCAACCTCTTTTTCCCTAATAAGGATGAGAATGATGATTCTATATCCATTAGGCTCCAATTGGGCTCGAGGAATTACAGGCCCCTACATCAGCCAACACTGATCCGACCCAAGCCATCTTAAGCCCGCCTGATCCAGTCAGCCAGACGAACCCGAACTCTTACAGCGTGCTAGGCCCACACGTCTCACAATTATCCTCAATACCCGTAAGTACTAAGGCAAGTATCTCAAGGATCAGCTTCAGACGGACAACTATAGCAGCTCTCTGCTTCCAACTAGGAAGCAAATACCTAAGTACATTCCACGCAGGGAAACTTCCTTCTACGGATAGCTCTTAGATTAGTAACTATCTCTTGCATATCTAGGAGCACAGGGCTAACAAGGAACTTCCCTCCTACAGCACAACTCCTAATTAAAGAAGGATCTCCACGAAGATCTCCTTCCTAAACTACGTCTTCGATGGCCTGGTAGAAACATGACTCCCGCACTATAAATACGACATGAGGCTTGTAAGCTAAGGTATGCCACAAATTCCCTATTTACAACATTACGCCTTTCTCAGGTCCCTGTTCGACTTTAGCATTAGAGTGCCATCGACCACCACAACGGTGGTCCGTGGCTCACGTGTGTTACTTGTGCAGGACAACAGGTCATCGAGATTAGGTTAAAGCAGGGAGCGAAAATTGATTGCATCACAACTATTGCAATTTAGGTTGTGTGAGTTTTATGAGCAATACTCAACAAATTTTGGGTTATTTTTCCATCACCTTTCTTCTCTACTTACAAATACAATCAACTCTTAATCAAATTAGAATACTTACAAGAAATTTTAATTTTGTTATGGTAAAGGGGCGGTGAAAAGTCATCCCAAATTATGCTAGGAGATATGCAACATGTACTACTACTGGTTCAACAATGTACTAAGGATTCAATAACAAATTCAACTATTTTCCTAACATTTCATTCTCCATTCTTATTTTATGGCAGTATTGATTTTATATTTTATTTTTATTTTTTATTTGTTATTTTTCTATTTTTAAATCTAAACTACTTAATGTTAATCTAGTTTAGAGAAAGAATGACAATGATCCATCACTTGAATGATATTGTCTTAATTGATTCAACTTTCATTTTTATTGGACAAATAATAAGTTACTATTATGGTCGACATGGACAATCTATACTAATGCAAAAACTTCAGGCTTATACCATCAAAAATTTTAATTTCCGTGACATACCCCTATATTACTCAAAAAATGCAAAAATATGTTAGGGTTAAAGTTGTTCACATCCACTATTTTTTAAAAGTTCCTCCCTATCTCCAAATGTTTTTTATCCAAAGAAGTATTTCTCAATTTCAATTGATATCTCAACAAAAATAATATAAAATTAAAACAGTAAACAAACCATAAATGTTAGAAAATTATATAGGGTTGGCAAGAATTCCAATCCATCACGTTTCGACTCAGACCGGTATCATTCTAGACCATTTCAAACCATGCCAAAAAAATTTCTAATATTTTCATCCCGGTTCCAATCTCGAACCGGTTGGAATCTGGACAAAACTGGTTCCACAAATCCAATCCCAATCCACCCC
Source organism: Berberis vulgaris (assembly GCA_963556465.1). Lineage (NCBI taxonomy): Eukaryota > Viridiplantae > Streptophyta > Magnoliopsida > Ranunculales > Berberidaceae > Berberis > Berberis vulgaris. The sequence goes on from OY747127.1 coordinate 80,084,721, forward strand.
GAACCCTTCAGACCGGTTAAATAAAACTTCACCTGAAACTAAAATATCCAAAATATTCCCATTAAAATATACTTTGGATAATAAACCTAACATTCTTTATGTGTTTACTCAAACACAACCTAAGCTACTAAAACAAATGAGATATAGCATGACCAACTTGTTTGTTACTTTATTCTTTATGTGGTAGGTGAGAACAGTGGCAGACCCAAGATTTTAGTCAGGGGGGCGAAATGGAAAATAATATTAGTTGATAATAGTAGTTATCAAAGATGGAGCCAAAAACAAATGTTGGAGGTTTTATACCACTTGTGAACAAACAATTCATTTATTTAATGTTGGTAATTATATATAAAATTGCGTTGAAAACAAAAAAGTAGAGGCATGTCACAATGACAAAAATAGTAATTGTGAATAGCCATAAAGAAATCATACGGTCCAAGAGGACCGAAATTAAGTTTTTATTAAACTAAACAATTCTTTTCATTTTTAATTATCAAAAAAATTGCATTAAAGATAAAAAAAAATTAGACGAGTAACAATGATGAAGAATAGTAATTATCAATAAACATAAAAATGTAGAGTTAATAGAATAAAGAAATCTTGAAACTCGGGTCATTTGCGAAAATTGATAAACTTCCAACCACCACACCAACAAAAACATGGAAAAATATTTGAATCAACAAGTTTCATTTGTATTATTTATTATATAATTAAATTTGTTTTAAGACTAAGTATATAATAAAAATATTTTGATTGTTGGGGGGAGGGGAGGGGGGCAGCTGCCTCTCTCACCCCTTAGTAGGTCCCCCCTGGGTGAGAAGAGCTCTATTGATCATGCATTAAAGAGATGAAGTCGAGTACAAGCGGAGGGTTATTCTTTGTAAACCATGATTTTATTACTTTTCGTCTCCCATTTTTAAAGGAAAGTTTAAGTGAAGTATCTGGGATGATTTGCTTGGAGATGGTAAAATTTGTTTCCTGTTTATCTGATTCCATCATGCATAAATATTCCTCTATTGTTTTACGAGGCATATCTGTCTGCAAGTATAAATATATTATGCACCACCCAGAATTTATTTCTTCCTTCATAATGTCATAAACTCTTGCAATATGCAGGCAGAGCAGAACATTTTCTATTCTTAGACTATAAGGAAGGAATTCGTAAAACCAACACTTTGTTGAAATTATTATTAAGATGGAGAACTCCATTTCAGATACAATTATTGGAAACTCCGATGAACCTCCTCTCTTCTTTTCCTTCCCTTCCATGTTTAGAGTTTGAACATTTTCAACTTCAAATCCATATAGTGATTCAAGAACCCTCTTGATTTCAATCTTTGTAGCTGAAAGGATGGTTTTGAGTGCGATTTGTTTGATGTTGTCAGAGGATGAATGCAATTTCTCCCCACTATTTGAAGAAGAACCCATGATGAGGAGATCTCAAGTTCACCATCTCCATATGTGGCTCTTTCTCTGAGTCACTTTGTTTTTGGATGGAACCCTTTCCAGTTTCCAATCTTATTCATAGAATGCAATTTGTTTGTATGCACACTTGTTGTTTGCTCTATTAATAGCATTATCCACGATTAGTCAATGTACTATGAGAAATATGGCATCTTGCTGCCAGAGAAAAAGATGAAGTTGGCACGTTCATACATCATTTAGCGAGCTTAGATAATCAAGAAATCTCTCTCTTCGAGGGAGGGGGTCAGAGTTCATATGGTGATTTTTTTTCCATTATCTGCCTTACCTTTCTAGCTAGCTAGCACTCTGGCACCCGTTTTCACCTTCAATTGCGAAGGGTCAGTGAGCCACTTTATAGGAGAGCTCGTTCAAACAAACAAAAAGAAAGAAAGACTGAATTAGCTCTTAATTTATCTCTGTGTGTTATTAGGTAGAACATGTCTTGGACACTAAACTACTATTCCTATAAGAACAAGACGGAGCACGAGTTAGGTGGGTTGAGCAAATGGCAGAATTCCTCGTCCGAGCAGGTTTGGAACCCTAAGAAAGAGAAATCGGATGCTGACGGAATTCCAATATACTCAAGTTGAGGACACTCTTACTCAAGGATTGTGATTTTGTTCTTCGTATTTTAAGAAATATTTCGTGAAATGTTTTGTTGTATATAGAAAAAAGTAAAAAATTCACTTGTAATTTTAAAGTTATCAATATAATTTAAGCATTTTAAACTCTTATATGTTGCATAAATAGTATCACACAAGACTCATAATGTCATACAAACGACATATTGCATAAGAATAACTTATATAACAAAATTTTAATACTAAACTAATATTCTAATGGGTTAAAATGTACAAAAATTGAGATGGGCCTAATGAAAAATGAAATATTTCGAATTTCAAAATAAATTTCGATAACTCAAAAAATGAAATATTTCGTGAAATTTTGATATTTTTCGAGAAATCACACTCTTTGTTCTTACTTACTGGACGAAGGCAGTAAGGCTTTTACACCTAGCCCCTAACATAATTTACTTAAAGTCTCTCCAATCATCTATTAATCATAAAAATGTCATTACAACTAACATTTTTATTTTCTATCCTTCCAACATTTCATATTTTTATAATCAAAACCAGCCCCTCTCAACTTTATCATATTTACAAGCAAAATCAATAGTTAGATGAATAGTGGTCAGAGATATTTTTTTTCTTTTTAAATTACACATATGTACCATTTTTCCCTTCCAAATTCAAAGTATTTACTATAAAAAACCAGCCCTTCTCAAATATTGTTTATTAAACTTAAGCCCCTAACATCATTTATTCGAAACCCTTAATTATTTGTAAACTATACATAGGGCCTTCCAATTATAAATAATTATTTTGTATAGAATTTCAATAATAATTGATGATATACCAAAACAGGCCCAACTCTGCGTCGTACTCGTGTCATGATGATTTCGAGGAATAACAAGCCCAACACTGATCTGGCCCAAGCGGTTTTAAGCCCGCCCAATGCAGTCCGCCAAGCGGACCCAGATTCTTACAGTCTGCTAAGCCCACGTGTCTCACAGTTATCCTCAAGGATAAGCTTAAGACGAGTAAGTACAACTACGTTTTGCTTCCAACTAAGAAGCAGATTCCAGAGTATAAGTCACATATGGAGACTTATACCTATAGACTACTCTTGGAATGGGAATATCTCCCGCGTATCTAGGAGAACAAGGCTAACAAGGAAGCTTCCCTCCACAGCACAACTCTTAATTAGAGAAAGATATCCACGAAGATCTCATTCTCTAAACTACAACATCGACGGCCTGGTCAAACTAGGACTCCAGCACTATAAATAAGACATGAGGTTGGTAAGCTAAGGTACACTACAGATTCCCTATTTACAATATTACACCTTCCTCAAATCCTTGTCTGACTTTAGCATCGGAGTGTTATCGGCCACAAGAATGGTGATCTGTGGCTCACGTGTGTTCCTTGTGCAGGTCAGCGGCTTTGTAGATCAAGGTCAAAGCAGAGAGCGAAAAGTGATTGCATCAGTTTGACGCTGTCCGTGGGGAACAACAAAGTTCCTAATCTTTCACTAGCATCATCTTTCTTCGAAATACAAATAGATGATGACCACTAAATCATGCAACAATGGAGAACAAGGGGACAAATCAAACGCTTAGACCGACGCTATACCGCCGCTCTCACCGATGTCGGTGACGCACGGATAGCAGATTCACACCCCCGTGCCAGCCACAACAACGACGGACGCCAGAATAGAGATCAAATCGCCAAAGTAGTGGAGGCTCTCGTACAACAGAACCTTCCACTTGCCAATAGAGATCAGGAGCAACACATGCCTCTATCCTCATAAGACAACAGAGAGAAAGCACAAGAGAGTCAAGCCCCTGCTAGTTCTCATTTGACTAGGGGAGACTGCGCAGCTAGCGTGGAACTGACTCTCAGGGCATGGAGGCTTGGACCTCAAAACCCCCTCCGCAGAGGAGCGCACGACCCAGATATGTTGTACCGTCTCTCTGTTCCACCGTTCATGGACCCTATCATGATCGAAGCTCTTCTAAAGAAGTTCACGCCTCCAAAGCTCGACTTCTACGATGAGACCACCGACCCATTTTACCACCTATGCCACTACCAGCATGTAATGGCACACAAAAAAGGATCCGAGTTGGTGATGTGCATAAGTTTCCCTACCAGCCTGAAGAAGTCAACATTAACATGATATACTCTCTGGCGAAGAAGTTTCTGACACGTTTTGTTGGAAGTCAGCATCTCCGGAAAGGCCCACACTATATACTATCTTTGAAACAAATATCTAATGAGACACTCAGAGAGTATGTCCAACGACGAGCTGACACTCATTGACAGTTGCAGCGACAACACAGCCATGACGAATTTTACAGCTTGCCTAAAGGAGGGAAAACTTTATGAATGCCTCACCTTGGAACCCCCTTTAGATATGACAGAACTTCTTAACAACGCCCAGATGTACATTATCTTAGAAGAATTGAGAACTGTGAAAAGGGAAATAGAATGTGAAAAGAAGCCATATGTTCCTAAGGACATGAAGGAGGGAAGGAGGCGAGATGATGAAGAAATGAGCAAGCGAAAGCTCTCTGACAACAGATCGAACCCTGGCCGTGCCAGGCCAGAGAAAGTTTTCAACTACGTTGGATCCAGATCCGTGACCCTCCTCAATTCTAGCCTATCGGGTGTCCTTAATTCCATGAAAAACTCGGAAAATTTGAAGTGGCCCCCGAAGCAGCGCGAAGACCCCTCCAAATGTGACAACAACAAGTACTACTCGTACCACAAGGAGGGCGGCCATGATACCAACAATTGCAATAGTCTAAGGTACGAGATCGAGTATTGGATCTGCAGGGGCAAGCTAAAAGAATTCCTAGGCTCTGAGAAGCAACCAGAACAACCCAGAGACTAGGGGGAGTCAGTCAAGGAGATCGAGAAGGAGACTCAAGGCATAATCTATGTCCTTCATGGTAGGGGTGGACAATGTCGGTTCGGTTCGGTTTTGAGCCTAGAACCGATTTCGAACTTATTTCATTCAGTTTGCCCAAAACCCAAACCGAAACCAAAATTTGTATTTTTAAATCGATGAAATCGGTTGAACTGAATTTTCGGTTCGGTTGGGTCAAAATTTCGGGCTCTAGCACTTGAAAGGCTTTCATTAAAACATGCCCAATTTTTTATAGGACCAATTTTTTGACAGACCCAATTTTTAGCCCAAAATAAAAAAAAAAAAAAACTGAGAGAGAATGGGGGTGATTCAGTGTAACAGGGTGCACTACAGTGCATTTGTTGCACTAATCTGGTATTGACACCTACCTGTTTATTTATTTATTTATATATATCTAATTAATCGGTCGGTTCGGTTCAAAATCGTAGACCGATTTCGAACCATTTATAATTGGTTCGGTTTAAATTATTTTCTTTCTACTTATATTTCGGTTCAGTTACCGAACCGAATTTGAAAACCGGTTAGATCGTTTAACCAAATTTAAAATGGTTTTTGCCCACCCCTGCTTCATGGAGTCGGACCGGACAAAGACCAGTTAAACATGTCTCACAAGCGAACTCTACTGGAGATACGGACACAACCCACAGATGAAGACATACGCTTTTGCTACTCGAGGGTGCAAAACTCCATTCCCACCTTAACCTTTATAGATAAGAACCTTGAAGGAGTTCGAACACTGCACAATGACGCTCTTGTCATATCGGTCTCCATTACAAGGTGGGAACTAAAGAGAGCTCTGGCAGATATGTAAAGCTCGCTCAACGTCTTGTTCTACAATGCTTTCCACAGTATGGACCTCATGGAGGAGAACCTGACGTCCTCATACTACCCGCTGATTGGATTCAGCAGGGAGAAATGTTTCCCAGTCGGGAAGATAAGGTTAGAAGTAGTGGCAGGAAAGCCACAACTCAGAAAAGTCTTGTTCCTGGACTTCATGGTGGTGGACGCGCCGTCTACCAACAACCTTATCTTGGAACGACCATGGCTCCACCAGATTGAAGCAGTAGTCTCCAACCTTCACCAGTGTATTAAGTACACTGCTAACAACTCGAAGGAACGATACGTGGGGATCAACCTATGGAACGAGGCTGCCATTATGTTGAACTGAAGCAGTTAGAATATTCCCAGATCCAACTAGATCCCACAGCGTAATCTGAACCCTAGCCAGAACTAGTGACTGCAGGCGCATTACTCCATTGGCACAAGATCCCAACAGCGGTGGCTCATCTAAGAAAATGGGACAATCAAGCGGTACATGAGCAATTTTCTCTTCAACCCAGTAAGGCGGATATGTCAATGCAGACGGAAGTACAACCCCGACACTCTGTTGGCTCAAAAGGTAACTCCCATGCAAGATTTACTCTTTAGTGACCTCAGAGACATCAGCGAAGCTTGGCAATTCGCTGAAAGTATCAACGATTCAACAAGGGACATGCAAATTCACTTCAGGGTCGAATCGACTTCTCTCCGCCAACAGTTAATCTATTTTAGTTGTTAATTTTCCTTTCCATAGTCAATGTAGAGTTTTAATTCTTAGAAGCTTATGTTATTTGCAATCATTTAAGAAATAAAAAAGAATTACGCAAACACACTCTATTGATTACTGAAAAGATGTAACAACGAGCACCCTGAGGCGGAAACGAAAGACTACTACATACTACGAACATCTGAATCTGATGCGACATAAAATAAAGACTCGCTTAAACAGTCCGACTACTTAGAAGACTCAAAAGCGACAACAAAGGTACTGATAGGCTTATAAATGGTACAATTTACATCCCTAATTCTATATTTGTTATGTCACATTAATTAATAAAATACTCTCATTACGTGTATTTTGTGTATAACGCAGGAATTCAAGTATTAATCATCAAATATGCACAAAATGACACAATAAGGTTAAGTTCAACAACTAAAAAGCCCATTGGAAGTTCACACATGCATTGTCAAGGATCAAGGATTTTCAAGCCCAAAGATCCATGAAATCAAGCCCAAAAAAGTATCATCATCTACGAATCTCTAGAAAATCAAATTGAACATCCACATGGAAACTTTAACATAGCAAAAGGAATCTCTATACATTCCACCTCCTACTCCACTATCCATTCTCCAATACAATTATTTATTTTATGCCAACATCTTTTCCTTATTTTACTCCACCTCCTACTCCACTATCCATTCTCCAATACAATTCCTTATTTTATGCCAGCGCCTTTTCCTTATTTTACTCCACTTCCCATTCTTCTTCACCTATAAATACCTCATGCTTGGAGTATACTTGAGAGGACTTTGGAAGAAAAAGAAAATTGAGAGTAATTGTAGTAGTAGTATTTGTAGCATTTAGAGTAATAAGTGGAGGGAAGGCCTAGAGATTACCATGCTGGGCTAACATCCCACCTTAGGGTGTGGGTGAGCCCATGGGAGGATAGCTCCAAGATAGTTATTTTTTAGATTTATCTTTCCATTTTCATGTAATTGAGAAGCAGGTTTAGTTAGATTGATCTTGTAGCTTGGTTGTATTATGAACATATGAGGTAAGTAACATGTTTTGTGTTTCATGTTATGAATTCAATTCATGTTTTCTTCTTCTACTTCTTAAGCTCAAGATTAAATAGGTTTCTATACTTGCCATTCTCTGACAAGCTCCTTATAATGTTTACATATTGTTAGTCTAAGTTTCATTGTGATTTTTTAGATGTATGGTTTTTCGGTTAAGTATGATTCCTTGTATGCTTTTAAATCCACATTTGATTATTATGTTAGTAATATAATTTAGGCTTGAAATCAATTGTTCATATTGCCATATCTTCCATCCTAAAGTAGGATGAAAATCTATCTTAGGATGTGTTAATGAATTTGGGAAAGATTAATTGAAGAGTTGCCTAATGGTGACATCTAATCATGATAGTAAACTTAAAGCCCTAACTCTCACATTTAGGTTTTATTTTGTATTTATTAGTTCGAACACTTCACCCATCAATTCTTTTCTAACTAGGTTAAGTTTCAAAAGAGATTTGAAAAATTAGTTTTCCAATATTTTATAGCTCTCCTTGTGGGATTCAACCCGTATTTGCCGTTATCTAACTCAATAGATAACCGTGCGCTTGCGGTATGATTTGAGATCAATCAAGTTTTTGGACATATTATTAGTCTAAGTTTCATTGTGATTTGTTAGGTACCCCAAGTAAACTTCGCTCAGCAACTCCTCAGAGAAACATCTCCCAAGATCAAGGACAAATGTGCGAAAAGGGCCTGAAAGTATTGAGCAGTTGGTTGTTCCGCCAAGAAAGTGACCCGACAACGGCAATACAGACCTTGCAATGAATTAAATACTTCCTCAAACGGCGCCCGACCTCCTAAAGGAGGTAGAAGAAGACAAACAAAGATAGCCACAAGCAATGATGCAGTCAAGGTCTCACAGTGCTGCCAAGTGAGGACACTTCTCCCAAGTGTGATACTCAGGGTGACTCAAAGATACCACCCTCGGAAGTAACGACGCATTTGCCAACACTTCGATCAACCATAAACTAGCCGCAGGAACCATATACCTGCGGGCAGAGTGACATAAACTAACACCAAAGCGCAGGCGAATAAATGATAGACTCATCCCTTAGGAAGAAGTTCGTACTTCTTCTTCGCAACATGAGAAGAAATTACAAGATCTCAGCGAACCAATTTGGTGCTCAGCCAGAGCAGGTGACCACACATAACAACAATTCCCATCATGACTCATCGGCAAAAATGTCAGAACATTCGAACACTAGAACAATGGAGATCTCCCTTCAGTCTTCGAAAAACCCAAAGCATTTTCTTCAAATAAGAACATTACAGGAGATTCGTTCTGCAGAAGATAATGCCTACAACGATGAAGAAACATCATTATATAGACATAATGGTTCACCAAATGGGCGCTTCACCATTAACTGTCAGCATTGAATACCGTATGGGAAACGAGGAGACGACAGTTCCAAAGGAAATTGCACAAGTCCACGTTCGTCCAATCAACGAGGTTGTACACAACCCCATTAATTGTGGGGGATTGACCAATACTCAACCGTCTCGGGATCTACGCCGTACACGTGTTACCATGCGATCAACGATGTATACGTAGTGTATTACGTACAAAAAACCATAGCTCTCACTCTACGGGCCCATGGGCTTGGCCCACTATTCAAACAATATTCTACCATGTGCCTGATGCGAGCATCAGGAACCCTAGTCAGTCTTGACACACGGATCACACCTGCATATCACCAGCTGATTCAAGGTACTCTTGTCTCTTCATAACTCGTCCACACAACGCACTCCCCTCGTGGATATAGGCTCACACACCCCAGTTGGCAGAGCCCCCACTTAGTTGGGTAAGCTTAGTCAGCTTTGGTTGGCAACGACGGCTTTTGATTCACCCCGACTCCTAGTCTGCCTAGTGCGGATGTCGATGATTTAGGAAGTGGGAGTCTAATCAGCGCTATCACGTCTGATGAAGACGACTCGCCAGGAAGCATTGCCCCATTTGCGGACAACAATCGCCGAACCCGATTAGGTAAGCCTAGTTGGTGACGACTGGCAACGACAGCTTCTGATCAAATCCCCGAACTGTAGCCCTCAATGCGCGACTATAGATGTTTTGGATGGTGGGAGCCTACTTAGTCCCGAACTGATTCTGACAGCTCTCCATTGCTCTTCTAAAGACTATGGTCACCAAATTACCAACCCTAGACTTGTAGCCCCCATTGTGCAGGTGTAGATGGTTTAGAAGGTGGGAGCCTAGTCAGTCTCGAACTGATTTCAATGGCTCGCCACACGGCCATTGTTCTTCTATAAACTATGGTCACCGAATTACCAACCCCAAACTTGTAGCCCCCACTGCGTGAGTGTAGATGGTTTGGAAGGTGGGAATCAGTTAGTCCCGAACTGATTTCGATAGCTCGCAATAGGACTACTGCTCTTCTACAGACCATTGTCGCCGAAAACTACCAAATTTGTAGCTCGATGCGCATGGGTGTAGATGATTTGGAAGGTGGGAGCCTAGTCAGTCCCGAACTGATTCTGACGGCTTACCATGGGACCACTGCTCTTCAGCATGGTCGCCGAATCCCCTTGTCTCAAACTTGTAGCACGCTACATGCGGGTGTAGATGGTTTGAGAGGTGGGAGACTAGTCAGTCCTGAACAGATGTCGGCGGCTCGCCACGGGATCATCGCTCTTCAACAGACCATGATGGCCAAATCCTTGGTCCCCAAACCTGTAGTCCACTCTGCTTGGACATAGATGATTCAGAAGGTGGGAGCCCTGGACGACTAGCCACGCGACCACCGTTCTCCTTTGAAACAGCGACCGCAGAAATAAATCACCGCTCAAGCAGCGTCTTCATGCTCACATGAGCTAACATTTTATTACCAGCAAAGGTCGCTATATTAATCTACCATGTACAACCTAGCGGAATTCACACTTGCCTTGTTCCTGGAAAAACTCTTCCTCATGCACCTTCGCTTCATCAAGTTCACACTCCAACAACTCAAACTTTCCTGTCAGCGCATCGACCTGAGATTGCTCTGTAGTCAGACTGTTCTTTATAACAATGAGCTCACGTTGCTCCAATTCAAGTTGGTTATTGGCATTCTCACCTCTTGAACATTGAACTCCACATTGGACTCCAACTGTTGTCTCTGAACAGCCCAATCAGCCTCCTTTAAGGCATTCTCTTCAGCGAGAGACCGCAATTTAGAACGTACCTCAATCGCAGCTTCCTGCGCAACCTCCAAGTCACAGCGTGTCGGATCTAGCTCCTGCTTAAATGTATCCCTCGCAGACACCGCCTTTGTTAAGTCATACTTAAGGGCTTCCAAACGAACCCATTGAGTCTCAACAGTGACAATCGACTGTTCCAAACTCCTCTACTTAGCCTGTTTCTTTAGCAGATCAATTTCATAAAGCGTGTCAGAATACAACCTCTGCATGTTCGCAGAGACACACTCCATGGTGTACACCCTCTCACGAGCTTCTTCAACTTTTATCCCAGCAATGGCCACCTGGCTCAAGTGAGACATTCCCAGCATAATGTACTTTAAACCCTTATTCATACGCCCTTCTACCGTATCCTCATCGGGTTTTGGAGCGTGATCCATCAGCCAGCTATGACGCTTGCGTATATGCTTCCTCAAAGCATAATCCACATCAATCTCCTAGTGCCAGACCTGATTGCTCATCTTCACTAAGTCCGGGGCAAACAGACTTACCCTTGCATCCGGATGGAGCTCTCTCGAATAAGGAATTACTCCAGCACCACCATTCATAGTCACCAGTACTCCTAGGCACTCCTCCTCAACATTTCCTTTATCACCAACAACCGACCATTTATTATGAGTTGTCCAACGGACCCCCATCACCCTGAGATACGACTTGGAGCAAGATGGAGAGCAGTACGGACTATGAGAAACTTGGCTTGTGTCACCACGACCACTATCAGACAACCCACCAGTGGAACGATTGGACTCTAGAACCTCGAGCAAATCCTCATCAGGACCTTCTAGCAAAACGGTCTCGAACGATCATCACCATTAGAAGCCGCCATAGCAGCCAACATCAGCTTCTCGCTCAGAGCTTCTATTTGCATGACACTAAGATTTGATTCATCTTCAACCCCTACTAATTGCAGGTGGTCCTTCTCCTATCATACACTTTGGCCTCCGCCCTGGTAGGCCGATCGAGCTCACGCTCTTCATTTACTAGAGTGGATCGTTTGGAAGATGACCCAGTCTTAACACGAGACTTCTTCAAACTCACAATTGAGGCAAGTGTCTTAGAAAGCCCCATCGTGTCAGACAAAATAGGAGCCTTAACCCCGGTGGCTTTCCTTTTCCTAGAAGGGGCCCCACCTTCAGAATTAACTTGCAACGATCGGTAAAGAGTGGGGGCCTCATGCCAGTTGTCCCATAGCCCAGTGCAAATAAAGTTGGTAGTACATATGACCTCCTCCACATTCTTCGTCGGCAAGTCGTGGAATTTCTTCGTAGTGTTTCTCTCCTATGGGGTAAGAGGAGTAGTGGGGAACATCCATGTGAAAAAACACAAGCAAAAATTTTCATACAATCAGTGCAACGGAATCGAAAGATAAAGCTACACCTTACGAAGTGGCTTGAACTCTTTTTCGAGCGAACGACCCTTGAACTAGAAGTATTTTGAATCCGTAAGAGCCAAGAAGTAGTACTTCTGCTAGAACTTGAAGTCATCAGGTAAATTCTCAAAGCAAGCCGGCGACTTCATCTTACAAACGGCGTGATCGTTCAGCTGAAGAGAAGTCAGCAACTGGATCACCCGTTGAGTCACACGGACGCCAACTTCCTGCACTCTAATCAAAATGATAAGAATGATTTTATACCCATTTGGTACCAACTGGGCAGGAGAGATTCCAAGAAAATCCAAGAAATCCCAAATCACTTCAAGAATAGGAAAGTAGACTCCGGTTTGGAGCATCCCGCGGTGCAAACAGATAAACCCCACAGGTGGAAACATTGGCATCTGATCATCCTTCTGAGCATATAATGGCAGGTCCTCAGGGACCCCGAACTTCTTCCGTATTTTAGCTAGGCCCGATTTAGAAAACAACCCGTCTTCGAAAAACTCAAGGCCCTTGGCCAAAGTTGTGTCATCAAGATGATTTTGGTGAGCCATAAAGAAAATGAATAATCTTTTCAATCAAAAGATGAACAATGCAAAATATCTAAGAGTTAAGAAAATAGAAGAGTTAGTCTCCGCACAAAGGATGACCTAAATAGGGATTAGGTTCTCGCCTCTTCTCCACTAAATCGATGCACATTCAATTAATGAAGCGCGAGGCTCAAGCAACTATTTAGACTTAATCATCATGAGCGGCGTATCTTTTCAAGAAGTGACCTAGCAAACCGATATGATGGCCCACTAACTTGGGAGGAGTAGCTTATGAATACACCAAAATGGTCCCAACTCTGTGTCGTACACGTGTCATGATGATCTTGAGGAATAACAGGCCCTAGCGTCAGCCCAACACTGATCTAACCCAAGCTGTTTTATGCCCGCCCAATGCAGTCCGCCAAACGGACCCAGATTCTTATAGCCTGCTAAGCCCACGTGTCTCACAGCTATCATTAATACTCGTAAGCTCTGTTAAGGCAAGTATCTCGAGGATCAGCTTCAGACGGGCAAGTACAATAGCTATTTGCATCCAACTAGGAAGCAGATTCCAAAGTATATGTCACATATGGAGACTTCTACCTATAGACTACTCTCGGAACGGGAATATCTCTCGCATATCTAGGAACACAAGGCTAACAGGGGAGCTTCCCTTCACAACACGACTCCTAATTAGAGAAGGATCTCCACGAAGATCTCCTTCCCTAATTTACGCCATCGATGGCCTAGTCCAACCAGGACTCCAACACTATCAATAAGACATGAGGTTGGTAAGCTAAGGTACGTTACAAATTCCTTGATTACAACATTATACCTTCCTCAGATCCCTGTCTGACTTTAGCATCGGAGTGCCATTGGCCACCACAACGGTGGTCTGTGGCTCATGTTCATTCCTTGTGCAGGTCAACAGGTTTGTAGGTCAAGGTCAAAGCAGGGAACGAAAAATGATTGCATCAATAATTTTTACTTATTATTGAAATGTAGTAATAAAATAAAATAAAAGTAATGAATATTCGCACACGTAGAGTGCGTCGACACCCTATATATATAATTTCTCCCCCATTGTCACTTTGTTTCACCCTCTTCCCCATCCGCTTCCATCATCTCCCTCTCCTTTTCTGAAAGATAATGAGAGAAAGTGGAAGGTTTATTGTTAGGTTTTTATTTTTTGCATTCTCGAGATAGGGTACATCCGAATCCCCCTCATAAATTTTATTTGGCATATGTGTTTGTATCTCGAGATTTTATGTGGTTGAATTTGCCTTAGGGGCATTTTAGTCACCAAAATTAGGCACTTGACGATCAACCCACGTGGATTGCTAGTTGTAATACGATATCTTTTAGCAAAAACTCTTAATTAGGTATTTATATTAGGGGTATCGTAAATCAACCTTTATTAATAGTGCTTCTCATCTACCCCATTTTTCTTGTTATTAACGGATGAATGGAGAAGATGGAATAGTACAAAGTGAGCAGTGCTTAAATTAAGGAAGCGACTATTTGCCACCACCTAAAGTAATGTCCCACACCACCAATAAAAATTCAAAATTTTCTCTCTCCTCCCTCTCTTCATCTTCTTTTCATCCCTTCTTCTCCTCCCTCCCTCTCTTCTCCATCAGACACCGTCATCACTCCGCCATCATCACCACCACCTCGCCAGCACCACTTCTCTCCCTCCCGTCACTGCCTCCTTTCTCCCTCTTTTCTCCACCACCCTGGCACCTCTCTCACCCTCTATGTCTCTGAAAATAGGGTACTATCCTTGACTTTGGTTAAACTTATATGCTCATTCAAGATCGATTCTCAAGATCATCAAACACGAAAATTGTATTAATCTGAGTTATCTAATAAACACAATTTGAATCACTTGAAAATGTTTTCGAATGAGCAAGTTATGGTCATTTTACTAAAGTGGCGCAAATCTGTCTCGCAATGAAAATTGGGTAGTGTCCCTGACTTTCGGCCAACTTATATGCTTGATCGAGATCAACTCTCAAGCTCATCAATAGAGAAATTGTAGTACACTGAGTTATCTAATAAAAACAATTTGAATTACTTGAAATGAGCAAGTCATGGTTATGTTACTAAAGTCACGCAAATCTATCTCGCAATAAAAACATGGTAGTGTCCCTGACTTTCGGCCAAATTATATGCTTGATCAAGGACAATTCTCAAGCTCATCAAAAAATGAAAAATTGTAGTACTCTGAGTTATCTAATAAACACAATTTGAATAACTTGAAAATGTTTTGAAATGAGAAAGTTATGACCATTTTACTAAAGTTAGGTAAATTTGTCCCCAAAAAAGAATATGTTTTCACCCATTCGCATTGGGCAATGCGAGGATTAGTCTTAATTTTGCTCAGACCTATGTGAATTTGAGTCTAATCCTCGCATAGGTCTGAGCAAAGTTAAGACTAATCCTCGCAATGCGCAATGCGAATGGGTGAAAACAGATTTTTTTTCGGACAGATTTGTGTGACTTTAGTAAAATGACCATAACTTTCTCATTTCAAAACATTCCCATTTCAAAACATTCTCAAGTGATTCAAATTGTGTTTATTAGATAACTAGAGTACTATACTTTTCGTGTTTTGATAAGCTTGAGAATCAGCATCAATCGAGCATATAAGTTGGCCAAAAGTCAGGGACACTGCCCTATTTTTATTGTGAGACAGATTTGTGCGACTTTAGTAAAATTACCATAACTTTCTCATTTCAAAATATTTTCAAGTGATTCAAATTGTGTTTATTATATAACTCAGAGTACTACAATTGTTGTGTTTTGATGAGCTTGAGAATCGATCTCTATTGAGCATATAAGTTGGCTGAAAGTCAGGAACACTACCCTATTTTCATTGAGAGACCAATTTGCGCAACTTTTGTAAAATGACCATAACTTGCTCATTTCAAAAAAAATTCAAGTGATTCAAATTGTGTTTATTAGATATACTGCAATTTTTGTGTTTTGATGAGCTTGAGAATTGATCTCAGTTGAGGGTTTAAATTGGTCAAAAGTTACTTTGTTTTTATGTTACTATTTTTTTCAAAAACAATTTTTTGGATGGTGTGGGTTAGTAAAAAAAAAGAGTACATGGTGATGTAAGACAATACATATGGTGGTGTGGAATAGTCCCTGCCTAAATTAAATGACAATGAAGAACCAATGGTGTGATTACTCCATTACAAAACTTTTTAACAAATTTTGGTTTGAGATTTAATGGTGTCTCACACTAATTGTTAAAACACAAGATGTTTTTCAACTTCAAAGGTCCTTTTATTTTCTTCTAAAATTTCTACAACTATGTGAATTTCTAGAACACCGACAACAATAATAGTTAAAAAAGGTGTAATTTCTTGGAAAACAACTTGCAAAATCTTAGAAAATCTTTTATAATCACATCGAGATTTCCTTCAAAAACTACAAAATCTTATTAAATTTGTTGAAGCTCCCTTTATTTTATTTTTAACCATTTTATGAATTTAAAAAAACACATCAGCTCAGAAAAAATAGCCACATGGCTTAGATTTTCTCTCCTTACTAGGCCTTAATGTGTGTGTGTATATATATATATGGACTTCAGTCATTTCGAAAATGTTCTGTGGCTACTGACAAGAACGAGAAGAAAACATTGAGATGAAAAGAGTATTTATACTAATAGTCATCGTGATTGCTATGGTGGAAGGGATGGTCACAAAACCCTCAATAAAACCAAAAAACGTTAAAGAATGTGTTCATTTGTGCATTATTAAATGCTTTTCATGCCGTGGCGTAAACATTGTAATGAAAAATGCATAGCGAAATGTATTCCCCATTTGCAATCTTCATCGAGTATGAATATTGGCTCTTTGGGCTACTATTGCAATTTGGGTTGTGTCACTTTTATGAGCAGTACTCAACAAAACCTGGGTACACAATTTTGGCCTCCATCTTTTTTCTTTTTATTTTATTTACACACATATATTCACTTAATGCGATTAGATATACTGAAACTTGGTTTTGTGCTAGGTGAAGAGTTGGTAAAAGGTTATCTCAAATCATGCTCAGAGATGTGCAACAACTATTACTAGTTGTCCCAATCCACAACATATGGATATTGTCAAGTTCATCTATTGAATAACAATCCAACTATTTTTTCGGAATGTACAATCTAGATTGTTGTTAAAATTGGTCAACCTAGATTCTTATTGTCCCAACCCACAACATATGAATGTTGTTAAGTTTATCTCTTGATAACAAATCCAACTAATCTTTTGGAATGTACAATCTAGATTCTTATCAAAGACGTTGTTTCCCAGGACTACATACTTTTGCAAAGGTTATCAAAGATAACTGATAGTTATGAATGCAAGTGAATGAAATAGAGCAATAGTAACAGTAATGTCTAATCCCTTAATAAAATTTAGCCTTGATGCATGATTGAAAACTCAAAATCTATTGATGAAATTTGAAATACAATGATATTGAAAGAGAGTTGTAAAATTCCCAAAATTCTTGAAACTTGAATTGAAACTTGAAATACAATTGAATACACTTGCAACTTTGATCTTTTGAGGGGAATACAAAAGGTTTGGGGATAAGGAAGTGGCCGAGTGATTGTGGTGAAATCTGAGTGATTATAGTAAAACTGCGTGATTGTGTGGATGTCAAGTGATGATTTGAACACTTGCTTCTTCTTGATTTTATAGCCTTGGAGAAGCATTGGGCAACATCATTGAATCCTTTGAAATTGATGTGGTAATGAAATTTGCTTTTGAATTATTGACCTAACTTTCAGGATGGATTCAGACATTTGTTCAATAATGGAAGGTGGGATTTCACATGTGCATCATTAGAAAATGACACTATTTTGGACTGTTATGAAAATATTGGGGTTTGGTTTGGTGGATTGAATTATTTGAGCAAATAAATTGATTGGTGGGTCATAGGATAAGGACACGTGGCTTGTTTGATAATGATAATGGACTTGATGGTGGCATATTGGTGGAAAATGTAGCATGTCAATTATTGATGGTTTGTCTTTTGAGATTGGAGTATCCAACCTAAATGGAGATTCCTTTGGATGAGACTTTTAGGATAACTTTGGTTAGAATTTTGTTGTTCCAATTCTTCGAGGTACTTGGTTGTATGGAATGTCAAGTCTCAATTCTTGCCTTTGATCAGATGTTGATAGAAAAATGTATTATCTACAATATATACATTGCTTCTGGTACTACAGATTAAAGTCTTGCATCCATCGACAAGAACTTGAACGTTTTTTACTTGATTGGTTTGAATATTGAGATGCAAGATGGATTTAGCCCTATGAACTTCTAATTCAAGAATAGTTTCATATTTATGAGAAAAATTTGAAATTTGAGTCTTAAAATTTTTGAAAGTCAAAATATTGTACCTTGGTAAGAACAAGATTTTATTGCCTTCTTTGATCCATTCGGGTGGAGTTGCAACCATCCCGATTTCAATTTCGTTATTATCTTGATACACTAAGTGTGCAAGATTTTAGACTGTTTTTTAGAATTAGAAGACACCAGTAATTGTCTTCTGGGGACTTTGACATGATTCTTCCAACAAACCTCATTTCATAGAATTATGCTTTTGATTTTGGAAATGCATTGACACCTGAAGATAAAACATTTTTGCTGTAAAAGTTAGTATAATTTTTACATTGGATTCCTCCAATGCTTTACTATTAATGAGCTCATTATGGATTAACCAATTACTCTTGATCCATTCATGAAACATCATCTTGGTGGATTCAACATAGTCAACTAAGTTGTAATCTACAACACTTAGTTTTATATTGTTAGACTTAACATTTGATTGTCCAAACTGTTCTTGTCCTTTTGACTTTTGAATTGTCATTGATATTGAACTAAGCAAAGTTGTCTGAGCATGTGCTTTGCTTTGAGATGAGCTGGCTACTGCATCTTTGGCCACAAGTGACCCAGCCTTGGGTTTTTCATTTTTGACTTGCCTTTTGCCTTTGGCCTTTTATAATTTTTTACATAGTATTTTTAATGAGGCTTTTATTCGATTTTCATTGTTGCTTATGAAAGTTGTCAATACATTGTCAACAAGATCTCTCTCCGACTTGTTGAGAGAATAGTTTGTGTTGAACGATCTGAATCGTTCCATTTTGCTGCAAAACAAACAATTTGGAAAATTGTTAAATTATGCGATTTTGAAAACCTTTGAAAAATCTCTGATTGAAAATTGTTGAAAATTTTGAAACTAATGATTTTGAAATCATGCAAAATAGATTGGCTTGACCTGGCAAGGCTGGATAGATTGATTTGGACAAGTTATTGAAGGATTTGAAGTAGAATTGGAGATGGACTTTGTTGGAGATTCTTTGATAATTAATTGTTCTTGTAGATCAATAAGATCAATGGATGTTTGTTTCAAAAGGAATGGGAAAAATACTTTTTCATCTAAATTATTTGCAATTAATCATTAAAACTTGTTTGGAATGGGTATATTGTTGATAAGAAAGAAGTTTTTAAATGATATCTTGCCCTAGATTTTTTTTTTACTAGAATGAATTCTTGATTGATGTAATATTGTTGATGGTAAATTTGAGCATTTGTCAATCTGTAATTAATTTGTAATTGTTGGCTATTCGCAGTGTATATTTCTTCATTTGTTTGTTCAAAGTTTTTTGAACGGGTTATTTATTGAGATATACAGTTTAACTCTGCACCATAATCTACTAATACAGTAATATTGATTTTGAATTGTTTTTTGATTATTAAGGTAATGTTGACATACCATTTGCAAAACTTTATTTGTGAAAATATATGTAGGGAATTTTTTATCATTTTTGGTTTCTCCTTGTATGTTTCTTTGCCTTTGTTGAATGTCTCTGGTACTTCATTTGCTTGATAAATGTTGAATTTTAAGAGTATTAATTCATTTTTTTATTTGCATGTTTTCTTGTTTTAATTGAGAAATATCTATATTGAGATTGTTGATTTCTTGTTGAAGGTCTTGTAAGGTTAATGGCTATTGACTTTGTGGTTTGAATCTATCAATAATTTCTTAGAGATTGTAATAAGGTTTGTCTGTAAAAGTTGGTTCTTGTTTTCCTATTAAATCTTTGATTTTTACTAAATAGTCGTGCTTTAATTGAGGATTGTCTATTTTGGATATGAATTCTAATAAAATATTTGGTTTTTTTTGTTTGGATATGACATTGATGCATTAAACTTCATTGAATATTGTAGAATTGTGGATCATCATGGTCTGAATCAGATTCGGATTTGATGAGTAATTTGTGAAGCATGAGTTATTATGAG
Organism: Berberis vulgaris; assembly: GCA_963556465.1. Classification (NCBI taxonomy): domain Eukaryota; kingdom Viridiplantae; phylum Streptophyta; class Magnoliopsida; order Ranunculales; family Berberidaceae; genus Berberis; species Berberis vulgaris. The sequence continues at coordinate 80,104,700 of OY747127.1, forward strand.
GCTTTGTAATTCTTTGATTTTTATTTCTAATTTGCAACCTTTTGCATAATGTCCGGCTTTTCAACATTTGAAACAAGTTGGTTGGGATGTTTGCAATTTATTATATACACTGGGTTGTTTGGTGTGTGTTTTTGTTTGTTTTATAATAAGGATTGGGTATTGGAGATGGTTTTGAATATGTATGTTTTTTTTAACATATTTTTTGTAATTTGTTGTTTTTAATTTTGATGATGGTGCTTTGATTGGTTCGTAACTATATTGTTAACAAAAGTCTCATAATTCTTTTCTTCTTATTAGATTTTGATGTTTTAATTGGGCTCTAAGTTTGAGATCATTGCAAAGAGTTAACGTTACTTCATTTGTTTTTGCCATTAGATCACCGTAGGTGAGATTGTCATATCGAACTGTTCCATTATATTGAATCCAAAGATTGTGTCTAATTGTTTCAACAAAGGTTGAAGGAAGTCCACATATGAATCTTTCTTTCCGACATGGTCTATTAGCATCTGGTCTAATCATGACTTCTGAGAAAAACATGTCTTTGTACCACCTAAAGTCTTGAAGTTTTGGACACCTTAAATATCATTTGGATTTCTTTGGATTTTTCTTGAAAATGTGTTGGGTCCCCTATGAAATGTTTGAGCATTGCAAAGATAAGGGTAGAAAAAAATCGGGGATGGGTTCTCCCTTTTCAGTTTTGATGATTTCGCCTAAATGATCTTTTTTTTTTTTTTTTAATTTTATTTTTTAAATTAAACCTCCAGTGTGGAGGGGCACCTCTGGAATGCCAGACCTTTATTACTTTTCAAGAAAATTGAGTTACAATCAATACGGGGGTACATTTACCCGTGATATAACCAAAACAAAAATTGGGCCGCATCCGAAAACCAAAATACATAAAGCCAACATATCACCAATGCTGGCAATGAAATCTACGATCCACAACCATATTTTTAACCTCCTCCTCGTGCCCTTATTACCAACCCCACGAGCATTCCAAAACATAAAATTTTTCATCATCTTAAGCACGGGAGGAAGATTTGCCCCTCTTAGTCTTATGACGCTTGCCCGGAAGGGCCGTCGGTTTGACTTTGTGCTGTAGATCCTTATCGGAGTGCGCCCCCAAATTTATATCATTAATAGCATGTGATTTCGGCCCCAACTCTGATTCCGACGCAGCCTCGTCACTATCATCTGTGGCGCTATTAAGTGTATTAGTGGTCATAGATTGTTTATTTAGTCGCAAAGCACGGTTCTCCTCAAACAGCTGGACGACGACATCAAACAAGCTCCCGTCCTTGTCGTTCCTTGCTGTCGCGGGCACTGAAAAATTACCAGTTACCGCGGATTGAGCGCGCTTGGCCAAAACCTCTGCCAAACGTTCCATCACTGTCGGCTTCACCGGGGCAGCCTCTACTTCCTGTATCATTCCACTTGATTTTGTTTGCGTCACTAAAGAGTCACCAACGGCGAGCAAGTCGCGTGCCGACTGAGGTATCGCGTCCCCTGGGTTGGGGTCGTGAAGAGGCTGGGGCCGTGGACTGGGAGGCTGTGGGCAGGCCGTGCTCGGACGTGGGCCGAGGTCTAACTGCTGTCCTGCTCGAGTCAAGGACGGGCTGGGTCCGTGATCAGGCTGGACCCGAGGAGTGCCCAGAGCCGTGGTCTGGCTGAGACTGTGCTCTGACGCAGGGCTTGGACTGGTGGTGAGCGCATTCTGTTTGGGGCCGTTAGCTGGCTGGGGCGAAGCCACTCCTAATTCCCCTGTCAATGAAGCTCGTGTCTCTGATCCAGGAAGCCCTAATTGAGCGTCCCCAATGTCATCGTGCGACCTTGCCACAAATTGATGTTCCGGGCAGATAACTTCATTTGGCATGTCGTCGGAAAGACCACTCTTGGCCCCTGAGATTATGTCACATGTTGGCTGTGTCGGCTGTTCTTGAATTCCAATAGCATTTGCAATCTCCGAAGTTTTATAACCCGCCTCTAGGAGGCATTCTTCCGTAGTTTCTGGAACCTGCTCAGCACTAACATGAACCATGTTCTCACTCTCCTTTGCATCAATGTTTGCAGTGAGCGACTCAAATTTGTTTGACAAAAACACCTTACCCGGATCCATGGCCACCGACCTCTTCTCCCCAACTTCCTCATTTATCTCCTCCCTCTGACTATGCTTTGCGCCACTCGGACTTGCTGTAGGAATGAGAGGCTTATCTTTTTTGCTAACGGGGACATATTGTTGTTTGACAGTGTTGGGTTCAACCTTTGGCTTGGTCACCTCCTCATTACCAAGATCCGAGGCTTTCCCTCCGCCCTTAAGACCCGATTTTTTTCTACAAAACTCCTCTTGGTGCCCTATCAGAGAACAAAAATCACAGTATTTGAATCCAGGGAATTCTATCTTCTGCCAGAAACCCCTATTGTTGGCCCTGTCAATCCAAACTCTGGTTGGTAATTTATCCGCCAAAGTCATCTCCACGCAAACACGGGCAAAACCCGGGCGTGACAGGCAACGAGTATGATCATCCATCCGCAAAAAACCACCAAAAGAGTTCACAATTGCTTTTAAAATAGGGGGATGAAATAAATGCAAAGGTAAGTTAGGCAACTCTACCCATAGCGGCACCGAGATCGGGTCCTCCTTCAAACTGAAACCATCATGCCATCGAAAAGCTTTGAACCGAACTCCACGAATCAAAAAGGAGTCACGCGACAGTACTTTCTTTGCTTCCTCCTCAGATTGAAGGCGGACTAACACGTGCCGTTGATTCAGTAAGCCGAGTGAGAAATCGCCTAAAATGCCCCAAGTTCTGTGAATCGAATCTCAAATATCTGCCAAAGTTGGTCGGTAACTGGAGAATTTTAGGACAATCTCGTGTTTTTCCATGAAAACTTCTCCACGGACTTCATCCGTGGCCGTGATTCCGATTGCTGGTGCCCCCTCTTTGCGGAAACGGGTTCCTTCGACCGGAGTCTCCGCAGCATCGTCCACCAAAATTTTTCCCAAAATCTGGGCGAAAGAGGGCTTAGAGGGCGGCACTGTTTCCCCATGACCAGGTCCCGTGGGGGTAGTGGCGGGGGCTGTCGCCATCACATCCAAAAATCAGTCTTGGATCCAGCGTCAAAAAAGATTGTGTGTGTCGGCGGCTGAGCGAAACAAGGGCTGAATCGTGAATACAATATATTTGATTTTTCAGCGGAGGATAAATAGTAATCCCACTATCCTTTTAATTGGCCAATGAAACCCGCAATAAGGATCTTTGCTATTTGATTGTCATTTTTCCTATGGGCCAATGCTAGCATTGTCATTTCTAAAGTTGTGTCTATAATACTTTGCTTACTTTGACCATTTATATTTCATTCATAAATTGAATTAGTTGAGTAATGGGATGTTACATTTTGTCCATTTTCTTTGAGTTGAAGATCTAGGAATGAAGGTCTTGGATAATAATTTCTTGTAGTGGATAAATTTGCATGTTCTAATGTAGAAGGGGTTCACCTATTTGCTACGTTTGATATTATCTGGGGTTTTGTATCAGATCCGTCCTTTTTATCTAATTGTTGAAACAAAACATTAATATTGTTTGAATTTGAAAATGATTGTTTTGTGGGTTCTATTCCATTAAGTTTTAATTGAGCTAATTTTTTGTTAATTTGATCTATTATATTAGCTTGTGATAAAACTATACCATTGTCTATTGTAGCTGATTTGAAATATGGTGTTGGTTTGGAGTAGTTGTTGATTCCTGAGTATTTCAAGGTTTTTCATTGACTATGTGTTGACCTATTGTATATAATAAGATATTTGTATAATTATTTTGTTCAATAATCCTTTCTATTCCATATTGGACTACTGATTGATTTGTTGCAACATGTGTGGCGTGTTTAATGGGGGAAGCTACTACTTCTACACATTGAGTTTTGTAATGTATTTGCTCTAGAGAATGTATTTTGGATTCGGTAATTGTATTGTATTTGAGTTTCCAAGTATTTGTGTTTGTTATGACATTCAAACCTTTTGAATAATTATGTTCATACCAATTAAAGAAATGGTAATTGACTTATAGTTTTTCACAAATTTGATAGAATAATTCTCCTAATTGTACTATTTCTTTATGTGTTTTGTGTTTTTCAAAAAATTGTTTTCATTGTAAGATTGTGCATATTCCTTTCTTCTATAGTCTTTGTTTAATTTGAATTCTCTTTGATATCATGTATATTTGGGATGGATCTCCTATTTCTGATTGTGTTGGTGATTTTTTATTTATTTGATTTTCTACTATTTCAACTTGTTGGTCATTTGTATAAATTGGTTGAGGAATTTGAGAAAATTGGGGATTTTGTTTCATTTTAGTTAGATCTATACTTGCAACAGATTGAGTTCCCAAAGTTTGAAGAGTTGTTCTATAGGAAAAAGTTGAAGTTCTATTGGAGATCAACTATTGAAAGTTATGGCATTTTTTTTTGTCTTTGTTTGTTAAGGACGATGTATCCTTTGGTGCTTCTATTTTTGCTTGTGGACTAATTTATGTTTTCATGACTTTGTATGTTATTCGATACAATGATGCTAATGGTATTGAACCAGGTAGCATATCATATCCAAAGGTTTGTATATTGAGGGTTAATGTTTTTAAAACATTTGGATCATGGAGAGATATTGAAAAATTTGGATAATAATTGAAGTAAACCGGTCCTAATCCTAGGGATGTTTCTGCTATTCCTAGGAGGGAGTCTTGAAATTTGTTATGCATGTGGTCTCTGAGACAGATCGGGGCTGAGGTGTCTAAACTAGTTATTGTAGGGTGTTTGATCCCTAATTGGATTAATCCTATGTGGATATAATTGAATTGGTCTTGTTTGTGTTTTTCTAAGGTTTTTGGAGTGAATAATTGAATTGGTTCTTGAGATGGAGTTAAGGATAGTGTGTCCTCTATTATTTTGATGATTTGTTTGCTAAAAATTGATTTTTTTTTGTAGACTTCTTCTTTTGAAACTTCGGGAATTGACAATTGTCGTAGTTTTTGTTCAATATCTAATACTTGACATTCTAAACCATTAACTATATTTGATGTTCTTTATCTGGAGAATGAAGAACGAGTTGTCTTAGATAATCTATCTCAAAATCATAATATAGATAAAAATTTCAAATTAGACAAATATTTTTATTGAAAAAGATTACATGGCAGATTAGAATTTTCAAAAAACAAAAGAATTTTTCAAAACACGATGAACAAGAAAGAGAAAAGATAGGCAAAATATTTTACCATTTTTGTGAAAAAGAACAAATTAATAAACCATTTTTCCAATGGTTTGAAAACAATTATATCACATCATGCATGTCCTTCCAAGAACCAAAAGAATCAATGGTCAAGTCTAAGCTTAGCCTAAGCACTTTCAATAATAATGCACAATTTTTTTCAACCCAAATTATGAAACCAAAGTCTTGTCCCAACAAAAATATCGACACACTTTCCAAACAAGATAACGACAAAACTTATAATCTTACACCAAGAAAACAAAAAAAAGAACCATAAGCAAATAACAAAACATCACATAAAAACAAATTTTAAAAGCAAAAGCGTTCTCCACAAAGGCTTTGCTTCAAATGTGGACAATCGGGTCATTCCAAAAGAAATCATAACAAATGGGAAAATCAAGACAAATTACAATCTGAATCATCCAAAAAAAATCTGCAAGAAAATTTTGCCCCTAGTCATGATCAAACTAAAGAATCCAATGAATCTAAGCCAACAAATAGTAATGAACCTATACCGATAAGTACTAAGCTCTCAAATCAAAATATATTTTACAAGATTTTCAAAGAGAAATTAATATCCTTCAAAAAAAAAAGTCCATCATATCAAAAATACAAATTCAGAATAAATAAAATTACATCCTTCAAATACAATTTCGCAAATAAAACTTCAAAGATGATAAATCAATATTACATTAATAATAAACAAAGAATAAAAGATTACTACAAACTGCACTTTTAGACTCAGATGTTGATCTAAATTGTGTTTCTGAATGAATAATTCCTTCCAAATACTTTGAAAAAACAAAGGATAAATTATATATAGCAAATGAAGAAACATTACAAGTTAATTACAAAGTATCAAATGCCCATATTTGCCATCAAAAATATTGTATTAGCCAAGAATTTATATTAGTAAAAAACATGGGTCGGGAGATCATCTTAGGAACACCCTTCCTAACAGCAATTTACCCCTTTAAAGTAAATCAAGACGGAACAATAACAAAAATATTAGGAGAAAAAGTTTTATTCCCTATCATATTAAAACCAAAAATTGCAGATCTCAATGTATTTACAAAGAAAGTCTCAAATTGACAATCTGGTAAATAAAAAATTAAAACAAAATAATTATTTGAAAGAATAACCCAATTATAAGATAACTGAAGAACAATTAAAAGATATCAAGTTGCAAACACAAATTAGTCAATTTTAAACCAAATTAGAAACATAAGTCTGCTCAGACTTACCGAATGCATTTTGGAATATAAAACAACATATGGTCAATCTTCCTTATGAAGATGGCTTTGCAGAAAATAAAATTTCAACAAAGGCAAGACCAATTCAAATGAATGCAGAATTAATCGAATATTGCAAAAAAGAAATCAATATTTTAATTAGGAAAAAATTAATTAGAAAAAACAAATCTCCATGGAGCTGCTCAGCTTTCTAAGTTTCGAAGGCAGCTAAGATGGAACGTGAAGCACCAAGATTAGTAATCAATTACAAACCTTTAAATGAGGCACTTAAATGGATTAGATATCCAATCTCAAATAAAAAAGACTTAATCAATCGATTAGCCTAAGCAATTGTATTTTCAAAGTTTGATTTCAAATCGAATTTTTGGCAAATTCAAATAACTCCAAAAGGCCGATACAAAATTGCTTTCGATGTACTTTTTGAACATTACGAATGGAATGGAATGGAATGGAATGTAATGTCATTTGGTAGAATTATATTTTCAATCTATACACAAAATTCTCAATTGTTTACATAGATGACATATTAATATTTTAAAAAACAACAGTAAATTATTGGAAATATTTAGGCAAATTCTTTCAAATCGTCAAGAACAATGGTTTAGTATTATCACAAACAAAAATACATTTATTTTAAACAAATATTAGACTCCTTGGCCATAGGATTCATAATGACAAAATTATCTCAATTGATCAATCAATAGCATTTGCAGACAAATTTCCAGATGTAATCAAAGATAAAAATCAATTACAAAGATTTTAGGAAGTCTCAATTATGCTAGACTTCCTAAGAAACCTCCTCCATGGTCCAATCTTCATACAAAAATTGTTCGCCAAGTTAAAACAATTGTCAAACGTCTACCTTGTTTAGGTTTTCCCAATCCCACAACCTTCAAAATAGTTGAAGTAGATGCATCCAATATCGGATACGGAGGTACCCTTAAATAAAAAATTGATGACAAAGGAAAATTGGTTTGTTTTTATTGTGGTTTTTGGAACATAACTCAATCAAATTATTCTACTGTCAAAAAAGAGATTTTATCAATTATCTTCTGCATTATGAAATTTCAAGATGATCTTTACAATCAACCATTTGTGTTAAGCATTGATTGTCAATCAGCCTAAGAGATTTTTTAAAATATGTTCAAAACCTTTTTTTTAAAACAGATTTTTGCCAGATGGCAAACACTTTCGTCCATTTTTTATTTCAAAATTTAGTTTATAAAACGCAGTTTAAACTCTCTCCCAGATTTCCTCACTTGTGAATTTCTTTAGGGGAAACCAACCGAGACTGAGCCTTCACAAACTAAGCCTTACCCTTCTCTTTCAGGTGAAGAAATTCATTCAAATGCCTCACCCTTCTATTCACCCAGATACTAGCAGCCTCAAAACAATAGCCATACAATTACTTGCTGTTCCAAAAGAACATCCTAATCATTGTATGAAATGATGAATGAAGACGAGTTTCTTAAGCTTCCTAAATCATATTTAGCAGACTCAAAACCCTTAAGCAAAGAATCATACGCAATGGTCTTCAGAAATCAAAACAGGTTTGAACCCTTACAAACTAGCTTTGGAATTCCAAATACAATCCCTCAAAACAATCAAGTTCCAAAACAAAACCCATCTCCTAAAAAATTTTAACTTCTCAATATTTCACTAACTCCACTCTTGAACCAATTTGTCCCATAGAAATTTTCAATGGAGACCCAAATGACAATCCCATCAAAATAGCTAATTCTTTATTCCCTCAAACTGCCTTATTTATTAGTGATGATCCAAACAAGATAAGACTGTTCTACGAGTTCATTCTTGTAGATACAGATTCAAATTTAGTAACTCACAACAAAGACAAAAATGACAAATCCAGAATCACCCATTCAAAATGTCAAATTCTCAAAATACTCTCTCCTGAAGAATTGAACCAAAGTCTCTTCACTCCCAAAAGATTTAGCCAATGTTTCAATCCCCAATGTTACAATTATTTTAATTACAAAAAGGCATGGTTTAGAGTCTTCTTGTTTTCAACTCCAAATTGCTCTCATTCATGGTTTTTTATGTTTTGCCCAAAATTCAAAGTCCAATATTTTCCTTACTGATTTTCCCACCTATGGTGGAATCAATATAGACCAATCCAAGAAATCCTTCCACCTCAAGTTCAAGAATGATTTAACATTTTAAAAACAAATTTCAAACCCCAACAACTTCAACATTTTCAAATTCCATAATTATGGTTTTTTCTCAAAATTCTTCCTAGCATGGATCTGTTGCTGCGATTATGTTGTAGCTCCAATACAAGGAATATGTCAATCTGCTCAAGCTCCTTCATCTCTATGCCGAAGATTCAAAGTCAAATGGTGAACATGTTTTGAATTTTCTGGTGTTACAAAGCAGGTAATTGAAAAATATTTCAAGACCAACAAGTCAATGCAATCAAACAAAGAAGATCAATCAGAGTTAGCAAAGCTTAAAACACAAGTTTTAGCAGCTACGTCAAAGAAGCAATTGTTTGAATCAATATCTCAAATTTGTTTTTTAGATGATGACGACAATAATGATGCAATTTCTCAAACTAATATAAATGAAGATGATTGCTTTGGCCTCTTCTGGTCTCAGCTTCAATGAATTCTCCGTATGACAAACAAAAGATTTCACTACAATAATCAAATGCTCAAATGTCCCTTTCAAAATCCAATATCCTACAAGCCAATCCAAGAGTCCTTGTCAAAGAACCCCACAAGCCATCCTCAATAATTCAATATCTTAAAAAAAAACCACCAAAAGAAAACAATTGTTTAACCTCACATCATTTTCTTGACCCACACATCAAAATCTCACCAAAACCATCAAAACATTATCCATCAAAGTCAAGCCATGTGTCCTTACCTAGGACCCACCAATAAATCTATTCATCAAATTATTCAATCCACCGAACCAAACCCCAATAATTTAATAATAATCCAAAATGGTGTCATTTTTTAATGACCCACATGTCAAATCCCACTTTCCATTATTGAAAAAAATGTCCAAATCCATCAACTGAAAGTTAGGTCAATAATTCAAAAGCAAATTCCATTACCCCATCAATTTCAAAGGATTCAATGATGTTGTCATCCAATTATGAAGGTATCAAATGCTCCTCCGAGGCTATAAAAGCAAGAAGAAACAACCGTTCAAATCATCACTTGACATCCCCACAATCACATGGTTTTCATCCATTACTCAGTTTCACAACAATCACTTAGTTCTTCTCATCATTTAACCTCTCCCTTATCCCCAAACCTTTTGTGTTTCCCTCAAAGTTCAAAGTTGCAAGTGTACTCAATTGGATTTCAAGTTTTAATAATTCAGCACGTTTTACGACTTTCTTTCAATATCACTGTATTTCAATTTTCATCAATAGATTTTGAGTTTTCAATCATGCGTCAAGGCTAAATTTTATTAAGGGAAAGGGAGTAGGCATTGTTGTTACTATTGCTCTATTTCACTCACTTGCATTCATAACTATCAATTATCTTTGATAACCTTTGTCAAGAGTCTGTAGTCCTAGAAAACTTTTGGTATCAAAGCCATTTGTCCAACAATTTTTCTAACGGGAGTAATGGATTCACCTCAAACGGGACCACTAAAGTGAGACCACCTACGCCCAACACAACACCTATCCACGACAACAAGGGTGATTCTTGGTTAATCCAACGCTTAGCTACAAGGATGTGACATCTACCAACGCTTGGCTACAAAACTTGTTAGGGCATAGGCAGGAACTAATTATGGAGTCAAAGAAAATAATAATACAAATAATAATAATAATAATAATAATAATAATAATAATAATAATAATAATAATAATAATAATAATAATAATAATAATAATAACCTTCATACCCATGAATCTCTTTTATCCCCGTTCTCTCTACCAAAATGCACAAGGTACCTCAGCCCTTCATGTTTTATCTTTTTGCCACCACAAGCGACTGACAATTGAGGAAAATGCATAATTGACTCCAAATTTTAAATATTAAAAAAATTTAATTGAGAACTAAATTGTGGATGCAAATTTTCACTTGATCACGCGGAGCAGTCTGCATAAGATAGAGATTAATTCTTGACACTGATGTGGTGCCTTTTCCGATGATTCCGATGCCAAAGTTAGAACAATGCTTTTAGAAAAGTATTTATTTATCTGTATTTTAAGAGAGAATTGTAAACCAGAAAAGGTGTTACCTTTATATGGCTTTGTTTTTCACTATTTATAGAGGCAAAACGAGTGAGACGCGTGGCAAATGAGTGATTCATTTGCTTGCAGGAGGTTGTAGTTTCTCTTAGGTAGTTTTAACTTATGTAGATGGTTGTAACTTCTCGTTGGTGGTTATAACTTGTTATTTGGAAACACCTCTTCTTCAAGCTCATGCGCTCAGTTGAGCATAGTGGTTGGCGCCAAACATTACTCCGCTGCTGACTGAGTTGTATTGGGCCCAAACTTGGGCTATCTGTGCTTGTAACTTTCATGTGTAATTTTTGGGCTTTCCGGAACGACCTAAATCTTTGGGCTTCCTTATTCTGTTGGGCTAAGGGTTATTTTGGATCCCACAAATGTCTCTCATCTCCTTTGCTTTTGAATAATTTTTTTTAAACAAATATGACGTATGTGAGGAACCCTGCAAAAAATGGAACTCTTCCTTGTACTTAGACACCTTCACTGATGAATTCTATCAGAATTAGAAGTCATTTTGTAATTTGAAATCTTTACTAAAGGGTCATGTAAATAATAGGGGTCTTCTAACTTGAGATAAACTCTCATTTTCAAAAGTTTGAAAGTTATCTTATTCCCCTTTTTAGAACTTTATTTCCTAAAGGATTGAGAAAATGAAAGCCTGAATTACTGAGCTCTTTTTTATCCCCCACAAAAAAAAAAGCTTGTTGTTTTTCCTTTTCCAGATTTACGGATGGTGAAAGACAAGAACTTCCCCTTCTCTTTTCTTCTATGTTTGGCTAACTACAAAAGGTGATTTTTTTTTGTTTCTTGTTCCCTTCCTTCTTTGTTGATGATGGGTGATGATCGCCAGTGGTAGTTGTTCGCATCGATTGTTTACTGCAAGGAAGGAAAATGCAAGTTTGGTTGATTTTCACCTTCTTTTTATGCGATGATCACGAGTCGCGTCGACTGTTTACAGCAGGGGGTGAAGAAGCAAGTTTGGTTGATTTTCACATTCAGCTTTTCAGGCGAGGCGCGATGAACGCGAGTCGCATCGATTGTTTACAGCAGGGGATGAAGAGGCGAGTTTGGTTAATGTCCAACTTCTTCTTTTTCGGTGATGCGCGATGAGCGCAAGGGTAATCGTCGACTGCAAAGACTTCGACTATAAAGACTTTCCCTCCTCTTTCTTTTTCAATCTGGTTAACAGGGAAGGTGGTTCTTATCGGTCGATTTCTTTTTTATTCGGCGATGTGCAATGAGCGTGGTGGTAATCGTCAACTGCAATGACTTCGACTCTAAAATATTTCCCCCTCTTTCTTTTTCAAATTGGTTAACATGGAAGAAGTTGGTTGTTGGTCGATTTATTATTTATTTGGCGATGAGCGCGGTGGTAATCATCGACTGTAAAGACTTTCCCTCGTTTTTCTTTTTTCAAACTGATAAACAGGGAAGGAGTTGTCATGGTTGATTTATTCTTTGATAACTATGGATTCAAATCCAAAATCGAATTTCATCCAACATTGATCCATTGTGTGGTCAATGTACCTAATCGTGGCTCATGTTGTGTTGATAATTGATGTTTGTATTTATCAAAAGGAGAAGAAGAAAAAGATGGCACATTTGCAATTTGCAAAAAAGAAAGGCTTGTGTGCTAAGAGCACTCCCCATTTTTGCTATGTTCCACCACAACTTTTTTTTTAGTTGAATCCATATACATTTGGGCTGCCCTTTTTAATTGCATTTCTTTGCTAATCTGCAGGTGAGTTTTTCTCTGACTTTGTTCTGTGTCTGGATCTGATGGGCTCTTATGAGGAACCTTTATACCGTCAAGTTGGTTCCCATTTCTCATTTTGGAAGATTCATTCATAGCTTGCCTAACTTGGAAAACATGGAAGCCTTTTCGAAATGGATTAAGGTTAACCGCTTCGCCTTTCCCAAAAGAGTGCATATAAGATTGGTTGACCAAGTAGTGGCAAAGAGCCTTGCATCGATCCTATTAACTTGGATGAAGAGTTTATCAAAAATAACATAACCATCAAATATCACCCTTCATTATCTTGTTACGCTTCAAACTCCCCATGCCTAGGTTCTTCAAAGAAGTGTTCTGTGAAATTGGATGTGCCATTGCTCAATGTTCCCCAAATGTGTATAGGGCAATCATGTATTTCTCCAATTTGAATTATTTTTTAGGCTTGACTTGACCAAAAAAGATTTTTTCTTCATTTTTGAGGTGAGGAGGCATAGTGATTATGCTAAGCTTAGAGTATAATTTTTTGATGAGCTTAGCGCTGGCAACCATGACTGGAAGAAAGACACTTTGGAGATCAGCAGTGCCTGGGAAGGTGACACGACATATGGCCTTTTTGTAACCATCTTCTTCTGTCCATGTGGTGCATTTTAGGACCCCTTTACTCTACAGTTGCCTATACATACATACATATATATATGTACCTTTTTTTAATTACATGCAAATTTGTATTTTACGCAGATTGCTTACATGGTCACTTTCGTTGCATGTGAGGAGATAGAAAATAATTTTTTTGCCAAGTCCAACATGGAAAAGGTTCGAAAGGTGATTGGCACACCATCTGAATACCGCAAATGGAGGCGATTGTTGAGCCCATTGAGAAATGAAAATAGGGACCTTCCTCTGGCCAAAGACATAGAAAGTTGGAAGAAGATTGCCTCTGATCTTACTAACTTATCCATATCTATTATTGAGGCTCCTTCCAAGAGTTCTTCAAAGAAAAAGAACAATCCCCAGAAAGTTGCTAGAATTCAGGCCGACTCCTCTGCTGCGGAGGAAATATCTCTTAAGCATCTTGTCTCTTAGATGTAACAACCTTCACCCCAGCGGATACATCAAGCTTTTGCTCCGCAACAGTCAGCCTCTCCTCTGAAGGGGCCAATAGCCTGGAAGCAGCCTTAGCCGCAATTCGAGGCTTCTTAGAGAGCAGAGATGAGGGGAGTGTTGCATCCAACTCCACCCTCCTCGACAGACTAGGATTCTTAACCTTCAGGAGCTTCCTCTTCTTCAAAGGTGGTTCGCCAGTCGGCTTCAGTTTCGAGACTCTGAAGATAGTGGGAGCCACATGCAAGTAGCCGCACAGTCTGCTGCCCTTGATGTTGTCAGGTTGTACAACATCTTCCATCCTCATGAAGGGTAGGTCATCAAATTGGTCCAACGCTTCTTTATCTTCCGAAGAAAGGGGCGCTGTAAAAAAATTATCTACAAAAAGCACGGATAACAGTTCAATATGCAACCAACACAATATGGAGCAAGAATGATATTGCACTCACTCATTTGTTTGAACTTTCGATCGATCAGACAACCGTCAAGCTCGAAATATTTTGAGTTCGCAAAAGCCATAAAGCAATACTTCTGCTAGAACTTGTAATCATCAAGCAAAGTGCCCAAACAAGTTGGTGACCTCAACACACAGACAGTGTGCTCGTTCAACCGAGGAGAGGTGACAGTTGGATTGCTCTTGAAGACAGTCGAAGGCCTGTATCTTTCACCCTAATTAAAACGACGATCATGGTTTTGTACCCGTTTGGCACCAACTGAGTAGGCATAATACCAAGGTACGCCAAGATGCGCCAAATTCGATAACAGGAAAACGAACACCCGATTGAAGCATACCCCTGTGCAAGCAAATGACTCCACTCAAGGGAGACAAGGGCGTATGACCAGCTCCAAGGTAAAAAGATCCAGATTGTCGGGGATCTGATACCTCTTGCGGAGATTCACCAAATCCACCTCTGAAATTAACATCTCATCGAAAAATGCACTGCCTTTGGTGACTAGTTTATCAGGAAGCTGATTCTAATCCGCCATTGAACCTTCGATTACACTTAAATAGAAGCGAGGATTTATGTCCTTTTTTTACCAGTCACGTACTCAATTAATGATGTGTTCCGCTCGATGAGATGTTTCAGAATCAATCATCACAATTGTACAGTTTTCTCATGAAGTGACTTAGTGGACCGACAAGCTGGCCCACTAACTCGGGGGAGCAGTTGATGATACACCGAACCGTCTAGTAATCCGCATCGTACACGTGTCATGATGATTAAGCTAGCACGGGCCTCCAAGTGAGCGCCTGCTCTGGTCTAACCCAAAGACTAGAACAGAGCCCAGATTACTCCAAGCCCACTGAGGTGAGTACTAGGAGGTTGGACCTAATCAACAAGGCCCTATTAAGCCCATAAGTCATATGGTCAAGCCCAGTACTCGTAAGGCCAGATAATGTAAATATCTAGGAGTTTGACCTAGGACAGGAAGGCCAGCAACACATTGACTCCTACTAGGAAACAAATATTAGAGTATAAGTAATGCATAAAAACTCTCTTGCATGGACAACACTCCACAAGGAAATGATCTCTAACATATATCTTTCCCTAAGTCACACCACCAAAGGCATAGCCGAACAATGACTCTCACATGATAAATAGGTCACAAGGTTGAGGAACTAAAGTACGCTACAGAACCCAATTTCAAGCATTACACATTTCTCAAATCTTGTCTGAGTTAAGTATCGGAGTGCCATCGGCCGTCACAATGGTGGTCTTTGGCTCACATCTGTTCCTTGTGCAGGTAAAGGTCAAGGAGAATGGAAACTAATCCATCAATCATGATGGTGATGGTTGAAGGGAAGATCACGGAACCCTCAGCTACACCCCTCATACCCAACGTAGTTTGTATTTGGAAGTGTGAAGCTAAATGCATACTCCTTCCGTGGGTGAAACGATGTTACAATGAATGTGGTAACATTATGCGTTTGGCAAATATTTCGCCCTCTCTTTTTCCAAGTCGCGCAACTATTGCAACTTGGGTTGTGGGAGTCGTATGAGGAATGCTCAACAAAAGTTAGGTATGTTTTTCCATCACCTTTGCTTCTCTAGATTCACAAATACATTCAAATTCTCAATTAAATGAAAATACTGACAAGAAATTTGATTTTTGTGTCAAGTGAAGGATCAGTGAAGGGTTATCTCAAATTTTGCTTGGAGATATGCAACAACCACTACTAATACCGGTTCAACAATGTACTGTGGCTATTATTAAGTTTATCTATTCAATAACAAATCCAAGTATATCTATGCAATAACAAATCCAACAATCTTCCTAAATCTTCATTCACCATTCTAATTATATGTTTGTATTGATTTTTATTTTTTATATTTCTTATTTTTATTTTCTATTGTTAAATCTAAACTACCCAACGTTGAAAAGTTTATATAATTTTGTGTTGATGAAGACACACCAAATTATCAAAATCGAGAAAATGCTCATAATCAATTTGCATGCACCTTAAAATATCATCTTATTGTGGTTCCATACAAGAGAAAAACATACTTGATAAAACGTTCTAGACATGAAGTCGGGTGAGTTGTCCTTCATAGATGTAAACCACATCCGAAATTCGTTGCTTATAGAAATTAACTTGCAAATATTGTTTGAAAACAGTAGTAAGAGTTAGTTCACTGATCACATACCTATAGTAGCTCAATTATGATTAAGTTCTTGCATATTAGGAGATTGATTTCATACTATAAGTTCAGTTTATTTTGGTCATTCCATTGTGGCACTCGGAAGAGAGAAAAGAAAGAAACTGTAAAACATGAAGATGAAAAGTGCACTGATGTTTGTGGTCCTTATGATGGTGATGGTTGAAGGGAGGATCGCGGCAAACTTGACCATGCCCGCAAGTGTGACAAGTTGTAAAGCAGGGTGCATCTTCAAATGTTTCTTTTCATTTCGTAAACATTGCTCCCAAGAATGTTTAGACGAATGTGATTGTTTTTATCTTTCTCCCCAACCCCAACCTGTTTCTTCAGGTACCATTGCTGACATACCGCATGTGAGACCCTAAGTGGGCGGACCTGAGGTGAGGGTAGAGGGTCCAACAGGCCCAATAGGCCAAGAAGGGTTGGACGAGCTACAAGGGGAATCATAGTCCCATATCGCCTGGGTGCGGGAGGGGGATGTGCTTTAAGTGTGCGAGGTCGCTCTACATGACATAATGCGTTTTAAAGCCGTGCAGGCCGGTTGGTAGCCCAGAGCGAACAATATTGTGTCATGTGGACCGGGTCGTTACACCGCATGTGTATTGCAACTTGGGATGTGTAAATTCTTTGCGCGATGCTCAGCAAAAATCGGGTATCTCTTTACCTCATCTCCCTTTCTTTAGATTTACAGAGCATTCGCTTAAATGAGAGTACTTGGTTAATTTTGTGTTAGGTGTTGCCGCAGTGAAAGATGATTATGACAAATTATGCAAGGAGATGTGCAACAAGGCATAATAATCACTCCATGATTTGTTTGTTCAAGTCTTGTATGCTTGTTAAGACATGTATGTTTCCAATGATCGGAAATAACATGTATGATTGTCTTGTTTTCTCGAGTAATAATGAATGATAATAACAAAACCATCATTTCAAATGGTTGTTGAGTTGGATGTTTTTATTTTTATTATTAAATGTCATCTTCTTTGATGAACCCCTCGAGAATGAAGAGATTCTCTCATATGTTGAAAATGTTAAAAATTATAGTTTAATAAACAATAGAGAATTTTTTTTTTACAGAGTTGATGCATATGGCTCGATATAATCTGGGTTTAACTGGGATCCCCTAAAATAGATTTTTAGCTATTTTAGGGTGTTCATGTGAAAAAATCTATGCTCCAAGGGAACTCATAAAATTTCCCTTATTTTAACTTTACTTCTACCTTCCCCTTATATTTGAGGCATCTATATCATTCCCTAAATCCTAAAGAATATTAAAATATTCTAAATTTTTTAATTTACCAAATTAAAAACAAAAACCAAAACAATGATGAAAAATAAGAAGTTATATTTAAATAATGATGAAAAAATTAAAATATAGAATATGGTTGAGTGATGTAAAAATAGGGAATCCCTAAATTTAGCTTTTAGTTCAAATTGGGGATGGTTGATTCATATTTTAACTTTTACCCTCATAAATGCTTTGTACATTTGTCACTTATTTTTAAGTAAGCTTATACCTCTAAAATTAATTAATAAATGGGATATTGAGAGTTTAATTAATTGTGGAATTACTTAACTAGCGTTGCATTGGGTGAAACAGAACAATAGACAACAGAAAAAGTATATTACTTGTTGGGTGAAACAGAAAAGTAGACAACAGAAAAAGTATATTACTTGAACAACAAAACAACTCCCATCGGCCAAATGTGTGGATAGCTCAATAGTCGAGTAGTGGCAGATGGTATCATTAGGTCACAGGGTCGATCCCAGCCGACCACATCAGGGGTGGAAGGGGTTGAGGGATTAAAAAAAAAAAATTTACACACAACTCAACTCCCATCTGCCTCTTATTTCTGCACATAAATACTCACAAAAATGTGTAGTATCAATTATAAGTTACACTACTTCAATGGAATTCAACCAAATCTATCAAAAACTTTTTATTAGATAATTTTGTCGGTTTTTTGAAAATTCAGTTCAGTTCCATTTCTTAATTGAGTTTTTAAGGAATCTTGCTTCGTCGAAGAGTCTGGAATAAGTAGTCACTGCAAATGGAGACAAGAGACTTGAGATTAACAGGGTTATAACAAAATCCACATATCAAAATTATATTTTTAAACTTGCTGATACCAAGATAAAAAGTCTAGTTCTCACATTGCCTCGAGCAATAACCACACTTGTGAAAATACTGGGCACAGCAATCCGTGACCGACAAAACCCCAAGCAGGGCATAAAAGAAAAAAGAAGGCAAACAAACTAATAATAGGATACAACTCCTGTCACCAAGGGGTGGGCGGGATAAGATACAAGATACCCCAATGAATACGCAAATAAAACCAATAAGATTTACAACAAACACCACAACTACTAAAAATGGCTTCATCACTATGAGGTGTTCATGCCTATCATACACTTTTTACTTTCTCCTGCCTTCACTCACTTCAACCCCCCTGCCTATTGTGCCTTTGCCTCGAGTAAAATTGATTCTTACAGCTCTTGTCAATGTATCACCTTGGCCAAAGATGTACTCCAAAGACATCTGATAAGCTGGATCATTTTTGTTTGATCTTCAACTTAAAAGAAACCAAACTATTCCATACAGACTGAGAAGGCAAGATTCCGAAACTAATATCGTTTTAAATTAGAAACTATCCAAAGGGATTTCCTCCAAGGGGGGGAAACGAACTCGGAGTAGCAGGTTGAGAAAATCGGTTGGCAGCCTGCTGCTGATCAGTATTCAAGTTTCCAAAGAAAGATGCCTCGACAGCAAAGCCGCCGTCACTTCCTTGACGTCTGCACCACATACATCAATTTTGTTGCAAAATCCAAGGAAAGACATTTCAGAAATATACTCAATGTGTTTAAATAATCAATACAATCCTCGACATTGAGAGAAATGCATTCTCAAGAGAAGAATTTTATGAATCAGCAAACAAGTAAATATTGATAAGATGAAGAAGAAATCTCAAATGTGGCATTCAATGGATTAATAGAAAATACAAGTGCAACGAGACCATGACATGGGACAACGCCTATGGTGCACAAAAAGTATGTATCATAATCCCAGAGTTTGTGGCTTACTGAATCCGCATGCACCCTCAGAGAAATTTAGGAGATTGAAAATCAAACACACTCATACTAGATTTGGAGCAAAATCCCAACTTTTCATTCATCTCCCGAGAATAAAATGTCAATATAAACATTCAAAAGAACCATCTTCTCTTTGCGCAAGGGGCCTTATTTTTAACCAAAACAATCACTTGCTTACCACGAAATCCCAAAATAGAATTCCCAAAAAATTGAGAATTAAGCAAGGCTCTATGATGTTGCATAAGGTCCACCTGTGCTTGTGCACATATATCCCAACCTAGGTGTCTACATCAGCTCTGAATAGGGGTGGGCACGGGACGAGATGGGACAGGATGGACCTCATCCCTATCCCATCATGTTTGTTCGGGATCGGGACGGGTTGGGAAAGACCTCATCCCTGACCTCGTCTCGTCCCAAACAGGTTCGGGACGGAACAGGATGAACATGTACTAAATTTTGGATTGAAAATTTAACCACATGGTGGTCCTCGAAACATTAACGCACATGGTGGTCAGGAAGTGGCATAATGTTTTAGCTGCCCATGATTCCTAGAATCTAATAGCTGAACACAAATGATGCTATTTTTTTCGTACATCAATTATAGGGCTAAAACATTATGCCAGGCTGACCAGCAAAAGCATAAAATTGTGCCCCTACCATTGTGCTTCCTTCCCTATATATTGCTTCTTGTTATGAATTATGACTTACGAGCTTTTGCGCTTAATTATTATTTCTCAAGTTTCAAGAACCTCTGTCAAAAGTACAGATTTCCACAAGGTTCACTCCACCGTAAATTGTCTAAATAAATGATGAAGCCAAAAGTTTACTTTTTCATGTTTGTATATACGGAGCCGAACTCAAACTTGGCAGAAGCCTAGCATTAGGTTTCTCATCACCCAATCAATTTTTTTTGGTTAGGAAAGCCGGGGGTCTCAAAAAATTATATAGCAAAGAGAGATTACCCTGAAGGTAGCATGTTGCCATGCATTTGTTGACCCACATATGCACCTGAAATTATTGACAAACACCGCCAAGTTGAAGAGTCTTATGGAAAATCACATGAAAAGCAACAAACAATAATAAAAAATTCTAGATTCGCACCTGGAACCAATCCTGATGCATAAGATGGTGATTGCATAGATGATACATAAGATGGTGATTGCACAGACGATAAGTAAGATGGTGATTGGGTAGGCATCCATTGAGGAGACATGGTGCCAAGGCTGGAACTGCGAAGTAAGCCAGAAGGCGCAACTACGTTTGGTAGTGCTCCTTGCAGAGATGACATAGATGGAAACTACTTTTACAAAAAAAAGAAACATAGAATCAAGCCAATCTTCAACGTCATGAGAAACTTATGCAATGGTGTAATAAGTTTTTAACTGATGACACAAACAAAAAATATGCATTGCGAGTAATTTGTAACTAATGAAATTCAGTAGTAGCATATAAAATCATTATAGACCGAAATTCCTTTACAGAACATGAGAAAAAGTTCAATTAGTGGAACAGGTTGGGAACTAATCAGCTCCTCTGCTTTATGTTTAAGGACTTTAGCTGGAAAAACAAGATATATGTGTGTGTGCACATGCACGAATGTGGAGTAAATGGACTTCAATTGCCAAAAAGTATAGAGTTCAGCACTTCATGTCCGATTGGTCAATAAAGCACAAAGATAATAATATTTAAAAGACTGAAGGTCTGTTGGGATCTCTGAAAACCATTTATTAAAAAAGAAAGATCACTTTTTTTAGTATACTTGTCCCAATCCAAACTGTGTTGTTATTGCCCCACTTAACTGAGGTATTTGTTGATGTTTTACTTAAAGAACCACAAATATGGTATTTGGTCAGTCAATATTTCAGAATATTTTCATTGGAAGACCCACCCTTTATTAACTCAGGTTAAGATAGAAAATTTCGATCAAACTCTCACCGATTAGAAACGCAAAAGAGATGATGGACAAAGAGGGAAATTATGGGGCTTCTTCAATGTGGGTTTGTAGAAAACAATCTGATAGATTCAGTTTGAAGAAACCTCAGCAATCAGGTAAGCTTCCCTAACTAGTTGCTTGATTCTTCTTATATTTTCATGGATTGACTCGCATGATTCCTCTAACAACCACATACCACGGCAAACAATTTGGAAGGATTTTGTGAATGATTTTATGACAAGAAGATTTCAGGCAACAATTTAACACGATGCATGAGCAGTTCACTCTAAACGACGAGTTAAATCGGTGATTTGTAACTACTTAAATAACACCGGGCTATCATGCCAGTGTAATTATACAAAATCAACATTCCACAAGGTAAAGGAGGTAAAAGAGAATAAGTTCAGGAAAATAAAACTTTGAATTAAATAACAGTACCGATGGGGCATGAACTAGAGCTGCTTCAGCATTGAGATCAAATGGATTTGCTGGTTTTGATGATTGAGGAAAAATCGGCATTGGCTGGAGAGAATTTGTGATCACAAATTTGTTAGTGGTTGAATATGATTCAATATGAAAGACAGAACTAAATCACTAAGGATTAGGTAGCAGGTGAATACCACTGCATTAGGATATTGCATTCCATATCCCATGCCAGGAGATAGACCAGGTTGCCAACCTCTAACTGGAACAGGAGCTGTTGAATAAGTTGCAGCAAAGAGATCCTGTGGAGCATTTGAGGAGCCTCAGCCATAGAAAAGCAATATACACAGCAAAGATAAAAATAAAATAACAACCATAAAACTAGTACCTCGGGGAGTTCTTTTCTTCCGGTACTTTTCACTTCTGAAGCGGGAGGTTGTGATGCAACTCCACCACTTGTCTCAGGTGTTGGTCGAGATGCAATTTGAGATACTTGTCCAACTTTACTATTTGGCCCTTGAGCATTTTGTGCAAGTGACGAATTCCAAGACTGGAGAATGCACAGGAAACTTGTAAATAACTGTAAGTATATATCACCAATATAATAAAGGTAATCCTCTTTCACCTGATTGTTTGAGGCCTGAACAGACGATGGGCCATCCATGGGAACAAATAAAGAAGACTGACGCTGCTGCATGCTTTGCCACTGAACTCCATCATTAGCTTTGGTCGAAGCACCACTAGTAGGTGATGTTGGCAACATTGTTCCAGGTGCAGCAGCTGAAGCATTACTATTGTTTGGATGGATTGACATATTTCCTACGGGCGAAGCTGCAGCAGCAGCACCACCATTAAAGAGCAATGTTGACGAGTTGCCTACAGCAGTAGATGGAGCAGCAACACTTGTAGGTAATGCAAGCATGTTATCTACAGGTGCAGTTGTTGGAGCACCACTGGTACTAGCTAGCAACATGTCAGTGTTTCCTACAGGTGCAGGTGCTGGGGCAGACAATTCAAATAGCAAAGATTCCAGTGTGTTTGTTTTGGAATGGCCTTGAGAGGAAGCGGGTGCAGAAGCAGGAGCTGGAACAGAAGACGGGGCTGAAGTCTGTGAGGAGAAATCGAAATTTGCCCAGTTATTATCATCAATAGATTGATCTTTTGGCTGCGTGTCAGGCTGAACATCTGGTTTTTTGGGCAGTTCAGCTGATGGCCCTGTTGTGGCAGGAGGTTCAGGATCAGCATTGAAGTCGATCAAGCTACTAGAATTTGTTTTGAGTTCAACTGAACTACCATCAATGGACCCCAGGCTGCTAGAAGATGCAATCCTCTGCAACATGAACGACTCAATGGATAAGCACTAAAAAAATATACCTCGAGAACTGCTGCAAAGGATATCATAACCTGATAACTCAATAAATCAAACAGATTAACTAAGGCTTTGTTTGGTCCAATACCAAGATTTACTTGGGAAAAGCCTTGCATGTTCACATGCACATGCAAGTTATGGGTAGGGTCCATATGCATCCAATGCTTGTACAATCCTAAAAGTAGTCTATCCTCATAACATGAATCCATGTCGAGACTAGCTATCATAACTACTCGTTTCAATAAGCCGTAAACTTGAAGTCAAGCAACAGTTCAGTATAAAAACTTGCATTGGTCAGTGCAGTAACAACCAATGTTAGACCTTTCCTAAATGTTATAATGGACAATAGGGACAAATGAGTTTTAGCATCTTCTTATTGCCAACAAGTTATATTGTACTTCTGTCGAAAATGATACCTGTGTGAGTGCGGAACCATCAGCAGCCTTGCCACCATTTGCTCTAGGAGGTTCACCTATACGAAGAGGAGGGGTGTCCTTTCCAAGAATCTCTCTAATAGGGCGTACCATAGGAGGACTAGATGTATCTGTCTCCTTCAGCCGATTTGGAGAAATGCCCCCAAACATATCTCCGTCAGAATATCTGCGATCTTCATGTCTCCTTCGGTTTCCAAATCTATCATCTCGACGCCTGTCATCAACCACTTCAAAACGGACAGGACTTTTCCTAAACTCACCGCGAGCAGAACCGGGACTTTTTCTTTCATCATAACTATATCTGTAACTTCTATCATCATTGCGTTCAGCAACGCCAGGCCTTTCATTGTAGCGCTGATTCTCAAAAGGTGGGCTCCTAGAACCACCACGATATGGATCAACTTTTCTGCTTTCGTAAGTATCCTCTTTGTCGCTCTGTATATCACAAACACATACTCCATTAAATTTTCCAACAATGACCATCTAGAAAAATTACAGCAGAAAAGGGAAGGGTGAGATATACCATCCTTATCCTTGGAGGCTTGTCAACAGGCCTCTCACCAGTGTATCTTCTATCCACATAGACATGCTTAATGAAGTCCCGGAGTCTCATAACATTACTGTGAGTGAACATTTGAATCAGAAATAACCCAATCACTAAGAATCAATACTAGATAATAAGGGCCATGAAATAACCTGCTATCAGGAATAGAATGGCGTTGTGGATCCAATTCTTTAAAATAAATCTCCCTTGCACGCTGTGTAAGACAAGAAACACAGAGTTCATACTTCAAAACATGACATTGAGGGGTTTATTGGCAGGCAAGGTACCAGAATATACGTGATAGAATATGCATCTATACCTCATTTCCACCAGCTTGAAGTGCACTAACTTCTGATGTAGTAAATTTTGCCATGGACACTGATTTTACTCGATGTGTGAACTCGCGACTGGAATTGATTTCGAAAAGAGAAAGTCAGCTAATTAAAATTAAGTAGTGCATGACCTAGATCAAATAATATTTTCCCTATGATCCAATGCAATCTCATCTAAATGGATCGTGACTGTTGCAAACAATGACACATGAAACTACAACTTAAAGCATGTTGCAGGCACACAAGCAGAATTCAAGACAGCTGTTGCTCATGATACACCACTAAATGCATCATGAAACAAATAATAAGAACCATGTGTACATTCATTAGTGGCATTCATTTTCAGCTTTCACTGCATACCATTTGACCAACTGATCCATGATTTGAGCCCAACAAATGGTTCATCATCGAGGTCTCTAAACAACAAAATGTTGCACGGTAAAATAGAAAATAAACAGAAATCAAAATAATACGGCACTTACTGTATCCCACTACAATTTGTGCAAACAAATGTCCAAAAATTCGTGCAAACATACTGGGGTCCCTGCTTAGAAAAAAAAAATAGTAAATTCCCACAACATAATGTAATATGCTATCATGCTAAATTTACAATGCATAACTTCAAAAATAATAATAAATTAAATAAATAATAAGCTACATTTACAGTTTAAAGCAAGTCGATCAAGATTCTGCTAAAATAGAATCTTGATTCTGCTAAAATAGATTCTTGCCAACTAGAATTACTCATAATCAAGATTCTGCTAAAATATAATGAGCTAAGCAAGTCGATCAATTTAAAGCAGCATAAACACAGTAGAGAACCAAAAATGGTGACAAACAAAGAGTATAGAGTACTTCTTTAGTCCATATTTTTACTCAACTCAAAGAAACCCAATTATAAACGACAAACTTATTTTATTTTGCAAGCATGAACACGGAAAGGTTGAGACTCATTTCAATTTTAAGCCAAGAACTTCAGATCGACATCTAATCTTCAGAGTTATGAAGATGAGTAACACAATTCTAGGGTTGAAAACCAAACCGTCGGTTCGATTTTTCATCTAAACCATGAACCGAACCGACTTAGGTCGGTTTTAAAATTTTCAAACCGAACCGATTCTAATTTATACAAACCGTAACCGAACCGACTAAAATCGAACCAAAACAGAAATAAAACCGAACCGACCGACTACTTTAAACATATTATATTATTTATAAATAATATATATTATTTATTATATATATTCGGTCCGCTCGGTTTGGTCAGTTAAAATCACATAGAAACCGAAAACCGAATCGACCACTTCGATTTTGAATTTTTTAAAACTAAAACCGATTCAAACCGAATTTAAACCGAACCAATTGGTTCGGTTTTGATCGGTTTGGTCAGTTTAATCGGTTTGATCGATTTTTTGTTCCTCCCTACACAATTCAAATTTTAAAGCCTATATTCTAAACTGATGTTTTGTTTGGTTTTATGCCTAAAAAAGAAAGGGACGGGGGGAGAGAAATAGGAAAAAAGTCGAGCACTTGACGTAGAAGATAAATATATCTATAGTAGTTTTCCATGGGAAATGTTTTACATGGAACATCATCTCCACCTCAAATCCTCCCGTCTCTCACCCTCTTTCTCCCCAGTCCTTTCTCTTTTATGCTTAATTTCATAATTTGACATATACTGTGATCTTCAACATCAGATTCCCTCTTTTCCCCTATACCTTCTCTTTTATTGTCTATTCTCTAGAAGTTTTCTTTAAAAAACTCTCCAAGTTTGAACTCCACCACAACACCCCATAAAATTCCATAGTAAATTCCTCCAACTATACATACCACAGTTCATTTTAAATGTTGATATATACAATGAAACAATATTTTAATTGATAAAGTATATTAAGAAACCTGCCAATGCCAGCTGGTTCAGTGCAACGAGCCTCAACATAAAGATTTACACTTTGGTTATCCACAACCGTTTCTCTTGCACACTTGAATGCTGCCCTTCTCACATATCGCTCTGACAATTCTAATTCTCTAAATATATCTTTTTGAAATTTCACTAGAAAGCATGCCACGGAGATCAATTAGCACATTCGCAAACATCCTCTCGTGTCACTACACAAAAATCCTAATTTTTAAGGAAAATTTTCAGATTCAAATGTATTCGAATTTACATGCCACCAAGAAAACAAAGAAGTTATAACTGTGTGAAATTTCCAATCAAACAAATCACAAAGTGACCATTCGTGCAGATATTGAAATGTAAATCACAGAAATTCAACAAAAAATCGAAATATGACGAAGAAATATACCAGGCTGTTACAATTGATGCATCTGCGATTTTCAGGAAGCTTGAGAAGACCTCGAATGATCCTCTCATTCTTCTCATCTTCCTTCATCCGACTCGCCATTTCTCACCCAATACCTGAACACAACACAAACATTTCATCAAATTGAAGACAACAAACCTTTCAACATCAATAATTCTAATCAAACTATCAAATCAGACACCGAAACCCGAGATCTGGCACTTTAATCAATCAAATTAGCTAATTCAACAAAAAAAAACCCTAAAAACCTCACCTGAAGAGCGACTTCTGAACCCTAGGTCGAATTCCAGCAATGGCGAAAATATTGATAAGGTACTAAACGAAGCATGAAATGAAATTTGCAGAGAATTTCGGTGTTAGGGTTTGGTGGCAACGAACGAACGAACGAAGAGATCTATAAACCGAAGCAAAATCTCTGCTTCGTGTTTTTGTTTTGGTGAATGAAGAAGAGAGAGGAAAAAAAAGAGAGGAGAGTTTTTTTTTTTTTCTTTCTTCGCTGGAGTCAAACAAAGAAAATGTCGCCGGTTTTGACG
Source organism: Berberis vulgaris (assembly GCA_963556465.1). Taxonomy (NCBI): domain Eukaryota; kingdom Viridiplantae; phylum Streptophyta; class Magnoliopsida; order Ranunculales; family Berberidaceae; genus Berberis; species Berberis vulgaris. The sequence continues at coordinate 80,131,898 of OY747127.1, forward strand.
GTCTGCTACCGTTGGTCTGAATTTGGGAATAGTTGGTTGGGTGAAATTACAGATCTGTCCCTACTTCTTACTGCGCGCGTGGTCAAGGGTAGAAGAATCTTTTTGTAAAAACTATGTGATGGAATGACGGAAATGTCCTTGTGGAGAATCTTCTCTGTTTCCTCACTCTGAATTCAGTCATAGAACAATTCCGAGTAAAAACATATTTTCAATCGAAATTTATATTTGTCATCGAAATGGCATGAAAATCAAATAATTAGTTTCCGTGTGTCAAAGTTAATCTGTCACCCCAATTGTATTTAACGAAGGGTTTGTTAACAGTAGTCCAAGTTGAATTTGTTGTTAAAATTATTCTTTCCAAAGGACTATATTTTGGATGTGGCTCTCACTCGCTTTTTTCGTGTTTCTTATAAAGGCTTAGCATGGAGCATTAGGAGGAGAAGTCCTTCCATTTTGAAGAAACATGTCCTTTACTCTTTAAAGTCCTTCCTGAAAAACCTAAACATAGATGCAAAATTGTATGATGAATGATATGGACATCCTTTATCTTCAAAAATTATAAGGGCTTGGGCATCCTTGTCCCGTCCAAAATAGGTTAATATGTTAATTAATTATCACAGTAGGGCCCTTGTGTATATCCTCAAATAACTTTGGGATGCATTATACCCAAGTGCGACAATGGGTAACTTAAAAAGAAATTTCGTGCCAACACCCATGAGATAGAATGTGATCCATACTTGATATGTTAATAGTTTACTTCACCATCAATTGTATAAACAAACACTTTGAAGACAACTTCAGGACCACATTTAAAGTAGCTTGTAAGATATTGGAGATCCTTGGCTTTTAGAAAGGAGTCAGAAGGTGGGAAAGGCAACTACTCTCATTTGATGCATTAAAGCTTTATTTGATGTATACCCTCCTAATGGTGGATATTGTACAACACAATAATGGTCACTAACCAGCTTCAATCATGCCATGCACCTGGGATTTAGTTGTGACATGGTTCCTCCCTTAACCAAACCAAACCCAACATTCCATTACCCGCAACAACAATAGCAGCAATAACAGTAATATGCACGATATCAAGCACACAGAATGTTGAGAATTTTGTTTATTGTATCTAAGTGGATGATAAAAAAAAACAAGTTAGATCTATATATATTAAGTGCTTCTTGATTCAAGCTCAACTTAATGTATAAAACTTAATAGGAGCGGGCGCTCAACTAAAAATGTGAGACCCCTCCCATAACACTACACCAAATGGGCAAATTTAAAATTAATTGTATGAGTTTTAACTGTAAGTATCTACTTTAAACTTTTGCAACATTGGGACCGAAAACAAATAAAAATAAAACTAACAGAAACTAAAAAGTTCGATTGATTTTGCGATATCACTTTCGCAAATACAAAGAGGTCTCTCCCTCAAATTTTGTAATTGAAAGTTCCTTCACTGAGAAAGAGTCCTTAGTGGGAACTTGTTTGAACACTCAACAATGGCAACCAAAGAGGTCGAAGCGTAGAAACCTCAAGTGAACAATGAAGGAGGAATCGTTCCCGCCGAGCTTCCAGAGTCGAAAGGCTGGACGAAGAAGTTTGGTTCTGTTTCTCTTTCAATATCTCGGGTTATTGTTGTTCTGCTCTTCGTGCTATGTTTTGAAGCCATAATTCATCTTCTCTGGTTGTTCTGTCTTTGATGTTTGATTTTGGTTTCTCATTCTTTTTTGTTGTTGTTTTCTTCTGGTTAAATTTTGTCGATGTTTGGTGGTTTCTGAGTTGTCACTAGGATTTAGTGAAGCTTCTTGATAAAGTTGAAGGTATTTTGTCGATAAATACATTGATTAGAGTGGTTTTGGTTGAATTCATGGTTAATTTCGGTGTTTTGGGGGATTAGAAGGTTTTGCATGGTTACATTTGTTGCTTAATTTGATTTCTTTTACGATTTTATGTTGTTTCGCTTAATGGAGAGGATCAAGAGCCTTTGATGGGGTGGAGAATCCTCTGATTTGGTGAATCATGGTTGTGATTTGATGAATCATGGTTGATCTTTGTGTGATTGGCTTTTAATTTTTTGAAATTGAGTAAGTTCAATTTCTTGGTCTCGAAACTTCATGACATTATGAAAATGCCTCCTCCATGCCGCATTTCTTTTATTATGGTTTCAGTTTCTAGCTCTAGTGTGCTTTCACTCACTAACATTTCTTCTTCTTCTTCTTCTTCTTCTTCAAGTATGTGTGTTTGTGATTTAATCTCTCTAGCATGTCTGCCACATCAACCTCTTCTCTCGTTAGTGGATCCCTAAATCAAAATCGCTTTTCCAACCGATCAGGTAATTCGAAATTTTATTTTATATCATGTATTTGAGAGCAACGTCAATCTATCTATCGCTTAATCTGTTAATGTTTACTTGCAACATCAATCTCTATTTCTTTTCTTTGATCGATTAAGTCAAAGCTTCAAATGGATTCGGAGGAGGAGAATGGACACGAAGATGAGTTAACATGTTTCATTATTTTCATTTGATTTACTTGTAACCCTAGCAAGCATCTAGCTGTTTCATGTCTTTCATTTTATTTTTCGATATTCATTCGTCCCTTGTGTAGATTATAAACTGGAGTCCATTGCTATAGTTCTAGATCCCTTATGTCTGGTTGATAGAAATGGAAGTTAGGTTGAAGCGAAAGATATGTTGTTCTTCCTTTTACAATGATAATTTCATATTTCAAACTATTACCTAGCCACCGCAGTTTCATGATATATAGAAGCTTATACAATTCAAGCTCATTTGTTCGTTAATATGAAAGAAATAAGGTCATTTCATCAGCCAGATCAGATATGAGACAAACCTCGTCTTTTCAGTTTTATTAGTTTGTTGTGAATCATCGAATCAAATGACATATTTGACATTCATTACTGTTATTAGTTTATGAAAGGAATAGAGTTCTCGTATTGTTTCAAGTTTTTTTTTAATCTCTTTAAGATGTTAGCCAGCGATGACTTATTGAAACTGAATTTGATGTGTAAGAAGACAATAAGTTGTAAATCTTGAACTAGTCTAGGAAGAAATTTGACATTCAAGTTGTCAAAAGGGATCTAAATGTGACTATTTTTTATTTTATTTTTTTTTTCTTTTTTGCTAGTAAGGAAGTGATTTTTCCTTTCGACTTTAATTATGCTTCATTTTACTAATTTAATAAGTGAGCAAAGTTATATTTGTTGATATTATTCTCAATTTAACCAAAACTTCTATATAATAGCTAGCTAATGCAAAATCAGTAATGTAGTTTTACGGTTCCTATTTTGATTGCATCTAATAATAATCCTTTTTGATTGATATATAAGATCACTAGTGTTAATAATCCTATTTGTTACAAACGCGACTTTGTTGCTGAATTTTAGTTAATTTTTGTGCATTTTTCTACTTTACATGTTAATGCAACCTAGAGATTTTAAGAAGCTCTGATAGACCTGAATGTTGAAGCCACACATTCGCAACGAAAGTACAATTTGTGGCTTCACATCACAATGTACCAATCTCAACTAATGTAAGGGCATGCTTCCAGGCATATATCTTATTGATTTTGTTTGTATTCAATCGATTAATTTTGTTTATTTTTTTCCACACAAGCATCTCGTCTTTCATTTGAACATAAACTTTGAAAGCTTATTGTCGCTAAAAATGGACAAGAAAAGCATGCAGTCCAGTATTTTGATGAAGCGTATATTCGAAGCTTAAGTATACTTAATTTGAAGCTTACATATACATCGTGGCCATGTTTACAGGTATGATATATGTGACGTCCATATGCACATCCATATGCAATAAATTCAAGTCATGATTGTGGCCATTTTATATTTGCCACGGCTCCAGGGATATATGTGACATCCATATGCAATAAATTCAAGTCATGATTGTCGACTACCAAAGGTATACACAAACAGACACAAACAAGTAAACTCGTACAATTAAATAATAAATGCCTGAACTGCAAGAGAAATATTGTAAAGTAGCAAGCATCACTCTATAAATAAATTCAATGGTTAGATTTTTAGATGTCAGATATAAATTTTTTTTTAATGGGTCATTGACTTTTTTTAATCAATGCCCGAAGGCTACATTAGATATAGTATTCATACGGTTTTTTTGTTAAAATTTGGTTTATTTAGTAATTAGTAGGCTTTATATATAGGTTAGTGAAGTGTCTCTTTTATTGATACTTTTAGTCTTGGTAAAAACGACCACCATATTATTTTATAATCAATTATGCTGATTGATTTTTCGGGTTCACAAGTATGAAGCCGTGAATGGAATCTTATTGAGTGTACCAAGTGTAACATTCCACAACCATATATTTGCTTTTCGGGATTCAAATTGAATTGTTGCTAAAACATTTGACGCATCTTTCAGACGGTGGAATTCTACACAGTCAACTGTTTAATATATTTCAAAAGGTCTTAGATGGCAATTATTATAACAAGTGAGTACTATAAAACGTTCAAAGACGACAAGCTTTGTAACATTAGTGTACGTCGAACTATATTAAATAGTTGAATGTTCAATTGTTTAATATATTTTAGAAGCTCAATTTTATTATGAATGGTAGTTGGTTGTTTTTTTTTAAATGTTGTTTCATGTGTGTAAGGATAATTGTTAATCAAACTAGCAATGGCAAGATAGTCCATCCCTGTAGCATTATATGACGATGAGGAATACAATTGAAGTGCAATCAGAGCAGAAACATAGAAATACAAGATGCAGCAAAATGCATATAATCCATTTGATTGCAGATATTAAGGACTAGGAACGCTAACCTGAAGATGAAATAAAATTATTTGTACTTGAAGTGAGTTCACAATTTCATTGGTTTGACAACTATGTTATCTTATCCTATATCTACACTAATTCATGGTGATGAATAAAAATTTATGAGCTTAGTTGTCTATCCATTTTCCAGTTTTTTTTAACAATAATATTCATTTTTTAGTCCAAACCAAGATATTAGTAGCAGTTTGGAGATGATGTAGTTTATAATACAATATCACTTTTGTGTTGTAACTGTCCATCGAACAGTTTCAGATCACCATGAATGGTATGGTTATGCAAACGATGCTCATATTTTCAGTAACAAGCAAGAACAGTTACACAAGGACTATTTTGGTGTAGTGTAAGTTCAGGGACGGATCTACATAGGGGCAAGTGTTGCCCCTACTAAAAACTTAAATTCTCATGTTATTACATATGTTTTGTTATTTGGCCCCTTAGTTTTATGGTTTTGCCTCCAGATTTTAAAGCCTAATTGACTACTACCATTCATTTTCTATTTTCTGCTCCCTTACTGTTAGAGTTTTATTGTCCTTTCCCCCCTCTAAAGTATCGAGCTAGATAACAACTTTTCCTAAACCAACTACTCTCATCTCCTTCCATCATAAAAGTGTTTTCTCTTATAGAATTTATAAATCTAAATTCTACACTTTGAATCTTCTCACAATTGCTTCCACAATTCTTTTTTTTTTCAATGTTCTTGTCTAAATGGTTAGACATCAGACATTGAAGCAATTAAACCAGAAGCAGCAGAATGCAACATTTTTAAATCTAAGTTTTAGATTTTAGATTTTGTTTTGTTTTTTATGTGTTTAGTTTACGAAATCATTTTTTCTTTTTCTGTATTGAAATTTGTTCAAAATTAAAGTAATATTAATAATTTGACATCTTAGAATTTTCATTGATAGTACAACATCCATTAGACAAATTACTTATTGATTTAAGAAAACATGTGTCATACATTTCTAATAAGAACTTTCAGTACATAACATCACACAACAAACATTTTTTCAATACTTTTGTTAAAAAACTTCAGGTTACATCTAATACAGTTGATTTTTGCTCCCTACTTGACCTTGAATTGTTGACCTGCACAAAGAATACACGTGAGCCACAGACCACCGTTGTGGTGGCCAATGGCACTCCGATGCTAAAATCAGACAAGGATCTGAGGAAGGCTTAATGTTGTAAATAGGGAATTTGTAGCGTACCTTAGCTTACCAACCTCATGTTTTATTAGTGTTGAAGTCCTGGTTCGACCAGGCCAATATTGGTGGCGTAGTTTAGGGAAGGAGATCTTCTTGGAAATCCTTCTCTAATTAAGAATCGTCTTGAGGAGGGAAGTTTCCCTGTTAGACTTGTGCTCCTGGATACGTGAGAGATAGTTCCCAATTGGAATGTTGTCCATAGATGGAAGTTTCCATGTACAACGTATACTCTGGTATTTGCTTCCTAGTTGGAAACAAGGTATTGATGGCTTGCCCGTTCGAAGCCGATCCCTGAGATACTTGCCTTAATAAGTCTTACGAGTATTGGGGATGGCTATGAGACGTGTGGGCTTAGCAGGCTATAGTAGCTTGGCTCCGTCTGGCGGACTGTGCAATGCAGGCTTGAAACCGCTTGGGCCGGATCAGTGTTGGGCTGATGCTTGGGCCTGTTATTTCTTGAGATCATCATGACATGTGTATGGTGTAGGAGAGATGATGTTTCGGTGTATCATCAGTTGCTTCCCTCGAGTAAGTGGGGCGTCTAGTTGGTCCATTATATCTCTAAAAATTAACTTTACTATTGTAATGCTTGAACCCGAAGCGTTGTCTCGAGCAGCACATAGCATTAATGGATACGTGACAGCTCAAATAGAAGGGGTACGGTTTATATTCTTTATAAATAGTCGTTGTTTCAAGGAAGATATTTTTCGTTTCTTCTGTGACGTCTTCTTATCTTTGCCTTGTATTTTCTTTTGCATGAGTTTTTTTTGTAAAATTTGATTTGCACTTTCCTTCAATGGTGGATAACGTCGAACTTACTCCTAGACAGGAGTTGTCTTATACTTGCCTTAAACTTTTTGAAAAGACTTTGGTTGATGAGACCGAGTTAATTGAGCTTCGGAGCCTGTACTGTGTCCCCGAAAATCGTGAAAATGTCCCTGCATTTGTGGCTAGGGCTCCAACTTCACCCCCACAGGGGTACATAGGGTTGCACCGGGGCATGTTTGAATTTTGACTCTGGTTCCTAGTGTCGGATGACATTTTTCGTTTCTTTTTTTCTCTCTGTATGCCTCCCGCTCAATTGGCCCCAACGGGTTTAAGATTTTGATTGAGATCTCTATCAGAGCGCATGATGCTGACCTTCGTTTGACCCCGTCAATAGTTCAACGACTGATCGTTGCTCGGTTGAATTCTTAAAGCATTTGTGTGTTGAGCACCCCTGTTTGCTTGCATCCGATAGCGGATGACATTGAGCCTTGGCAAAAGTATTGGTTTCTGGCTTCAGCGAATTCCTCATACTTTAGGCTTGGAGGACGTCAGGTCCCCATATTCTTCCAGTTTGATCTTAGTAAGTTCTTTGTGGTTGTCTTACCCTCCATGTTCTCAGATGTAGTGTTAACTCGATGTGTTGCTTCTTTTTTCTGAAAAGTTTGCGACTCTGATCCTCACTGAGGAGGAAGAACGAATAGAGAGGGAGTTTAATGAACTCCCATTGATGTCTGTTGAGAAGGCTGTAGTGTTGGGCAACGTCGTACAGAGCAGGTTGCTCAGATGTTCCCATGATGTCCTTGTTGAACCCAGCTCATCGATTGAAGAGGTCAGAGGTCGTCGCTCAAAGAAAAGGAGCATGGTTATGCCCAGCCCGACTAGGCTAGCTGAATTTGAGGCAGGCATGCCTCCTATTGTTCTTCCTAAGAAGAGGCGGCCCACTAATCATGATGTTTCTCTTTCGAGCCACCATCCTTGCCAGAGAAGGAGGCGGCTTTTGTGAGGCACAAGTTATCTTTGTCTGCTCAGGAGGTGGTCTCAGGGGATCGTTGTCTCTTGCTGGATCTTGTTATCCCCTTTGTTGACTTAAAGGGGGAGCGCATTGGACCAGAGGTCGACGTCGTGAGTCACCATGGGTCTCTGGCGGAGACTAGCACTATTGAGTCACATGATTCTTTTGTGTTGCATCTCGGTGCTCATGGGATAGTGTTTGCTCTAGAGAAAGCTATCACAGACTTGCAGGTGTCATATTCGAATGTTGTCCACCGGGTGGTTTATTTGACTGATCAACTGTAGGATTCCAGTGCTACTTCGGACTTGTGGGCCATGCAGACTGTGACGTCCGCGTCTGAAGCTGAATTGGTAGCCGAAAAGGCTCAACTGAAGTCAATTGAAGTCGACCTGGCTTCTCCCCGAGTGGAACTAGGGTGGGCCCGTGCTGAGTTGGAGCACTTAGAAGGCGATGTGGACAAGTGGTCGTCCGATCTACAGACTCAGATTGTCGAGAAGAAGCAAGCCGAGATCGAATGGGTTGTTATACAGTGACAACTTGAGTCAGAAGTTGCTGAGGGACTTCGCTGAGGGACTTCGTCGCGTTCGTGAAGCATAACACTTATTGTCAGAATAGCGTTCACACTATGTCTCATTTGTAGGCGCGGTGGATTTTGGGGCTTCGGTACGGAAGCTGCAGATTTCATCAGAGGTTGTGCGGGGCAGGTTTGAGCTTTTGGAGCTTATTAGAGAAAAGCACCCTGGTCTTGACCTCAACTTTGCCTATTATAGGAAGGCTACTTTCGGAACTATCATGCAGAAATAAAGTCTTGGCTATTCGGGACAGGTTGTTGAGGAATCTATTTCGCCCCTTTCTGTACCAAAATAGTTGTAATATCCTTATTAGGTCAAAAACAAACCTTTTAATGAAAGTCATGTACCGTCGTGCCATTATGTTTTCCTTAGAAGCTTTCGACCCATGCTGCAGGCCGTGGAATTAGTATTTTCGGGCCATACATGCTGGCAGATGGTATGTATTATCAGTTGAGTTGCATCGAAACTGACTCCATTGAGCAACATTTGTTTATAAGTGAGCTGCTATGGCCCCTGACGAGTCACCGCCACGAGTTATGGAACCGCTGAATACATTCTTACTCCCTAACCCATCATTGCCCGTGCACAGCTAACTAGACGTTGGGATGTTCCAAAAGTAGTTGTTATCAGTAGGATCTGACTAAGCTTGCTTGATGAGGTCTGGAGGTCATTGGCTATTTGGCGAGTCGTCGTCATCAAGCATAAAAACGCTGATTGGGGTGTGATTAAATTCGGTGACCATGGTCTGTAGAGAAGCAGTGGTCCCATGGCAAGCCGTCGACATCAGTCGAAGCTGACCAAACCTCCACCTTCCAAATCATCTACACCCACACAGAGCAAGCTACAGATTTGGGCGTGCACCAGAAGTTGTCATCATCAGTCGTTACTGACTAGGCTTACATGATCGGATTCGATGATCATTGTCTGTAGAAGAGCAACAATCCATTGGCGAGTCATCGTCATCAGGTGTGAGAACGTTTATTAGACTCCCACTTCCTAGGCCATCGTCATCTACGCGCAGTGGACTAGGCATCGGGCGCTCCAGAAGCCTTCGTCATCACACTACAACAAATTTGTTTTAAGCGGGGCTTCGAAAAACACTGGTATAGGGAAAATGTCCGGTTTAGATCATTGACGACATTTTATAAAGCGTCGGAAAAAGTATGTGTCGCCAAAAGATTAACGACGCTTTATGTGAAGCGTCAGTTAAAATCTACATTTATGGCGCTTTTTAAACCACCGTAATAGCTTATATAAGCGCCGCTAAAGAAATGGATATGTCAATTCCCATTTGGATACAAATGTCATATTTATAACCTTTTAATGGCGCTATAAAGCGTCGATAAAGATATTTTGCGACACTTTGCAATCGTCGGTTATGTTAACAAACCTGTCGACCTTTTAATGACGCTTTAAAGCGTCGATAAATATGTTTTGCGACGCTTTTAAAGCGCCGGTTGTGTTAACAAACCTGTAAAAAACCATATTTACAACCTTTTAATGGCGTTTTATAGCGCCGATAAAGATATTTTGCGACGCTTTGAAAGTGCCGGTTATGTTAACATAACTGCAAAAAAAAAATCAATTTCCAGGCACCTCAACTTGCATCAATAAAAATAAAAACCTGTCATTGTGAATAAGAAACAGTTCATTAAGCAAAATCAATCATTAGAATTCACAAAACCTGCTTTGCTTACGGGTAAATTACCACTTATCAACGTAATATCTGTTTTTTTGCCTCGACCACTAAACAAGATGTTTGAGCTGGCTAAGATGCTCTAATATCCCATAACATCAAGAGATTCAAATGATATAATCATGTAAATGAATTTCATTCACCTGAATATGTGCTAATTGTGCAGGACAAGTAAATTTTGCACTAAAGGTACATTCCAAATTCTTAAACAAAACTTACCTGGTTTGTTTTAGCTGTTATTATACCAATGGGCAGGGTGAAGACAAAAGCCAAGGCAATTGCTAGTAAGACTCCCCAGTAGGGAAGTTGCAATTGCCCACCGAATCCTTCGCAAGTGAAAATTGAGAGCGCAATGACCAAAACCATAAGTGAGTAAAATCACCATTGAGGAACATGATCATAATTCTTCTTCGTCAACCTAGTGTGGATATCGCCAAACTGATCTCGGAACGTCTCCCTTGTTTTGTTCCAAATTGTCCTATCAAGCATTGAATCATAATGTTCAATGTTAGCACAAATAAAATGCATACATGCAAATACTAGGCATCAATGTCTATAAGTACGACTTCATGTTATCGAAGTTTATGCATAAAACCAAGTACAAATTCATGGAAAAGAACTACCTTCCATGGAAGAGGGCTACATGCAAGAGGGTAGCAGCCAGTACACGTAATCAAGGGCTTCTTCCACGGCTTTGCAACATTCTTCAAGAATTTGGGACCTCATTGGACTTATCACCCCATTTGCATGGTAGTGTACAATCTCTCAAAATAGTACGTAGTGGCCTGGTACAAATGATGTATCTGCATAACTGGTGTATTCTACGAGAAATGCGTTGTAGGGTTCCAAGAGTTTCTTTGCTGTGATGACACCCTTATGGAGGTCTTCTTCATTTGTTTTGCCATTGTCAATGCTCAAAATGACGTTCCTCCTGCAGATGAAACGGAGTTGTGGGGCTTGGTTATGGAATCCGACCACTCGGACAACATCTCCAATGCAGTACCTGTATAGTCTTGGTACCAAAACACAATAAAATCCTTTAATTGAATTTTATCTAACTTTGAAGATCATATTGCACTGTAGAATAAGATAATTCCACGATCTATCCATAAGGGCTTGGTCAAACACTGACGATAATTCCATAGTGACCATTATAATGGAAAACTACTTGGAATCTAACATGCATTTTAGTCAGTTTTTCACTACTGATTGTTGCATTACGACCATTCTAACAGAGGATCGTAACTTACCAGCATAAGTCATAACGACAAGTTCATAATGGCAGCCAAGTCCAACATGGGCCATGTCGACAGGCTTGTCCTTGGGCACTTCTGAATCAGGTGATTTAAGTATGTCCAACATAGCTGATCTGTACTCAGAGTCTGTAGTCATGGGGCCTAGTTGGCCTGCTCCGATGTCATCACATAATTGGGCCCAATTGTGCTCAAGAAAGCTAATAGCTCTGAGGAATACAGAAGCGAAAACTGCACCAAGGCGAAGAACTTGGCGTCGATATATTAGACCGGGTAAGAGTTGGCAATACATACTTTGATCACTGTCAATGCACATGATTGTTTGATCAAGACTTGTGTGGTCGTTGAATGGGTCTCGAGGTCGACATTTGAAGTGCTTGCTTTTGTAGTAACTTGTCAGAACCGGCCTAGCTGCCCTTGTCGAGCCCAGGGACAAATCTGAAGAAGTACATTTAGGTGAAAAGGTATAAAAAGAATTAGAAAAATAATCTTTCCAGTATGACACAATTATTTAAAACTTTCATATAAAAACTGCACTAAGGAAATCCAAACCAAAATTGGCAACTTAAGAAACCAAAGGAGTCCATTTTATTTTGTAGTAATGGATATCCTAATATCGCTAAATTATATAAGACTATATTAGTCACGCACCATAATAATATCTATTCTATCATGCGCGACACACCAACTCCACCTATTAATGCCCCTTTTCAATCATTTCACATAAGAATCAAATTTTCATTTAAATATTATACGACATTTAGGTATCACCATCAAAAGCAAAAATCCGGAAATTGATTTATCACATGTTTTTGTTTTACCTTCCTATTGAAGAAAAATGCAGATAGAAACAAGGTCTTACTGATTCATAATTGGCATGATGAGGTTGTAAAGAAATGTTCCGCGATCAAGATCTTCAGCAATTGATGGCATCGACTTTGGTTTTCCGGCTGAGTCCTTCCATATCCAACAAACAAAGGACATGGCAGTAATGGATTGGAACATATAATTGGGAACTATAGTATGCGAAACTTGTTGTCATGACTAGGTAAAAGAACTGGAACCTGGTTTGTCTTCTCTTTTGCCTCACCTCTTCTTCATGAAGTGCCCCGTAAGATCAGAGTTTCATCATCAGAGACATGTAACAAAAGAGAAATGAACAACGAAGATAAAGAGTTTGAGATGATACCTAAAGAACGATACTTGAACTAGGTTAGATGGCCACCACATGTAAGGAGAATCAACAAGGAACTTTCTAAATAGGCTAGCCCATCCGTAACCAAGCATCTATTCTCCATCAAGAATCGACAAAAGACTACTTTCAAAATGAATACATAATTTGATTTTTTCATCTAGTTAACATGGGTGAAAATGAAGCTTCAGAGTTGCACTAAAATTCATAGTTCGAATCTCAACATTTACATGCAGGGACATGTCTAAAGATGTAAGAATTCCGATGAGATGGTAATGGATCAATTTATCAAGTTCATGAGAATCAGGCTGTCAGATGAACCTGCTCAATTGGGTAATCATTCACTTCTTCATCTGTATACAAAGATTACAACTTCGGTTAAAATGACATTTACAACAAATAGTTGAAGCAAGTTTGGCAAGTGAAGTGAACTGACCTGAAATTTCAGCTTTCGAAGTCATTGTATCCAGCTTCTCTGCACCATTCATCCTTCAAAATTTTTGGACTCATTGAAGCTATATTTTGATGAGTCTGCAATCATGTTTAATAGTAATGTTATCAAACCTGCATAAAAAAAAAATCATTTTCAGAAAAATAACCCTATCAACCTGCAAATCTGCCATGAACTCAGCTCAACCTGCAACCTGAAAGCGCCATTTCAACGTTGCAAGAAGCGTGCAAGTCATTCACAAACAATACCAGTATGGGTGACAAGTCATTTACAATTCATTAAACCTACAAGTTGGGCAAATTTCGATGTTCTGCGTTGCAATAAGCGTGCAAGTTGTTGAAACACTTCACATTAAAATGATGACGTATTAGAATGATCTTCAAGCTGGATCGAGAGGATATATAGAATTGTCATATGAATATTCACAAACTCTGCAGGGTCCAATTAAGGTCATCTTCATTGGGGGAAAAATGGTCCAATTAAGTAACATAAAATTCATAGTTTCGTACCGAGAGAGCATTTTCCATAGAGGAGATCGATTCAAATTCAACAAATTTAAAGCAGAAACCCTGTTGATGTGCAGATAGTAACACAGAATAAATGCCACCATAGGGAGATGTAAGCCTGGAGAGAATATTATGGAGCTAAAAGTAAATCATACCTTGTTACTTTTGACTTGTACACCATTGGCTTGATATCCCCGAATTTTTTGAACTCCTCCTCAACCTGTGCAACAGTGACAGTAAGAGGCAAACTCCGGATATAGATTGAATGACCTTCAGCTTTTTGAAATGTGAAACAACTTATTAGAATATAGTAAGTCAAAGTACTAGGAAAACAAAGTCGTATGCGAATAACAGATTTATGAAAATGCCAACTGGATCCACACTTGAAATACCAATTAGCATACACATATAAAGGTAATATGAAAAGAAAACTACCTTCTTCTGGATGGGAGCTCTCAGAAGCATTGTTATTACTAGGAGCAGGTGCTTCAGGTACAGGAGTAGTGGCAGGGCCAACATGCTTTTGTTCGGTCACAGCTGCTGCCACCTTTGTAGCATTAGCAGGTGCTACTTTTCCACCATTAATATGCACATAGACAGAAGCTGGGGTCCTATTCCCCTTCGTCACTTTAACGTGAATTCCAAATTCCAACAGTATAAGGTGTGAAGATCAGAAAGCAGGCCAAACATTCAATTCAACAAAAAGATAAAGATTACAATCTACGAGGAAATATTAAATGTCTACTGATCAAACTTACAATTGAAGCATATGACTTCTTAACCAGCATGTAAGAAAAATATAACAGTTGAAGCATAAGCTTCACAGAAAATATAACAAATAAAATAGCGACGCAAGGAACTTAACCCTTTAATATATTTATAGGTAAAACAGTTACAAAAAACATATACCACATTCTCCTATAACAACATGACTAGTCCAAAAAAGTTAGAAACAAAATAGGATCCTCTGTCTTAACCAGCATGTAAGAAAAACCAACATAAGTGAGCTCTGCATTCAGATATATATACATCCAAGTATAACACATCGGCAGCCACTTCAAACCTGTAGACAAGGATCAAATAAGGAAACAACTATTATCACTGATGGCATACAAAACACATCCTAGTTATTATCACTTTAAAAAACTCACCGCTAATGTGCCTTAGATCCACCATTGTTTTGATCAGTTCGTCTCCTCAATGCTTGCATCATCATGGCCATATCATCCTTCATTTTATTCATTTCATCACTGGCCACTTTCTTGTAGTCTGCCAACTCTTGTTTTGCTTTCGCAACCTCTTTCCTTGCAATCTCAATCTCTCGCCTTGCGTCTTCTATAGCTTGAGATCCAAAACGACTACTCGTGCCATTTTCAAATGTTGGCGTGACCCCATGTCCCCTACAACATACACGTCCAGGTCTGTCTGGCCCAAATACTTGAGCAAAAATGTGGTCGTCATCTAAGGAGTTTAATCCCTCCTCTCGTTGCACGGTAAGATTTCGTATCTCTTCCTACATTTAGAGGAACATTTAGTTAGTGAATATGAAATATAAATCGTAATGGATACCAACAATTTAAATTGAAAATAAAACTGACCGCCTTTCTTTGAGTGAATACATCTGAATATGATCCATTTTTACCTGTATAAGCAAGCTCCAACATACTAATACGAGATGGGCGAACTCCTATTCTTTTCATCTGGCAACAATAGAAAAGGTACACAAATGAGTGACTATATTTCTACTAAGTTGATATTCAAACCCAAAATCTCAAACATTTGTACTTAACCTCTTCATCCTCAATTATGTCGAAGGATTTTCTGCCTGCATGATGAAGCATTTGTTGTATGTCACGCCTGTCTTTATTCTTATCACACAATTCCTGAATTTATTAAAAACGGATTTGAAAAACTATGTCATCAAGAATGAAGTATGCATATATAATGTAAAAATTGTTGAATAATAACAGTATGAAAGGATACTCCATCATTTACAAAGTCAAGTCTCCTGATGAATGGAGCCAAAGAGAAAAAATAAGAAAAGTAAAACTAGTATTATCCATGTTTGCCGCCATAACTTAAGGTACCACCAATTTATAGTTAATCTAGGAGAGTATTATCCATGCATCCATTCTTAAAGACAAATAGGGCAAAAAGTAATCATGCCGGCGTGTCGTGTCCGTATCCGACACGACACGGGTGTCTGTATCCATGCATCCTTGCTTAAAACTAGGGTTTTTTAGTTTGGCTAGTATATTCTAATCAAGTGTGATATTATCTGAAGGTTTAGGTACATACCTTAACCTCTGACGTTCCCCAATGTTCTTTTATCAACCATTTCCAATCTTCTTCTTTTACAAATGGTGGTCGATTTTGAAGTTGTTCCTCATTTGTCTCATGTATATCGTAATAGTCCTTCTTCAATTCAGATCAGTAGTCCCTCCATTTCTTTCCCATTTCCTTTATTAACAACTTCTTTCTTTCTGGATCACCTCCTATGTCGAACTTCTCCTGAATAAAAGAGAAAATTTGATCAAATCTATCATATGTGACCAATATATATATATATATACACACATTTATTATAATGATATGATACATACCAATACCGACTCAAGCATTTTGGCCTTTACATCTTTGTCAAGTTTTCTCCATGACGGAGCAGCAATAGATGTAACTTGCATGTTTCAGACGACAATTCCCTGTTGAGACACAAATAATGGCATGTGCACTCCTATTACACGATGTCTATCATCAAATTCCAGACTCAGTTTTGTTCCTTTTGGTAGACTTGCTACCTTCTGTCCCAATGCTCGTCCACGTGCTTTCCTATTCCTCGTGCTACCTATGTAAAGGAAATTATTAATGTTAAAATTTTTTTATTTTAAGTACAATTTCTATAAGAAAAATGGAGCTTATATTGTTTAGAGTGAGTAAAAATACCAGAAGAACTTGACTCAATATTAGGGGAAGACTCCTCCGAATGGAATGGGGGTGACCTATCAATTCTCAGTAGTCGTGGCGCCATACCTGAAAAATGCACAAAAAGTGAGTTAGTGCCATAACATAATAATAATAATAATAATAATAATAATAATAATAATAATAATAATAATAATAATAATAATAATAATAATAATACATTATAAAATTTGATGACTAGTCAATACCATAGTTCAAACATCAACTCTCTTATTTTCTTTTTCTCTGTTTTTTTTATGTTATTTTCTGACAATGGAATTGTTTCCATTGGCAAATTAGCTCTATTCCATACAACAACATGATTAACATCATCACTTGGTGCACAAGTGATTGATGTATCCCCTGGTACTAGGGGTTGCAATGCCTCTGTTTCATCGACAGTTGCCTCGTCTTCATGTTCTGGCACGACATAAAATTCACCTGGTGCAACTTTTGTCACAACTAACGATCCCGATCTTGCATTGTCTCTAACATAGAAAAGTTTTTCGCACTGGCTTGCTAAGACAAATTGTTCATTTGTTTGAAATATTCGTTGATCCTTTTCAATACCTCGTCCAGGGTTGTGGATATCTTCCAATCACACTTGAACAGAACAACATGATTTCCTCCTAAATATTGTAATTCAACAACATCAATAAGAACTCCATAATAATTTAATCTATCGACTCCATTATCTCCATTAACAACCACACCACTATTTTGTGTTTTTAACCGAGTTTCCCGGCTTTTCGTGTGGAACTTAAATCCATTGACAACATAACCATTCCATGACAATACTACTTTGTCAGGACCACGAGCTAATGGGCGCAATTGTTCGACTGATTCATCACTAGTTGTTCGACATAATTCAATCACCTATGCAACGAAAAATACCAATTATGTGATGAAAAATATTCTTAGTATGATTGTTGACGATGAATAAGGTCTAAGTTCCTTACACGAGCCTCAAACCACTATGGGAATTGTCGACGATGAATAAGGTCTAAGTTCCTTGAATGTGTATGTTTTAAGATTTCTCTATGTTCCCTGCAAATAAGTAACATATGTTAAATAATTTGGTGACTTAAAAACACACGAGTAGTATAGATGATTATTTCTTACTCAATAAAAGGTGTCACATCTTCACAATTTTGCAAGATGTAATAGTGTGCTTGGGTCCATTCTTCCATAGTTAACTCTTTTACAACTAATTTTCCCAAAGCACGTCCCTTTGTTGAAAATATAGAAAGTCCACCTTGATGTTGGTCACCAGAGCCATCAAAGTTCATAGGAACTTGATTAAACTTTGTTTCTATATCATGCAAGTACCTTGAACAAAAATTCATACTCTTCTAGAATGTAACCTTCAGCAATTGATCCCTTCGGTTACCTTTTGTTCCGGACATATGACTTCAAGGTGTGCAAGTACCTACATTTGGAATTGGAATTATAAGTATAGTTCTCAAACAGTGCCTAATTGTGGGTACTTGCAACAACGAAAATATATGTACCTCTCAATGGGATACATCCAACGGTATTGAACAGGACCAACAATCTTGACTTCATTTGCCAAGTGGATCGGTAAGTGTACCATCACATCAAAAAATGATGGTGGAAATAACATCTCTAAACGACACAACGTAATTGCAGCATTCATTTGTATTCTCTTTAGTTCCTCAACTCGAAGAGTTTTTTAGCATAAATCAACAAATAAACTACTCAAACCAATCAAGGCATCACACACATCATCTGGCAATATGCCTCGAATAGCAAGTGGAAGTAGTCGTTGGAGAAGAACATGACAATCGTGACTTTAGGCCAATTAACCTTTTTTCTTTTAAGTTAACACATTTGGATATGTTTGAAGAAAAACCACCTGGAACCTTGATATCTTTCAAGATTTGTAGCACACGACTCTTCTCATCGAATGACAAAGTATAACGGGTGGGAGGGAGTAAATAAGTGTTCTCATCTTTCTTAATTGGATGTAACTCTTCTCTAAGCTTTAAATGTAGCAAATCCAAAAGGGAATTGAGATTATCCTTTGTTTTTGTCGAAACTCCTAGTAATGTCGCAATCACATTATCACACACATTTTTCTCAATATGCATAACATCTAGATTGTGACGAATGAACAGATTTTTCCAGTATGGAAGATCAAAGAATATACTCTTTTTTCCAATTATGATGCCCGCTTCCCTCGGCTTGTTTTTTCCCTTACCAAATGTTATTTGTTATACGTCTTGCATTTGCTCGAGAATATCATCACCTGACATAAACAACGGTGGAGGTCTTGGTTCTTTATTTCCATCAAAGTTGCGTTTGTTATCACGCCATTTATGATCCAGTGGTAAGAATCCTCGATGACACATATAACATTGTTTCTTTCCATACACTAATCTCTAACATGTCTCCATGTTACAAACTGGGCATGCTAAACGTCCTTTAGTGCTCCATCCTGAGAGAACTGCATAACCTGGAAAGTCACTATAGTCCATAACAAGGTTGTCCTCATTTGGAAGGTTGTCTTATTGGATGAATCAAATGTATCCACGCCTTCTTCCCATAATTCTTTTAACTCATCAATTAATGGTTGTAAGTAAACATCGATGTCATTTCCAGGAGCTCTCTCTCCCGGAATAAGGAAAGCCAAAATCATATTTGTTTGTTTCATGCATATCCATGGGGGAAAATTATATGGTATTAGAACAACTAGCCACATGCTATATGATAGACTCATGTTGCTGAACGGATTGAAGCCATCACTTTCCAATCCAAGTCTTACATTTTTCGGTTCAACACTTAAGTCAGGATACAATTGATAAAAATGTTTCCAAGCCTCTAAATATGCAGGATGTGCTAGATTGTCATCTCTAATACAGTTATCATGGTGCCATTTCATTTCAAAAGAAATTTTGGAAGACATGAACATTTTTTGAAGCCTTGGTTTTAAAGGAAAGTGGCGCAAAATCTTCCCGAGACTCGTTTCCTCCTATTAGAATATCCAGTAGACTCCTCATCATCATCATTATCTCCACAATCAATTCTTTTCCATCTCGATTCTCCACAAGTTGGGCAATACTTTACGTAAGCATGTTCTTTGCGAAATAAAACACAATCATTGATGCACGCATCTATCTTATCATATGAATGCCCAAGATTTTGAAAAATCTTTTTTGCCTCGTAGTAGGACTTTAATAGCATCTCACCTTTAGGAAAAGCCTTCTTTAACTCCTTAAGCAACATGGTAAAGCCTCTATTATTCATTCCCCCAACACATTTAATATGTAAAAGTTTTAAGATGAAAGACAATAAAGAAATCTCACACCCAGGATATATGCTAGTCTTGGCATTTTGAATGACCCTCAAAATTCTTTCAGCCTCATTTTGTGGTACACTACTGCTAGTAGTCTCCATCTCATATATTTGGTCTCTAACATTTTCATGATTAAACCCTGGTAAAGTATCCGCCATCAACTCGTTTATTTCATCACATTCAACCTCATTATCAAGCTCTAACTCATCATCCTCACTGCATGTGGTAGCATGTCTATATTCACCATGATAGTCCCAATATGTGTAACCACGAAGTATGCCACTTATGATCAAATCATCTCTAACTTCATCTTTTGTCTTAAGACGACCATTGAAGCATTTTCAACATGGGCAATATATGAGGTTCCCAAATTTTTTGTGCTGAAATGCAAAATCAAGAAATGTTTCCACTCCTCTTATATAGTTGGAGTCCAAATGATTCCCAATATCCATCCAGCTTTTGTCCAACGTGGCCATTAAATCCCTATCATGTTTTTACATATCAAAGTGAAAGCGAAAAAATGAAGTAAAATAAAAAGGAAGATAAATGTATAGAAAGGATTACTCAAATTTGAAACAATCAAGGATGAATATACCTGATCTCAATAGAAAATTCAGATAATTGTCCTATTGGATAACGAAAAACGACTTTTGCTTTAACAAATAACCTAATTGGCTTATCTTCTCCAGGCCGCCTTTGTTTCCTGCATTATCCAATAACAAGGGTTGAAGTGAATATGTAGAGCTCATGAAAGCAACAATCAAAAGACAAATCTCCTTCATGCTAAGAAAGACAAATCTCCTTCATGAACTGCCAATCTTAGATATCAAGTTCAAAAACATGTATTCTTTTATTGATAGTTTCATCATGTTGGTTTTGCAGCTGGGCAATTACCAATGAGCAACAACATATCATGGTGAGGAGACTCTGTCCTAAATGATGGGTTGCCTGATGTGAACCTAGTTGGAGGATACTATGATGCTGGAGATAACATCAAGTTTCATTTCCCCATGGCTTTCTCAATGACGATGTTAAGTTGGAGTGTGAATGAGTACAGTCAAAAGTACAAGGCTCTAGACATGTACAATGAAGAAAGGGAGCTCATCAAATGGAGAACAGATTATTTACTTTTGACCTTCAGTACCTCTGACACAAAAATCAGTGAAATTTATGCCCAGGTAAAATAACAGTTTATTCAGTGGTTTATTGTTTGGCTAGTATAACACAATTCAATTTAGTGTACATAATTGCATGAAACGATGACAAAGTTTATTACTCACACATTTAAGTCGGGCAATGATTATCATAAACCCAATTGCCTCTTAAGGCAGAAAAACAACATCATGTGTTTGGATGTGATCAGAGATCCTAGGTGGGGTGGTAAAGTGAACTGCCTTTGAAGATCCTTGCTTGAGAAGCCAGAGCATTCGCAATAGAATATGTATCACCTAATCACCTTAATATCTTTTCCAGTAAAAATTTATACCCCGCCAAGGTAATAGAACTCAGGGGATGTTGAAATCGCCATGAAACCATTTCACAACCATCATCGAATCTGACTAGACTTTAATTTTCATCATACTCCGGTCTGGCTACCATATTTTAGCCATCTAATTCTAGATTTTTGTTTCCAGAAAATTTCTTCTTGGCTTTAGATGTTCCTAAATGTGCCTTAAATTTTAGATTACCTTTGAGACTCTAAACCTTTTGAAGAGCAGTCTCTGTTTCCAACTTTTGAAATAGTTATAGTCTGATGGAGTAATGTCAACTTCTATAGGTTTAGATTGATTGATTACCAAAGCAAACAACAGAGGTTGTGTAACTCTTCTGAACTCCTCCAAGATCTAGAGGTGCGAAACAAGGCTCACTTTTTCAAATTGGATGTTACCAATGCTTTCCCACATTGTGTTGGTTCTCAAGAGTTCCAAAGTCTCCTGGAAAGTTCCAGTTCCAGGTAATAAAACTCTCTGATATCAGAGAGAAGAGGTTGAATAGATGTGAACTTTATGACGAACCTAAATTTCATGTATTCCTTTCCGCGGTTAAGGAACCAAAAGATACTGTAGCGGAGCCTTCTCATTTGGAGTAGTTATGGTCCGTTGGAGTGACGTCGATTTCTATAGGTTTAGATTTATTGATTACCAAAGCAAACAAGAGAGGTTGTTTAGCTCTGCAGAGTTCCTCCAAGATCTAGAGTTGCGAAACAATGGTCACTTTTTCAAATTGGATGTTACCAATGCTTTCCCACGGAGATCTACATGAGGAAGTTTATTTGACACCACCTGATGAACAAGTGACTCTATGCTCTCAAACAAGTAACTTGAACATGGCTTGGACTTTTAACATGTTATTAAATTTCTTTTAATGCAACACATTTAGCCTCATCATTGTTTACTAGATCTTCTGTGTTTGGTAAGATATTTCTCTCTTGTCCCCTTATGCTTTCATTAATTTTTTCAGAAAAAAAAAAAAGAAAAAAAAAGAAAAAAAGAAAAAGACCCACCATGAGGAAATATTGAACATAACTAGTTGAATGTGAACCTTAGGCAAAATATCTATTGAAAAGATAGACTTCCTTTTGGAAATGACCAAAATGATTGTAACTATAATAACAACAATGGGACCAATCTATGGTGTCAAGTAAAATAACTCAAAATGTGACCAATAGGTGGGTGATGCTGAAGGCGATCACTTCTGTTGGCAAAGGCCGAAAAGGGTGAACTATTCACGACCTGCACAAAAGATACAAGCAGGGGTAGACCTAGCAGGTGAGATGGCATCGGCCCTGGCATCAGCCTCACTCATGATCCGGGAGAAAGACAAATACCATGCCAAATTGGTATAAAGGGCTATATCTCTCTTTGATTTTGCTGCAGATCCGGCAAAGAAAAGCCATTATAGTAGTGATAATGCGAATATTGAACCATATTACAACTCCACGGACTATTCTGATGAGTACATATCGAGTGCAGCCTGGATGTACTATGCCACTGGTAACAAGAATTACCTAGAAATAGCAACTGATCCAAGCAATTCCTGGAATGCTCATACCTTTAATAGTGGTTCAGATATGAGCGTGTTGAGTTGGGACAACAAGTTGCCAGCAGTAAAGCTCTTCTTATCAAGGCTGAGGATCTTTTTAAATCCCGGTTATCCTTATGAGGACATGTTGAGGAGTTATCACAATGTCACGGGTCTAAATATGTGTTCTTATCTTAGAGAATTCCATGTCTTTAATTGGACTAAAGGTGAGAAACATATCTCTGAGTATTATTTCTTTAATACATATAAAAGAAGTCGTTTTTTGTATTTTTTGCACAAAAAAACTAATGAAGTCTACATGTTTAACATCTACAGGTGGCATGATCCAACTGAATCATGGAAATGCACAACCTTTACAATATGTGGCAAATGCTACCTTCCTAGCGCTCAGTTTGCTTCTAAATCAGATCCTAGATACTAATATCCCCGAACTCATATGATAAGTATTTTAATATTTTCATGAAAATTCTCTAGAACTGGATCTAGTTTAATTTATTAGCTTTTCTTTGTATGTTGCCAGCGAAGCACCCATTGCACGGAGAGACAAAATACTTCTTCACAACAAGAACACGCAAGTATCCTAACAGGACAAGAAAACGCAAGTATCCTAACAGGAGACATTTGAAGTGCTAGCACCGGATACTGGAACAGATAAACCTATTCAAAATAAAGGAAAAATCATTGGGTACAACGGGAAACCTCCCAAGGAGGAGAAAACTGATTGGATCTTGCACGAGTATACATTACATCAAGGGGAGACTCATCAAAGTGTCAGCAAAGAAGACATGAAAATATACTTGTTTATATCATCGACAAATACATTCTTTACAGAGTAATTTGGGCAATCAACTTATTTTCATACTGATTTTTATTAAGTCAAGCCAAACATGAACAAATAAATATGATCTGGAGAAATAATTCACTAATTTGTAGAAACATCTAAAAACGTTAAACCAAAAAATGTCTAACATTATAATTCGCGACCCTTTCCAAGTCAAGGAACTAGCTAATAGAAGTTATTACTACTTGAGAATTGTCTATAGGAGCATATGCAAATTTAGAATCAGTAAAAAAAAAAAAAAAAAAAAAAAACTTGAATATTGATTAGGAGAAAATAGAGTGAACTGAATAGAAAAATACCTGTTTGCATAAGTATAAATCCATTATTTAGGCAGGCTTAGGAAGATTTTTTTAAAGTCAAGACACATCAAAATTTTATTGATCAATAAAAAAGACAAAGGTGAGTAACTCACCATACAACCGAAAGCAGGTAGTGCTCAGTTCTTAGGGTTTTAGCTTTGAGTTTCTACGACAACGTTTCCAATTGGTCCAAATTTCTCTGCAACGAATGGAAAGTTTTGTTAGTGAAAGCAAAAAATGAGAGAAGATAAACCCTAAACCCTGGATAATAAAAAAAATGAAGAAAACCCTGTAAGGGAGGGAGCTGTGCAGAAGGTGCAGCTTGTTCGAGAAGCTTAGTGGATGAATGGAGAAGATCGGTCGAGCTGCTCAAGCCAGAGAAGTAATCGTTCAAGCCGTTTGAAGAGAAGCCAAATTTGATGAGAGCAGAGATGAAAGCTAATCGGGAAGGAGGGAAGAGCGAATCGGGCAGGGAAGATCGAATTGGAAAGGATGGGAGGAGGGAAGTCGAGGAGGCTGGGTTATAAGTAACCTCTAATACGGCGTTGATAACTCTAATACAACATTTTGTTAAAACTCGATTTTTTTCATTAGTGGGAAGCGGGCGTGGATTTTTTTTGTTCTTTACCGACGCTTTATAACATAAATGTCGTTATTGCGTAAGGTTTTACCGGCGTTCTTTGATAATCTCGTTATAATATTTAACTTAGAGGCATTTTGTTATAAGCGTTAGTAATGTTATGAATCGGCGGCGCTTTTCATAAAACGCCGCCTTGAAAGTGTTGTGTTAGACTTCATTTTTTGCAGTGTCAGTCACGAACTGACTGAGCTTACATGGTCAGGTTCGGCGATCATTGTATGTAGAAGAGAAATGATCCCTTGGCGAGTCATCGTCATCAGGCGTGAAAGCAATGAGTAGACTCCCACTTTCCATGCCACCGTCATCCACGCGCAAAGGACTAGGCGTCGGGCGCATCAGAAGCCATCGTCATCAGTCGTGAAGTGACTGAGCTTCCTTGGTTAGGTTCGACGATCATGTCTTCTAGAAGAGCAATGATCCGTTGGCGAGTCGTCATCATCAGGCGTAAGAGCGCTGACTAGACTCCCACTTTCTAAGTCGTCGTCATCTGCGCCCAGTGGACTAGGCGTCGGGTGCACCATAAGTTGTCGTCATAAGTTGCGAACTGATTGAGCTTACCTGGTCAGGTTCGATGATCATTTTTTGTAGGAGAGCAATGATCCTTTGGCGAGTCATCGTCATCAGGCGTGAGAGGATGAGTAGACTCCCACTTCCTAGGCCATCCTCATCCGTGCGCAGCGGACTAGGCGACGGACGCACCATAAGTTGTCATCATCAGTCGCGAACTGACTATGCTTACCTGGTCAGGTTTGGAAATCATTGTCTGTAGAAGATCAATAATCCCTTGGATAACAGCCCTTTCATGGCCAACCAGGAGTAGTATCGTCGTCTTGTTGGACGATTGATTTACCTCACAATTACACGTTCTGAGTTGTGCTATTCGGTTCATACATTGGCTCAATTCCTTCAATCACCGCAGACCCGTCATTGGGAAGCAGCTTTACGAGTGGTCCGCTATATCAAAGGATGTCTTGGACAGGGAATTCTCTTGCGCGCTAGCACCGACGTTCAACTACATGGCTACTGTGACTCTGATTGGGCTAGTTGTCCAGTCACTCGCCGGTCCATTATCGGGTATTTGTGCTTCTTGGGTTTTCACCAATCTCGTGGAAAACGAAGAAACATTACACGGTTTCTCGGTCTTCTGCTGAGGCCGAGTATCGCTCTCTAGCAACGCTCACGTGTGAGCTTAAATGGTTGAAGGGTCTATTATCCTTGTTGGGAGTCTCTCATACACGGCCTATGCGTGTATATTGTGATAGTCAAGTTGCCATGCATATCGCAGCTAATTCGGTGTTTCATGAATGTACCAAGCACATAGAAGTGGATTGTCATCTCGTTCGGGATGCTATCCAAGATGGTCTCATTTCTACTCACTATGTCAGCACTGGTGATCAATTGGCTGATATATTCACCAAAGCTATCGGAAAGAAACAATTTGCGTCTTTTCTCGACAAGTTGGACATTCGAAATCTTCATGCACCAACTTGAGGGGGAGTGTTGGCAAGATACGGTATCTTCGGGCTAGGAATATTGCATTTGTTGGAGATTTTCTCTCCTTATACTTTGTTGGCAAGATACGATATCTTCGGGCTAGGAATATGCCTTATACTTTGTTGGCAAGATACGGTATCTTCGGGCTAGGAATATTGCATTTGTTGGAGATTTTCTCTCCTTATGTTTAGCTTGTATCCTTATTTTGAGTGGTTGGTTTCCTGTATATATGTAACCATGAGATATCAATGAAACGACAACAATTTTTTGTGCCAAAAATTATCAGAGTCCATGATTCCTTCACACAGTACTCCTTCATGACCCACATATATGTCCCTTCTTTTATCACAGCAAATATTGAAAGGCATCCTCTGAACACCCGAAGATTCATGCGGAGAATGCGACGGGTAGTTAAATCTTCAGGTAATGGCACCTCAAAAAACTCGTCCTTGGCCATATCGAATGCTAGAATCAGCTCATAAAATTTGAAACTAGGAACAACATGCATTTGGACAAGTCTTCTGCACCCACGACGCGATAACCAATGAATAACTCCATTCAAGGTTGCTCAAGAAGATGATTTATTTCCAGGAAATATATGGAAAAAATCCTAACGTCTACCACGAATTTGAGCTCAAAGAGTACACCTCAACTTCAGATTGAGATGTTATGTAATCATCCTGACAATCTTGAACATACCTGCATCTAACCAGCTTGTACTCTTTGATAGTAGGGAGGAAACCAAACCCAAGAGTAATAGGATTGTATCTTCAAACTCGTTTCTTAAATGGGATTTTCAGTTTTGCATGCTAGGACCCTATCTAAATCTGAAACTAGCTTAGTTTTGATTTGGGAATTCAGAGGTGGGAGCTTCTTATATTTTCTGATGAAAGGGTTCCAAAGGGAGATCACTGTGCCATAATTCGAGGAAAGACAAACTAATCCGTTAGCACATCCCACGAGTATTAAGTATTTCCTGAAGTGCATAATCTCCAATGAATTGGGGGCTATCCAACTTTACAGCTTTCGTGAAGTTGCAATTCAGACCTTTAGTTTTGCAAATTAAACAAAGATCTTCATCGTGATCATGTTGGGTTGCCGGCTGAAGTGCCTTTTAGCAAAATTAGTACTAGTAAGTAAAGTGTGGAAATCCTTGCTTATACACCTGAATTGCTTGAGAGACTTTGCTGGGAACCAAGTGAATATCTCCTCTATGATCTCCGATGGCAAGTAAGGCGTCTCCACCATTGATTGATGAGTTTTGCTTCCTTTTCTTCCTCCCACTCCCTTGCTGGATTGTGTAGTCATTGCTTAATTAATTGAAAGTCTACAAGGAAAACAATGTACATAAAAGAATATTAGAGTAAAAACCTAACTGAACACGACCAAGAAACCAGAAACAATAACTACTGACTAATATGATAATTCTATAGGAGCTGCTACCTAGTATAAAAAAATAAGAAAAGACGAGAGGTCTCCTTCGAATTTGCCAGGGAAGATTAATAATAGAATTGGGAAAGAAGTTGAATGGTATACAACAGTTTAAGATGGGGTTTATATTTGCACCTATTCTTAGATACATATTAGGAAACTACTATTTAGATATCTCTCAGGAAATACCAAGTAAATTATAACATTTCCTATAGGAAGTATATTTCTAAATTTGAGGAAGGGTTGCTTTGCTGCATGCAGAGTGTTGGATGTCTGGTACCATCCACACAAAGTTACCAGTTACCACTGATGTTCATCAACTTGTTTGCTTGACATATAAAGTCAGTATCGACCCTGAGGGTAGGCTCAAGAGGCCTGGGCTTAGGGCACCAAGTTTTTTTTTTTTTTTTTTAAGTGTTTCTTTGCACATTCTGTGTGACCTCGAGAGACCAAGATAAGGTAAAAAGATTTCGGTGTTCAATTTTATATTATTTTGTGTATGCTATATAAAGGGGTACCATTTCAAGAGTTCGCCTTGAGCACCCCACATGTCAGAGCCATGTATGAAGTTGCTATCATATGACAAAAGTTACAACTCAGCTTAAGTTGCCAACCAAATTAACAAAAGTTACCAACTTACACCGTAAGTTACTTAGATGCACTGTGCATCCCAAAATATTGGGTCCACAAATTGTTAGGTTCGACATGAACCCACATGGATATTTCCATGGATTCTGAAAATGGTTCCACTATATCGCTACAACAAAATTGGCATTTCACAGCCTTCCAAGAATGTTGCCACAGGCTAAGATAGCATTATGAGCAAGCTACCTCTGACTGTGCTCTCGATTTTACTATACCCAATAATAAGAAATGATGTCACACTATAACAATTGCAAATGCTATGAGTAAGTATCAACTATAGCCCTTGTGATTTTTGTGAATGTTGTCTCGTTTGATAGTTAATATATATATATATATATATATATATGTGTGTGTGTGTTAAAAAAATTTGATTTTGATTATTTAATTAAAATAATGTTTAGAAATACTTTATTTATTAAAATTATGTAACTAGAAAATTTATTAACTAAATTACTAAATTAATATAACATAATAAAATTAGAAATCATTAAACAAGAAGGGATGACTTCAAGTAAATAAACTATTCACACCATTTAATTGGGAATCTCATTTTGTTTTGGGTTTAGAAATGAAACCTCTCGTATTTACACCATCAGTCTACAATAAAACCAAGTTAAATTCTGCAAATAAAATCACAAGTACATCAAAGACCAATGATGAAAGTGACAATTAAACTACCAATACTAAAACTGTAATCATTAAATCACCATGGCAATACTACTAGTTTAGAGGTGAATAATCCTAATAGTAGTATAGCTCAGTCCACCCATCTCAATGCAACCTTCTACAATGGATTAGACAAACTTCTTGATAATTTGTTAGATTGCTAAGCTTTCATAAGTCACATCTGCAACCCTTCTCAACCTGGCAAAGTAAACCAATTAGACATGATAAAAAAAAAATTTGGACATTCATATATTGAAAAACTTGATGAAATACTCTCAGCTAACGTTGTCCTTTTTTTTACCAAAAAATGCAAAAAACTATTTTTTGACTTGAAATCTGTCCATCAAACATATATACAGGGCTGGGCTAGAATGATTGAAATCAATGGAAAACAATTTAGTGTTATTTAATTTAGTGTCCACAGTGCGGCCACCCTTCTGAGTTTCGAGTTTCAATTGCTCAGTAAACTCGATCTCTTCTTCTCCTATTCTGGTTATGAATCTTCTACCATCTGATCCTCCCTCTTGCTTATGATCTTATAGCTCTAGTTAATAGTCCTCTTGCTTTAAACCTCTACAATCCATACCCTTCGCTTATCTGCATTTCATCTCTCCTGGTTCTTTCTCTCATTTCAATCTTCCAGCTTTTTAACATCGCTTCCCCGCATTATACATCCCTTTACTCTTCATATACCTTATAAAGTTCTAAATTTTCTTTTTCTTCTTTCTTTACTCCTAGTTAGTTTCATTCTATTTCCTGTAGTATCCCCAACCCTCCTTCAACTCGTCCCTGTCCCTTTTCTCTATTGCTATGCATGTACGCTATGATAGATTACTGCTAATTACTATGTTTTCATGTTGTTGTCTATGTAGGTCTCAGGTGTATTACGATCTAGGTTATGGATGTTTTTGCTTTCTCTGATCAGACATTCTCCCTCACCCCTCACCTTTCTGACTGCCCCCAGCAATTTTCCTGCTTGTTCCAGCTCAACCACAGTTTCTTGGTAAAACTTACTAGTCTCAGCTTAACCACGGTTCTCCCTAGTTTCATCTAGTTCAGTACTACTTGCTCCCTTAACTCCACTCACCACATCACATACATCTCATATCAGCACACATTATCATAAATGTGTAATCATCAAATTTGTAACCCTCATTTTTACCCACATTTACACCATATCTCTGTGGCTAGATTGATTATAATCGTTCTGAGATTTCTTACTTCCCTCATTACTCCTTGCTATTGTATTTTCCAACCTCATTATTGCTTTCGAGCTTTAACAATGGATTATACAAATTTCACGCCTGATCCCAACCTTCCACAACCTGCAGTAAACTCCTCCTCCACCCCTTTCTCAACAGCCTGCCCTCATCTTCCAACCATTATTGGTTTCCAGAACCTTCATCAACTACCATCCCATAATCTTAGCCCACGTTCAATACTATCACCCAACTTCTCTTCCTACTATGATTCCACAAACTCCACAGCGAACTACCAAACTAAAATCAGTTTTTTTTTTATTTATTTATTTATTATCAATAGAATATGGTCTGGTCCTTACAAATTCAGTGATCATCATTCATGTAGTCGATTCCTGCTCTCCTTCCTCGTTGCTTACCTAGACCTGCACAGGTAGCAAACGTGAGCCAAGGACCATCATGTGGTGGCCGATGGTACTCCAATGCTTAAATTAGATAAGGCTTATGAGAGGCTTAAAACTGTAAACTAGTATTACATTGTGTACCTCAAGTTCATCGACTTTATTGCCCTCTTATAATATAGGAGTCCTTGTTCGGCTTGGCCTTTGGTGGCGTAGTTTAGGAAAATAGATCTTGCTATGGAGATCCTTTCCTAATTGGGTGTAGTCCAAGTGGGATAGTTTCCCTACACGACTCGTGCTCCTAGATCTAAGGGAGAGGTTTCCCTTTCTGAGTGTTGTCCATGCAAGGAAGTTTTCTTGCCCGATTTATACTCTAATATATGTTTCCTAGTCAAATCCAATGTGTTATTGGCTTGCCTATCTTGGGTAAATCTCTTAGATACTTGCCTTAGAAGTCTTACGAGTATTGGGCCTGACCGCGTGACATGTGGGCTTAATGGCTCATTGCAACTTGGATCCAACTGTCTGGATCCTGCTAATAATGGGCTTAATGTTGTTTGGGCCTCGCTGGATTGAGCATGTAACTGGACCTGTTTTGTTCTATTGACGAGATTATCATGACATGTGTACGATGTTGATTAGAGGACGGTTTGGTGTATCATCATCAGCTGCCCCCCCCCCCCGAGTTAGTAGGCCATTTAATCGGTCCACTAAATCGCTTTGATAGACTCTGTACAGTTGTGATTATTGAACTCGAAACGTTGTCTTGAACGGCGCATGTCATTAAATGAGTTCGTGACGTTTAGTAAGAAGAGAGGGTGTGACTATCTGGTGCTTATATAAGCCATCACTTTTGTGAGAGGGAGTCTTTTCACCTTGTATCTCTTCTACATCCTCTCTTTTCTCCTAGTTCTTAGTTGCAAATCTCTTTTTGTTTTTTTGAAAGTTAAAAAAAAATTCATGGCGGACAACGTCGAACTTATGCTCGGATAGAGCAAACTCTATGCTTGCCATACTTTTTCTTAGGAACAAAAGGGGTCCGATTTGGATAAACTTCATGAGGACTATGGGGTTCCTGAAGACTTGCAAGTTACCTCATTGAGTGCTACTCACAATTCGTTGATGCCTCCACAAGGGTTCATTGCCTTGCACAAAGGCATGTTCCAAACAGGGCTTCGTTTTCTAGTTCCGTAGGATATTTGGCACTTCCTTGCGCACCTTCGTATTCCTCCCACTCAAATGGCGCTTGACGAATTCAGGACTTTGATTGTTGTCCTTATCAAGGCCAAGCTTGTTGGCCATCTGTTGACTTCCCGAATACTTCACTTGTTGACTTTTCCTCGTCTTAATGCCCAGGGACTTTGTTGGTTGAGTACTCCGAAGTGTTTGGGTTCCTTGTCTATTGACTTTAAGATTTGGCAAAAACATTTTTTATGGCTTCTTTTAATTCCCCTGTACTTCAAGGTGGATGGGTGGCCTCTCGTCCAACACTTCAAATTCGATCTCAGTGAGTACAATGCTTATTTATATTTCCATGTGCTTTCGCATAAACTGACAAGTTGTCTTGTTTTTTTGTGCAGGTAAATTTGTGGCTCCAACTCTTACTGGGGAGGAGGAGTCGGTAAGGATGGCGTTTAATGAGCATCCCTTGATTGCTATTGAGGAAGTCATGGCCGCAAACAACGTCATGTAGAGTGATTGTTCAAGTACTTCCATGCAGGCCATGTTGTGCCTAAGTTGTCGCCAAAAGAGACTGGAAGTGGTCATTCTAGGAAGAGGAGGCTCACCATTCCTAGCCCTTCGAAACAAGCTGAGTTGGAGGCGACCATGACGCTTATCGGTCGTCCCAGGAGAAAGCGGGCTGGCGACAAGGCTGGTTCTTCCTCTAAACTGATTCTACTATAGCAGGAGTTGGCAATTGCAGATTAGTCCGCTAAAGAGATGGCTCCTGGGAGTTGGAGTGTCTGTCTGGAAACTCCTCTCCCGTAGTTGTACTAGAGGGGAATGGTTCAGAGATGGTGGATGCCGACAAAGTCAATGTTGCTCTTGGTGATCTCCGATTCGCTGAGCCTCCTACCTTGAAAAGCGGATCTCCTCTCCCTCCCCCAGAGCCTGATGCTAAGCATCGGGCTAATCTTTTTTCTAAGAAGTTTGCTGAGCTGGTGTCTCCCAAAGATTCCTTGTCATCATTTAAGGGGTAATCTACACCTTGACGCTCGTAGTACAATTCATGTTGCGGATGAGCCTTTTGTGGAGTTTTGCAGGTCGTACTCGGACGCGCTTTATAGGTTGGGCCTCTTAAGTGAGCAACTGAAAGGGTTGGCGGGCAAGGTGCAGTCTCACGAGTCTAAGTTGGTTGTTTTGCACCTATAATTTTAATTTAATCTAACCGGCAGGCGACACCGAGTTCATGACACCAAGGTTCGGGCTGCGGACGCTCTGGCTGAGCTAAATTCACTGAGAGAGCGATTGGCGGAGGAGGAATGTGCTTTCCCACAGACTTTCCCAGGCAGAGGCAAGTTTAGTGAAGCCTAAGGTTTAGTGTGGAACTTCAGGATCTCCTGATATCGCTCGTGGTAGGCTGAAGCTGCTTGAACTGATTGAATATGAGAATCCCCATTTGCAGCTTGATTTTTATCGATATCGGAAGGTTGTTTTCTGGAAGATTGATGAGGCATAAGTTTTCGATCCTGCGTCCCCGACTGGCAACTCAAGACCGACTTCAGATAACGTTTTTTTATTCCCCGTAGTTCTTTCTTATGTAAGTGGCTATTCGGCCTTCGGAACAGGTTTTCCAAAACAATTGTAACTTTTGAAGCAATTTAAAGAGTGTTTATCAAGTACATTTTTTTACTTGTACCCTCTGCTCTTGAGAGTATAACAATCCTGATTTATATATACAAAGTGCAAGCCTCACTGTGGCCATCCCGACTTACTGTGCAAGTCTGACTTTGGTCGTCCTGGCTCGATAAATCTGACTTAAGGGTCCTAATTTATATATACAGAGTGCAAGCTTGACTGTGGCTGTCCTGACTTATATTCATGGAATGCAAACATGATTGTGGCCATCCTGACTTGTGCGACAAGTATAACTTTAGCCGACCTGACTTGTGTCCGAAGAATACGAGCCTGACTGTGGTCGTCCTGACTCGCGCGATAAGTTTGATTTTGGTCGTCCTGGCTCACTCAGTAAGCCTAACTTTGGTCTTCATGGCTCATTTGATAAATGTGACTTGAGGGTTTTGATATATATACAATGCAAGCTTGACTATGGTCGTTCTGACTTACTGTGCAAGTCTGACTTTGGCCATCCTGGCTCACTCGATAAATCTGACTTTGGTCGTCCTGACTCACTTGATAAATTTGACTTGAGGATCTTGATTTGTATACATTGCAAGCCTGACTGCCATCCTAACTTACGGTGCAAGTCTTACTTTGGCCGTCTTGGCTCACTCGAAAAATCTGACTTAAGGGTCTTGATTTGTATATACAGAGTGCAAGCTTGACTGTGGTCGCCCTGACTTGTGTATGGGAGTTAGTTAATGGAAGACTGGTATTGGAATTTTGGAGAAAACAAATATCCTTTATTGATAATACTTTTTAAGGTGTTCTACATTTCATGTTCGCATGAGGCTTCTACTGTCCACGTCTTCCAACTAATACGTCCCTGGCTTGTTGACCTCGGTCACTTTATAGGGCCCTTCCCAATTCGGGTTTAGATTTCCTGCTTCCGGATCCTTAGTCCTCAGCTGAGTCATTCTGAGTAACCAGTCTCCGACTTTGAATTCTCGTGGCTTGACTTTCTTATTGTAATACTGAGCCATTTTTCGTTAGTAAGCTGCTATTCTAGTAGAGGCCTAATCTCTTCTTTCTTCGAGGAGATCTAAACTAACGCACAAAGCTTCATCGTTATTTTCTAGTCTGAATTTCTCTTTCCGGAAAGTTGGCATTGTAAGTTCCACTAGGACCATCATTTATGACCCGTATGCAAGGGCAAAAGGTGTTTCTCTGGTGGGTGTTCTTTTGGTGGTCCGATACGCTTAGAGTATTCCTGGCAGTGTTGAGATCCATTTCCCTTTTGATGTATCGAGCTTCCTTTTGAGTGCCTTCAAGATGGTTCTATTGGTGACTTCCGCTTAGTCGTTGGCTTGCGAATGCCCTAGCGAGGAGAAATGGTGGTTGATGCCGAGGTCTTTGCATACTGCCTTCAAATTGGGTTCTGTTATCACTGACTAGTGTCCTTTCCTTTGAATACCAAATCTGCAGATGATAGATGTCCATATAAAAATTTCAATTTGGTCATGTCCTATCTTGGACAGAGACTCAACTTCGACCCATTTAGTGAAGTAATCAACAGCTACAAGGAGAAACTTCTTATTGGTTGAGACTAGGAGCGGTCCGACAATGTCCCTTCCCCACTTCACAAATGACCATGGGTTGGTCATCGGAGTCAAGGGATGAGTGGGCATGTGAGTATACGGTGCGAACCTCTGGCACTTATCGCACTTGCAGATAATGTCTTTCGCATCTTGCTGCATTTGCAGCCAGTAGTACCCCAGAGTCAGGGCCTTATGGGTCAGGGTCCTACAGCCTGAGTAATTCCCGCAGATGCCATCATGGATCTCTCTAAAGACGCGGTTTGCCTCCGAAGAGCCTAAGCATCTGAATAGGGGACCCGTGGCTGATCTTCTGTAGAGTTTATCATTTTGGATGGGTGTACCGCTCTGCCTTGTTTTTAAGTTTTCTGGCCTCTGACTTTTGGCCGGGCGGGCCCCATCTTTGATGTACTCAATGGTGGGATTCATCCAGCTTGAATTCGCTTCAACTGCGTAAAGCTCATTGACCTCTTCGTTAACATTTCGTTTGGTTATCTCTCCATGTGTATGCGAGCTTTTTTGCGTTTGTCTTTAGTCGAAGTGGACAGATTAATGGTTCTAAGAGGAGATCATTTGTGAGATTGGGTTCTGAATTTGGCGGTGACACATACATATGCTTCATTTTTTAGATTAATGATACAACCCTTAGTATGGTTCAGTGGAGTAATCATAAGGGTGATGCAATTTGAGAATTTGAATAACAATTTTGGCAGTTGCGTCCTTATATTTTCCGTTAGTTTCACTTGATCTAAGGGCAATCTCAAGGATGAGATTCTTTTGAGGTGTGTATAATGTGATACCTGAAATTTTGTGTATACCACCACGTGGTAGTACACAGCAATCGTGTGGTGGTATATAGCCATCCAAACTTCTACATCATTCTAAGATTTCCCCATCTTCCTCATTTTTTTTGGTTTTCTCAGAAAATAGCAGAGCTCAGATAGAGAGCTTGAGAATGAGAGCTTCAAATTTGCTAGTGAAGAGAGAGGGTGACATCGAAGAAAATTTGGAGGGGTGTCTTGGTGGAGATTGTTTTGAGGATTTCGTATCGAATTGGAAGGGTTTGAAGACTAAAAATTTATAGCTGGTGAGTAGATCATTTTCCCTCTTTAAATTTTCAATCAATTATGAAAGATCTATACGCTTTTATAGCTTCTATGTGCAACTTTGGGGATTTTAAAGTCTGTTTTAATGTGGGTAACATGGTGTATTTCCATAGCGATATCTTCTGATTCTGACAATATTTTTTGTGTGTGATTGCTTTTATTTGAAAGACAAGCTTAAGATTTTTCCATAGATAGCTTATATGCGAGATTTGGCTTAGTATTGAAGAAGTACTAAGTGTTTGAAATTGGGTAGTTAAACTTAACTTGCTGAAATTTGAGTTTTACTTAAAATATGATGAACAAAATATGAAAACTAGATTGTATCTTCGATCTTAGAAATAAATTAAGTATAAAGCTTGCATATTTAGAAAGTAGAAGATGAGAGTTTTCCAACGGTATAAGGATTGTTGTTTTTGGTTGAAAATTGTGACTTGTGTGTGTGTTGGAAGTTACCTTGTTGAAATGAAAATTTTGATCCGAGGAAGAAGACGATGATGTCATGCTGATGTCATTTGTTTTACTCCAATTTTGACTGATCATATAATTTGAACTGTACCTCTGTTTTGAGTACCTTTTTCACCGTTGCGATCACCGTGACAAATTTTAATTTTAGAACAAATCCATTTCATATTATAAAATATTTTAATTTTAGCAATATTATGCCTCGAGATGTGTGTTTTCAAGTAGATGTTTATTATTGAATCATTGTGCATCATATGTGATTGTGATCTTTAGAACTTAGTTTCATCTAATGATACTACGGAAATGATGTGATTGGATAAGTATTGAAAAATCGTGATTTTGACATGAATACCCTACTCCGACATTTGAAATGTACAAAATGGTACAGTATGGCCCTAGAGGCTTTGGTTTATGATATTTGTATAATCCGGACAGATTGAGATGTACAGAGCTTGTTTCCAAAAGGGAAAAACTAAGCCACTATACTAGTCATGACTCGCATGATATAGTGGAGTGTTCCTGAGGAGAGCCTGATTCCCAAAAGGGAAAAAACTAAGTCATTGTACGAGTCATGACTCATGTGATACAGTGGAGTGTTCCTAAGGGGTCATGGGAAGAGTGTGAACTTAGTCCTCTTCCGGCGTGTTTGTGAT
Organism: Berberis vulgaris; assembly: GCA_963556465.1. Taxonomy (NCBI): domain Eukaryota; kingdom Viridiplantae; phylum Streptophyta; class Magnoliopsida; order Ranunculales; family Berberidaceae; genus Berberis; species Berberis vulgaris. The sequence continues at coordinate 80,168,910 of OY747127.1, forward strand.
TTGGCCCGTGTGTCCAATCTTTTGAGGTGGAGTATACATTTTAGAGACGACGCCCCATTAGAAATGCATACATACTCAAAGTGGGTATTGGTACACGTATGAAGGTGTGTCAGGGTGAGACACATTCGGCACATGGATAGGTACAATAGGGTATTCATGAAGACCAATAGTAAGGGGCATGTCTTGAAGCAGAGTATGTCATAATAAAAATGTTATGATATGTCTTAAAACAGGAAAATTCGTGATAGGAAAATGTATGATCTGAATTTAAAAATGAGTATGTGAGAATTTGAGAAAAGTGATATGTGCAAGAGATTATGGAAATTTTCATCCATTTGAAAGGATTGGTTTAGTAAAAAGTTATGGCTTGTTGATCATATGATTTGTGCATACGAATAGTTGATAATATGGTTGTTGAATTATAAATAAGTTGTATAATATGATGTAAGGCAGATATGGACATATTGGGAATTGTGGATCAATATTTTTATGTTTTAATTGCTGCTATTTTTATTTTATTTTCTTCTGCTCATACCAATTTTAGCTAACCCATTTTGTTTTGTGGCAATTGGGTGTACTCTTATTAGAGTGCAGTATCTGGAAGCGAGTTTGTTGATCAAGCCGAGCAGAAGTAGATCCTAGTCTTTTCCAGGATTTGTAAGATGTTTGTATTTTGTTTTTTGGTGTTTTGTATTCAAGTTTTGTTTTGTGTCTTTGCTTTGGTGTGTGGATTTGGGGGCGAAGATTGCCAGTGGAATGGTTGTATTATTTTGAAGTTTGACTGTTCTTGGAATTCGATAATCCCATTAGCGGTTTTTGCAGTGGCTGAGGCCCGTCTGACCAGTGCATCGACTATTTGGTTGTCGTCTTGCGGACATTGTAGAAGTTTGAATATTCTAAATTGGCCTATTGCATTGATGACCTTCTCGCAGTAGGCTATCATCCTTGGATCTTTACTGTTAAAATCCTCTATAATCTAGTTGACTACCAGACGTGAGTCACTATAGGTGGTGAGCACGGTTACCTTTATTCCTTTTGCTAGCATCACGCCGAACACGAGGGCCTCGTATTCTGCCTCATTGTTCAAGGATGGGAAACTAAATCCGACCGCCTTTTCCAAGATGAAGTCACTTGGAGAGTAGAGTGTGATACCGACAATGCTTCCTTTCTGCGTGGCTGACCCATCGCAGCGCAGGATCCAACCTGGCTTGTCCGGCCTCTGCAATGAACTGTTCGGCTCATGTTCCCCACCACCAGTCAACTCGGCGATGAAGTCTGACAATGCTTGGGCTTTTATGGTAGTTTTTGGTGCATAGTTTATGTCAAAATGTCTCAGTTCCACCGACCATTTAACCATTCTACTAGATAATTTCGGCTTGTGCAGCATTGTGCAAAGCACGTGTTTGGTCAGAACTGTGATAGAGTGAGCCTAAAAGTAGGGTATTGGCTTGCTGGAAGAGATAACCAATGCCATACTAGCTTTTCTAGATCCGGATAGTTCGTTTCGGCTTCCACAAAAGTTTTGTTAGCATAATACATTGGTCTATGTACCCCCTTATCATTCCGTACAAGAGTTGAACTGACAGCCTGATCTGAGATGGCTAGATATAAATAAAGCGTCTCTTTTGGGGTAGGTTTTGAGAGTAGCTCAGTAATTTCCATATATTACTTTAGGTTATGGAAGACCTACTCGCACTCTTCATCCCAGCTAAAAGTTTTGCTTCATTTGAGAATCTTGAAGAAAGGGAAGCACTTGTCTTATGACTTGGAGATAAACCTATTAAGTGTTGCCACCCTCCCGGCCATGCTCTGAATTTCCCTGATGGAGGTTGGGGACTTCATATCGAGAAGAGCCTGGATCTGCTTATATTCCTCCTTTGTTCACTATGTAACCTAAGAACTTGCCTGACTCGACCCCAAACGTGCATTTATGTGGGTTGAGCTTCATCCGATACTTGTGGAGTTGGTCGAATGCTTCGGCAAAGTCGGATGTGTGATCTGGGCTACGGAGGCTTTTGACTAGCATGTTGTCTATGTATCTAGTTATATCCGGAGTAGGCATCCATGAAACTTAGGAGGCCGTGTTCAGAAGTGGCATATACAATTTGGTCGATATGGGAAAGCAAAAAGATGTCCTTCGGGCATGCTTTGTTCAAGTCGGTGTAGTCTATGCAGACTCTTCACTTTCATTTTTTTCTTTTTAACAAGGACAGTGTTTGCCAGCCAGTCCGGGTACCGCGCCTCTTTGATCATGTCAGCATTTAGTAGCCTCTACACTTATTCGTTTATAATCTGGTTCCTCTCGGGAGCCACGTGTCTTTTCTTCTAACTGACCGATTTTCGTGCTGGGTCTACAGTCAATGGTGATTATGGATGGGTCTATTCTCACCATGTCCCTTATCGTGCAGGTGAAGACGTCTTGATTCTATCACAACAATGTTATCAACTATTACGCAAACTCTTTACTTAGGCGGGAACCTATTTGGATGGCTTTACAGTTACTAGGCATGTCCAAATACACGGTCACAGGTTTCTCATCGGGTTTCCCAACGTTGGGTCTTCCCCTCGGGCTAACAGGGGCCTCCTCGTCTGGTTGGGGAAAGTCCTCGCTCAACTCCAGACCTGAGCTTTGGGGCACGTTGGTCGTGGTCTTGATATGTAGTTGACAGCTGTCGAGCAACTCCAGTGCCGAGTAATGGTAGTCTCTGGCAGCCGGCTGATTTCCTCGTATTATGCCCATTGTCCGATTGTCAGGGTACTTGATGCCTTAGTATAAAGTGGAGACCGCCGCCTCCATCTGGTGAAGCCATGATCTCCCCAAAATGATGTTGAAGGTGGACGGCGCGTCAACTACTACGAACTCTTGAAGGATTTTTTTGGAGTCGTGGCTCTCCTGCCACCACTGTTAATTTGATCCTCCCAATCGAGAAGTACTTCTCCTCGCTAAGTCCGACCAGGAGATGTGTCGAGGGGCTTAGGTTTTCTTCTTTCAGTTGCATGTTGTGGAATGTGCTTAAGAACAACACGTTCGCACTGCTTCTAGTGCCTACTGAAAACCTTATAACTTTCCAATTCGCTATGGACACCGATATTACCAGGGCATCATTATGTTGAGTACGAATTCCTTGAAGGTCCCTATCCGTGAAGGTTAGGGGCAGGATCGGGCCTTGGGAGTGAATGTGTTGCATCTATTGGTCCTCGTAGGCTGATTTGGTCCGTAATATGCAGAGCAACCCCTTTCAGGACTGATTGGATCGCTCGGTTTCCAAGTTTACTCCATGCAGGACGCATACTTCATTGCAGTGCTCCTTGTTTTTCTCCTCTTCTTCGTCCCTAGGGATAGAGGACTTCTTCTCAGATTTCGCCTTTTTTCTTGGCGGTTAATTTCTCGTCTAGAATGATGTAATTTTGTGTTTTTTTCAGCAGGTCCGCTATATTAGACCAGGGGGTTCCAAAGTTAGGAAGTTATAGAACTTGTCTTTCCTCCAACCATCGGTGAAGGCTGCCATGGCTATTGCGTCATTATAACCGTTGACAAGAGTCAACTTTTCATTGAAGCGTGCGACGTATGCCCTCAACGTCTCATCCGATTTCTGCTTTATGGATTTGAGTATCTTCACTATTTGCAAGATTTGATTTATATGAGCTGATAGTATATTCACCCTTGGGTCTATAGTGGCTACCACCAGTACGGGGGTTTGCAAAGGTTCCTCCCGTGGTTGCGACGACGCCGGAGCGGGCGGCGCTCAGCTGCTTCAAGCGTTTGAGGTTTTTGCCGCGACTCCATTGCCGAGAAACCTTGTTGTCACCATCTCGCTCATTCTCTAGATATGGTGGTAATATTGTTCTTTCTGAGGAACTATGTCGTTTTCCACAAACGGCGCCAAGCTGATGTAGTTGATTCTTGTTTTCCTTCATCGCTGCTTACCTAGACCTGCACAGGTAGCAAACGTGAGCCAAAGACCACCGTGTGGTGGTCGATGGCACTCCGATGCTTAAGTTAGATAAGGCTTGTGAGAGGCTTAAAACTGTAAACTGGTATTATATTGCGTACCTCTAGTTCATCGACCTTAATTCCCTACAGTGTAGGACTCTTTGTTCAGCTAGGCCTTTGGTGACGTAGTTTAGGGAAAAAGATCTTGTTGTGGAGATCTTTTCCTAATTGGGAGTTGTCCATGTGAGATAGTTTCCCTACACGACTCGTGTTCCTAGATCTGCGGGAGAGGTTTTCCTTTCAAAGTGGTGTCCATGCAAGGATGTTTCATTGCCCGACTTATACTTTAATATATGTTTCCTAGTCGGATCCAATGTGTTATCGGCATGCCTGTCTTGGGTAGATCTCTCAGATACTTGCCTTATAGGTCTTACGAGTATTGGGCTTGACCGTCTGACGTCTAGGATTAATGGCTCATTGCAACTCGGATCCGACTGTCTGGATTCTATCAATAATGGGCTTAATGTTGTTTGGGCTTCGCTGGATTAAGCATGCAACCGGGCATGTTTTGTTCTGTTGACGAAATTATCATAACACGTGTATGGTGCTGATTCACCATCAAAACAAAATTATTGGTGAAAAAAATCACCAAGTTCTCTTTGATTTTTGGAAATATTTTGAAATAAAAATAAGTTTTCTTTGGAAAAAAACATTCATGGAAAAAATATATTTCAAATTTTTTTCATTGTTCGATGGCACATGGAAAAAAATTCATTAGAGGGAACATTTATATTTGTGGAGGAATTGTTGAGGAGAATAAAAGAATCTGTTCAACAAGGCTCTGAATGTTCAGACGTTGAGTCTTTTGAGATCTTTGAATCAATGAGAGAATCGTCGATGAGTGAAAAGATTGAACGGGGAAAAATTTTCTGAGTGGGAGGTTAGCAAATTTTCCCACTTCAAGCGGAAAAATATTTCACCGGCATAAAAGTTTTCCTTGTCCTAGAAAAAATCAAACGCCAAAAAACTCAATTTTGAAAGAAAACTTTTATTTTTTCATGAAACACCTAAAAATCAAACACACCCAGTAAAAATATAAGTAATAATAAATCAGATCTACATGGGCTAGTTTTCCATTTGCCTTAGAACTAGGGCTCACATTTAGGGGGTTTTTGGGTCTCGTGCCCAATTAACTTTTTCATTACCTCACTTCAAATACTGGTTGCTTAAGCCCTTGCTTATGAAATGTGTATATCAACATCCAATGCCGAGTTTTAAAATTTACATTTTATTTATTTATTTATTTCTAAAATGATCCTAGACAACTTAATTATGAAGCCCGTAATATGGTGCACTATGTAAGAGACTATTTAGCCGGTTTAAGTTAATACATGTTCAATGTGGTTAAAAAAATTAAACTTAAATGAATAGCCCATAAATACTTTTTAATTTTATGTTATAAGCGTTTAGAGTATCTCACGCCTAAGCCTAAAGGCTTTAGCTAACTGTCAAAAACAAACATTACAAGAGTAAGATTACTCTTTTTGTTCATGCAAACTTTTTCTTATCTATGGCAAAGATAAACTAAAAAAAAAAATGAATTGGTGAGTTGTTAATGTTAAGGTTTTTTTTTTTTGGGAGTTGTTGTCAGATAATTGATTATTTGGTTAATGTCCATACTTTTTTCGCACACTTAATAACTAACGATGGTATATATTAATATTAGATGAAAGGAAACGATTCTAGCTTCCTCATGAAATACATGTGTGACCCATCTCCCACTTGAAACCCACATGTGGGAAAGAAAACCCAATCGTTCAAGAAATTGTTTGCCTTCACCTGCCTCTCTTTGGCTATTCATTTCTTTTAACCACCACCATGTAACTTGTCAAGGAATCCAAACAATCTATCCTTTCAATACTCCAATCTATAGAACTCTCTCACTTTTCACATCAATTTGCCACGGAGATGCTCACCTTATACCATGTATTTTATAGCGTGTTATCCGTGTTGTTGGCACTCCACATACACTTTTATGTTACACCATTATCACCATCTCCATCATTGCTCTCAATAAGTTTCATAAAAAATCATATTTTAGAATGTAAATTAATTTTTTTAGAGTCAAACTCGGTTAAAATTAGAATCTAGTGAATGTTCGGGGTCTCCTTTGAATGTTCATTAAATATTTGTCGAGTTTTTTGAAAAAATATTATACTTAGTCATGAAAATATTAAAAATACTTATATGTTTTAATAATAAAATACATATTTTAAAATTTTAAGTTTTTGTCTTGATCATTGGTTTTGTTGGAAAGATCTTCAAAATTTCATTTCAACGATATCAAGTTTACCAAAATCTGACAACAAATAGATAGTTATGTTAATTTTCATTTTGAAAAAAAGGAAAGCACAATATTTTCTCTCTCCGCCACATATTCCACCTACTTCTTGTAATTTTTTTATTTTTATAATGTTTTATTTTCTCAGAACCATACTCTTGCTCGTGCAACGGGTCGCCTTCTTCATGACCCGGGTCGCTATCGTCGACTGGTGGGATGTCTTTTCTATTTATTTATCACACGTCCGGATATTTGTTACGTTGTTCACATTTTGACCCAGTTTTTGCATGAGCCGCGGCAAGACCATCTCGACGCTGTGTTTCGAGTCCTTTGCTATCTCAAAGGGACCTCGGGTCAGGGTATTGTACTTCGCTCAGATAGCTCTCTCCAACTTTATGTTTTCTGTGACTTGGACTGGGTCGCCTGCCCACTGACACGCCGTTCCCTCACGGCTTATTTCATTCAACTCGGGTCCTCTCATGTGTCTTAGAAAACGAAGAAGCAGCCCACTGTGGCTCGCTCATTCGCGGAAGCTGAATACCGCACCATGGTTGTAACTACTTGTGAGCTCACTTGGATGAAATCCTTCCTGTCATCTCTTGGGATTTTCCACGCGAAGCCCATGCGCCTTTTATGTGATAATCAGGCGGCACTTCACATCGCCTCGAATCAGGTCTTCCACGAGCGTACAAAGCATATCGAAGTGGATTGTCACTATGTCCGGGAACAATTACTCGCTGGGAATATCTCCACATCTTATGTTCCGTCTTCAAAGTAGTCTGCCGATATTTTCACTAAAGCCCTTGGTCATTAACAATTCCAGTTTCTACTTGGCAAGTTGGGTGTTCGAAATCCTCACTCTCCAACTTGAGGGGGAGTATTAGAATTATTAGTGTACATAATTACTAGTGTACATATTTAGTCAAGTGAGCTATTTTAGGAAGAGCTATTTTTTTCCAGATTGATTCACTCAGAATCAGTCCAAATACATGCTTGTATCAGCAGCCAAGAATCAGTCCACATACATGATTATATCAGCAGCCAAGAATCAGTCCACATACAAGATATGAAGTTTCTAATAATATCCTAGCATAATATTTGCTAGGATATTCTTCCGTTCTGGGTTTATCTTACTTGATATGATTTGTAGTTGTTTCTAAATGTATTTCTAGTGTAGGTTATATAAACTCATCTTAGGTCTCTTGTAAGGTATCAATTCAATAAAGTTCTTCTTCATGTTCTAAACTTATTATAATGAGGTGTTTAAGATAGATAATATGGTTATCTTTTTAAGCATTGTTGAATGAAAATAACTTCAGATTTTTATAAATTTATATAATGGTCATATTTAAATGAGTCATATTACATAAAAGAAATCATAAGCTCTTTTAGATTTTAACAAATTAAATTACAAAAATGATATATCAGTGGGAATGTGGTGTTTAAGCTTTAGAGAGGCAAGTAACTATATGATTGGAAGCTAGTTTTGAATGTGTATATATTAGTTCGGGCCTTTCCATGTTGTAGCGATGAAGGAAATGGGGGGTAATATGTAATGTGTGTCCGGTCATTTTCACGCCTCGACCATTGTGATTACCACGACACTAGGACTAAAATCATGACTATGATTGAATAGTGCTGGAACGGCGAAGGGGATACCTACAATGGTATTCTGACACTCGAGTCAATATGAGATCAAATAGTGCAAGTACAAGATGGGTTCATCGCATACCTTTCTCTGTGTCCGGGCTTTGTATTTATCACTTTCCCTCCAGTGGTCTCATTCAAGGAAATCCTAGCTATCTTATCATAATCATCAAGTCGGTTATACGATGAACCTGGACATTCTCAGCTTTTATCAATCTATCATATGTCGACTCTTTTTGACTAGGTCTAGCGACCTCTCAATCCTAGTTAATAAAAGTGCATGTTGGTCAATATTTGTCAAAGTATGACTGGAGTGGACCATTTGACTTTGAGTCGACAGTTGACTTTTGTATCATGGTCCATTTTATGACGTGGTTCGAGTCTTAGTCTCCTCCAAAAGCCTCGGGGCACCAGTTTGATGTGTTGTATTACCTATTCTAAAGACATAACCAGTGGTGCGTACTCTTCCTGCGATCCACTTCACTTTCACGATCTGCATCTACAAATCCATGCACTATCAAATCACCCTTACTAGAGCACAAGCACATGTCGGTGGTACCCCTTGGATATCTCAATATCCACTTAACTGCCTCCCAATGTTGCTTTCTAAGACTGCACATAAATCTTCTTACAACTCCTACTGCATGAGCAATGTTCGGTCGTGCAAATCATAACATACATCAAACTTCCAGAGGTTGGGGCATATGGTTGCTTAGCCATGTGATCTATCTCTTTCTTTTTATTGGGATATTGGTCTTTTGACAACTTGAAAAAACTTGTCGAAAGTGTGCTAACAGCTTTAGCTCCACTCATATTGAACACGACATATTCAGACTGAGTGATCTTCAAAACTATTAATGCACATGCTTTATCATAATATTCAGGATCCCTAATATTTATGAGCAACATCATTGAATTTAACAACTTAACCTTCTAAAGGCTCAAGCTTCCTTCCCTCCATTTTCAGTCACTCCAATTCCTTTGAAAACCCAAAACGAATTGAGACTTTTTCTTTTATCTCCTTCATTTAGCTCGTTGTTAGTTATTACTCTCTAACCCCCCAAACCAAACCAATAAAATCAAAATAGATGGCGGATATTTCTTTTTACGCTTCATGTGGTGTAGCATCGAGATGTGTATATGCACATCTCAGTCTAAGTCAATTCAAACCCCCAAACTTTTCTCCCCATAACCCAATAGTGATATGTTAAATCTCCCAAAGTTTGTCTCCATTTCCATTTTTTTAAATGACCATCCGAAGCCTAATACCAAACATGGAAGTGTTTTACAAAAATGAATATTTGCACCTTATTGTTGATGTCTTTAGTATTTGCACCAAACATGGAGATACATTATTTAGTATTTGCTTTAGTAGTATACTATGGATAGATTACCTTGCAATTTTAAAGTTTCACATGAGGGACTACTTTTACCCACATGATCATTTTTCCACACCCACTTATTTATACTCCCTCACAAAAATTCAAAATTTTCTCAATTCGCCCCATTTTTATTTGCATCCCCACACAAAATTTTTAGATTAGAAATAGGAAAAATTCTAAGCACAGAAAAACGACCTTCTTCTCCACCTCCTATCTTTTATTTCTTCCTCATCGTTTGCTCATCTATCTATTTCTCCATCCTTTTCCTTCAACACTTTTCAGATCATCTAGAGTTTCATAAGAAAACAGTTGCAAAACAAGATATAGTAGAAACCCAATAAGGACAATAAATTCGATTTGTTTGCTGTGAAATGAAACACTCCATAAATATTCAAACTTGGTGTGCCATAAATTTGTGTAAGCGAAATTCCAATGGGAGAATGACTTCTAAAAAAATCTTATTATAATACCGAACTAAGAGGGCTTTTTAATGCACATCCACAATAATGAAACTGTGAAGGAGATTAAGAACAATATAATGCAAATTGTAAAGAAGAAAACTACGAGTAATGCAAACCTTAAAGATAAATTGCAAGAAAGACAAATTGCAAAAATTCAAAGAATTGAAAATGACATAAAAGATAATTGTTTATGGTTTAAAATAATGCAAATGCATCATTTGCAGGCGGCTACAAAAAAATAGGTGTTTGGTAAGATTTACATAAAGCGGTTGTAGAATTAAAATGCATAACCTTCGCATCTTTACGATATGAGATTATGCATTATTTTACGAGATAGAACCTCCTGAATTCTTTTGCAGAGAACTCTAATGTTCACATGTTGGACAATACTTTATAATAGACTCCATATTTTAAAGAGTTTTTATTATGTGAAACTCAATAGAGTCTACATTTACAAGAGTTTATTATAATTAAAACTCTTCCAAAAAGTCCTTATTTTTCTTACATATTTGAATAAAAAATATCTAATATAATATATACATGCGAGAACATAAAGTTTGTGAAATGCACGCCAATGAAAAAAAAACAAAAAATTGTGAAGCTAGGATTGTTTATCTACCAAGCAACTACAAAGTAATGTATTGAAAACTAATGCATTCAAAGTGATGCATTTACATTATTTTGCAAAATACATATTTTTACAGTGTACCAAGTGGAGCCTTAATTTTTTTTGTTGAGATGTGTCTTTCTAGTTTGTACAAATGAACTTTGAGTCTTATTTGTACCTCAAGGTAGTTACAAAAGCAAATAATTGTCCTTATCCTAAATTCAATACTTATAACTAAATGACTCCACATTATCTTAAGTTTTAGCTAGGTTTTGGGTTTTTTAGTTAGAAAGTCCATATGGCACACAGACCTAAGCTCAATAATTATGATAGGTCCGTCAGTTCATCTGTCATGTCATTGGTACCTGGCCGAATTTTTAAAATTCAGAATTAGCTCTAGCATGATTATATTGTTTTCCCATTTCAATGGAAAATCACGTATATGTTGAAGATCACGTATTTGGTTCTAAACCATTGTAACGACCCGATCCACAGAGTACTATATTGTCCGTTTTGGGCCCAAGGCCCGCACGGCTTTAAAATGCATAATATTTTGTAGATCTAAATTCGTACATATATAACACACCCCCTTCCCTCACCTAGGCGATGTGGGACTATAATCTCCCCTTGGTAGCTCGCCCAACCCCTATTGGGATTCACGAGCCTGTTGGGCTTCGCCATCACGTGCCTTTCCCTCACCCTCCCTCTCAGGTCCGCCCACACAAGGGTATCACAATCCACCCCCCTAAGGGAGCCCAACGTCCCCGTTGGCATACTTCCGACTAGGTCTGGCTCTTATACCATTCTGTAATGACCCGATCCACAGAGTACTATATTGTCTGCTTTTGGCCCAAGGCCCGCACTGCTTTAAAACGCGTAGTACTTTGTAGATCCAAACTCGTACATATATAGCACATCCCCTTCCCTCACCTAGGCGATGTGTGACTATAATCTCCCCTTGGTAGCTCGTCCAACCCCTATTGGGATCCACAGGCATGTTGGGCTTCACCATCATGGGTCTTTCCCTCACCCTCCCCCTCAGGTCCGCCCACACAAGGGTATCACAACCATATAGGGTTTTGGCATCAAAAACATGGTTTGAATCTATATAAAGTGATGAAACTTAATAGTAAGAATTGCATGAGAAAAAAAAAACTATATTGGTCAAACCTCTTGAAGTTTAGTGGTTTCTATGAATGAATGAAATAAACAAGAGAGAGAAATGAGGTTTTTCGGGCTAATTCACTATTTCAATTATTTAATACCTACAACCACTAATGACCATATCGTTCACTTTCCCAACGACACTGCCATAACCACCACCATCATCACAACTACGACATGCCACCACCACCACCACCATAACCACCTTAACTACTACTACCACCATGCAACAACCATTGCCAATACCACCACCACCACAAATTGGCATAGCATGACCATTATTACTGATAATACATCAGATAAGATTGTCATCACCGTCATACACATGATAGAGATAATCCATCACGAGGATCAAATATCCTTAAATAGGTCAATTAATAAAGTCCAAAGAGGACAAATCCAGTCATGAAAGCCCAAACATGGCCCGTCAAAAATCATAATCAGAGATCCAAATCCAGACCTGATAAAATTTTCTCTTAAGGGGGGGGGGGGGGTATGTTACAGAGAAAAAGAGTCATGAGGGAGATGCACATCTGATGACGTATCTCATAAAGGAGGAGACTGTTAGAAAGAACGTCTCCACTCGTTGTGTCTCACATGTTTAAGTCACGCAGGGAATTAACAACGACCATTATAAATGTATGCAACTTTAACTAAGTTCTGTCCAGATTTATCTCCATCTATAACCGAGTTACTAACTTAAGTATCATAGTACCTTCGCCTACCAAAATGTGGTATTTGGTAACCTAACATTAATTTAACAGGTCAAACTTACATAAGAACAAATTTTGGACGCATCAATTATCATGTGCCACAGTCACTCCATCACATCGCAACCACCTGCATCATCTCCACCAAGTACAACAGCCAAAGCCAACTCTATACCATATCAAAATGAGCTAAATACTCGATGAACCTTGCATTTAATTTTTTTAATTAATACCAAATGACTATAAACTAATGCAATTATATGACTATGCGTCAATTAGTTTCAAATTATTCGGCCGTCCGCATCTCGAAAGACAACGGTCCAATCAACTATTCACATCCCGACGTATTCGTTGTGTATGTCACCGTAGCACCGAATCATTCCCGTATGACTCCAGAGACTCCCGTAGATTTGCAATGAACTGTTTTTCTTTACAAAAATGCCCCTAAACTTAGAGATAAATCCATTCCAAGTTTTGCCTCCAAAGGCAGTCTTGTTTCGTTACGAAGAAGATCACCAACGAAGCATTCATCATACACAAGGAGAGAAGCCCAAAAAAAAAAAAAAGAACCAATTCTCTCTCTCTCGATCTCGTTTGGGTTTCGAATTTAGGGTTTTTGCTAGAAACCCTAGAGAGAGATCTGAAACCAGTTCAATTTTGATCTCAATTTCGCGTTCGACTCCGCAATCTAGGGTTTCGATTACGCGTTCAAGTTACAATATGGTTGTGGAGGGGAAAGAGGAGTCGTCCATGGTGGTAGCGGGAGGAGGAGAAGAGGCGGAGGAGGAGGAGTACGAGAGTGATCCTGAGGAGGTGGTGGTGAAGCGGAGGAGCCATGCGAGTGATGATGAAGAAATCGAGGAGGAGAGGGAGGAGAAGAGGAGTGATCCGAGGGTTGGAGTTGGGTCTGATTGTGAATCGGATGGGCAAGGTGGTGTTCAAGTGTATGATGACGAAGAATCGGAAATAGAAGAGGAGGAGGAGGAAGAGGTTGAAGAGGAGGAGTTTGAAGAGAGGATTAGTGAAGAGGGGGATAATGTGGTGGCTGAGGAGGAAGTACGAGTTCAGATTGGGGTGCAGGAATCTGATGGGGATGGGCAGAGATCTAATGAGGAGCAAGGGGGGATTGAAGGGAAGAGTCTAGCGGAAGGGGAGAAGAAGGCGAATCAGCCCTTTGCGGTTCCCACTGCTGGTGCGTTTTACATGCATGATGATAGATTTAGAGACAATGGCGCTGGAAGGCACAGGTACATTGTGTTTCTCTCTCATTGTTTTTGACAATTGTGAAATTTTCAGACTATGGTGGAACTTTTGTATTGCTACATTAGTGTTTTTTGAATGCTGACATTACTGAAAGGTCGGAAATCTGGGTTGCATATAAAAGCAACATGGTATTTTAATGGGGCTTCCAGACTCGGTTGAAAACTTGAAATGCAATTTTTTTTCCATCATGGAAGAGTTGTATGCTGTTTGAGGTTTTAATGAACTGTTGTTTCACTTGATAATATTCATATTTTATTGATGCCAGTAGAGCATTTTGTATCTTACACCACATTGAAAGCTAAGCAAAAATAACAAGTCATTAATCTTTCCTGATTGAAGTTACTTTTTACATAATTAAATATGTCTCTTTGAATTTCATAATTTGAGAAGTATGCTGTAATAGGATTGTAGTTAAATCAAATTGCTGAGGGTATCATATCCAAGTTCTTTTACTTCTCATTCTCCTGCCACTGAAACTGATAAAATGTTAACCTCTTAAACAGTATGGAATCCCTCCCAAAGTACTGAAGTAGACCATACAATATGTCACCATCTGATAACTAATCTTAACATACCAGGCACCAGCGTGACATGGACAAGAACACGCCAAGGATACAGCTAGGACATGGATTAATTTTGTATTATTATTATTATTATTATTATTATTATTATTATTATTATTATTATTATTATTATTATTATTATTATTATTTATTATTATTATTATTATTATTATTATTATTATTATTATTATTATTATTATTATTATTATTATTATTATTATTATTATTATTATTATTATTATTATTATTATTATTATATTTTAAAGGATCAAATAAGGGGACAAGTAGTGTTGGGTTGGGTTAAGGGTTTTGTTTGCTTACTCTCTCATATCAGTGAACAACACAATACATAGAGGAAATTAGGAGAACAAATGCAAACGATTGGGAGTTCAAATTTTGCTTGGATTTTTTGTATTTTAGACGATGTGGATGTGGCAGAAGATATGTTATTTGCGTTTGTAGGACTTAGGATGTAGTTTGCTTTAACAAATGAATGATCAAATGTTTTTGGTGTTTGTGATTATTTATTCTTTATGATTTATTAATTGTGTTAGAATATTCGTAATAAAAATATATATTTAAATATATGCCGTTTAATGTCATTTCCTACCTTTACCTGTATCCTAGTTTTGGAAATTTGCTGTGCTTGTATCATGTTGGTATCTGAGACCCACTTTGAGTGGCTATTCATACAAACTATTTGAAAGGCCCCAAGGTAGCAAGCCCCTCTTGCTTTTCCTTCATCTAGGAAAATCCCCCATACCTTTAGGAAAACTTGTAGCCTTGTAAATCAAAATATTTGCACCCGTCAATAGGAGATTTTTTTATGATAGACACTCCTTTAAATTCCAATCTGTTTGGGTTGCCATATCTGTGAAGTGAGTTTTGGATCATTTTGTCCCACTGGCGTTATTTCCCTTGTGTTTGCAAATGGTCCCACCATGAGACTGTATTTTCATTTATTTATTTATTTTATGAATGACAAACACAAATTTATAAATGTGGAAATTCTGCGAGTAAGTTATTCACAGGTCTGATACAAAGCACACTGCACACCCATATGCATGCTCCTGAGGAAAACAACCCTCCCTAATTAAACATCCAATCTTGACATTTTGTGCGTTTAAGAGTGATTACCTTAAGTTACACCAAAAACCAGACAAGTGCCTAGATCTTCCTAACAACTGTATTCCGGTCATTTAAATATTATGAGATCTCTCCTTCCATAAAATCAAAATCCAAATGGTTGCTGAGAGTACCTGACCCCACAACCAATATCCTCTTGAGGTTGCCCAATGAGAAATGTCCAGCTAATGGCACAGAGCCATCAGAATCCTTAACCAACATATCCTAAATTTTCCATGAGAAAGAGCAAGTGAAAAGTAAAGTAAGTGACTTATTGACTCTGAAGCCAATTCACATAAGCTGCAATGGTTGGCAAGTATCAGCCCTCTCCTCTTTGCAAAGTTGTCTGTTGTTAATATTCTTCCATGGCCTATGGTCCATACGAGAAAGGACCTGTTTCAGTCAGAATGTTGTAGCTGCTGATTATGGGAGGATCTTAGAGACGGTTCAACATGAAAATCATGGCAGCTGCTGACGGTGAACTTCCCAACTGAGTCATCCTATTCGCATGAGTCATTTCCTGGCTGGAAATGTAGCCTGCTTCAATTTTTATACGAGGTTGATCAGACTTTCCATTCATCTTGCCTAAGACCCCTTCTAAGAACCAAATCCCAGCCACCCCATCTTGGTCATTTGGAGTGAAAATTTTGGAGACTGCCCTGTTTTTGTGCAGTGAGATGTTGAAAATGTCCCCAAATGGCTCTTTGAGGGGCCTTCCATTGCACCATGGATCTCCCCAAAAATCAGTGTTGCGACCATTGCCTACATTGTAGGAAATTCTTTTCTCAAAGTTGCATTTGAGATTCATGATCGCCCTTCATAAGTTGCAGCCATATAAAGAAGTAACCTTCTTTGTGAAGCAGCCCTGTGGTCAACCCCATACTTCTCCGCAATGATATTATCTCCATAATGCCCATTCTTCGGCCCTGAATCGCCGTAACCAAAGATTTGACCCTACGAATCCCAAAGTCTCTCTTTTGGTTTACATAAATTACCCATTTGATGAGATGAAATTTCTTTATTGTACCCCAAAAGAAAGTTCCTATAAATCTTCTCTAACATTGAAGTATCCTTGTGACAATTGCACATCCTTTTCATTTCATGGTTCTGTGCAGCTTTTATTATTTTTGTAGTGCATTAACCACTGTTTGCATTTTACTCAGGCGTACTACTGGTGGACGGAAATTGTGGGAATCCAGGGACAATCGAAAATGGGGACATGACAAGTTTGAAGAGATGAACATGCAAGAAGCCCCTTATGAAAAGGTTTGAATTCACAATTGTAGTTATATGTTAATGTGGGAGTGACTACACACACACACTAACACATAGCTATGTCATCAACCTAACACTAGCAAATGCACAGTTATATATTTTCAGCTCTGTTTTCTACTAGTACTGATCTTATGCTGATATACTTCTCATATTTGAATCTCTCAAAAGATATAACTCCATCTTTTGCTCATATTAACAACCTACCTTTTATCAGGAAAGGAGAAATTCGAAAGGCCAGTACAGAGGTTGGGGTAAGAGTCGAGGTTCAGACCGTGGGGGTGCACGAAGAAGCAGATCCAGATCTTATGATGATAAGCAGAATCAAAACCATACTTCAAGGAGTGTAAGAGGGAGAGGCCCAAGAAGGTATGAGCCTCCTTCAAGGAAGAACAGGGAGTCTCTCCCAACTCAGCAGAACAAACAGTAAGTAGAGATCTCCAGCCCGCTTAAGGATTTTCAGGCTTTAAATATACTATTAGATTCATTTATGCTTTATGAATAATGTGCTGACCTACGTTTTCAGGTCTGGGAAGGCTACTGACAAAACTTCACATGCTAGTTCAGGGCGAGCATCCACTAACGTACAAACTTCAGATGTACACTCTGGTCCTGCTCCTCCCAGAAAACAAGTCTTTGCATCAAGCTTGAGCTCAGCCTCGCCACCCTTTTATCCCTCAGGCTCCTCGAATCAAGATGTTTCATTGACCCAAAAAAGGGATGTACCAATTGGAAACACCAATAAGTCTTCACCAGTAACAGCTGAGGATAAGTTTTCTGCACCTTCTGGTGCGTTTATGAGAGGAAAGGCAATTAATGATTCTTTTGGCCAGGACAGGCTTTATATTGATGAATCTATTTGTCCTGTCATGGGTAAGTTAACCAATCTCCAGTTTCAGTCTTCTGGGCCTTCAATCACTACAACCCCTCCTGCACAGAACAAGCCCAAGGGAAGGGCTCCTGCTAGTTCCGGGCATGTTTATCAGCAATCTCCGCCTATTGATCAAGTCAGCAAAGTTTCCCAACAGTTGCACCCTGCTTTTCATCAACGACCTGTTCATAATACACCTCAACCTTCTTTAAGATCTTCTCAGCAGTTGGTTGAGCATGCTGGAAATGGTTCTCGATCTTCTTCCCCACCTAAAGTTTCACCAAGTTCATTTGAACCAGGAGAACTGGATTCTCCACCAGGATCAAGTAAATCCAAGAGTGCATTGGTTGGAAAAGGGAAAGCCAATGTTCAAGGAAGTGGGCGGGGTACTTTTTTGTACAGTGGAGCCCAGCTTATGGGAGCTGCTGGGAGCATGGGAGTTTCTCATGGCGATCAGAACTTTCCTGGAACCCCAGCATTTTTGCCAGGTATGCTGTTGCAGATTGTGATATATCCGTCCTCAAGTTGTGACTCTCATCTCCAGTATTCAAATTATGAACTTGTGTCTCCATTTCCAGAATTTTGAGTGGTGCTGTTTTGCAGTTAATTTACCACTTTGCAATCATCTGATTAATTCATGAGGGTGGGAGGGTGGGAGGGAGGGAAGGAGAGAGCCCCAAATTTAAAATAAGAATGCACATAAAATTTTAACCAAAGAAGTGGCTGTTATAGGGACATTTGGGCTGGCCCCGCTAAGCACAGTTTAATTTTATTTAATTATTGTATTAAAGTTTGGAGATCACTCAACTCATAGTCATTTATAACTGACTGATGGTTGTCATATTACGAGATAGTCATCTGTTATGAACTGAATTGATTTTCTTGTAAAGAATATAGACAATTGAATCTAACTAATTGCATGAAAACATATAAATAATAGTTGCTGATTGCTTTTTTTTTTTTTTTTTTCCGGACTCCAAATAATACTTGAATTGTTCCAGTGTATCCGGAATTGCTATCAGGATTGCAGAAAGTCATCTTGAGACTAGAGTTGAAATGCATTAGTACTAGCATTATTTTGATGATTTGATTAAGTTGAACACAACTTAACTTTTGTATGCATGGGTGTGCAGTGATGCATTTCGGGGGTCAGCATCCTGGTGGCCTTGGAGTTCCTGCTGTTGGTATGGCATTACCTGGATATGTTGCTCGACCAGGAATCGGAAATAGTGAGATGACCCTGTATGTTCATTTATCTCAGAATAAAAAGTGTTCTCATTTTCTTTTTTATTAGTTCCATAGTTTTGTCAGTTCCGCAGAACATTAATGTACTTTGAATGGTGATCACTGCATTTTATTTCCTAATGGTCAGCACGTTATGTCCTAGGCTTATAAACGCAAGTCCGCATCCTCCTGCGTAACATATGACAGCCTTTAAAAGTAATTCTAACTTTTAAATCTGATGAAAACATTGAAAAATTAGGATTCCTCTGTTAGTATGTTAAACATGGATCTGAGTAGAGGTGAGAAAAGTATTTTTCTTCGTGGAGAAAATGAAAATTAACTCTCTTGAACTTGCAATTGCATTATACCTGCTTGAATGCCAAAGTTACAAGCTTATAAAATTATCTTCACGAATTACAGGTCTCACAACGTCTTTCTAAATTTAGTGTCCTTAGACTAGATCCTATGTATGGTGGCACTTTGGAATGTCTCAGAAACTGCTTATATTTCTTATGGTGTATGGATAGGAACTCTAATAACCTGTTTCAAACAATATTTATTTATTTTAATTTATTTTTTATAAACTGCAGTTTGTCAAATCAGAATGTGTACTACAGATATGCTCGAAAGTATACCTGACTTGGATTGGAGTTATCAGAACACTGTTAGTTCATTTTGAATTAAACAATCTGTTCTCCTCACTCCAAAGAATTTTGGTTGTGTTATCATGATGTTCTTTGTTTCTCACACTGTGATTGACCTTTACATGTACTTTTGACCCATAGAAAGAACAACAATGATATCCATTTTGTCAATCTACAGGTTACCACTTCTGGCAGGTGCTCCTGGTTCATTAGGAGCTACTTATTGTTCCCCTTACTTGGCGGTTGATGGTGGCTTCTATTCTCATCCTGCAGGACAGACATCATCCTCGGCTGGTTCTAGGTTAGTAGCAGTCTAATCATGTAAAGCTCCAATTACTTTAATTTTATTTATTTATTAATTTGATTTACAAAATCAATTTATTATAACTACCTATATATGTTATCCCTGTCTACAGTAAGGAAATTATGTTGATGAATACTGCAATGAATGCTGTAGTAGTTTCTGAAATCAGCTTGAATGGTTATGGTTGTCCTTTCAGTTGAATATGCTGCAAGGACGAGAACAACAAAAAAAATTTTATACACACACACACATATATATAAAATCTGATCGAAAAGGGATATAAAATTAGTGAATGTATATTAATTCTGTGTTTGTGTTGGGGCCATTATACTTTTAAGGTTTATTTGAGAGTTGATCATTGGTATGAACATGTCTGTTGGTCTACTTGTTAATCTTATGCAGACCTCTATTTGACACGAAGGCATGGAAAAGGTCTAATCATTGTAATAAAAGAATAGTTGTGAAGAAAAGTATGACTTCTTTCAATCTTAAGGAAGATATTTAGGTTAGATTACCATGAGTATATATAAAACAAAATGTACAAAGATTGAGAAACTTTGTCTTTAAGATTTTTAATATCTTCTCTTTTTGCCATATGCGTCTTGTTGTGCTTTCATCTGAATGATTATTTTTCATTATTTATTCGTATTTTTATCTATTTACATTGTCTTAACACACTCGATTCTTGTTCTCTTGTGTTCAAAATTTCTTAATTTCATACTCATAAATTTTGATATTCATTTTGACTAGTTGCATACTTACATCGTTAATTTCAGCTTCTGAGTGAAGCAGTACTTCGTAAGTGGATGTGGTCTGGAGAAGGATAGAATGTGTGGGAGATTATTTGGGATAAGCATGATCCATCTGGTAGGAATTGGACTCCTAGACACCCTATGATATCCTTTGGTACTAGCTTGGGGAGCATTTTGAAATTTAATGATGAGTTTATTGATGGAGTGGAAGTCGTATTCGGTAGAAAAGATAAAGTGTTGTCGGATGTGGAGTGGCGACAAGCCTAGCAGAGTTTGGTTCTGTCAAGAGTTGACAATTTGGTTATGGTTAGAATCTTCGTTTTCGCAGGGTTGGGTATTTCTCTTAGAATATAGCGAGTTTCTGGTTTTCTCAGCATTTTTAGAGGATGTTCATCTTGGAGAGAAAAAAGATATTGGGCGTGAAACCCAGGGAAAAGGATTTTCTGTTTCATCGTGTCTTGAGAATTTGGCCGACAATTTGATGCCATGAATCATTCTGAGAACATACCGGTGAAATTAGGGACTCGAGCCAGAGTGTCTTTCATGTATGTGGACTTTGGTTTGGGATCAGTTACCTTTAAAAGAGGTTCTGATCAGAGAGGGATGAATTTAGATGCTGATTGTGTTATGTGCCTAGTTATCCTCCGGCCCGCGTTCTGGGAACTTCAACCCATAACATGGTGCATCCCTCATCAATTCACCAAAAGTTGCGTACCAAAACTATTTTCAACATATGACTTGTATAGCCAGTATATAACTGAAGAGAAACAATACTGTCTCCCCTGTGCCTCTCTCTCCCTTTTGCTTATATTTCTTGCAATTGGAGCTTTTATATTTGTGTTTATACACTTGAAGCTTTTATAGTTTGTGTTTGTACACTTGGAGCTTCTGTAGTTTGTGTTTGTACACTTTCTTACTGTTTTTCATTTGTGGTTGTTCTGTGTGCATTGATTCTTGTATGAGTTTTTAAGTATCCTCATGTCGCAATTCCTTGCAGCAAGGAGACCAGCACAAACAAACCGAACAATGGGTTGAAGCCTCCTCCAAGATCTGGTAATGGTTTGTATTTGATCTTTCTGATCATTGTCTAACAACTTTCAAAACTCAATGTCAAGTTCCATGATTTTTTATGCTTCTCATGTTATTATTGTAAACTAGTTGTGCCTGTTTGTGGACAGAGCTTTTAAATGATGAATTTGGCCAACAACAGAACAAACCCCGCAGGCAAGTCAAACTTTTCATATTTTCCAACTGAGTGTATTTTAATAATGTTACACTTATCAAATATGTTTTTACTTGTGCGCCGCATGAAGTGATTGACAGTGGCAAGGGTATTCTTTTTTTGCAGATACTCAGAAATGAGCTTTGGCCAATGATATAGAAGTTGAGGTCGAGTGTATTTGAATAAGCAATTACAGGTCGGTTGTTCCTCACATGTATGACTAAAGGTTTAACCTCTTCTGGCTATTTGAAAGTTTCTTAGTAATGTTAATCTCTAATGCTTCAGGCTTTACTTGTGGCCCTCTGTGCCGTCCAGCTTTTGCTCAGGAGCACTATGGGCAGTAGAATGTTACAATATATACTAGGTAACTACTAGCAGTCTATTTTTTCCCCTCTCCTGCCTATTCTTGATTTCTGTTGCCACCAAATATTAAAATGTTATTCAGAATAAGATTGTTTGACAGTTTTCTCAATCGCTTTTGCCCTTGAAGCTATATTTTGAATACCTGCTCAAGCTACGATCGATGTGAGAAGAACATTGCGGCTTGACAGGGGGCAATTCAATGTTTGAATTTATGGTAGGATGCATTTAGTCTGAAGTTTCTCTACAAAAAAAAAACTGTGCACAGTGGTGAATTTGCTGCTTTTGCCTATTCCCAGGTTTTCGTAGCTTGTTGGTTTACTTGAAGCTTGTGAGAAAATGGAAGCGAGCTTCTTTTAGAGTGCGAAAAAAGAGAAAAGGGAGGGCAATAGCATTGCTTGGTGAATTCGTCTTGCTCAATGTTTAGAGGATTCTTGATCTGTTTGTGCCTCTCTCCCTGTCGTTTTTGTTATTTGTCGTTATTTGTCTCAGATGCAGATTCTGCGGCATCTGTCTTGTTTTTATCTGGGGTTTGGTTGATCACAGACTTTGCAATATACACTGATGTTATGTTTCTCATGTATGGCTTTTCAAAGTTACTAACAGACTGGACTGATGACTGAATAAAATATTATATTGTGTAATTTTGCTTTGCCATTTAAGATATAAGCAATGCATATCCTGGGATTAAGGTTTCTAAATGTCCAATTAGAGTTAAAACTAGAATTTGCCAGTGGTATCGGCAGTATTGTGGTTGTCATTACTGACACATTATCCAGGGCAGGGAGCAGTGGCAAATTATTGGATTAATTCTTAACATTGCCTTTCTTAGGGTTTGTTACTCGGTTTGATGAATATAGTAGTTACTTTTTTTGTGAATGTTATATGCATGGAAGATGTTAATTTCACAATTGAATTTGGGTGTCATGTACAATGTGGTTCATATTGTTGCACACATTATTTTCTGCTCGCTGTAGTGTGTGCAGGCTTCTTGTAATAGTTGGAGATTTTATACGGTCTCTCGAATTTGCCTAGTAAACTATCCATTAGAAGAATCAGTTCAAAATGTGGTGTACTGAAATATGCATCACTGAGTGTTTATTCATAAAATGGTGGTTTGACTGCAAGTTTTATATAACTTATGCTTATCATGTGCATAAAAAGTTAAGATGCACAAGTCAATCATATTAGTTTTTGTGCACAAGTCCATAGAAGAAAAACTTTAATTTATCCAATATTTATTTTACGAAGTTTTGGATGAATTTCTTCATTGATTTTGTTTACTTCAGTTTAACTCATCGTTGGTCAACCATTTTCATCCTTCCGAGTAGCAGATGAAATCTTTGTTATGATGTATAGTATCAGATTCTTGTTCCTTTCACCTTCTTCCGGACTTTGGAAAGCCAAGGCATTTGATGCCCCATGTTACTTGTGGAGTCTGTGTGTCTATAAGAAAGTGGAAAATGGAGTAGGGGATACAATAAAGGGATGATGTGAGGTTCAATCATGTTTTCTCTGACCAGCGCCAAGGAAAAATGTGATAGAAAACTTAAAAAGATGAGTCTGGCTCAACCTTTTCGTGTGGCCCTTGGCAATTTTCTTTTTTACGTTCACCCTTGAGCATGCTCATTTTTCCCTTCTGTTACATGGACATAAACTTCTCAGTGAATGGATCAAAATTTTCTCATGGAAACTATTTTCCCGGGATCGTCCTTGGATGTGGACAACTTGAAACCACACAGATGTCACCAAGCTTGGCCACGCTTTTTTGGTTCCATCCAACCAGTAGTACTCACCCACATGAAACACTTGCACTCCAACAAAGCATGCTTTAATTTGTTCTTCTTCTTTACAAGCATCATGTGTCCCACACGTGTCGAACATGACCTCTCAATTTTCTCTTTTTTGTTTATTTATTTATTTTGTTGGTTTTAATTTTTTCCAATAATTCTCAGCACCCCTTGACAAGAACTTCCATCACATGGGCCAAGCTGTGGGAAAATAGACATCCTAACTTAATAAATTGTCAAGGAGTCGATGATTAGAGAAGAGCTCACTCACTCATAGGTGCGGTTCAATAATGCAATCTATAGCTTTGTTCACTTCACTTCACTATTATATATTTAAGGCAACGACAAGTTTGCTAAGTGCATCTATCTATCTATCTATCTAGTCTCACTGGCCTTCAGTGATTCCTTTTGCTTTTCAGCACTGCAACCGGGCAGTCTAATCTCTAAACCACTGTGTTCCTACAAAACGAAGCTCTTTCAAAGATCAATCAAAGTTTCTGTAACACCCTTATCTTATCAAATACCTTACATGAAATGATATAGTATTGGACCTTAAAGATTTTATCTAATATTGCAAATAAATAACAATGTACTTTACCACATGTATCAGTAGTTCTCGATATAACAAACTCTTAGGGTGTGTTTGGTTGGATAAGATCTTATTTTATGAGAATTTATGAGGGGACCCTTACATTTAAGGTTAAATTGATGTAGCATTTATCATCGGCCATTAGATTTTGTGATCAATGAAGGGAATGAACGTTTATGAAAATGAGAATCACACTCCTTGGTCCCTCAAAGCATGTAATTCATATGACTTCCACTCCCACCATTGATCACAAAAATTAATGGTGGGTTGGTGAATGATCTCAAATTGACTTAAATATAGGTGGTCCCCTTAGGGATTCCCATGAAATATGATTCCATACAACCAAATACACCCTTAATGTCACGGGAAAAAGAAAATGAAAATCAGTTAGAGCATCCAAAGTCGACCTAACACATTTTTAGTATACCAAATTGTAAAATGAAAAATGTTTTTTTTCCCGCTAATATAGAAAGGAAAAATGTGAAAATAGAAGTGTTGTAGTCGATCATGGTCCATAACTCCCTACATGTATCAGCAGTCGATCTAGAGGGCCGCTAAATTTTCTAACAGAATCTGTGAATTTGCTAGTTGATAAAAAAATCTATAAATTTGGGTGAGTGAGTATGGATGTCTTTGAAGATTTTGGATTTTATTAGTCATAAGATCATTTAACAAATTTGATTGATGACCCCCTATGTGTTTTTTTTTTAATTAAATTTTGCATCTTAATTACTTGAGAATACTATGAAATGCCTTGTTTGGAGAAATTAAGTCAATGAGACTTGAAGATCTAGGGCATTGGATAAATTAAGCACCCATGTCATTATCATCAAGAAATAGTCACCCACCCCATGTTATTTTTCACAAACTCCAACCAAACATTCTAGTAGTTAAATAGACACCTCACCATGTTCACTATCAAAGCAACCATCATAAACATATGTTCAAATGCTTATCCAACGCCATAGATCCATAACCACCTAGAAGTCTATATATATACTCTCATCACAAACATAGCCATGAGAGGCCTTTGAATTGCTAGTGTGAGTATCACTTGTTTGTCACATGGAAGAGACTCTTCTCCATTGTTAATACCTTTTTTGTTCATGGTTTTCCCTTGTTTTCAATAGTTGGGTACAGGTGTCAGATTCCCATTTGTCAGGTACTACCTTACCACACATGAAGTGAACTTGCCTGGGCCATTATTATTGGCTTTTGCAACAAGTGTTCTTTATTTAGTAGTTGGTTGCTCACATGAGCAAAATTTAGTTGGGTCTATTTCACACAAGGTTACACTTTTTGGGTTACTGCGTCCTCCTTTCAGTTTGATCTCCTAGAAATAAGAGTATTGTGCTCCTTTTCCTTCTTCATCAAACCTTCTCATAGAGTACTTGTGAGTTTCTTCATCTGTGGGTCTTTGGTCTCTCTAGCTAATTCCCTTTGTAAAGCAGTGTTCTTTAAATAGTGTGTCAGGTTTTGGTGTCATATATATATGGGCATGTTATAGTGTTTTGTGTGAAGAACTCTAGCTTACTGTTTAAAGAAGTTTTATTAGGCACATGGGGAAGTTAAGCTTTGGCAAGGTGTTGAACTGTTTTCGTCTCTCTTTTGGTTCAAACTCTTGTTTTTGCATAAACTCATTTGAAGCTCATGATAATGGTGGTAATGGTATTGAGAGAAGACCACTCATTGGAACTGAAGGAGGTCAGTTGGTGAGACTCATAGATGTTGTTCATCATCATGCCAACCAAACTTTGGCTTTTCAACTCAAACCCAAGGTGAGGTTATTCAAATTTCTTCATTTCAACCATCTTTTTCTTTCTTTCTTCATCTAAATATCCTTATAGATATAAGATTGGTTTGCCTTTGATGACCCTTTCAAGTGATTAACTCTTGGTTTTGGATGAATGTGCTTTGATGGATTGTATAGATGGTTGAGTTAAGGGTATCTATGCATTGTAATGGTTGTGCAAAGAAAGTTGAAAAACACATCAAGAAGATGGAAGGTATGCAAGCAATCTTCTAGTATATACAAGTGTCATATTTCAATCTCTTCTGTCCTTTAGATTGCTCGCTCCCAAGAATTTTCGGTGTGAAAGACACTTAACCTACTAAGTCAACATCGAAGGCATATAACATGCATTCTCACATGGCAGATCTTTTCATCATAAATGGAGTGTGAGCTTATCCTGTAGCCTAGGCAATAGACTAGTAACCCTACTCCACACCTCAATACACGCCATATGGGAAACATTCCCAATTTTCATGATTAAAAAAAAAGTTCAGTAATTTAGACTTTGGATTCATTGTTTGTACAGCTTAAAGCGGCGTAAATGATGAGGTTCAAAATTTTAAATTTCGCTAAAAAAATTGTATTTATTGAACTATTTACTAAACATCTACCTTAATTTCTTTGTCTTCAGGAGTTACCTCATTTGAAGTAGACTTGGAAAGCAAGAAGGTTGTGGTGATTGGAGATGTTCTTCCATTCGAAGTGTTGGAGAGTGTTTCCAAGGTCAAGAGTGCAGAGCTATGGACCTCTAAAATCTTATAAGTTCATTGTTACTATTTAATGTATATGGCAATATAATATATTACTTTAGCTTGGGTTGATTACTGGGTTAACATAAGCTGAAGCTTTGCATGCTTTTGCTTTTTCCTCCGTAAGCTTGTATTGGGTTGCTTTTGTTACACGAGATCTACTAACCAAAAAATATTAGTTCAATGAAGTGTATGGACTTTTCTCTCTCATATACAAGGAATGTGATTTCTCAAAATTTTACGAAATATTTCATAATTTGAAGTTATCGAAATCCGAAATATATCAAAATTTTTCTGAGAAAAGAAATAAATATTCATATATTTTAACGTGCTATAATGTTATTTTAGTATCAAAAGTCGAGTGAGACTTTTTATTTAGTATTTATTAGTTTAAAATGCATAACTTATGTTTTTAAATTCGAAATCACAATCAATTTTTTTTTTACTTTTTTTCTATACATAACGAAATATTTCACTAAATATCTCAAAATCAAGATACCGAAATTAAGCAAAATCCTTGCTCATGAGTGATGAAGCAAATGAAGTTAAATAACCTACCTAAAAACTGAAATATTATTGTGCTGCCTAAGTTTGGTTGAGTTCGGCCTAACTCATTGAACTTTAGTTGTGATGGGAACTTTTATAGGTTTGTTGTTGCATTTTGAATGCCAAATTGTTTAACAAAATAATGAATCTCTAGACAAATATTATACCACCACTACAAAAATGGGAAATTTGGGCGAATGATATATGACAGGAAATGCCTATTCCCGGCGCAGGAAAAACTATATCTGCCAGGAAAATATTGCACTGGTGGATAAATTATCTGCTGGATTGTCGGCACCAGGAAAGGGATTGTCTCAGCGGATAAGTCCCTTAATCCGCTAGGAATAATTTTGAATCTTAAAACACACACACACACACAATATCCGCCAACAAAACTTAGTGGCAAACTATATCTTACTAGAATGGGGCTCCTCACCATCCTCATTCATGTCGATGTCCATATCTCCTCTGTCAACTACATTAGTTATTTAAGTTCAAATATGATAATAAAACAGTAATTAATAAGTAAATCCACTATGGAATTTTTTTTACATGAGAGTGTGTAAATCCAACTACATTAGTTATTTTTTTACATGGAATTTTTTACATGGAATTTTTTTTTACATGAGAGAAAGACGTTTAACTTGGTTTCCGCACATGACCAAACCAAGTTAAACGTCTTTCTCTAATTTTTTCCTCTATGGGCGCTATACTTAGGTGTAGCGCCCATAGAGGAAAAAATTAGAGAAAGACGTTTAACTTGGTTTGGTCATGTGCGGAGGAGACCGAGCACGGCGCCAATTAGAAAATGTTTAGATTGGCAAGTTAATGGAGGGTGTAGACGGAGGGGACGACCGTTGAAAACTTGGATGAAGACGGTGAATGAAGATATCATTGAGCTTGGATTAGGTGAGGAAATGTGGGAAGATCGCATTGCTTGGAGAACCAAAATTCATGTAGCCGACCCCGAAAATCTCGGGAATGGGCTTTGATGATGATGATGATGATGATGAGAGTGCATAAATAAACTAAAACTAATTTAAGCCTCTGTATCATCATCATCATTTAAAACATCGTCAACATCTGAATTAACCAACACATTGGGCAAACATGACATTTCATCTAAAGGTGTCTCTTCCACGTTAGCTCTTGTATGCATATTCTCATTGTCAAGCATTTGACCATCCAAATTTGGTATAGCATAGTCATCAATGCATCTGTATTCTCCAATACATCAAACAAAACTCGCGGTCGAGTTCGAACAACCACATGCCAATCTTTCGAAAGGGAGCCTGGAACATAAAATACTTGTATTACTTATAAAGCTAGTATCAAATGGTCATCCTTGAACCTCAATCGATTGATTGAAGTTCACCAAGGTAAATCCATTTTGATCCGTCTTCATTCCCCTTGAACTTCCACTTTTCACCCAATCACACTTAAACAACGTCACAAGCCGAGCTCTATCTACTGGCTATGTAGGACCACAATATTTAATCTGAATTATCTCTATGAATTTTCCATAATAATCCAATTGTCCATTACCACCCGGAATATTTGCAGGTACATAAACACCACAATTCTGATTTTTATGCGTATAATCCACAGACAATGTAACTCTTAAATCTGGTTACAAATCTACAAGGATAATTAGCTAGTCAATGCAAGTCTTCAGATATCGACGGATCATTAGCATGATATCTTGCACTAATCTGTGATAAGAAAAAACAAAGTCATAAATTTATGACTTTTCAATGTTTAAAACTTGAAGAGAGAAATTCTCACATGTTTTTTGAACCATTCAGGAAATTCTTTCTTGCTTATCTCCATGATTTGTAGCCTCGTAAGTCTTTTCTGTCGATGTTTATTTTTCAAAAAGTCTTCATGTTACCTACCGAATTAGGTAAACAGTACTTGGTTGAAAAGACAATAATTATAAAGTTGACAAAACAGTAAGGAACCAATCTATGTTCTATGGTCTTACCTTCTAAATGGAATTACTTCATCACAATTTATCTAGAATGTATCTTTGACATTGATTCCGCTCATTTACATTAAGCTCCACAAGTTCACATGCGCCTAAATGATAGCCTTTTGATTCAAAAATTGGTAACTTGTCATATACATCGCGTCCAATACCATCTGCATTTTGACCCTTACGATTGCGACGAGTCTGGAAATCACTAAGATACATGGAACAAAATGATAAACCCTCTTCGACCAAGTACCCTTCAACAATTGATCCTTCAGGGCAACTCTTATTTCTGACATATCGTTTCAATGTTTTTAAATAACTTCAAAATTTAACACAATTAACAAAGTAGGTAATTAAAAATACAATTAATGAAAAAATATATAAATATGAAGATTATTATTTACCGTTCAATTGGATACATCCATCTATATTGAATTGGTCCTGCAACAGCCGCTTCATCTGCTAAGTGAATTACGAGATGAACTATGACATCAAAAGATATGGGCGGGAATATCTTCTCCACACTACAAGAAATATATCATTTACTAACAAAATTTGGTCTACGAATATTAATTTCCTTGCTAATAAGGTATTATTGTCAATGAAAAAAAAATTCCTTGAAAAATCCATAAACTTGTTACTTTTTTCCAACAAAAAATATTTTGTTGGAAACTTTCCTTGTTAAATAGGTGGCGGTAGGGGTGGGCAAACGGGTCGACGATCCGTGAGTTCAAATAGAACCGGACCGTTTTGCTCTAAACGGTCCGGATTTTAATTATGAATTTTTAGATACGGTTCGGATCGGTCCGGGTCCGTTATAAAACGGTCCGGTCCCGGTTCCTACTTTTAAAAACGAAACGGTCCGGGTTGGACCCGTTTCAAATCACATTAGTGACCCACCCCTACTCTCACCTTCTTTTGCTTGATCACCTCGCTCGTTCACTCCGTGTTTAGGTTAAGAAAAGAAAATGGCGACGAAGAAAAGTGTGGGTGATCTGAAGGAAGCCAATCTGAAGGGTAAGAGGGTGTTCGTTCGTGTGGATCTGAACGTGCCTTTGGATGACAACCTAAACATCACAGATGACACAAGGGTTAGAGCTGCTGTTCCAACTATCAAATACTTGATGAGCAATGGAGCCAAAGTCATCCTTTCCAGCCATCTTGTAAGTACCCATCTCCAATCTCATCTCTGTTCATCTTTCATCTTCGCCTACTCGATTTTATCAAGTAAATGATGTTTATCTATCATGTGATGGGATTCTGTATCAATGGATGGATGAATGAATTCGATGACTTATTTGATCTCCTTCGATTTGAGTTTAAGTGGTGTTTTGGTTGGTATAACTTTGTCACTAATTTTATACCCAAAATTGAAGTGGTGACATGGTTTGTACATCATTCTTTTCCTTCTGCTATGGATAAGAACTATTTTAGGTTGCATTCTGAGAAATAAATAAATGCATTCAAATCTTTTGACGACTATGCTATTTGGTTCTCGAAATCTATGTTTTAGTGTCCACTGTCTAGTATAGTATAACATAGATAAATTGCAATTCCAGATGGAGGTGTTCTACTCCTTGAGAATGTGAGGTTTTACAAGGAGGAAGAGGAGAATGATCCTGAATTCGCAAAGAAATTGGCCTCCCTTGCTGACCTTTATGTTAATGATGCATTTGGAACTGCTCACAGAGCCCATGCTTCCACAGAAGGTGTCGCAAAATATTTGAAGCCTGCTGTTGCTGGTTTCCTTATGCAGAAAGTACTTTATATACCTCTTGTTCACTTACAGAGTTAGCTAGAGTGCATGTAGTATTTTTCATTGTTTGTCCCGTTGTTGAAAAATAGTTGAGAAAGTTTGTTGAAAACCTGTAACAAGCAGAGAAGTGTAAATTGTAGAAGTGTGGTTATTCACTTATTCATATTTGTAGAAGCAGAGAAGTGTAAACTGTGAAGCAGAGAAGTGTGGTTATTCACTTATTCATATTTGTAGAAGCAGAGAAGTGTAAACTGTTATCATTAAGTAGTGATAAAGAAGCAGAGAAACTTGTTATTAGATTCCATTCTATCTGTGATTTGGAACCGTAGGAACCGGACTGTTCCAAACGGTTCGAGTTAGGTTCGGTTCCAATGTTCAAAATGAGGGGATCCGGACCGGACCGGATCCGTTATTTTTAAACGGTTTGAGTTAGGTTCCTCCAAATTTGGAACCAATCCGGACCGTGCCCACCCCTAGGTGGCGGAAAACATTCCCTCCAAAATTAATTTCCCACCAAAATGATTTAACAACAAAATATTTTTTATGGCCACAAAATACTAGTTCTTTGGTAATTATGGCATTCTCTGGAATGAAGTATGTTGTTGCTAAAGACTGATTTTTACAACAAATCATTTTACTTGTAAATGGAATATTAACACTTATTCATCTCTCTTTAGCAAAGAAATATGTTTTCCTAGATAATAATCACATTATTAGTAATGATTCGGTTCGTTGATAATGACTAATAATTTTTTCCATTAGTTTTTTTCTTGTTAAAGCTTGTTTACTAATTTATAGCGACAAAAAATATTTTGTTGAAAATTGTTATACTATTGGCAAATTTTTTATTTTTATTTTCTTGGAAACAATATCTTATTTTAATGAAATCTCTGTAGCAATGAAATTTTTTTATGTTTGTAACAAATTATTTTTGCTAGTGAAAAGTGATAATTACTTTCATGAAAATCTATTTCTCATTGAAGTTCACTAACTATTTTGTACCGACAAATTATTATTTTGTTGGAAATTGGTATACTATTGGCAACAATGTTTTTTTTAGAAACAATATCTATTTTAATACATCTCTACAACAAAGAAACAAAATTTTGTTGGTAATTACAACTTTATTGGTAACAATTCTTTTCCTTATTAAAAACCAATAATCATTTCCATGAAAATGTATTCCTCAATAACGGTCATTAATTCATTATTATTACTTTGGAAATTGTTGAACTATATGACAACAAATTTATTTATTGGCAATTATTTTTATTTCGTTGAAAAAATATTGTACAAGGATAATTTAAGGAATCTAGGGACACATTTTTTTCAACTAAAAATATATTTTTTTTCAAAGGAAGAAAATTTCATTTACAAAAGCCTTGACTGTAGTAGTGTTGTTTGATTGTGAACTTTAAGTTCTAACTACTAATTGTACTAATTTAAATTCTTATAAAGTTATTAAAAAAAGTCTATTGTGAAAACACTCAATTGAATTTTTGAAACAAGCTTGAGTGATGATAGTAAACTATCGGCCAATACCCGTGCTTTTGGATATAAAAAAAATTATGATATTGTTTACATAACCTTTTTTTATTCAGGTTTAGTAGAAGAATGATCTCTTGGAAAAATAGAAGAATGAGACAACGATTTATTTGGTTACTTATAATGAAATATTTTTCCACAAAATTTATTTATATTTAAGCTCCAAACTTCCACTACACTAAATTGACATACTTGTAACAACTTAAAAAACAGTAACACTTTGAGTTATTACAATCCACCAAACAATTTCAAATCAAAACTAAATTTAGTAAACAAAATGAAAAATAGCTACAAAAAAAAAATGATACAATAAATTAGATCACCATGAATAGCATCACTTGTAAGCCCATACTATTTGTGGTGATACAATTATTGAATCACTTTGTTTGTGAAAATATGTAAAATTGTTTTCTGGATTGTTATAGCTCAAAAGTGTTACTATTTTTTGGATTGTTACAAAAATGCCAATTTGGTGTAGTGTTTTTTACAGTGGCAAAATATTAATTCGTTGAAATTTTTTTACTATTAGCAATGATATTATGTCATCTGAAAAATCGAATAGAATTTATTTAATAATAAAATATTATTTTATTGCTAATTATAATATGATAGGTAACAATTTTTCATTGCAAAAGATTGATAAAAAATTTCATAATTTTTTTCTTTTTAAGGCTCGTTTTCTTATATACAATAATTTAATTTTATTTCATTGGGGATAAAACCAATTTCAATAACATATCTAGCAATGAAATGCTATTAGTATTTCGTTGCAAATTATAATTTTGTTATTGTGGATTTCTTTTCATTGCTAAAAGTGGTAAATATTTCACATTAACTTATAGCCATTAAAATATTTAGTCCTAATTTATAGTGACGAAATATTATCTATTGGTCCATATTATATACGTAGTAATGATTTTTTTTATTGCAAAAGAAAAGTAATTTGATTTAATATGCTATAAAGTTGTTTTACACAACACAATTATTCAGATAGCTAAACTAGTAAAGATTGCAATAGACTTTACTACAGGCCAGGAGTTCGAACCATGTTAAGCCTAAAAATTAATAAATAATTTACATAAATAATTTACACTGTCATATACAGATTTCCATAGTAGGGTCTTACTACCAAGAGTGGTGTGTGGTATCCTTAGAGTTTGGGAGGTAGATTGTGGGGTCCTACCATTGGAAATAATTTCCTTAGAGTTTGGGAGGTAATTGTTAATGGTACCTATGACAACTTTCGTTGATATACATGCATTTTACCAACGAAAAAGTTTTATGATAATGATAGTTACATTTTCTCACAACAATTTTCGTTGATGATTCTAAGTTTTTTTTTTTTGAGAAAAAAAATCATAGGTAAATAAATGTTTTTTGCAATAAAATATTTTGTTGGTAAAGATATTTGAGTTTTATCAACGAATTTCTTTGGTAGTTGTCAGTATTACCAACACCGTGTTTCCTTGACTTATCAACCGTTTTACTAACAAATTTAACTACAGGGATGCCTCCACAAATCCAATAACAAATTTTTTTTTCCGTGTTAAAAGTTTTTTTTCCAACAAAATTTTGATTTTTGTCAAGGAATTTTTTTTTATTGAAAAATGCCTTAATTGTTATAGTGCCATTTGACACAAGGTCAACACAATTCTATCTTTCAATTCCTTGAATTTTGACTCAGATTCTTTCTTGCAACATAAATGTCTGAATATTGCACTCAACTCAAGCAACACCATAGTAACAAATTTAGGTAAAAGCCCACGTATTGCAACTGGAATTGGTTGTTGCATTAAAACATGGTAATCATGACTTTTCAACCCATGTAATTTTTCCACATTCACATTCACATATCTAGACAAATTGGCCGAATACCCAATGAGAACACAAATGGTAGACAACACTTTGAAAAATGAAGTTTTTTTCTTCTTTACTCATAGTGAACAATGCCGGAGGCAAAAATGTTTTATTTCCTTCTCTTCGAGGGTGTTGACTATGTCTTATATTCAAAACTTCGAGATTTGCACTTGCCACCAGTCCATCCTTCAACATACTCGCTATATCCAGCAATGTTCCCACCACATTCTCGCATATGCATAGTATCAAAATTATGCCTAATCAAAAGATGTCTCAAATAAGATAGTTCAAAAAATACACTTTTCTTCTTCCATTGACTGTTATTATTTCTATTATTTGAGTTTCTTCCAAAAGTAAACCTCAAGCTTGATAGTTCCTCAAGACATTCTAAGCCAGACTTTTCTCGTGGTGCCTCACGAACCTCATGATGCCCACAAAAGTAGTTTCATTCCTCTATATGATCACTACATGCATGAAACTAATCTATCATCACTACATGAAGCATGTATGGTTATGCCTATATGCTATATGTCATATCTAATTAGAATTTGATGAACGTTTTATGACTATTGTTTAACCTCTAATGAATTCATATGACTAGTGTTCAACCTCTAATGAAGACATGTAGTAGGATATTTACACATTACAGTTTATATACAAACATACATGTTCGAACCATGATCAACTTATATGGTCCAATCATGATCCAAACACATGGAAGTCAAAACCATAGTTACATAACTAGTCATACGCAACCAACTATAACAAAATATCATATATATAGCATATATGATCCAATTAACCATCAAAAACATACCTGAGAAGATAACCGGCGTAAAAAACATATATGCAAGGGATTGTAACCAAATATACTAAACCCTAAATCCAGATTTATAGACCCTTAAATCCAGATTTATAGACCCTTAAATCCAGATTTAATAACACAACTTCCAGATTTATAAATCTAGATTTATAGACCCTTAAATCCAGATTTAATAACACAACTTCCAGATTTATAGACCCATACCCTAATTCGTGCCGTGCAACAATGGGAGACAAAAACCTCTTGATGTGTGTTATTTGGGAGTGCTGGACTGGAGGGATGGTTGGTTTGTGGTTGGAAAGCTACTAATGTAAATGGAAAACTTTAAAATAATAATAATAATAATAAAATTGTGTAAATTAAAATTTTCTCTTGAACTTGCACTAATATCAATGATTTAAACTACAAAAGGGGTCTGTGAAATCCACCTGCTACGAAACCAGATTTCTCATAAACTTCTTATTTGTGTCCACGTTAGCTTAAAGCACAGAGATTTTGAAGTATTCATGTGGTCACGATGTATAAAAATGTCGAATATGCATACATTCAAAGAAGACGGCTCTACACATTATGCAAAGATAGAAAAAGAATCGAGAAAACAAGAGGATGGGAACCAACCTCTTCGCGGCTGGCACAAGGAAGAACTTTGGGAGACTTTTTTTCACGTTGAAATCTTTGATATGGAGGCTGGTAAACTATTGAACTTTGTTATTTATACCGAACACTACAAAGTCCATGAGAATCCATGATTTTCAAAATCCATAAATATGAATGATATTTTGAATACCCTAAAACTTTTGTGGACTTTCTGAAATCCATATTGAATACCCCTAGACTTTGTAGATTTCAGAAAGACTTTTTAAAATCCTGATTGAATACCCCTAGACTTTTGTGGACTTTTTAAAATCCAAATTGAATACACTTGGATTTTCAGAATCCATGGAATTTATTAAATTGCCCACAAAATCCAAATACCATACACCCCCCTAAATACCAAGCATCACTTAAATTCACGACATAGTTAACAATATAGTAACAAAAATCACAAATTTCACATAGCGACGACACATGACGATGACGATTTAGGTCTGGAGGGAAGGTTATCTTGCACTATTGCACAAACATAATTCATCAATTTCAAGAAACAAAACAAAAAACCATTGCACGAATTGAAGTTTCAACAGAGCAAGATATCTTGACCTTACGAGTTACAACAGAGGGGATCGAGTATGAACAGATCTCGTACTCTGAATAGAGTGGAATCTCTTTGCAGACTAAATTAGAGCATCCTAAATTTTGTCAGCCTTCATGTAGATGATCAAAGTTTGAACAGAGGTGACTCTCTTCAAAGATCAAGTTTGAACAGAGGATCGAGTTACCTGTAACGCTTATCCAATCCAGATCCATGGGAGGAGGAGGAATAAGACTGTTCTTTTTCCCGAATTTAACGAAATTATTAACAAAATTTTTGAATTTATTGAAATTGTTGACGAAAATGAAGATTTTAAATTCATAACTTTTCTTTTTGTAAATTTAAAAAACGATAAATTTCGCGAGCGAAATCACAATCCATGTGATGCAGGAGGGTTTCTAGAATTCCTAATTTGGGTTCCTAAAGTTCCTAATTTGGGTTTCTAGGGTTCCTAATTTGCTCTCAAAGTTATTTACTAAATAACTTTGAGTAATCTTTCAATTTAATTATGAATCTTTTAGTTTCCTTTTAGGATTATGCATTATTTTCTTTTAGGAATAGACTGCTTGTTAATTTTAGTAGTTTTTTTTTTCCCTTTATAGTAATATTTCAATTATAGTTTAGGAAGTGATTCTGAACCCAATTTGTTCCAGATTTCTGGCAGTTTATTTATTTTATTACGTATTTTGTTTTAGCATGATTATTAGGGTTTTGCTAGTTTTGGTAAAATTCTAATAATTACGAGTTTTAGCTATAAAGCCCGGCTTGCGGGTTGATTTTAGAGAGACCTTTGATTTGAGTAATTAGAGTTATTTTCTCTGTGTTTTTTGGGTAATCTTTTTGTGTTCTTCCCTGTCAATTATCTGTTGCTATTAGCCTGCAAAATAATCGCTATTCTGCCCGGCGTCAGTTGATGTCAGAGTTTCAGCATCTTTTTCGGTGAGATTTCATCAGTTTCTATGACTGGTGGTCGTCGTGGGCATGTTCCGAACGAGGAAGTCCCTCACCGTGATCGTAACGTTAAGAATATGATGATTGAGGATTTACAGAGGCAAGTTGCAGAGTTAACCCGGCGTCTAACGGCGCATGATTTCGGTAATCGTGAGATGGAAGATCACGATTCTGATTCCAGTTTTGAAAACTCGTATCACAATCATGCTCGATTATGGGAGCATGTGTATGACGATGAAGAGCTTGGAGAGCCTGTGTATGACAATGAGGAGCTTGAGGAAGACGTGGTAGACAAAACTGAGGAGCTTGGAGAGTCTGTGTATGACGCTGATGACGATGGAGATGTGCTGTATGGGGATGGCCATGAGAATCTGATTGTTTGTAAGAGCCTACTGACTCCCAGGGCAATTCAGGGGATGATTGGTTGAGAACCAATATTTTTCGCACAACATGCACAGTTGCAGATAAAGTCTGCAAGATGATCATTGACAGTGGAAGTTGTGAGAACGTAGTGTCTGAAGAGGCTGTTCAGAAATTGCAGTTGCAGACAGATCGTCATCCCAAGCCGTACAAATTGTCGTGGCTGAATAAAGGCAGTGAGGTAACAGTAAATAAGCGATGCCTAGTGTCTTTTCGATTGGTAAGAAATATTTTGATAATGCTTGGTGTGATGTTGTGTCTATGGATGCTTGTCATATATTGTTAGGTAGACATTGGCAGTATGATCGTCGTGTTATTCATGATGGGCGGAAAAATACATATTCCCTTAGCATTAAAGGAAAGAAAATTGTGTTGGCACATCGTCGGGAATGAACCACTCCTACCCCAACAGCCAATAATACTAACCTGCTTTCCAGGTCCATGTTCTTAGATAAGATTGAGCGTGGATACGTGGTCTATGCGCTGCTGCATTGTGGGACTAGTACAGCAGAAGTGATTCCAAATTTGTTAGTGGAGGTGCAGCCGCTGCTAGCCAGTTTTCTAACCTGATGCCAGAGAACCTTCCTTCTGGACTGCCACCTGAAGCTATTGTGAATTTCGAGAAAACTATTGTGAACTCGATGACGAGTTCTTTCCAACCCGGGGTGACTGATGCAGGAGGGTTTCTAGGGTTCCTAGAGTTCATAATTTGGGTTTCTAGGGTTCCTAATTTGCTCTCAAAGTTATTTACTAAATAACTTTGAGTAATTTTTCAATTTAATTAGGAATCTTTTAGTTTCCTTTTAGGATTAGACATTATTATCTGTTAGGAATAGACTGCTTGTTAATTTTAGTAGTTTTTTTTTTCCTTTATAGTAATATTTCAATTATAGTTTAGGAAGTGATTCTGAACCCAATTTGGGTCAGATTTCTGGCATTTTATTTCTTTTATTACGTATTTTGTTTTAGCATGATTATTGGGGTTTTGCTAATTTTGGTAAAATTCTAATAATTACGAGTTTTAGCTATAAAGTCCGGCTTGTAGGCTGATTTTAGGGAGAACTTTGATTTGAGTAATTTGATTAAACATTATAGTTATTTTCTCTGTGTTTTTTGAGTAATCTTCTTGTGTTCTTTTCTATCAATTATCTGTTGCTATTAGCCTACAGAATAATCGTTATTCTGCCCAGCGTCACCATGAATCAAGCTACAATATTTAATTTTGAGTATGAGAGTCTAATTTTGTATCACTCGTCAAACCCCTACTACTTGAACATAAAGACGAAAGTTCCTCGGGGAACCATTCTCCCCTATCCCCACCATCAACAAACCTTCCTTTTTCGCTTACAATTCAACATTATCTTGGTGTCCCTACTGTTAAGAAGTAGTACTCACAAAGCATCGATAATATGATGCCTAGTTTAACAGCTTCAATTTTCTTCTCGATACTTTATGGTTTTTTTTTTACAGAATTTCACATGATAATGCATATAACAATTGCCCCAATTTGTGTTCTGGCTTCAACTTCATAGTCGCAAGGACGGTAAAGTGACTATATAAAGAAAAATCAACAACAGAGGATCAATGCTAATATGTGCACACTAATTTAACATATTGAAAGTAGATCTACCATTCATTTGGCCCAAGTATTCAATCATGGCAAAGCAATATCTGTATAGTATATGTTTAAGGACTTTGAGAAAGTATTGTGTTTTCCTAACACGACCTGGAGGAAATATTTGAAAATCAATCCTGCGGCTAAAAGAATTGACTACGGTACATCCAACTGATGCCAACATCCCACTTTGGACTAAAATCTTCTTGAAGATTATCAACACTAGGAACTGGGTTCGTGAGTCTGTAATAGTTATTTGGAGTAAAATCTACTGAAAAGTGGGTTGGTAAGATGAGTCAATAGTTATTTTGAGAATTGTTTTTTCAAATTGTGGTTAATTTCTTGTTTAATCATTCAGTTTATAATATCTGCATTTTGAGGACTTGACTTGGTAGACTCTGGGGTTTATGAGGTTTTTCTTTGCAAATAACTGAGAATGTAGTGTACGGTTATTGGAATTCTCTACCAACTGGTAACGATGTAGTATTGACTGGAAATTAGTGTTGTGCTTTAAAAATTAAGAAAATA
Organism: Berberis vulgaris; assembly: GCA_963556465.1. NCBI lineage: Eukaryota > Viridiplantae > Streptophyta > Magnoliopsida > Ranunculales > Berberidaceae > Berberis > Berberis vulgaris. The sequence continues at coordinate 80,208,884 of OY747127.1, forward strand.
ATTTATTGTGCTCAAAACTTGCAGTCGACTAGAAGGAATGGAAACCATTGAATTCATTAAAAGTGCCATTATCTTTGTGTGGAAATGATTTTCTTCATTAAGGATGGCACGATGTCCACAATCGTTATAATGTTTGCTAGCTAGCCATTATTTCCCTACTAAAATATATCTTGATATCATCTCCAAAGTCTTCTAAGTTTTGATGCAATCTCTATGAGTATTTCATTTCTATTTTAGCACGCTTTAGCCCTAGTGTTGCAGTTATGTTTGGTATAATCTTGAGTTGGTTTTTATGACTCACTAAAATGATCAGTAACGGTAATTCATTCAAAATTTATCCAAATATTCACAAAAGACAGAATTTTAAAAAAGCTTCGGAGCTGAGATGAGTTCAAATGAGAGCGACGTTTAGATACCTCAGAATACTTTGAGAAGAATATCTTGGTGTCCTTACTATTAAGTAGTACTCGGAGCACATAAAGGAATAATAATAAATATCTATACTTAGCATAATTGAATAATGAATGGAAGTTTGAAAATAAGCTAATTGGTATCATACAGGAATAATAATACATACATATCTTTACTTAGCAAAACCCTACCCATGTGAGAATGAAGAGATCAGAAGCCCACAACCAACTCTTTTGTGTGGTACACTCTTAATCACATCTTGTGTACCACAATGGATGTTTGTGTATCATCTCAGTTTTTCATCAACACTAGTCAAATGTTGTGTACTTAACAAAAACAAAAGAGAAGAAATTTTACCAATTTCAATGCAATAACATGGTATGTGGTCCATGTTAGTATATGTTCATATGTTAATCCAACCAAAGAACATTGACAGATCATTGCATTAAGCACTTGAGCTAAATTCAACAAAGCAATAAGACAACAAGTATACAAGCAGGTAATATAATTCTTTCAAAACAGACACATTGATAACCTGAGGGAAAAAATTGTTGGGTCAAAAAATTGGAAAGATTTATTCAAGCAAACTAATATAAGCGAAGTCAGCAAATATCAATTAAGTTCCTTATTGTACCAACAAGGCAAATTACCGAGTATAGAACGAGTAAATAGTAAAGTAATATAGACAAATAGAGCAATAAAATTTTGAAACGTGGAATTGAGTAGTAGTAATATACACCCATGGTCGTGGACTTGATCGTAATGAATGTGATCGAATTTGGGGTTTTTGTACATCCTAAAATCGACTATTTCGGTAGTCTTTACTGAAGTAAAGATACGTGCTTTAGGGCTGGTTTTCCACTCAGTTTTCTGCTGTGTATAAGGGCCAAAATATACTGGTATTTGGACAGAATTGAGGGCGCTGCTGGGCTGTTTTTTCTGGTGTAAAACTGGCTGGATGTTGGTGCGAAACAGATCAAATTTTCTGCTCTGGTTTTGATCTGTTTAAGGGCATAAGCAAGCTAGTTTTCCACATGTTTCATGCTGTGTATAAGGGCCAGAACAGAATTGGGGGCGCCACTTATTCATGAGATGAACACTTACGTATGTGCTTACAGTGAACAACCTTAAGGATATCTATTTGAATATGCACCCATTTTCTTCCAGTTTAAGTACGCTGGAGATATGATCGAGAACATATAATAAAATTGCTTTTGTTAGGTTATTATTGATATAACATTGATGGAGATGGGGATGCAAATTGCAGAATATTTTTTTGTTTGGGGAACCTGAATCATTCATTTGGAAGCCTTGCTAGAGAGCCAGGCCGGCAGTGCCAAGCCAGCTCATCACCATCCATCATCCTAGAGATGCTGAAAATGGGTCCATCTCTAGAATGATGGATGGTGATGAGCCGGCCTGACGTTGTCAGCCTGGCTCTCTAGAATCAGGGTTCATTTGAGTGTTGCTTTAAGTAGAATAATTCAATAGAAAGTAAAAGCAATCATCTCTAAGAGATTAGGAGCAGCTCAATTACCTTTTGACGTTAGATTGAATTGAAGATAAAATATGAGACCAGAGAAGTTAAAAATTGCTTCTCTCTATCTTCACTTCTTGCCATGAAGCCAATATTTGAACTAGTTAACTAAATATGCCACACTAACCTTATATCGATTGCGACGATTGTGCCTAAATGATAACCTTCTCCTTTTCCTTCTCCTTCTAACGCCATAAAACAAAACCACCGATCTGATCAATAATACATTTCTATCCTATTCTCGAGTGAATGAATCACGATTACTTTCAATAGAGAGACAAATCGAAGCTTTATCTGCAGCTGGTGGTGGAGTCCGTCTCTTGAAGAAAAAGAGAGAAATTTTAGGGTTTTTGGTTAGACTGAAAGAGGGTTTTTGGTCTGGCAATACAGGGCGCTCAACAAACTAATGGTGAAGAATAAGTACCCCATACCGTTAGTGGCAAATTTGTTCAACCACTTGTCCAAGGCAAAGATCTTCACAAAGCTAGATCTTCATTCAGGATACTATCAAGTTAGAATAGCTCCTGGTGATGAAGCAAAGACAACAAGGGTGACTCGTTATGGGTCATTCAAATATCTTGTAATGCCGTTTGGGCTGACTAATGCCCCGACTACCTTTTGTAATTTGATGAATAATGTTTTCGGATTACATTGACTGTTTTGTAGTAGTTTACTTGGACGATATTGTAATCTATAGTCAGACCATCGAAGAACATGTTAAGCATCTTCGAATGGTAATGACAAGACTAAGGGAGAATGAACTCTATGTAAAGAAAGAAAAATGTGAGTTTGCTTAGGAAACAATTAAGCTCCTTCGTCATGTAGTGACTTAAAGAGAAGTGCGCATGGATGAGCGCAAGGTGCAGGCTATTGTGGACTGGCCTACGCCTAGAAAGATGCCAGAAATGAGATCCTTTTTGGGCTTGGCGAATTACTATCTCCGGTTCATTGAAGGGTATTCGAAGAAGGTGGCTCCACTTACTGATCTTTTGAAAACAGACAAAGCATGGGTCTTGACAGAGAAGTGTTAGGCGTCCTTTGATCAATTGAAGCAAGCCATTGCTTCAGAACCAGTGCTCAAACTTCCATAGTTTGACGTTCTCTTCGAAGTCCACACTGCATCCGATAGAGCTATTGGTGGAGTTCTAGTGCAAGATGGTCATTCGGTTGCCTTCGAGAGTAGGAAATTGAACAATGTGAAACAATAGTACCCAATGCATGAGAAAGAAATGCTAGCAATAGTGCATTGTCTTTGCATTTGGAGACACTACTTGCTGGGAACTCAGTTCATTGTTCATATCGACAATTCAGCCATAACCTTCTTCTAGAGTCAAGCACGGTTGTCGGCAAAGCATGCTAGGTGGCTCGACTTCATGGCAGAGTTTGATGCAACAATTGTGCACAAGCTAGGGAGATTGAACTCTGTACCAGATGCATTGAGCAGGAAAGTGGTAAGCGAGATGGTAGCCGTCCTTTCTACAATAGAGACTGACTTCTTACTCAGGATATGGGAAGCATTGAAAGAAGATCAGACATGTGTTCGCTTGATCCAGCAAGTGAACGATAGGATCACAAGGAGGTTTTGGTTAGAGGATGACTTATTTTATGCCAAAGGTGATTGCTTGTATGTTCCAAGCAGTGGTGGACTGTGAAGAGAACTACTCAAAGAGACGCATGATGTTGTCTGGGTTGGACATCTAGGAGTTGAGATATCGCATGCCTTGTTGTCCCGTTCTTATTTCTGGCCAAAGATGGAAGATGACATCAAGCTGTATGTCAAGACTTGCCTTGTGTGCCAGCAAGATAAGACTGAAAGGAAGAAAATGGCAGGATTGTTGCAGCCATTTCCCATTCCAGAGAAACCCTGGATTAGTGTCTCAATGGATTTCATTACCGGTTTGCCAAAGGTTGATGGGTTGAGGTCGATCTTTGTGATGGTTGACCATTTCAGCAAGTATGCAGTGTTTATTCCAGCACCACATGCTTGTATAGCAGAAATAGCAGCGGAGTTCTTCTAAAAATACATGATCAAGTATTGGGGCTTGCCTGAGGATGTGATCAGTGATAAAAATGCTCGGTTCACCGGTAATTTTTGGACAACACTCTGGACTGTTGGGATCAGATTTGAAGTTCTCCACAGCCAACCATCCACAGATGGACGGGCAAACAGAATAGATAATGCATTGCTAGAGAAGTACTTGCAGCACTATGTTACTGCAAGTCATAACAATTGGGTAAAACTTCTTGATACGACTCAGTTGAGTTAGGTCGCCAAGTCAAAGAATCAGGAAATGATGGAAGAAGCAAGAGACAATCTAGAGGTGTATGAAGAAGTATGATGATGAACATCGGAAAGACCTGGAGTTCAAAGTGGGAGATCAAGTGCTGTTGAAATTGACTCCCCAAATGTGAAAGAAAATTTGCAGCAAAGCGGTGCACAGAGGTCTGATGGACCCTTTGAAGTTGTAAAGAAAGTTGGTAGAGTAGCTTATAGAATGAAGCTACCCGAGAGACTGAAAATCCACCCAACTTTTCATGTTAGTTTCTTGAACCCTTTAACCAAGACTTGCTTGATTCATCTAGGCAGAACATCAAGCGAGACCCTCCAGTTGTCAGAACTCAATATGATAGGCAGGTTAGAAAATTCTGAACATGAAAGAGTTGGGACAGAGGGAAAAAAATGGGTAGGTGACTTAGAGTTTGTGGTCTCGATGTCCAGGCGGATATATACGCCACTAAAACATATTATCTGCCAGAAACACTATTGGTGGCGGATATCTTGGAATTTGTGGCAACAACAACCGCCATTACCAATTATGTCAATATTTAATGAGCAATTGCGCGGTAATATTCCCGCTTTGGACTTTTATGGCGGTTATAAACGCCAATTTAGGATTTATAATTGATGTTGTCTTTTTTCGCTCCCTGCTTTGACCTAGTCTTGCTGACTTGCTGAGCTACACAAGTAACGCACGTGAGCCACAGACCACCGTGGGGTGGCCGATGACACTCCGATGCTAAAGTCAGACAGGGCTATGAGGAATGTGTAATGTTGTAACATGGAATTTGTAGCGTACCTTAGCTTACCAACCTCATGTCTTATTTATAATGCAAGGAGTCTTGGTTTTACCAGGCCATCGTAGGAGTAGTTTAGGAAGGAGATCTTCGTGGAGATCCTTCTCTAATTAGAAGTCATGCTTTAGGAGGGAAGTTCCCTATTAACGCTGTGCTCCTAGATACGTGGGAGATAGTTCCCAATCCAAGAGCAATCTATGGAAGGGAATTTCCCTGTGTAGAATGTACTCTGATATTTGCTTCCTGATTAGAAGCAGAGAGCAGCTGCAATTGCCCGTTCAAAGATGATCCTCGAGATACTTTCCTTAGTAAGGCTTAAAGGTATTTGAGAATAATTGTGAGACGTGTGGGCCTAGCATGCTGTGAGAGTTTAGGTCCGCCTGGCGGACTGAATTGAGTGGGCTTAAAACTGCTTGGGCTTGTTCAATGTTTGGCTGATGTTGGGGGTCATATTTCCTCAAGATCGTCGTGACACATGTATGGCTCAGAGGAGTGACCGTTTTTATGTATCATCAGCTACTCCCCCCGAGTTAGTGGGTCATCACATCGGTTCGCTAAGTCATCTTTTGAAGGGACGTGCCGCTCATGATAATTGTGTCTGAATCGTTGTTTGAGCTGCAGGCCGCATTAATGGCGTGTGCGTTGTTTCGGCGAAAAAGATGCGGGAAACCATCCTCTATTTAGGTCATCTGTAGTGTAGAGTCTGACTCTTCTATTCTCTTTGTTTTCAAAGATATCGCTCTGATTAATAAAGATTGTCCATCTTCTTCATGGCCTAACCAAACCTTCTTGACGACATAATCTTGGCTAAGGGCTTGGAGATTTTTGAAGACAAGTTGTTGTCCGGGCCTGGCCTTGCTAAAATCCGTACGAATTTTGGAGTCCCTGAGGATTTTCCGTTGTATGTCCTGACGGGTGACCAAATGCCAATGTCACCTCCGGTTGATTTCATCTGCTTGCATCATAGGATCTTCAGACCGGAGTGTGCTTTCTAGTTCTGGACATGATTTGGGAGTTCCTGGATCTTTTGGGGATTCCTCTGGCCCAATTGGAGTCTAATGGGTATAGGATTATCCTTATAATTCTGCTCACTGCCAAAGAGGTCGGTGTTACCGTTACTCCGGTAATTCAGTTGTTGACTTCTCCTCAGCAGAAGAGTAACATTGTTTGTAAGATGACGTTGCTGGCTTGCTTCGTTAATCTGCCTGATGATTTCAAGTTCTGGCAAAAGTACTACTTCTTGGTTCCTGCGGATTCAGAGCATTTCCGGTGCAAGGGTCGTCCGCTCGAATGACAGTTCAGGCCGCTTTATAAGTTCAACCATTTTCTCGTGACTTTGATATGCTGGATGGCGAGCTGACTTGTGTTTCCTTGCAAGAAGGTTTTCTACTACTTCTCTTACTTTAGTGGAGCTATAGAGATGTTTCGCGATTTTCCAAAGACGAACGCGATTGATATCATAAGACTTTTCCAACTTCATCCGCAGCAGGTTGTGGGACAACTGGCACATTGCCCCCACTATGTACTGAACGTCGTGAATTAAGGTGGGAGATGGGGCCCCTTCGAAGAAGAAAAAGGCTGCTAGAGCCAAAGCTCCAGCTCAGTCTGTCGCTGAGGAGCAGTCTGAAACGCTTGCCTCCTTTGTGAAAAAGAAGTCACGTGTGAGGACTGGGTTGTCTTTGGCTCGACCCCTTCTGTGAGGGAAGAACGGTGTGGGTGCTAGTCTACTAGGCCTGTTGGGGCGGAGACCGACGTTTTCGGCTTGGAGAAAGATTACTTGCGGCTTTCTGGAGTTGTAGACTGGTCAAACCTTAATGACGCGCAGGAAAAAAACTCTGAATGGCCGTCTGGTGAAGGTTGCAATGGCAGCTTTCGCTGGTACTGATTTGCACGGGACCGTTCCTGTAGAAGGTTCCCGTGAAGATTCGCCCGAGGCTGTAGAATTTGATTGCCCTATTACTGCTTTGACTGAGAGTAGCCGCAATACTGGCCTTGTCTCCTATAATCCGAATTGCTTACCGTTTCGTTCTAGGTCACAACTAGAAGTGTTGGAGGGTCCTTTGGATAATCCACTTCCTCCTCTCCCTCTAGATCCCATTGAGCCATCTCGTACCAAAGGGTCAACTGTCAGTGACAAGGGAAAGGTCATGGAGGAGAGCCTGAGGACGGTGGCAACCATGAAGGGTGACGCTGGTGTAATCCCTGATCAGAGGAAACTTCATCCGGGTGCACAAATAAGCCTGTTTGCACCGGACTTGGTGAAGATGAGTTCACAGGTCTAGCACCAAGAGGTGGACGTAGAGTATGCTTCGAGGAAGCATATAACAGGCATCACAGCTGGCTGATGGATCATGCTCCAAAATCCAAGGAGGATACATTGGAAGGATGTATGGATAAGGGTTTGAAGTAAACTTATGCTAGGTATGTCTCATTTGATCCACGTGGTCGTTGCAGGGATGAAAGTCGAGGCAGCTCGTGAAAGGTATATACCTTGGAGAGTGTCTTCTCGCACATGTAGGTGTTGTATTTTGATGTGCTCTATGAAATTGAGCAGCTGAATAAGCAGGCTGAGGATAAGAGGCTAGATCAGTCAACTATGGCCACTGAGGCTCAGAGGGCTCGCTTGGAAGACCTTGAGCGTAAATTGTTAGAGGTGGTGTCCGAGAGGAACGAATATGAGAAGGAGTTGAGTCGGATCCGTCAAGAAGTCAAGGTTGCGCAGGAGACTGCGGCTAAGGCATGTTCTAAACTGTGGTCTCTTGCTGAAGAAAGTGTTTTTAAGGAAGCCGACTGGGCAGCTGAGAAGCAATAGTTGGAATTTTATGTGGTGTTCTATGCTCGCGAGGCGAGAAAGGCTGAAGACCAGCTCGAATTGGGGTGGCATGAGCTTAGTGTTGTGAAGAGCAGTCTAGCCACATCGCAGTCTCAGGTTGATGCGCTGACTGGCAAGTTGGAGCTATTGGAGCATGAACTTGTTGACGCGAAGGTGCAAGATGAAGAGTTTCTTCAGAAGCAAGGCAAGTGTGAGTTCCGTTGGGTTGTACATGGCCGGCTGAAGTTGTTGGCGCTGATGAAGGAGGAACACCCAAAGTGGTTTCTTGGCCGCTACAAGAAGATGTCATATGTAGATTTGTATATGTTACCTCTGCATCCTCGGATGAGGAAGATAGTGTGGGCCTTGATGCCCAGGTCGTGGCGCGTGTGGACGCTATCCCTGTTCCATCTTCCACTAGGCTTAGCTCTTTTGTTTTTGTACTTTCTTCTGATAGGGTGTAACCTTGGTGCAATTGTACCCTTTTTCATTTTGACCGTTAATGAAAACAGTTTTGTCAGTTTCGTGCTTGTTGTCTCTATTTCATGTTTTTCATTTTGCCTTGTCATCTTGTTTTGGCATAAGTTGGTCGAATCAATAAGACGTTGACTGGTCTGTCAGCGATAGAGAGCTTGACCGCTTTGTATTGTGAACGACTCAGGGTCGTTGCTGCGTAGTCATGTCCGATAGTGGGCATGTTGCGGACAGTCTAGATGGGGGTTGACTTGCCCAAGTTGTGTCTTGTCCCTGAGGTAAGCTACTTGAGTCTCACCTTGTTGGTCTAACCAATAGGTTGCAGCTACTACTATGAGTGAGTTGTGATGGCCGAGTGTATGCGTCAGAGTGTTCGTGCCGGGTCAAGCACCGTAAGTTCGGGTTGGCATCCTAAGTAGCTCTTATTTGGGCATTGGTCGAACGATCTTTATATCTGCACAAATGGCCCTCGCTAATATTAGGATGTCAATCTGTTTGAGCGTGAAGACGTTGACTCAACTAGATTCACGTTTGGCGACCATGCAGAAAAGCAGTGGTCTCAACCATCAGAATCAGTTCAGGATTGACTAGGCTCCCACCTTATCATTTATGACCAAGTAAAGTGGACTACAGATTTGGAAAGTAAAAGTTTGGCGACCAGGCTGAAAAGTAATGGTCCCGTAGCAAGCCGTCAGAATCAGTTCAGGATTGACTAGGCTCCCACCTTTCGAATCATCTACACCCTCCCCGCAAAGGCTACGAATTCGAGGAGAGTTTGGCGACCATGCTAAAAAGCAGTGGTCCCGTGGCAAACCATCAGAATCAGTTCGGGACTGACTAGGCTTCCACCTTCCAAATTAACTACACCCGTGCGCATCCTGCTACAAATTTGGGAGTGTTCGGCGACCACACTAAAAAGCAATGGTCCCGTGGCAAACCATCGGAATCAGGTCGTGGCTGACTGGGCTCCCACCTTCTAGACTATCTACAACCTTACAGCGCGGGCTACAAGTCCAAGTTTGGTGATTTGGCGGCCACGCTGAAAAGCAGTAGTCTCGTGACGAGCCATCAGAATCAGTTCAGAACTGACTTGGCTCCCACCTTCTAGACTATCTACACCTTCGCAGTGGGGGCTACAAGTCCAGGTTTTGATAAGAAGCTTTTAATGCTAATCGTCACCAGTATGCTTATCAATTAGGTTCGACGATCATTGACCGGGAAGGGGGCAATGATCCCTAGCGAGTCGTCGTCACCAGGCGTGATAACGCAAATTAGACTCCCACTTCCTAAACTGTTGATGCCCACTCTAAGCAGACTAGGTATCGGGTTGAACCAAAAGTCATTGCCACCACCTAGGCTTGCCTGATTAGGTTCGACAATCATTGACCGTGAAGGGGCAATGATCCCTGGCAAGTCTTCGTCATCAGGCTTGATAGCGCTGATTAGACTTCCACTTCCTAAACCGTCGATGCTCGCGCTAAGCGGACTAGGTGTCGGGTTGAACCATAAATCGTTGTCATCAGCTTTGAAAAGAGGTTTCGCCTACTAGGGGGCGTGTGAATCTAGTCCATCTACCTGGTGCATGGCGTGGACGAAGTTACCTAAAATTAGCTAGTGAACTGTAAGTACCATCCGTATGTCAGGGTTGACTAGGATTTCTAGTGCTCGTGCTAAGCATGTGACAGAATAGTGTTTGAGTAATAGACCGAGCCCATGGGCCCGCGAGGAAAAGCTAGGGCACGATGAGATGTGCGTATGGCATAAATCGTGAGGTAACACGTGTACGGCACAGGTTGCGTGACGGTTGAGTATTGGTTACTCCCCCTCAATTGATGGGTATGTGTGCAGTGCCATCAATTTGAATGACGTGGTCTGCGCAGTTTCCTTGGGAATCGTCATCTCCTCATTTCCCATACCGTATTCAATGCTCGACAATTAATGCTAGAGTGCACGTTTGGTGAACCATCATGTCTATATAATGGTGTTTTCCAATCGTTGTAGGCACTATCTTTAGAAAAACTTATTTCCTATAATGTTTCTGCTTGAAGATAACATTTTGGGTTTTTCAAAGGCTGAAGAAAATGCGTTGGGGTTTTCAAAGGCTGAAGGCAGGTCTCCGTCTATGGAGTTTGCGGACGTTCTGACATTTTCACCGATCAGGCATAATGATAGTTGTTGTTATGCATGGTTACTTGCGATGGGTGAGCACGTAGTTGATCCGCTGAGGTCTCATAGTTTCTTCTCATATCGTGGAAAAGTAGTACGAATGTTCTCCCAAGGGAGGAGTCAGTTGCTCATGTGCTGGTTTGTTCCTGAATGTTTAATTTTTAGAGATATAAGCGTCCAACTCCGTGGTGGCTGCCTCAGCCACTTCTCGATTAACCCCGTTGCCTTGCCTTGAGCCAGGATTCGAGATCTCGAGATGTAGAGGAGTTGGACATGGTCCATGCATTGGGCCATTGACTCCTGGACGCCCCTTTTATCCTTGCAGTCGGTAGGTGCACTCTGCATGCATCAACCCGATACTTGTCTCAGGTTCATTCGTTTCGCCGGATCAAGCGTGTCAATTGGTCGTATCTGGTTGTGACTCGTCGCGGGACTCCCGGTTGTCGATTTTGTACCCTCACAGACCATATTTGAGGGTCGTGTTTGTTGGATAATTGTTCTACTTGCGGACTAGTTGTTTTTTACTGTTCGTGTTGCTTATGTGGTCGTACAATTTAAGCAAGTCCTCACTCCATGTTGACCAGATGTTTTCAATATGCAGCCTTTTGTATCCGCTTTAGTGCGTTCGTAATATGTAGCCTTTTGTATCTGCCTCAAGGTGCTTGTTGTTACATTTTTCCAATAATCAATAGAGTTTGTTTTTGTAATTCTTCATTTATTTCTTAAATGATTTTCAAATTACATAAGTCTTTTAAGAACTAAAACTTAATATTGACTATGGAAAAGGGAAACAAATAACTTAAAGCAAACTAACTGTTGACAAAGAGAAATTGATCCTAGCCTTGAAGTGAATTTGTGTTGCTCTCGCCGATCATTTAGCGGACTGTCGAGGCGTTACATAGGTTATTGAAGAGTAAACCTTGCAGAGGGACGGATCTCCGCGCCGACGGAATGTCAGGGGGATGTGTTCCCGCTTGCCATCGCATTTTCGACTCGCTAGGCGGAAGAGCTTATTGCTCATGTACCGCTCAAAAAAGATGTCTCTACCGTCTTTTGGCCTTGCGCTGGGTCAAGCTGCTATGCATGATGTTGCTGAATCTGATAGCACTCTATCTATTTCAGTGCAGCGTAGTGGCAGCCTCGTGACATAGCTTTGTCTCCACGTATTGTTCTTTCAGAGTGGTTAGTAGCAGTGTTCTAAAAAATGGCCTAGGCGCTAGGCGTTATTGAAACGCCTAGATTAATGGTTGGGCGGTCTAGGCAGGGTTTGGGCTGTTTGGGCGGGGTCTGGGCAGTCTAGGCAGTCTGGGCGAGTTTTTTTTTTTTTAATAAGGTTGATTGTGTTCGTATTTTATTTTTCTTTCCCTTTTTTTGGAAATAAACAATTTAGTTATTTTTTACGGTATATGTCTGAATGTAGCAAATGATTATTACTTAATGGAATTTTGAAAGGATCTGCCGATACCAATTTTAGTAATGTAGATTTTATCAAACATGATTGAGGCCATTAATGTAATTTGAAGAAAAATAAAGAGTAGGTTTGGATATTTGTTCACAAATTCAACTTTGTATAAAGTACCCATCATGACCATCTTCAGTCATTTGAGTTTTAATAAATGTTGTTCATGATTGTTAGTTTTTCATGTTTTTAAATTTTGCATATGTATCTTGTCATTAAATTGGATGTAATTGATAAATTATTATGCTTAACTTTTGTAAATTATTAAAGTTATAATACAAAACCTAAAACCGCCTAGGCGCTAGGCACCTGCTCGTCGCCCGCCCACCACCTAGTGTTTTTTAGAACACTGGTTAGCAGTATACTTAACACATTGATGAAGGGTGGAGACCACTGCTTCCATCTGGGGAGCCAAAGTCTTCCCAGGATGAGATTATAGAATGATGGTGCGTCTACCACCATGAAATCCAGAAATAGGACTTTCTTGAGTTGCGGCTTTCCTACTACCGTAACCAACCTTATCTTTCTGATGGGGAAACATTTCTCCCCGCTGAATCCGATCAGCGGGTGTTCTGAAGACGTCAAGTTTTCCTTTTTGAGGTCCATGTTGCGCAACGCGTTGTAAAACATAACGTTAAGTGAACTTTCTGTGTCAACCATAGTTCTATTTACTTTCCACCTTGCTATGGATACTAAGATGACTAAGGCATCGTTGCGTGGCGCTCGGACTCCTTCGAGGTCCTTGTCCTTAAAGGTCAAGGTGGGAATGGGGCTCTGAACCTGTGAGTGGCAGATGTATATGTCCTCATCTGCGAATTGTGTCTGCATATCCAGTAGTGTCCGCTTGCGGGACCTGTATGACTGGTTTTCATTTGGTCCAACTCCATGAAGAACATATATTATCCCTGGAGTCTCATTCTCTATTTCTTTAACTGACTCCCCTCTGACCTTTGTCTGTTCTGTTGGTTTCTCAGACTTCAGGAACTATTTCAATTTGCCCTTGCAGACCCAGTACTCAACTTCGTACACAGACTCTTGCAATCATTGGTGTCGTGGTCGCCTTCCCTATGGTATGCGCAGTACTTGTTGTTGTTGCGCTTGGCGGGATATTCGCGTGTCTTCGGGGGCCACTTAAGTTTCTCCCAGTTTTTCATTGATTTTAGTACGTCCGACAGGTTAGCATTTAGGGGTGTCACCGCTCTGGATCCAACGTAATTGGACGATTTTTCTGGCCTGAACCGACTAGGGTCCGGCCTGTTGTCACCGCGCTTCCTTTTGTTCCATTCCTTATCTTTGCGTCTTTTTCCCTCATTCTTGTCCCTGGGAGCGGAGGGGTTTTTCTCGACTTCAATTTCCCTCTTTACGATCCTAGACTCTTCCAGGGTGATGTGTCTCTGGACGCTCTTAAGGAGCTCCACCATGTCCAGAAGGGGGCTCCAGGGTGAGGTCCTCGTAGATTGAAGCGTGTGACATACTCTCAAAGTGTCTCGCCGAACCTCTGCTTCAGGAAGAGTATGTAGTGTGGGACTTTTCGAAAATGTTGGCTTCTGATGAAACACATCAGGAATTCATTTGCCAGGGTTTTGAAGGAGTCGATGGACTTCGGTGGGAGGCTGTGGAACCACATCAGTGTTGAATTTTTCAGACTAGTGGGAAAAGTCCTGCACATGACGGATTCAGATCCTTATTTAAGAGTCATTCCGTGTTGGTAATGACACAAGTGGTCGAAGGGATCAATGGTTCTGTCGTAGGAGTCGAGCTTCGCGAGAGTGAACATTCTCGGAAGGGCATTATTCATGATCTGATCTACAAATGGTGGGATGGAGAGGCGGTATAGTACGTCCAGGTCGTGCACCCCTTTGCGGAGGCGGTTCCCAGGGTCGAGCCTCTTTGTCCTGGCATTGAACTCACTATTAACCGTGCAACCTCTTTTAGTCCAATAAGAACTGGCGGTTGCTTGAATTTTCTGCGCTTGCTCCCTATCATCTTCTGGAGGCGGAAGTCTGTCCTGCTCCTGATCTCCATTAGTAGGTGGTGGATTCTGTCGCGTGAGAGCCTCTATCACCTTGGTGATCCGTTGTATTTGAGATGCCAACATATCGATTCAGGGATCCGTCGTTGTTGTCGTCTACGCGTGCAAGATAAGAGCTGCTAAAGGAGGTGGTATAGGGACAGGCGGAGCGTTCGACGCGTTCCCTAGTTCTCCGATGTTGCATGACCTGGTAGTCACCATCTCCCTGCGTTTTGAAAAGAAACGACGCTTAGTGTAAAGTTACGAACTATGTCGTCCCCACGGACGGCGCCAAACTGATGAAGTTTTTTTCCGCTCCCTGCTTTGAACTAGTCCTGCTGACCTGCACAAGTAACGCCCATGAGCCACAGACCACTGTGGGGTGGCCGATGGCACTCCAATGCTAAAGTCAAATAGGGCTCTGAGGAAGGTGTAATGTTGTAACAGGGAATTTGTAGCGTATCTTAGCTTACCAACCTCATATCTTATTTATAGTGCAAGGAGTCCTGGTTCTACCAACCCATCGTAGGCGTAGTTTAGGAAGGAGATCTTCGTGAGATCTTTATCTAATTAGGAGTCGTGTTGTAGGAGGGAAGTTCCCTATTAGCATTGTGCTCCTAGATACGCGTAGTTTACAACCGCTTGGGCATGTTCAGTGTTGGGCTGATGCTGGGGTCCGTATTTCCTCGAGATCATCATGACACGTGTATGGCTCAGAGGAGTGACCATTTTTATGTATCATCAATAACCATCGAGCATTTGGGGGGGGGGGGGATTTCCTTTTTTATATTTTCGTGGCGAATATAAACGCAAGAAACACTAGCTTGGCGGATAAAGGTGTCAAGATGTTTTTTTTTTTTTTTGCGGATGAAGGTGTCAAGATGTTTTTTTTTTCGGCGGATAAACTTAATCTGTCGAGAGCGTGTCTTTAGTGTCATATATCATCTGTCATAATTGCCCCTTTTTTTAGTAGTGTACAGTCATATATTGTGGTGATGTTCTCTTTGTGTTAGCTACAGAGTCCTGATATAACAAGCTCAAGATTCTTAGTTTGACCCCCACGGAAATATTTATGGCGCATAAATAGAGTTCCAAAACTTGCATGGTTAAGAATTTCAACGAATTGGATTCAACATTAGAAATGCCTAAAACAATTTTCCAAAAGATAATTGTGGTTGTGGTGCTTATGGCAGTGCTTGTTGTTGGAGTAGTTGAAATAGTGAAGGTGGTGGTTGTGATGGTCATCGTAGTGGCCATATCGGTTTTGACGTGGTTGTAGTTTTGGTGGTGGTAACATTAGTGGTGGCAATGGTAGTGATTGTGGAGGCAAAGGTGGTCCGATGATAGTCAGGGTCGGCCCTAAGATTTTTAGTTTGATTTAAATTCGAAAAAAGTGTGGCCAGGTACAACGAACTTTTCTGGGAGCCCAATTAATAAACAAAAATTTAGGACCCCTAAATTCAGGATTTTCATGGAGGCCTGATTTGATTGTCATAGCTGAATGTATTCAGGGTCTGGTTATGATGGTAGTGTTAGAGCATCTCTAATGGATCCCTTAAAATAGCAAAAAAAACTATTTTAAGGGCTCATGTGAGAAAATGCATGCTCCAATGGATCCCCTCTTTTAACTTCACTTCCAACTTCCCCCTAAATTTAGGAGCAACCATACCATCCCCTAAATCTGAAATAACATTAAAATATTTCAATTTTTCATTCTCTCTCCTCTAATTAAATAAATTTAAATAGAAAATTTCAAAAGCTAGGGAAAGATATGTTTAAATAACGATGAAAAAGTTAAAATAGAGGATGTGGTTGAAATGATGAAGAAATATGGAACCCCTAAATTTAGCTTTTGGTTAAAATGAAGGATGGTTGATCCCCCATTTTAATATTTACCATTGGAGATGCTCCTAGGGGTGGCTGTTTATGATTGATGCTGCAAATTGATTGATTAAATGGGGGAATCTAAGTAGTTAAATGATGCATAGTACTATATCAATTAATAGTTTATAATTATTTTGCACCTATACGTACATGCATTTTCAAGGGTAAAAGTTAAATTGGGGTATCAACAATATTTCATTTTAACCAAAAGTTAATCTTAGGGATCCCCTATTTAAATTTTAAGGATTGGAAAAGAGAGAAGTAATAAAAGATATTTTTTTAAAAAATTTTTAATATTTAGAGGATGGCATGGATTATAACCCAAATATAGGAGGAATGGAGAGGTGAGGATAAAATGGAGATATGTATAGGATTTCATTTGAGCCTTTGTTTCCCAGGGAGACCTCAAATTGTGTTAGAGATACTCTAATACATCTAATGGAGAACTAGAGATAACTAGAAATATAGTTGAGTTGTGCACAAGATTTGGATAAAGAAATATAGCTGAGTTGTGCACAAGAGTTGGATAAAGAAAAGAAACACTTATATAGAAATAGGAAATTTAGGGTGTGTTTGGTTACATGGAATCCTATGTCAGGGGAATCTATGAGGGGACCACTTAAATCTTAGCTAATTTGAGGTTCACTCACCAATCCCTATTAGATTTTGTGATCAATGGTGAGAATAAAAGTGCCGTGAACATGAGAATCACACTCTTTGGTCCCCCAAAACATATGATTCTCATATTCATGAGTCTTTCATTCACACCATTGATCACAAAATCTAATGGTGTATTGGTGAGTAAACCTCAAATTAACTTAGATTTAGGTGGTCTCCTCGTAGATTCTCGTAACGTAGAATTTCATGCAACCAAACAAATCCTTAGAAGAAAAGAATCTTAAAATTCCAAGTATCAAAATCTAATATAGACTCGTGGTCCTATTAGTCCAAGGCAATGGAGCAGCAGAGATGTGTTGAGATTGATGAAGAAGTCGTCCAAAGAGTAAGCTCAATTCATATTCCTCACAAAGAAGATGAAGATGATGTGGAAAGAGAAAGTGTTAATGACCACAACATTATCAACAATCCCAACAACAACAACATAATTACCCTGTGAGCTAGCTAGTGTATGAAATCTTCACAGGAGTTCCTTGAGATCTAGATAGTTTAACAAACAATGGAGAAACCTCACCTACAGTACCAACTTCTTACTTGATCACTTTCAAAGTGAGTCTACTTTTCTGTAGGGAAATTGGTATGCAAGCCCACCACATGCCAATGGAAATAAATACCGCACTCAGAAAGTAAAATCTGTCAGACTGCATTAGCTATGGTGGTGAACCAATCTTCAGAAAAAATTAGTTGCAGTTTGAGTGGTTTGACTCTAAAACATGGACGTGGAAGTCTTCAAAAAGTGATACAAAATTACAAATACAAGAAAATTTGGTGGCACCCGTCCAGAAATATAAGAGCAACACTTTATGCCCCCAGTCCAAAACCCGTGTTGGTCAGTGAGTTGGAGTCTTTTATTCAAATACCGATGATAAATGGATTAACGAGATATGGGTACTAAAGGATTAACATTATATGCCACCAACAGACATTGAAATATTGTTATCCAAATCAATGCACATGATTTTTTGAACAAAACTATTTAAAGAGTGTGCAAAGGCATAGTTGATGGTAGCTTTCTTGGTAGATTTGACCTATGAATATGTTAAGGAGGTTTTCACTAAAAGATATATATTAAAAGCAGTTTCTCAGTGACCACCTACATCGATAAGTTGGTCACTGAACTGAAAGTCTTGGGATAAGGTATCAAGAAATACACCATATGTGTTAGTCAGATCTTGGCTCTTCATTTCAGCTTCGAGTCGAGTAATTAAGTTACTGGCCCTATATGGATCAATTTGGGAAGGATACTCAGAAGGGACTTCAATCTATAACAAGGCAGAGAGTATATTCTTCGTATATAATAAAAAAAGGCTTTAGTTTGCTAGGATTTCTGGTAGAGATCAAGCTCATTAATTTCCAACTAAAACTAGCTTATTACCATCAGTTGGAGAAAAAAAAAACCATCAGTTGGAAAAAAATATTGATTTCCATGTGTTGAGTATTTGAAGTTGGAACCCAAAAATGCAATGATTACAAGGTTTCTAGAAAAAGTTTTAAGAAGCCATAGGATTACTAATTGCAAGAAGCAAGTTACAGAGTGGAAGCCACAGGATACCGAAACAATCCACGAGGAACAAATACTGCATGTGGCAGAAGCTAGTGAAGAAAGGATTCGGGGGAGCTCCTGCGCACAAAGTACAGGACGTCCTCCTGTGCACATTTATCAGCCGTCGGATTAGATCCAACAGTTCAGATTCATAAATTTCAAAAAAATGGATTTCAAAATTCAATTTTTTTTTTTTTTTTTGAAATTCATGAATCTGAGCCGTCGGATCAGATCCGACGGCTGAGAAATGTGCACAGGATGTCGTCCTGTGCTTCCTGCGCATGACCCCCCCTCAATCCGTGAAGAAATGGGAGTACTTTGTGATCAAGACAATCTGAGTTACTATCTGTGCAAGGCCACCACAAGGGAATACAAAAAAATTGTGAATCCAATATCACCGTATTTCTTCTATGTTTAGCAAGCTACTCTACTGTGGGTCAGTTGCTGGTGAATTCTTTTTACTCTAAAACACAGATATGGAAGACTCTGGTTCATCATCTTAGTCGAGAATTCTAGATTGCAAAATGTATGTAGAGCATACAGAGAGTAATAAGTTGGTAGAATGAAGGTGCTGATTTGGAGCTTCTTAAATTCTTCTATGGTATCAGTCAGATGGCCACTCTATTTTTCCCATGGTTGCCTTTTTTTTTTTTTTTGTTAAAAGCCTTGGGCAATATATTAATAACTAAGAGTTATTACAACCAAGTCTGCCGGTATCTGATGCCAAGTGGTGAACCTTACTATTACGATCTCTAGAAATATACTTACACTGCCAAAATGGAAGCATAAGAAGTGGACGTTTAATATTACAAATGAGAGAGCCCCAGACCCAATGCATAGGAGAAAAGTGTTAAGGTTCGCCTTCCTAGATGAGGTCAATAATGATCGCAGAGCCTCCACAAAGAAGTCCGGTCCTCAATTGTTGAGACTGGATGAGTATTAAGGACATTTCTGCTGCATATCCTTCAGCCATCGTATTGTCGGAAATTTTGTCACCTATATGACAGACAACAGAAGCCAGAATATTCCCAACCAAGTCAGTTGTTGAAACTCCCATGCCCCCTGTTTTGTAGACTCAAATAAGCAAGCATCAAAAGTGGCTATAACTGTATCTCTATCAAGGCAGAGTGGAAGTGGATGAGTGCGGTTTGCTTTGAAGTTAAGCCTATGGGTGCCGGCTAAGTAGATATGGTCCTGGACAAGCAGTGAATAAGAAGACCCATAACCAGGAATAGTGTCTGTTGAGGCAAGGTTCAGGTCTAAAAAAGAGCAAGAAACAAGGTTTGTCTATGATGGTTGTGTCCAGAATTTGGGGACCAAGGAAAATTGGGGTGTGTTTGAGTCTGATCTAGTTAGAAACCTTTGTTTGGACCAAGACTCCCAACGGTTATTACAATGGGATACAAAGGTCATAGGGAAGACTTTGGTATTATTGAAAATAGTTTGATTGCACATATACTAGATAGTCACAAGAATGGTGGTAAACTGGGAAAACATTTCATCAGACTGTAGACCCATGGGTTTTAGCAGAATCCCACATGAATTCGAAAATCTTCAGAACAAAGTAAAGGTTGAGGCTTGGGCCAACCCAATTAATAGGGAGAGGAGAAAACAGCCAAAATCGGGAAATAATAGGGCAAAGGAAGAAAAGATGGAACACATCTTCCTTCTGAGCATGACTAAAAGTGCAACTGTCCTCAATGGGGATATGGATCCTAACTAGATTGGTTTTCTTGGAAAGCAAATTCTGACTAATCTTTCAGAGGATAAACAAAGCATTGGAATGAGCTTTGTTTCTCCAGATGAATCTCAAAAGTTTAAAGCAAAAAGTGAGAGGGGGAGGAATGAAGGTTCACCCACGTTGCACTTTTGACCGAAATTTGTCCTCTTTTGTCAAAAGTCCAAAGGAGCTTGTCAGGATTTTTAGTGGGTCGGATAAGAGTGTATTGAATATCCCTAGCCACCGAACCTAGAAAAAGAGAGGTGATAAGTTCCGAATTCTAGTAAAGTGGATCTCCATGAGGGGAGGTCCAAAAGTCTCGAATAGAACGAGGCAGGCTGGGATCAGGGTCAGTGAGAATCCACGAGCACAAAATCCTATGGTTGTCTATCAACTGGTCTCTACCATTATATACTGTATAAACACATTTTTTCACTCTTAGATATTCGTACAATTTTTATTTCATGGTCTAATTTATTAAGCTCATTTGTTTAAAAAATTCATTAAAATGTCCCGTAAAACAATCATATGTAATAAATAAATAAACCCCACAATACACATCCAAACCACTAGTTGTAATATATAGAACCCCTAATTCTAGAGGGCTAGGCCCAGAGCGCGAGGTCGACCCACCACCATCCATCATTCTCGAGATGCTGCTTATGAGCGCATCTCGAGAATATGGATGGTGGTGGGCCAGGCCCACGCTCTGGGCCTCGCTCCATAGAAGGTCTCATATAGAACTGATGGTTAATTACTGCTGCTGGTCATGACTCTCTGACATTATTTAATTGTATGGTATTCTTTTATCTCAAATAAATCCCTAGTTATTATATGGTATAAGACTATAACTGATGACTACCAGTCATGTTTAACCTGTCTGTGGGTGTATTTTCCATTTTCAGTCGGATTTCGGTCCCTCAGCGACCAATAGATTTGTTGATCCTAAAATTCTTTCTTCCTAATGCTCGAAACTATGATGTCCAGTTTTCCAATTTCAATGAGGTGAAAGATTTATTTGTTCCCAAATGCACTAAATTTATGAACTTTGCATATAATTCAGATGTGAATATGTGAAAACAAGAAACTAATCTAGTGCAAGTGACTTATCTAAATTATAAGTGGGGTTATCAGATTTAAACGGTTTTCAATTGAATGTATTCAAAATGAAAGTTTCATACAACCATTCTAAAAGCTTGAGATTGCTGCCAAATTTGATCTTGGGCATCAACCAGAGGATGAAGAATACATGAAACAACCCCGTCATAGGGAAAAATTATAGTGAAAAGTAAATGTAAAAAAAGAAAACAAAAAGTTTTTTTTTTAAAAAAAAAAAAAGAGAGAGAAAGGAGTAAGAATACAATGCCTTCATTTTGTTAATTCATGAGAGATTTTCATCATCCTCCACCACCCAAGATGCGTTTAAGATTGGCCCGTTGCTCAGATGACAATCTAGTTGGGAACTTGACTTCAAATTTTACCTTCAGGTTCCCCCGATTCCTTTTCTCCTTTGCAATTGGCATTCCTTCCCTTGCAATCACAAGTTCATAGCTAGGTGACACAACATCTGATACTGGGATTGAAAGGTCTCGCCCATCAAGTGTTGTGAGGTTCACAGTAGTGCCAGCCAGTGCCTCTGCAAGGGTGATCTGCTGGGTGAGTATAAGGTCATTTCCGTCCCTTTTGTAGATATCATGAGGTTTCTCGTCAATCACAAACACAAGATCAGCAGGAAGATGGTTTACTTGTTCATTTCCCTTATCTGGGAATGTTATCTTTGTCCCCCTTTTCCAACCAGGTTTAATATCTATAGTTAATATCTCGGATTCTGGCACCAGTCGCCTGCAAATATTTACAATATTATTGAAACAGAGAAAATAATACAAAAAGAGCAAATTGAACTCTTTCGTTAATTAGTCACTAACATGTCCAACAGACGCATAAACAACAAAGAGCAAGAGTCTACTTCGCAATGTACTCCAGATCAGTGAATTGTAATAACTTCAAGCATGCATTAGTGAATCGGCCAAAGTCTCACATCTTCGTCTAAGTGGCATTTATAAAAACTACCACTCATTCATCATATGCTTTCTACGCTTTGTATAACTTATAACTTATGTCAACAGTACTTTTTGACATTATTCATATATCGATCTAGTCGAAAATCCAAGCTTCTGAACAAATACAAAATCAGCAAGGCTGACAAAGTCCAAGAATCAGTGTGCTACTAGTGGGAATAGTTCAAGGTACAAACTTCCACGAATGTACAAGTCAATACTCATTATTGCTAAACCTGATGTAGAGAGCATAATGAAGTCTTGATTAACAGTATCTTAAAGAAACAGATATATCACATGTCAGATTTGTACAATATGATGTACATACAAAGCTCAGAGAGAATCACAGTTAATTTATTTATTCTTATACTTTTAGAGACATTCAACAATAATATTGAAAATTAGATTCTTTCATGCTCTGTGGAATGTGAATACCAAATTCTTAATGTGAAAACATCAAATAATTCCATGATTCAATATGAGTACTAGAAGCTGACATGATGTTCAACAAGCTTCAGAAGGGAATGAAAGAGATTTAACGGAGTGTTCTGGAAGAGTTCAGACCCTGGTACTGTGTGACGAATTTCTAGAGAAGGGTCCAAATAGCCAGCTGTATGTTAGTTTTCTATATTCATAGTTTTAGCATTTTCCTTTTCTTTTTGGAAATAGGGTTGAGGGCCAGTTTAGTTACTTCTTTCTGACATTTCTGTTATTTGTTCATTTTTTTTTTTTTTGTAACTATAATATCTGATCTTGTTCTTGTTGTGGCATTGTCACACAAGCTTCTACAATTAATTTGAGTTGGAAATATAACAAACTATAACTTTATCCCGTTAAACATCAAAAGAAAATGAATGACTTGAAATTTTTACAGAATGTCACGTCTTTGAATACTGTAATCACTGACAACCATGATATGAATCACCCTAAGAGCATCCACTGTAAGCTGGTTAAATTCAACAAGTTAACAACATAGCAGGAGAAGTAATAAGCCCTCAGTTAGCAACATTTACATGCCACTTGAACTAGCATCCTTTTATCTGTTTATGTCTTCCTTATAAGCATCCTTCACATTTGTAATATGTCTTCGTGAATGGTAAGTTTTTACACTACTCACATGTTTACATTCGTCTAAATACGCTATCTCAAACCAAAAACCAATGACCCGAACATACACTGCATTAGCAAGGCTGGTAATTCAGTACACATACTTATAATTGGGCATAAGTCAATGCACAAAAATTAACTGACTTTCATAAAGACTACATAATTGTTAGCAGAAAAGTCCAGTTAAGATCACATATAGTGTGCTAAAATCTTGATAACGAGTTAACCACATGGGCATAGATTACTAGTCTGATAGAAAAAATGCAAAGAATTTCACAGGGAAAAGGATGCCCACATCTACCTAGCACCTAATAAGAACATTCATGGATCAGATAGGTATCTTTCAGTTTATAATAGGAAGAGAGGAATTAGTCGTACCCGTTTCCATTGATGACATTTCTGGAAATCCTCATCTTCCGTGTTGAACCACTATATAACTCCTCAAGAGTGCAAGGCAACTTGCTCTCCACAGGCGGAGGTTTCCGCAAAGCACCCTTTCCTTCACTATGTGATCGAAAATTATCAGTAGCAGCAGCACCACTACTGCCGGCACCAAACCCCCCAAAAGTCCCTCCTCCATCTGATTGGTACCTTTTAGACTTCCCAAGTCCTGATGACCCAAATCCAAAAGGACTACTTCCGAAAAATTCTGCAAAAATGTCTTCTGCATTTCGAAAAGTCGAATCGCCATTGGAAGCTGCTGCTGTTCCAGGAGGTGGTATTCCTCTAAGCCCATCTTCTCCATATTGATCGTAAATCGATCTCTTGTGCGGATCACTCAAGACCTAAACATACACACATGTACATTATCTAGCCAAAATAATTGAAGTCCGTTCTCATAAAATTCATGTAAAATGTTGGAAATCTTAAAAGAATTGAACTTACATCATAAGCTTCGGAGATCTGCTTGAATTTGGCCTCGGCTTCTTTCTTATCACTTGGATTCTTATCTGGGTGCCATTTCATAGCCAATCTTCTATAAGCTTTCTTAAGATCATCGTCGGTCGCATTCCTGTTCACCTTCAATATGTTGTAGTAATCTGTCCCCGTCATAGCACTTCAATTCTTAGCTCACTTAGATCTCTATTACAAAATCTTCAAATTTCTTCACTTTTTTTTTATTGAATGAATCAATGGGGTCACTTCAATTCCTGATTGAAAAAACCCCAATTCTTTGAATTCCCACCAATGCAGCAGATCTCTAAAGCCATCTGCACATTTCTTCCTAAATCATATCAAACACCCCTCAAAGTGCACCATAAACTAATCAAATTTCTTGAAGAGAGACAATGGAATTTGCAAATGATGAAGAATTGAGAGACCCTAATGCAATGTTTGATCAATTTGAGTCGATGATAAAGAGAAAACGAAGCCTCTGCTTTTTGTTGTTCGGTTTTTCTACTTTGTCTAAAGGAAAGGAAGGAAGATCGGAAATTGAGGAGATAGGAAGTCGTTAAATGAGGGAGAAAAATGGAGGGGAGGTTGGTTCTATTTCCTGTTCTGGTGGTTCAGGTGGCATCAAGGATTCGTGTTTCTGATACGTGGCAGTTGAACATTGGTCGAAAACTCTAAATAGCTTTCGCTTTGAGCCGTTGACTTTGAGGATCATTACCTACGGCCCTTCCATCATCTCTGAAAATAGAAAAAATGACCAAAAAAAAAAATGAAAAATGCTAGGGAACCAGGTTTTTGCAAGTTTTGCAAGCAAGGTGATGTAGCGTGATCACGAAAGAATAATGAAATCTCCAAAGAGTTTATGTATATCTCGAGGTTGTAAAAACTTCTTTTGACGATGTCGCATCATCCTGATTGCAAAACCTAATTCTCTAGCCTCACTCAAAAAAAAAATTGTTGCGCTGATATTCTTAAAAAAAAAGTAAATCATAAAAATTTAAACACATAAAAATTCAGGCATAACTATAGCCGATCGATGTGATAATGATGCATCCAGATGTTTAATGTTGCTAATCCTGGATTTTTCAAAGTGAAACCTCAAGATAGAAAAAACCAACAACAAGAAAAAATAAATAATCATAAAACAATTTGAAGGGAACAAACTACTCCACACCACAATGTAAATATATATATATATATATATATATATATATATATATATATATATATATATATATATATATATATATATATTTTTTTTTTTTTTTTTTTTTTTTCTACTAACCCATATCACCCAAAAAATTGTTTTTGGAAAAAATAGGGTAACTTTCAAATAATTTAAACTCTCAAGTGAGATCGATTCTCAAGCTCATTAAGACACGAAAATTGTATTACTCTGAGTTGTCTAATAAACACAACTTGAATTACTTGAAAATGTTTTGAAATGAACAAGTTATTATTATTTTACTAAAGTCGGGCAAATTTGTCTTGCAATGAAAACATGATAGTGTCCCTGACTTTCGGCCAACTTATATGCTCGATTGAGACCAATTCTCAAGCTCATCAAAGCACAAAACTTGTAGTACTCTGAGTTATCTAATAAACACAACTTGAATCACTTGAAAATGTTCTGAAATAAGCAAGTTATAATCATTTTACCAAAGTCACGCAAATTTGTCTTGCAATGAAAACGGGATAGTGTCCCTGACTTTTGGCCAACTTATGTGCTCGATCGAGACCAATTCTCAAGCTGATCAAAACACAAAAATTGTAGTACTCTGAATTACTAATAAACACAATTTGAATCACTTGAAAATATTTTGAAATAAAAAAGTTATGGTCATTTGACTAAAGTCATGCAAATCTGTCCAAAAAAAATTTGCCGAAATTTTTTTTACTGTTCACCCAGATCAATGCGAGGTTTTGCATTGTCTCAAGCGAACAATAGTTTTTTTTTTGTGATTTCTGAAGTTTACTTTGTTTTTGTGATTGAAAATATTTATGAAGTTTCTACAAGATTAGTTTGTTTTTCTGAATTTTTTTGTAAAAATGAATCACTTGAAAGCTTGTTTCAGAAACGTTGTAGTCAAAATCTGAGACGAAGTGAAGATTTGCTTGCTTGTTTTGCAATAGGGAAGATGCGAGAATGGAAGAAGCAGTCAAACCAAGAGAATGAGTCGAAATCGATTTTGAATGTGGGGAGAGAGAAAATTTGAATGAGGGAGGGGAGGGGAGGGGAGACTTGTATTTCGATTTGAATTGGAAGGAGAAAAATGACTTTCCTTGTTTATATAGGTGGTGTGGAAAAGAGTGATGATGTGAAAAATAAAGCAAGTGGTGTGAGAGAGTTAAATGATATGAAAAAACACTTTTAGTGGGGTGGAGCAGTCGTTGCCTATAAATACCATTTATTAAATAGTAATGATCGCAATCAAAGTTGCTCCCAACTTGGGAATAAGGCACCCCACTAAACCATGGCTAAATCCATTTTACATATTTTAAATGATATAACATTTGGACCGTAGCATAGGCAAATCAAACTCCCAAGTCATCCATGAAAAATCATTAACTAAATTCATTGGTTACCGACTGGTGCAAACAAATTGGGGTGAACTAATACTCAAGCAAATCAGAGGTCACTACTACAAAAATGGGCAATTTTGGCGGATGATATATGACACTAAAGGCATACTCCCGACGGATTAAGGGTATCTATCGGGCAAGGAAAAATCTTTACACCTTTATCTGCCAAGATAGTGTTTCTGAAATTTATATTCACCACAAAGATATAAAGAGGGAAATTTCCCCCCCCCCCCCCCCCCCAAATGCCCATTAAAAATCAATAAATTTTTTGGCGACGGTTATAAATCCTAAACCGGGGTTTATATTCACCACGACAATATAAAGAGGAAAATTTCCCCGCCCAAATGCCCATTAAAAATCAATAAAATTGTGTCGGCGGTTATAAATCCTAAACTGGAGTTTATATCCGCCATGAGCATCTATAGTGGGATAAGGAGGGAAATCCCCCCGCTCAAATGCTCATTAAAAATTATTAAAATTTGTGCCTGCGGTTGTAGGGTTCATTACGGCATTTGTATGGGCTACCGAACTAATCTATTTGCCATTTTAGTATTTTTTTTTTTTTGTCAAAGCCCTCTTTAGTCTTTTTATTATTTGTTAAACTTAAACCCTATTTAGTATACAACAGAAGAGAAACATAGTTTTTCATCTCCCTCTCTTCATTGCGTTTCCTTTCTTAAACAAAACTTCAACAGAGCTTCTCCTCTCTTCATTACGTTTCCTACCCCTCGTTAGCAAAGCTTTTCATCTCCGCCATTCTCCTTCCGACGTTCATTGTTGACGACGATCGTTGCCAACAATGTTGGTGAATACTTGTATTCCCTTACCCATCATTTTGTATGTTTTCACAATGGAAAATTTTCACCTGATAGTTAAGCTGCCAAGAAGATTTGCTCTTTTTATTTTGTTCATTTTCTAGCCAGGGTTAAGTGCCATCGACTTTTAAAGAGGTTATGATTGCGTGTTTATATGAACACAGATGGCTGTGTTATTTCAAACCCTTCCAATGTGTTTGCAGCAATGTGCATTTTGGTTTGGGTTAATCGGTCGTTCAATCGTTCATCTTAGGAGTCTCCATAACCATATTGTATCATCACTAATCAGAACCCTTGATTGCATCTCAAGGGTGACAATTGACTTGTCAAAAAGGTATAGGCCAATATCTTAATCAAAATCTGATACGTCGCAATGCCCCTGCCAAAAGTTTGTTTGGATAATCTTCAACCTTATGTATATTACTTTTATTATATTTAACATTTGATAATCCAATTTGTATCCACAATTACACAAGTATATAACTGAATGTCAGACGTGAACATATTATGTAGTTTACTCCAATCTTTTATACTTCCAAAGAATTATGCTTATGGTTTACCTTTGCAATATTGAATACCTAGTAAGTTTCTGAACCCATTTTAAGTTTTTCAGTGCAACTAAGCATTAATCATGAGTCTGGGATCCTTCAAAGGAAGGAACTCCTTTGAGTTATGTTTTTTAGAGCTTTCAGAAGTTGCCTTTTGTGCTCATATGGCAGATTTAGTTCCATCTAATTGATGTTGCTCCAGGTTGTTCTCTGCCTGTTTAGTGACAGAATTTGTCCCCTGCACCTCTGATTTCCAGCGTATTGCCCCCTTGATCCTGCGAAACAAGTTTTTGATCATTCCCTGTGTCATTATTGGTCATTTTATCTCCTGCTCTGTGGATCAAACAGGTCTTGTTCGGTCCCCTTGAGTTGTCTATTATTGTTGCTTTTACTTCCTGAAATATTTGTTCATGCCATGCTTTTTCACCTAAAAATACTCAATTAGTTTTTCTTCCAAAGTAGGGCAGACATGGTTGCTCAAATATATAACAAGGAAAGAAAGAAAATAAAAAACCAATACTTCACTAGCTTAAAAAAAAGCTATTTTGCAGTTTTAGAGATTATTGCAGTGTTCATGGTTGCAGTGTTGCTACTTTGCAGTTTTAGAGATTGTTTCATAGTTATAAAAACCAATACTTCACTAGCTTGTTTTTTTTTCTGATTGTCTCATGGTTGCAGCGTCGCTAATTCACTATATGCTACCTTGAAGATTGTGTGTGGTTCTTGCATCATTAGTTGTTTTCTTGTCAAGCATTTCATGATTTTGAATTGCATGTTTGCTGTGATAGAGATTATGTGTGGCATAGGCATCATCAAGGTTCATGTTCACAATTTCTTCTTAGAAGTTCATGTTTTGAGTTGTAGTCAATTTTTTCTATGAACATTTTTCTTGAGGGGGAGATCTATTGAAACTATAGTATCAGCTATAGTTTTGAGCTATTGAAACTATAGTAGCCATATGTTAATTGTATTAAGTATAGTAGCTATTGAAACTATACTTTTGAGCTGTTTAATTGTATTCAGTATCAGTTGTTTAATTGTATTCAGTATCAGATATATTCACTATTATGGGAAAATTCATTCATTTGTTTTTCATATTTTTAAGGAAAATTGGTAAAGAATAAAGTAGTTCGTGCTAAGCAAACGATGGGCCATACATCTGGATCAAAGTCCTATGCACATGCCCGAAAAGATTATGTATGTATATATTTTTTCACAATTTTAATAAATGTACAAAAATATGATCTAATTATTTTTTGGTTCTTCGATTCATATGTAAAAGAAGTTGCGTGGAGAATTTCATGATCCTCTTTCATTCTTTCGTTCCACCCACACAAGAAAATATAATTCTTGGACTGATGAGCCATCGCAAGAGAAAGGGGTAACTATTTTTAATTAAAATTTTGATTCTCTGTTAGTTTATATTATATTTTAATTTTCTTAATTATTAATAGTTCTAAGTATTTTTGCTAGGTTTCCATGGATAATTCCCTTCAATCTCGAATTGAGGATAGAACGGAAGACTTAGAACAATGGAGAGCTCTCAACCATCACACCAGTCAGGACAAAGTCAACCATTTCAGCCTCTTTATCCTATGAATCTGATGCATCCTATTGGACATATGTCTTCCGTGCCACCCTCACAACATTGTTCTGATGACTCTCATCATTCTAACGATGTTCCATTAGGTGGATTCAGCGAACTGTTTTCTGGTAATATGTCTGATGCAAATATAGTTAGGCTTATTAGAACATCTGGAGGATCAGGGACACATTCGGGTAGTTGATTGGACTGTCTACTTATCTTTACTAGCGGATGTACGATGTGTATTTTTGTTCATGGCAGAGATGTATGACACATATTTGGGACGTCGAGTATATGACATTTTGTTTTATGTTAATATTATTTTGAGATCAGGTGCATATTTTATTTTTTTTAAATGTTTACAAAACCTATTGGCGGATAATATTAAAGTCTTGACGGATAATGAGCAAAATTTCATGGCAGTTATGAACTCATTCGTTGCGGATAATATTAATACCTGGCGGATAATATTAAATTATAGGCGGATACAGATGTCGCCCAATATGGATTCCTGATGGTTAAAAACTCAATCCTGGCGTATACAAGTGTCGCCATTCTGGAATCCTGGCGTTTATAAATCTGTACCCGGCGTATTTATGTGTCGTTTATTCTGAAGTCCTGACGTTTAACAATTTGTAGTCGGCCTTATGTGCTGCCTATTCTGAAGTCCCAGCATTTAAGAATTTGTAGCCGGCGTATGTATGCGTCGCCTAATCAATTACTCTGTCAAATATAAGTGCCACGAAAAAACTGTAATGCCATTTATATCCGCCACTATGTTATGCTGGCGGATATTTATTTTTTTTGTTTTTTTTAAATTCAAAATTACTCCCGACGGATTAAGGGACTTATCCGCCGGGGCAATCCCTTTCCCGACGTCAGTTTTTCCGACGGATATTATATCCGCCATTGCAACATTTGTCTGGCGGATATAGTTTTTTTTTTGCGTCGGGAGTATGCCTTTAGGGTGTGTTTGGTTGCATGGAATCATATGCCATGAGAATCGATGAGGGGACTCCTACATTTTAGGCTAAATGATGTATCACTCCACATCCACCATTTGGTTTTGTGATCAATGGTGGGAATGGAAGTCCCATGAACATGAAAATCACATGCCTTGAGGGACCAAGGAGTGAGATTCTCATGGTCATGTGACTTCCATTCTCACCATTGATCACAAAATCAAATGGTGGTCAAATTGTAGATGTGGAGTGATATATCAATTTAGCCTAAAATGTAAAGATCCCCTCATAGATTTCCATGACATAGAATTCCATGCAACCAAACACACCCTTAATGTCATAAATTTATCCACCTGAATTGCCCATTTTTATAGCAGTGGTTGAGAATCAAATTCAAACAACTAAAAATACCATGGAGTTATGTGTTTTGCATTTACTTGGATGCACGACCTTTTAGCGCTTTAATCTCACCCAAATATTAGTTTTACTGATCAGATCCCAGCAGATAAAAAACTCAATCGAAGGACAGACAATAACAAGTTGGGTTTACATTGGGAAGATGGTTTAAGGATCCCCCATCAGACATGCTCTTATAGCCTAGCCATATCAGCTAGAAACAAATACCTGTGCAACCAGTATACGCAATGCTGGGTTAGCATATACCACGAGAGTTGCACCCCCTCAGCTCCTGCGTAATTTGATCTCATTTTGCTAAAGTTAAAGCTTCTCTTTCTTTTTATCAGCTCTGTAAAGACAACTTGCTATTTCAAACAACCAGAGCTATACACGTGAGAAGTGCTTCTAATCATTACTCACAAAGAATGATTCGTCATG
The DNA here is from genome assembly GCA_963556465.1 of Berberis vulgaris. Lineage (NCBI taxonomy): Eukaryota > Viridiplantae > Streptophyta > Magnoliopsida > Ranunculales > Berberidaceae > Berberis > Berberis vulgaris. The sequence goes on from OY747127.1 coordinate 80,240,039, forward strand.
TGATAAGATCATCCAATAAAGAATCGAATTAAAAAGATAAAGCAGACAGAAGAATATGGTTGTCTAAAATGGAAGATCGCTTTCATATGAAAAGTTTATCTGCAAAAGATGTTGACATCATCATGAGCAACAAAATGAAACAGATATCATGGATAGAGTAGGAAGAATGAACACAAACAACTAAACACTAGACGAACATAATCCAGAAATGAGCCTTCACTTGCAGCCATCGCGCAAAAGGACCCTGTCTCTAACTTCATATCCATACAAAACAAACAAAAGGCTGTTCAAAAGTGTGTTATCTTCATGTACTTAGTATCCTACTAAGATCTCATTTTGAGGCCACTGGCGATGAAGAGCCACTGGCCTCGCCAGATACAGTCCTCTTCAGTAGCGCAGTAGTACCCTCAGCTGGAAATCCATATTCTGCTGCTAGGTTACCAATGTCCAAAGTGTCTGGAAGTTTGTGATAAAATTCGGCAGGTGACTCTGGAGATTAAGTATACAATAGAAGAAAAACAAACAAAGACATCCAAACAGGTCAGTTCAAATCAATACAAGCTTCAGCAGGTGACTGTAGAGATTAAATATACAACAGAAGAAACACAAACAAGGACATTCAAACAGGTCAGTTCAATCAATACACGCTATTTAGAAACTCTATCCCTTTGTACAAAAAGAAAAAACAACAATATGCAGTAAGAAAATCTTATTTTTGAGAATGAATTGAATAGAACGGCACAAACTATAATGGCTTCCAAAATAATAAAAAATAAGACACATCAATCGTTTACCTAGAGATACCTACTCCTCAACATCTTAGATATTGGTCCAAGCTAATTTGTTAATGGATCCTCAAAATCCAAGAGACCAATTTGCCCACAAAAATGTCAAGTTATGCAAATGAACTTCGATGATCTTTTTTTTTTTTTTTTTTAATTATCTAAAACAACTGTATATTCTTCTATAGTTTACATACTGAATTATTGCAAGTGAACATTTTTCAGGTTTCTTTAAGGCACTATCAGATCCTTCATATCTCCAATATCAAGCCATTAATTCAAAATGTTTCAGTTAAATGAAGATGTTATGCCTGGTAGTTCTATTACACAATTTCCTTGTGATTGCTCTGATTATCACAATATAACCTATTCGTTACATCTTACGTAAAGAAATAGTTGCCACTTTAAGTAAACTAAGATAGCAATGCTTCAAAGGTTCGGCAGAGCACCAAAGCACATCATATCGATTCAGTCTACTGCTTAAAACGTGGCCTACGAGAAGAAAAAACAAAATTTTGGATCTGAACGAGTACCTCAAGTTGGTTAAGCATTTCAATGGAGGCTTCCATATCTCCCCCGCTGGCATTGTAGACATCAGCAAGGGATTGGTCTGACATACCAGGAAACATGGTAGCCAGATAATCCAGTTCCATCTCAGCTTCTTCATCCAGAGTTAGCTTTTGCATAACATCGTTTGCATTTTGTGACTCTGAAAAATGTAAATCAGGAACTCGGTGTCCCTTAGGCATCCAATCACCAGAATAGTTATATTGCACTTGACCTGCCCCAGAGAGATGGTTGTCTGGCCTCCACATGGCTCTCTGAAGCAAGTTTGGTCAAGGTGGTCTTATCAACTCTGTCTGAATCTCCAGAACCGGTCTTCAAATGTTTGATTTCACTCTCTTTTCCTCGTTCAGAGAGTGGTATGTATGATGACTCATATGGATTCAAAGTAGACATCCCCATCCCTCTCGTCTTAGCTCATTCAAAAGATCCGTCTATCCAAAAACAACAAGAAACTGTAAGTAAAACCACAAGATTGAAATTACCACAAAAGTCAATTGCATCAACTTGTACAACAAAATGTGGAAAGCTTATCGAGATGATCTACATTAAATAGAAAAAGGGTCAATCCTCAATGCATTTACTGCGTTCACAGTACATATTTAAATCTAATGATATGCATAAAAAAAGTAAGAAACTAAACAAACCCTAAGAGTTTCAATTCAGAAGAGTATGTGCTCGAGTTAGATGCTCTAAAAATAGGTGCAGATAGAATGATCTAATAAAGCGACCTTTACCATGAAGGGTGCGATCTTTTGGCAGAAAATTGATTTCTCTTAAGGTCTATGTATTAAAAATGGAATAAAAATTAATGCAAGGTATATAAGTTAAAATCTTCCAACCATAATCCTCTTAAACTCGAAGACAGAATTACAGCTCATATATAATAAATATAAACTTATTTTAATGGCATCATTCTACGACATCTACTCTTCCAGGAAAAGAATAAGTGTCTCAAAGGACTAGCCTTATATCGATCACTGATTGTAATAGCCTTGGCACAATATGAGCTTATTAAATGGATTGTGCTGTATCTTACAGGGTACCCACCTCCCATCACTATTGACTGTCATCATTCAGTCTACTAAACTTGTAACCAAAAAAGTGAAATTAATGTTCATCTACATTATACATCATTACTATTCTATATGCATTTGCTATAAAACGAGTTTTGATAATGATATATGGTGGAAACACAATTGTTGGAGAGCGATTAGTAGACATTCACTGATCAATCTGCTTTGATCTAGGCATATTATATACATGAATATACATCAATCTGCCTTGATCTAGGCATATCAACTTACAATAAACGGATTCTACTTTATCAGTGAAACCTATGAAACATTGTCATCTTCATTTGACAATACTGGGATTGAATGCTCGAGTCTTATGTTATGGTCTTAGTATCACTTTTATATGATGAAACTTATCTTTTGGCACTCACCAACAAAACATCTTCGTAAGAAGAAAATGAATTGTCGTGATCACAATATAAATTCCCCATTCAACAAGTTCAACCACTTGTTTCTGCATATTCTATAGTATAGAATGTAATCAACCTACTAGCACATGTTTGCATCAAAAGGTGAGAAGAAAGTTCAAAGTATTTGACTTAGAATACTGTGTCTTGGTTTAGCAGATGGAGGGGTGAACGTCTGAGCTTGCCTAAATGGGCAAAACTTGACTTAGATATTTTAAATATAGGAGGTTTGAAGAAAAAAAATATGTACACGAACCATCACAAAGATTTTCAAGAGAAGAATCCAACCAAAAACATAAGAAACGAAATGGCAGTAGCAGTCACTTAAGAGCGAAGAAAAATACATGGAAAGTTAACAATCCTTAGAAAAGCAAACAACAATAAAACCCCCATGTAATAGAAGCGAAGAAAATGGAGATACCTCCTTAAACAGGAAAATTTATCCATATGAACTCTACAGTCTTCGAAGTATACACCTCTAAATTCATCAAAATTCACCACCACCATTACAAAAATACTTTGTATGTCAAAAGTAGCCTCCGTTCAACCTATAATAAGCCCACCTACCAAATCCCACTTACTACGCCAATCCCTTTTTCCTAAGTGGAGAGAGCATACATGAAGTCGAATAAGATTACAATTTCATATTTTGCGTTAAAACACCAAAATATGGACACAACTTTTGTTCTCCCGAAGAAATTTCAAAAATCATTTGATTTTCATGAGATCACTTGTCCAAAAACTCCACAAATTCGGGTATTCATAGGATGGTTAAAATATGCCACCGAAGTCGGATAACATGGTAAGTATCAAGCATTCAATTTCACCATTATATTAGTTTTGATGAAAGTGTTTTCCTTGTTTAAGAATCAATTTATATTTGTTGAGTAAATAATCAATTTTATGTCCAAATTTGAGCATAACATCACTTGGGTGAAATAAAAACAATTTTGACCTAATTTTGTATCGATAATACACACTTCCATTCCATCACTTGATAGCAACACATCACAAATGTTCACAAAACCACTCCATTGGAACATAATGACTTTTATACCCTCATCCTTTTCATGTATCAAGAAAACACAAAGGGCAGTATAAAGTGAATAGGATGACTTTTATACCCTATGTAGCTAAGAAACCAATTCTCATTCATTCTTCATTTATATAGTCAGTAGATTATGTAGATAATTAAGAATTTAAGATATAATTTTTTTTTCAAATTCGTTTTTCGACAGGAGAGCAGTCGCGAGTCCGCGACATTGTGTCTTGAAAATGGTTTGAAAGAAGAAGAACAGAGAAGAAGGAAGAAAGAGCAGAAGGAAAGAAGGAAGGACTTACTTCGATGTCGAGCAGTCGAGAGTCGAGACTCGAGTTCACTCTTCCCTGTGAAGTTGCTGCAAATCAGACTGGTGTCTCCTCCTTCGCCTGAATCGTTCTCCTTTTTTGTCAGAACTGCCCTCCTCCTCTTATTTTCTTCTTCTTCTTCCTTTAGCTCCTTCTCCTTCTCTGATTCTGAAGAGAAACAAAGAAAACAGCAAAAATTAAGGCTCAAGATTAGATCACATGTTAGATCGCATCCATTGGATTATCCTCTAGATTGATACCAAAAGCAGATTACAGATTGTTTGGAAGTGTACGCCTCAAACGAGTTGACTCGTACGAGTCACCTAAATAAAGCGTCCGCATCGTAAACACCCTGTGACTCGTCTGAGTTGAGGCGACTCGCGAGTCAAAAACGCTTTTTTAAACACTGGACTCAACTAATTATAATCGAAAATATAATAAAGTTGCATAGCATAGCGAAAAGATGCACTACATATGTGTTAACTTGCAAACATCCACTAAATCATTAAAAATTAGTAATCTTGAAAGAATAAAAATTTGAGAATATTGAACATTTGTTAGAAGAAATTGTTGGTAAAAATCTACAAGTATAATAACTATTGGTATTCCTAAAGCATAAAAATCATTTAACAAAGCTATGAAAAATCAAGATTAGTTGTTTGATTAGATGAATAAACACAATGATTAGGGATTAAATCGGTCCAACTACCTTGAGCCGATTATGATTTAGATGATTTGGCTTAAGGATGACGGCTGACTATTGAGTCAAGGATTTAATAACACGAACTAAGTAACATAATAAACACGTTACTTAATCTAATTTTCTATACAGCCTTTGCACATCTCTCATATATTTTTAATAGGGATAGCAGTGAGGCAGATTTGGATATACCTCAACGAATTTCGAAGCAGATTCGAAGATCCAAATTGATCCATCACGAATTCGAGGCGGATATGAATTTAACCATATCCGCCCCACCCAACCAATTTAAACAATGATTTAAATAACGTCTTGAGAGAATAAGAAATCAACAATAAATAAAATAAATAAAGACAATGGTTAAGATGTGGGTTGTGTCAGCACCCCATGTGACTCCCTCCCACACGCCAACCCCACATGTGCACTTATCCCCACTTTTCTCTCCCATTGTAGTCGTTGGTGCTTGAAGAGAAGAGGTGCACTCTGGCTAGTTAAATCGCTTCGCGGTCCAGGAGTGATTTACAATTAATCGGAAATAGTCGAAAATAATTGGGATTTAATCGGTATATTTTTTTAAACCATATATTTTTAAAATTTAATCATAGTCATATACAAAAATAATTAATTAATCAAAATACTATAAATTTGTAATTATATTACTTCACTAATTCATACAATGAACTTAATTTTGCAGGTTGGAACTTGTTACCTGGACTTGTTGTTTACGAACAACACAGCAGAAGCAACAACAAGTGATAGCATTAAACCCGAATATCAAGGGCTGCAAGCAATAGAAACAAGAAGTCAATCTATGCTCATAAGCATTTCAACATCAAAGCATAGCATTTGCAAGAAGGGAGCAAATGGCATACACACAGAGCAAACATTTGTTTTTGTTTTTGTTTCCATAGAGAGATGTAATTAGCTAGTTAGTCAATCAAGTGAGAGATGAGGAATAATAAACTGGAAAGGAATAATAATTTTAGCTCCTAGTATTCTGTAAGAGAAAAATCATTCTAAAAGTTTTGTGCATCCATTTATAGATCTAAAAAAATATGTAAAATCATGGATCTTGATGTACATCAACATATGCACCAAAGCCTATCACTTGTTAGTGTAGAATCTGTAGAAATTATTTTCAGAAAAAATAAAATAAATAAGAAGCTCTGTAGAAGATTTAAACATTGAAGCACATTACACATTCACCATCAGTAAAAAGGAAATTTCACATTTGGTTGAATTCTAATGGAGGTGATGAACCTCACCAAAATGCAGGCAATTCCAAAATTTTCAAGTGTTTAGTTTCCTATAAGGTGAAAATTAATGATAATAAGATTGCAACACTAAGGAATCTGTATGGAATTTTTTTTATTTTAGAGTAAGTATTTTTTAGCAAAAAAAAAAAAAATACAAGAAGAAGAAAAGAAAAGATCTGCAACAAGTCAGCACTTAAAAAGAAACGAAAAAAAGGAAGAAGAAGAGATCCGAAACAAAGAAAAAGGAGAAGAAGAGATCAAATCCGAACAAAGGAGGAAAAGGGAGATCGCCATCCAGATCTGCTCCTTCCCCCTTCGGGTTTGAGAAACCAACCCAAAGACACCATCATCAGGTAAATCCAAGATTCTGCTCCTTCTTCCCCCTTCAGGTTTGAGAAACCAACCCAAAGGCACCATCATCAGGTAAATCGAAGATTAGGGCTTTCTTCTTCCTCCTTTCCTCTACTTTCTTCTTCTTTCAGTCGGCAAAATGTAAATCGAAGATTAGGTTTTTTTTTTTGTTCTTATACAAACGATAAATCTGCGAGTCAACTCGGCCGATTATAAGGCGACTCGCCGATTTTTGGTCGATTTTCCCAAGTCCGCGAAGCCCAACAAATTTTTACACAAACCGGATCGGTCCAGTCCCGTTTTCCGATTAATGGGCAATTTAATAACTCATAGACTTCTTATTATTATGTTCTCAAATTTGAAGGGAAAGGGAGAGGAGTGTGGGACGGGAGGTGTTCGCCGGCGAGGGATGGAGATTGACAGACTAAACAACTACAGAGGCTTCTAAGTGCAAGTGTGATGAGATCACTCAATGGTCATGTTTATGATCCAACGAGAAGATTTGATTTGATTCGAGTGGGTTTTGATTTTCAAATATGATTGTATCGTATTGTTAATGTTGTGTTATTTCTTCAATGGTCCTGCTTTGTGTGGGTTTCTTCAATTCATGTGGATTTCTTCAATGGTCATGTTTCTTCAATAGAATCTTCTTGCAGGATAAATAAGATCTTATAAATGTTTTGGCTTGAGATTTGGATAGATTTAGAAGACAAAGCTTTCAACATGTCAAACAAAACTTGGGTTTGGGTTTTTTGGGTAAGATCCCAAAGTTTGATACCAAGTATTTGAGTTGGGTAACCTCCATGCCCCAAGAAAACACTACGACACCAATGATTATGCTCGCCCCATGAACGTTGATTCATTTGAATCCAATGGTGAGAAGAGAAGGGAGGTGGAATTGGCAAAGTCAGAGGAGGTGCTGCCAGCCAATTGATCTTGTTGTCTTTTTCTGTTTGGAGTTAATCGGGGTGGGGCGAATATCTACCAATCCGTATAGGGCGAGGATGGTTTTAAGAAAATACATAAACAGTTATTCGGGGCGAATTTGAGAACCCGAGATCCCTGGCGGGCCGGAGACGAATTTGGCAAAATTGGCCCCATTGCCATCCTAATTTTTAACACTAGAGTAAAATGGTATAAGTGTGAAAGCCTGTGGATTAGACTAAATTCTAAAATCAGTCTCTTTGTTACATAAACATAAGACAATAAACACTTGAATGATGGATTAAAGAATGTAGAATATCATAACATGGGTGATTCGAGACCAAGACTTTCTAACCAACAAGCCCCTGCCTTGGCTTCTTTTGATGCTCATGGGGTTGGAATGGTTGACTTTGTTCAAGATGAGAGACTATTAATGAGGAAATATTATAATAGGAGGGAGGATGCCCAAAATGTTGTCTTAAATAAGATTAACTATAAATTTCCTTTTTGGAATGTTAAAAAAATCAGGAAATATAAGGATTGACAATAGCATTAGAATTTTTATAAAGTAAATGCTCTGAAGTTAACAATAATTACAAAATAATTTCTCAAGTTTCCTACTCATACAACAATGCATATAAAATTTTGGGATAGTGATCTTACCGATTTTCCTTTGTCTAGAAGAGCGATAAGGGTACCAAACATCGACTTGCCTGAATGTCATTAGAGGAGTAAGACAGTTCATTGAAGCATGAAGCTAATTTTAAACAACATAATAAACATACCTGTAATAAAACTCTCTATCCCATCAATTGGATCTAAAATCCGACATAGTCAGAACCTTTCTCTTTGTATCTCCACCCATTCTCTTCCCCAAAGCTTAAAATCATTGATTTCCGAATGTGTTAACAAATGTGAGCAAGAACATTTGTATATAGTATTTTAAGTAATTATAGGGAATTATCACCCTTCATTTTACCAGCAATCCTTTTAGTTCATCTTTACTTCCTCTCAATTTCACAAATAAGAAATATATTAATAAATAATGTGTTAGTTACTGAAGAAAGATTGTCTTCACTAATGAACCTTTCTTCATTTTAATTTTATAACTTCCTACACAAAATTAAATCGACATAAGATACTTTTATTCACATAAATAAAGTGAAATACATTTTTTTCACTAAAACCAAATAGCTAATAAATTAAGAACATTATTATGTTAGCTAAAATGTTGGGCTATACGGTTCAGAATGTTGGGCTACTATGGGACAACATACGCATAGGATGGCAGTAGCAGAAATGTGTAAGTTAAGGTGGATGTGTGGTAAAACTCGTAAGGATAAAATTCGAAATGAAAGAATTAGGAGATACTTAGGTGTAGCGCCCATAGAGGACAAAATTAGATAAAGACGTTTAACTTGGTTTGGTCATGTGCGGAGGAGACCAAGCACGGCGCCAATTAGAAAATGTTTAGATTGGCAAGTTAATGGAGGGTGTAGACGGAGGGGACGACCGTTGAAAACTTGGATGAAGACGGTGAATGAAGATATCATTGAGCTTGGATTAGACGAGGAAATGTGGGAAGATCGCATTGCTTGGAGAACCAAAATCCATGTAGCCGAACCCGAAAATCTCGGAAATGGGCTTTGATGATGATGATGATGATGATTATGTTAGCTAAAATATCAAAACAAATATCTATACCCAAGAAAAATTTACTCTAGAAAAAAATCCCATATCAAAGCTAAAAGTTGATCATTTTAATCCACAAAACATGACTTACATTGCATGAGAAGGGAAATTATCCAATATGATTAACACCATAGTTTCTTCGGCAGTTCGATCAACAATTGTGACAGGCCTGCAAAAACATCAACATTAGACTTGAAACTAGTAAAAGAAAACCTCAATTTTGATGAAATGACAAAATTACTAACTCAGATCCTCCTTGTCAACAATCTCGAAACGGTTTCGAAAATACTTACGAATCACTTGGCCTGCCGCATCAGCAACCACGTTCCCAACTTGAACAAACTGATCCAACTCTGACTATGATGCCAATCTTAGGGGTCCATTGTAAAGTGTAGAATTCCAACTCATTTTGCTTCATCAGATGTCAACTTTAGGGCAGAGTTTGAAGGAACGATGAAAAATCGGAGGTTTTGGGGATTGTTTGAGAGAGGAGTTGATGAGAACGAAAGAAATGTGGGTGGGTTTTGGTTGTGAGAGAGGATATGGGATTCAACGAGCATTGCACAAGGGTTTTAAATAAGCGGAAAAAAGACGAGAGGGAGGAAGAAGACGATTAAAGCTATGCAGTTAATGCGGAAAGCGGTTGCAAAGCGATCAGGACCGCATTACGATTTTTCATAATTATGCGGGATTAAGCGGAATTATGCGGACAATTTTTTCAAAGTATATATTTTTAAAATTTAATCATAGTCATAGATTACAAAATAAATAATTAATCAAAAGGGTGTAAATATGTAATCATAGTTATATATTATTTTACTAATTAATCAAATGAATTTAATTTTGCAGGTTGGAACACCTATAGTTACTTGGACCGCTTTTTGCCGTTTTTTCACCGTTTTTTACCGCTTTTGACCGATTTTACTGGTTTCGTTTAAAACCGACCAAGTCAACCCTGTGCGATTCAGTCCAGCCCCGCATACCGTTTTTTGGCCGATTTTCGGCCGCATTAATAGCACAGAATTAAAGGGGCTTTGAAAGCAATAATAAGCGTTGGACTTGAAGCATTAGGAGTAGAGTGACTGGGTCTTGACGTGGCCTGCACCGTTTATATGTAGAAACCACCCCGACACTTATGTGGGAAGGTGATGGGGAGCCCGTGGGGCCTTCAAAACCTTTTCAATATACATGTCTGTCAATGGATCAGATTTAATCCGAATTCGATTCAGTGTAGTTGGAGTTGGATTTTGGGTTTATTCTGTTAACGAAGCAAATACGAATTTGAGCATACCCAATTATAGGAGTTTATACTCAGCCCAATGTAGATGTTCTTCAATTTTGTAAAATGATATACTTATAAGTGAAATTACCACAATAAATACAATGTAACTAAATTAAATGAACAACAAATAAATCGAGAATATGTAAAAACTGTTAATGTTCAAATAAATCGAGAATATGTAAAAACTGTTAATATGAGCAGATTCATGGTTAAAACAATGTTGATTATTCCATTTAATCACAATACAATATAAACAAAAGATTGCCAATAATCACAGCAAGAAACACATGTAGTGGAGAATGCATTTCATAGCTTTTGTGGCTAGCCATATTATATTATCATCTAAATCTGATATCTGTAGTGTTTGGGATGTGTTTAGAACAACACGTACACTGCTATGATGCCAATAATGCATGCACAAAAATGATTATTATGAAGCAATTTCAAAACATCTAACCAAAAGCCTAGCCTGTGAATTGAACATCATAGCATGCTTTATTGTGAATAAAAAGCTCCTGGTATCTAATTTTCTAATGGACTACAGAACAGCATGGACGTAATCACATAAAGACCACTTTTTCATCTATGCAGTTAAAATGGATAACATACTCATAACGGTCCAGAAGCGTTATAGGATCGGGATATAACAGTTTGTTAAATATATAATTTTAGGCCTCGCTAAGTATTTTAATGTACTATAGACTATAAAGTAAAAAAGTAAAACATGTTCATAACATTAAATTCAAAAACATCAAAACATTTAAATGAAAAAAAATCACAATATTCTGCAACCCTTCCCCACAATCCTCATTTCATTACTATCATAAATAAAAATAATAATAACTTAAAGGATAAAAACAGAATGGATAAAAATAAAATTGCACGGGCAAAAGTCACACAATCAGTTCTGAAGAGGAATTGCATGGGCATTTGTTGCCCGTTCTGAAGAGGAATTGAATTGTAAAGTCACACAATTCAGGTCTATCTAATTATTTGAAGTGAAAAGAAGAGCAAGTAAAACGAGAGTACAAATGTCAAGTATGTCCAAGGGAATCAATTGACTTTATATAAATACATATATATGGCTCAAACACAAATTATCCATCCATCCATAAGAAAGAAGGAAATGAAAAAGCCAATGGTGTTATGGTCGAATGGTTAGGGCTGTGTGGGTTTATTTTCACGTCCTTCGAGATCCGCTGGCGGCATGATTACTTTTTTACTGTATTGACCTGTAAGTTTATGGTGTTGACATGTAAGTGGCACCTTGTTGATATATCATGGGAGAGTATGCATGAACCTGAAATGTAAGGAGAGAGTTGTGGTGACAGAGAGAAGAAGATCCACCAAAGAGAAAGGCGTTCCTGGATGGAGATCTTGGGCTGCTGAACTGGAGGAGATGGAGATCCCTTGAAGAAAGCTAATGCAGTGGATTTAGGACAAGTCGTAGAGAGATCGCAGCAACAGTAGCACGACAACACATGTACTGCTTCTTCCTCTTTCCTCTTGTTCTTCTTCTCCTTATCCTTCTCTTATCTTCCCTCTTCCCTTCAGAAACAAAGATCGCACTCTATGTCGATCGATCTCTATCGATGGATCCCTTCTCTTCTTCCCTCCTCTTCTCTTTCTCTGAAGTTAGGGCTCTGCGAAGTGCTAACAAAAATAGTGTCAGAATTTTTTTATTTTTTTTTATGTATTATAAGTCACGTTAAACAAACGACATTATGCCAAAAACAATTATATAAATAACGGCCGTGAAAACACCGTTATACCTGCCGTTAAAAGGGTAAATCTAACGACTCAACTTTATTAGGCGATATAAAGCCGTTATTTCGGTGTTATACCATTTTAATTGCACAGATTACAACTCATAAATATTAAATGTAAACTAATTTTAATGGCATCATTCTCTTTAGCGACATCAAATGTAAAATACCATTCCTTAGAAAAAACAAACAACAACAACAAAAACCCCATGTAATAGGAGCCAAAAAAATGGAGATACCACCTTATACAGAAAAGTTTCTCCATATGAACTCCACAATCTTCATAGTATACACCTCTAAATTCATCAAAATTCACCACCAACACTACAAAAATACTTTGTATGTCAAAATAGCCTTCCTTTCAACCTATTTTATAGCCACTTATCAAATCCCACTTCCTACACCAATCCCTTTTTCCTAAGTGGGAGAGCATATACGAGGTTGAATAAGTTTACAAAACATATTTTGCATTAAAACGCCAAGTGCAAAATCCCCAAATTCTTCATCATAACTACGAACTATTACAAATTGAACACAGAGAATGAGTTTCCTACTCATTGCAACATGAGTATCAAAAGTTCTTGTAACCCCTATTCTTCCTCTACCAACACAATGTAAATAGCTAAAGTGAAACAAAATAAATGTCAATCAAAGTACATCAGGCTATATGTATAAAAAATACAAAAGATAAACAGACATAAAGTACCAATCACATAATTCTAAAAATATACCAATAGATAATTCATTAACAAAGACACAAGTAAAGACGGGCATTTCTCTTTCTAAATCAAAACACAACAATCACTTCAATTTGAACCCAATAGAGTGATGTACAAGTCAATAAATCGAACACAAACACCCCAAATCAATCAATCAATCAAGGGCTGTAGATCAAAATTAACAAAAACCCCATCAAGAAATCAAACCAAACATAATGACAGAAATCACTGAATCATAAATAAGATAAGAAGAAACGTATATTCACATCAAGTAAAGTAATAAAGGGTTGAGAAATAATCATGAAATAAGTTTACCCAGAGATGAGAAAAACAGAACCCCACAACAGAAATGAAGGCTTGATACGAGGAGTAGTAGATCGAAACCCGCCTCAGGAATCACGAACAGAGCAAAGGAGTGTGCGCGATAGTGGTGAGAGGCAGAGATAAAAAAAGATGGAGAACGCAAGAAGAAGGTGGTCTTTGGTTTTGAGAGAATAATGAAAAGTTGAAAATGAAAGAGGGAGATAGAGAGTGATACTATGATGACCAGTTGCGAGCACCGCTACGCCTGCATGTATATTTATTTTTACAATTACCAAATTGGTTGCGAAACCTAGTTCCTAGTGGCTCACTCTAATTACATTTGACATTTTTATATTCCTAGGAGTTTGCTTTGAATTTATGTGCATCGAGCAACTTGTTGTTGGACACAAAAATGAAAAATAAAAAAATCTATTTTTTACAAAATTATTATTGAATTTTTAGTGATTAGTGTAGCAATTTATAATTCAAGAGGGATTCCAACTAATTAATGAAGCTTTGTATTGAATATATCAAAGTTAGAGGTAGGGGTGGGCACGGGACGGGATGGGACGAGATATACCCATCCCGTTCATACGGGATCGGGACGGGACGGGATGGGAAAAACCTCATCCCGACCTCGTCCCATCCCAAACGGGTTCGGGACGGGACGGGACGGGATCAGCAGGTACCCCATTTCAATTCAAAGGTACCCCATTTCATCTTTTTTTTTTTTGATAGTCAATTCTCGGTTTAGCCCAAGCCTTGTTGTGAAAGTTGGAGTAATCGATTTATCTGATCAAGTGAAGGAAAAGGCAAAAAGCTTAGTACTAACTTTTCAAACAAGGTTCACGTATATTGTTATAGATGGAAATGTCGATCTTATGTTTACAATTCTCTCGAGCTATAACCATTAGAAAACAGTGTGTATACATCGAATACTAGCAACTCATTCTTTGACAGAATTCTGTACTCCTTGATCTACATACAAGTATTGTGGTGTACAATGAAAGAAAAAAAAATTTTAATTTAGTAATTGAACTTTTGTAGTGGGCCAAATGCTAAGAACTTTTGTAGTGGGCCAAATGCTAAGAATTTAATTCAGGTTTCTCTACTATAACAAGAATTTGGGGTGCAGCTGAGAGAAAAGCGTGCCTGTCAAATTTTGTAGTGGGCCAAATGCTAAGAACTTTTCAATTTCCCTCTAACAAATAAATAATTAAATAAAAATATTAATAATTAATATTAATAAATTAGTTCGGGACGGGACGGGACGGGATTGAAAATCTTCATCCCATCCCATCCCATTCTAGATCGGGACGGGACGGGATCGGGATGAAATTATTCAATCCCATTAAGACCCGGAAAAATCGGGACGGGATCGGGACGGGAACGGGATCGCGGGATGGGATGCCCACCCCTAGTTAGAGGTGTTCATTGTAGATATGCATGTTCTTTGAGTTATGTTCACAAGAATAATACCTAACTTGCCCATAAAATCTATTTTATTAACTATGTGTTTTAATAGACAAAAACTCATTGTAATTTTTCATCTACCTATTATTTTTTATTGTAAATAATAAGAAATTGAGAGGGTAAAACAGGAAAGCAAAAGTTAGATTTGAAGAAATGACACTATTCTCCAAGGCTTTGGTTGATAAGACATCACTGAATGACTTTCGCTATAATTTTTTTGAGATGGAATTTACAATTTTGTTCGTCTAGGTCTAATTGAATTCGGATTAAGTAATTGATATTTTCCCATATTCTATTCAATTTATAACCCAAATTTAATCCAATTAATTACCATCACAATTATGTAATTTGCACTCTTTCAATATGGATTAAGTAATTGTATGACACGCATGGTTTGGATTTTGGCTGATTTGAATTTTTAAGGCCCAATAAATAATTATAAGCATAGCTTGTAAATTTGAAAGACAGCTATAAGCAAAATTGGAACCCAAATTTAGGTTGAGGATATTTTTCTTTCATTCTGATCTACACTCGTTATAGTAGTACAAATACAACATCAAAATGACCTTGTATTGCCCTTTTGTTTTCTTTAGACATGAAAAGGATGAGGGTATGATAGTCACTATGTTCCAATGGAGTGGTGTGAACATTTGTGATGTGTTGCTATCAAATGATGGAATTGAAGTGTGTATTATTGATATAAAATTAGGTCAAAAATATTTTTATTTCACCCACCCAAGTGATGTTATGCTCAAATTTTGACATAAAATTGATTATTTACTCAACAAATATAAATTGGTTCTTAAACAAGAAAAACACTCATCAAAACTAATATATTGTGATTTTTTAATTAATGGTGAAATGAATGCTTGATAGTTATCACGTTAACCAGGCTTCAGTGGCATATTTTTAACCATCATCCTATGAATATTCGAATTTGTGGAGTTTACGGACAAGTGATCTCATGAAAATCAAATGATTTTTGAAATTTCTTTACGAGAACAAAAGTTGTGTCCATGTTCGAATCTGAAAATGATGACTCAATGAATTTCGATGATGATTTGATATTGTCATTCCCAAGGAATGAGATTGCAAGAAATCTCGCAAAATTTCATCAACAATTTCGTTTTTTTGAAATTACGGAAAGAAAAAGGGCGAAAGAAATAATTACATTTTTTTTGAGAGTTTTTTTGGAAAATTTTGAGGGTTGTTCGTTAGTTTCGAGATTTTTTTCTTAAAAATACAAAACTAGCTACCAAATATTACATTTTTAAACCGCTCTCTAATTTCTAATTATATATTGGTTTCATGTTTGTTTCATTTCTTGGTATTTAGGCTTCATTTAATATGTTTATTAGATTTATTTAATTGCTTCTTATTTTTTCACATATATATTTGAGAGATCGAAATTTTTACGTTTTTTCTTTACACACATAAATATTTCTCGAAATATTTCTTAAAATCAAGATATCAAAATTAACTCGAAAAACGAAATCACTAATCCTTGGTCATTCCTAGTGCTTTTCTTTTAAGCATCCGGGTTTAATAACCTATCAAACGTTATATCCGTATCATACATTACATGTGCATGTATATTTCTTCAGGTGCATTTTAAATATGGTAATTTTTAGCAAAAAAAAACTTGGAGCTAACTAAACGAATTGGTACTAGTATACATGCCCGCAAGTCTATCCACCAATGCATGATCCAAAGATTGTGATTTTGTGAAATTTTTGTTTTTTTGAAATTACGAAAAGAAAAATGGCGAAAGAAAAAATTACATATATTTCAAGTTTTTTTTTTCTAATTATCATTTATTCTAATTATTTATTAGTTTTTGAAACCACTCCCTAATTATCAGTTCTTCTACTTATATATTGATTTTTGAAACTATACCCTGATTTTCTAATTATAGGTATTTTGGTTTCATTTAATGTGTTTAATACATATATTTACTTGTCTTGTTTTTTTTTCACATATTTAATATACCCTCGAAATTTTTACGTTTATTCTTTAGACACCAAAATATTTCTTAAAATCAGGATACCGAAATTAACTCGAAAAACGAAATCACAATCCTTGAATAGAACATCTGTGATAAGTCTTAAAGCTTCCACGTTTGAGTACATATTTACTAATGAAATTGCGAATAAAAGCCTTGATAGTGAAAGGTATGAAACAAAGTAAATTGAGAAGAGAATCAATAAATTGACCCTTCCACAATGGGATTAATTGAGCAAATTCGTAATTAAGGGGAGGATACATTAGTAGGAATCAGACACCCTGAAGTGATCAAATTATTGTTATCCCCGTCCAAACACAATTACAAAATTTCATACACACTGCAGGATTGTCATACTAATAACTGATATGTGATAGAGATTTTCTAAAAAAATTCAAGGAAAGTTCTTTATCAGCTATTACAGCTTACAGATTAAAATTTTTCATTGATAATTACAGAGAAATTAAAGTAGTAAAACTGCGTATGTAGAATTTAATGGAGGAATACATGTAATCACTTATAACTGTTTTATCATGAACTACCAAACAGTATCAGTTAACCCCTTTATCAAATTTGTAACAAACAGTCCTTGAATCTTGAAGCACTAGCTTCAGACAAGCAAATGCACACGACAACTGATTTGGCAAAAGATGCATCACCATCAGGCAAGATCACACAGACTTGAGGTGTTGGTGTTATGTCAATTAAACCTGCATAATCAGGTATCCCCCATCCAAAATCCGCAGTCTCGTACATAGAAAACCGTGTCCATTGTGTGATTGTTAGCTTTCCAGCGAATTCGAGTCTTGTAGGCCTATCTACCTCAATGTAATCAATGGTTGATCTAACATACTCCTCATTGACACTCAGTCGTGCCTCACGAACTAGTTTTGCGACGGTTGGGAGCTTTCCATCAAGAAGTTGTGACACCTTGCTTGTAGCACATGCTAAGCACACAACATTACCATAGAACCCGTCCTTTAATGGCGGGTTTGTAAGTTTTGGACGAGCATTCACTGAAAATGTTAGCCTTAGTTCATAGTCCAAAGGCCTTACATGTAGCGCTTTCACCCAACATCTCCATACGTGTGCTGCCATAGCGTCAAAAGTAGTACATGCCTGACCATCATTA
This sequence comes from Berberis vulgaris, assembly GCA_963556465.1. Lineage (NCBI taxonomy): Eukaryota > Viridiplantae > Streptophyta > Magnoliopsida > Ranunculales > Berberidaceae > Berberis > Berberis vulgaris. The sequence goes on from OY747127.1 coordinate 80,257,815, forward strand.
GGTTGAGCTAACTCTTTTAGCTGAGCCTGGAATTCTTGATTAATCCGATAACATTTTTGAACTGGCTTAGCTTGCCAAAGGTTTGCAGTAAGGCTTGATCCATCATCGAGCCTCGTGAACTCATTATGAGGGAATTTGACGATAGGTGGATCCCTAGGCCAAAAAAACTCCCTGCCCCAATATGGTTTGGGAGCATTTCCTAGATTACCTGACTTGGCCATGGCAGCCCAAGCACCAACAAATTGCATTGCACCTAGCCCATCACATATACAATGGCAGAGTCTTAAGCCAAGGCTGAACCCACCACAGCTGAACTTTGTTACTTGCGCGATTACTAGTGGCATATCGATTACTTTATAAGCTTCTTCATTGGGGAACTGATAAACCAATGGAGCCCATGCAGGATTAGGAACTCCTAGGCCTCTGAGATCATTAATAGTCATCTCCGTATGGGCTTCGACCATAAGTGCCCCTTGGTTTGGTCCAAAAAACACCTCCAATTTTCCATTTTTCATCTCCCTAAGCCTACCCGAAAATGGGTAATATGGGACTAGTACACTGGCAAGTGCTTCGCGTAATACTTCCCCAACAGGCTTCCTAGTAGCATATAAACTCGCTGACTGAAAGAAATATACAGTTGGGGTAAACACTCTTGCCCCAATCATGTTGTCGAGATTCGAGAGGTAAAGAGAATCACCAGGACCGGCAGGGATTTGTCCCGATGGTGTAACAGGAATAACATGGTCTACTGTTACTTGGATGTTGAGGTGAGGGAACTGGAGCTCTTGAATCCATGACTCCATATGAACTGATGATCAGTATGAAGGTTTATGGGGTTGTGAAGGGTGGAATTTGTAGGCTAGAATTTGTGTGTTTGAGATTGTAAAGTGCATGTTTTGGGATTTTGGTTTGAAGTTGTTGGTGGTGAATCTTTGCACATAATGCCTATGTAAAGAATTCATGTCTTCTGTGTGAGTATAGCATATTACTTTCAGCTTAATTGCCTATACATATTCTTTGTGTTGGATTCAGGGTTCACACTTTTATTCAAGGGTAGTATAAAAATATATTGGCTAGTGCCATGCACATAATAACCTTTAGAATATTTGAAGGTTAATTTGTCATTAGAATTATTATTTGGTTTTAGATTTAAAAATTAATAACAACTAATTAAGGAAAAAAATCAATTCATTTTCATTGATGCCCCACGCCCCAAGTTCAAATTGAGATTACCTCATCATTTCAAGTTGAAATCTATTTTTTCCTCCTTTCACAAAATGTTATATAGAAATATTTGAATGGAATTTTCCATTTTATGCCCTAAACTTGTTTATAAAAACATTTGATTAAAGATATGAAGATATGCAATATGGATGCTTATGAACATCGTGTTCCTGAAAGTTTTGATCCAAAATTCCATCCTGGCTAAGGTGGAGTTGTTGCTTTGTTAACTTGAGCACGTTTTAGTATATGTCACCTTCGGGTGTATGACGCATATGAGCGTGTTTGAAGAGCTGAACTATGTGTTTGTGTTTTGAAGAACTGACATCTGTTTGTTGGCTCCGGCTCAGATTTGTGAAATCTTCACCAAGGTGGAGATTTATCAGCAACAACAGAAGTTATTGGAATTTGTTGTTGCTAAAATTGCTGAATATTGAATTTGTTGTTGTTGAAACTGTTGAATCTGATTGATGAGCTGGAAACTTTGAGGAAGGAGAAGAACGTGATGGAGAACAAGCTTGAAGAAGCCTCACTCCCACCGCGTCATCACCCTATAAAGGGACCAAGGGGTTCCCCATTTGAATCATCCATTCTTTGTGTTTGGGTTTTGCCTCTTTTGTGTGTGGGAAAGAAAAGAGAAGAGAGAGTGAGTGATATATGCGCCCTCCGTATGTATGGTGTCATTTAGACACTGTGTGTTTAACGTAATTGACGTTGTGTAGGAGACTCTCTCCATTTGTATTCTTCGATGTCAATATTAAAGCTATTCTCTTTGTCCCATGGATGTAGGTGAGTTGTTGAATCACGTTAAAGCGCTTGTGCGATACATGTTTTACTTTATATTGCCTTAATTATATTGAATTTATTACTTTCTATCGCAACTGTTAATTGTGTTTCGCATTGGTTATGCTTTTGCGAGGCACAACATATTTAACAAGGCTTTATTTTGCTATTCTTGTTTGTTTATGTATGTTTTTTAGATTTGTCTCTGATGGTATTTAACAAGGCTTTTTTTGATGTTCTCTTGAAATGCAATAAACACTGATATGTACATAAGTATATGTTGATTGTAAATACTTGCGAAAGCAATGATTACACTTTTGATGTAAGCGAGATGCTTTTAATTCATATTTAGAGGTAGTTTAATCAAAGGGGTATCATGCAACAATTCTAAGAGTATAAATCTGATTTTGAGCATCAACCAACCTACACAACAATAGTAAAATAAAGGATGAAACAACCCGGCTTAGGAAAAAATTATTAAGTATGAGTCTAGACTGATAAACTAAAAGTATTTGGTTCAATGAGGCTAAAAAATAAAAGGCACAACGCCCAATGCTTAAGGAAATAGGTGTGGGGGGGGTAAACTCCATGGTAGGAAGCATTTCAATATTTCTAGAATTCATAATGAGATTTTCCATATTTCTATTAGCAAACATAAGAACATTTTGAGGTTAAGAACATCAATATAGAGTGGTGATATAACGAGCTAGAGCTCGTGATAAAATTCGTAAGCATTAGAGGAGCCGTTGGATGTGATCTCCACATTGTCTCTTATTAAAACAATTAATCACTCCCCAAATAAGGAAAAATAAAAATATGAAAAATCTTTTTGTCTCTTTAATCATTTTTTCCTAAAACTTAATCACTCCATCTATTCTAATACATTCTTCAACTTTTTATTTGTTCTTCAATGTCAGAGAATGTTAGATTGGTTTTAATGGATTTGTCACAATCTCGAAGCGTGTTTTAGAAGGACGAGGAAGATTTTGCTTCACGGATAAGAGTTTGAATCTAAAGAGGAAGATGATGGAGGAAGAGTTATTTATTTTATAACTAATCCGTTTTTCCATACTATTAAGAGTTTTGTTGGTTGGAAAGAAGAGATGAAATTTGCTTTTAAAAAAAATGGAGAAAGACTATATTAATAAGGGATAAGTTAGAGATTACATTCGATGGCTTTCGTCGATTTTATCACGAGCTCTAGCTTATTATATCACTATTAGGATGGGGAGACCATGATTGACCCAAAATGTGGGCGGCTGAGGAGAGGTATGTTTAAAGATGAGATATTTAGAGTTTAATAATTGATCCTAATTTTGGATTAATAATGGGAGTATGTTTAAAAATGGGATATTTAAAGTTTAGGTCCTCGATTTGTCATTTATTCTATTCTGTAGGCCGTGTCTCAGTAAACAATCCCATACCTAAAGGTCCATGGTAGTGGGTGTATTTAGAGAAGAAACATTGTGTGAGGATAATCCATGACCAGATTTGCATACTACTTACTCTCTTCTTATAAATCTCTAAACTAATAAAATCCAACTGAGTGGATGAGCTGACAGACAACACAGGAGAGCAAGAAAATGGCAAATGCTCTCCTCTCTCAACCTCCTCCCTTTTCCACAGCCAATCACTCTTTCCCCTCATTGCATCATCCCATTTTCAGGTAAATCTCTCCTTCTCTCATTCATTTTCTTTGGCACTCTCTATTTTACTCTTGTTTTCTAACATGAACAAAAACCATTGCAGAAGCTCCTTGAACAGGAAACTATGTGCAATTCCAGAGAAATTTACTTCCAATTCATCTCTTTCCTTGACACCCACTTCCCCAAATGGGTCTCAGAGACAAGGATTGGTTGAGACGCGCCATTTGAGTAAAAGGGATTTGATGTTCTTTAGCCTCTCTTCATCAGTTTCAATGCTGTTTCCATCTTTTGGTAAGCTAAAACCCACTCAATCAGTTTTCAGTTATTTGTTGTTCCAGAATCTAGTCCATTTGTTTAAGCACAAGGAATTTTTTAATGGGTTATGGTGATTTCCATTGGAAAGTTTTTCAGTAGCATTACTGTTTAGAATTCTCTAACTGGTGATTTTCTATGTGTCTGTCTGTCCAAATGTTGGTGTTTAGTTTTCGCGGCGGAGATGGTAGCAGATGAAGAGTTGAAAATGGTTTCAGTTGTTGATGATATAAATGCTTATTCATTTTTGTATCCAATGGAGTTGCCTTCAAAGAACTTTGTTTTCAAATGGTAAGTAACTTTTTTCATCAAATGTAGTTTAGTGTTGTTGTTGTGTGTGCACGCACAGGTGTGATTCTTTTGGGCCATGATTGTTCTTTAGTTTCACTGGGTAGTACACTATCACTGTCATATCTTAACATGTGTTTCCCTGGGATTCATCAAGTTGTGAATTTGGTCTGTGCTAGTTTTCCAACTCAAAATCATCCATCTAAACATTCTTATCTCTATTGCACTAGTCTGATATTATTTAGATTTTTTTCATTGTCTAATATTTCTTATGCAAGCACATTTTTTTTCCACTAATTTGCCCAAACAACTCCCCCTCCTCCCCCACCCACCCAAACACACACACATAATTTTCATGTACAAGGTTTACTTAAAGTATTTTGCCTCCAAGGAGATGTTGCTCGAAGGTATTATTTGGGAATAGTACCAGGGTTCCTTCATATTATTAAAAAATTGAGTGATGGTGGATTTTGATGTTGAATATTTTTTGTGCTTATTATAGGGGTGCAATAATAAGCTCTGTCATATTCCATGCCTGTTCTTGCTCTTTGTTCTTCCTATTCATGTTACTATCTTCTTCTCATCATGTACAAGCCGTCCTGATGTCATTTATTTATTTGAAGGGTGGAATCCAGAAAGCCAGAACGTTATTCATCAGCAGCACCTTTATCTCGTAAGTTTAATTTTTGTCACCATTTCTTTTTTCAAATAAAATATTTTCCTTTCTACATGATGTAGATCAGCAAAGATAGGTTGAATACCCATCTATTATGCTTGAATTTTATCGCATTACTTTCTACACAGGAAATCAGTGTTTCTGATAATTTCATTGTCAGTTACTTTGAAGATACTGGCTATCCATTTCTTTATAGTTAACTTTCGAAGCACATTAGACAGGCCTTTAAATTATCGAATATTCTGTTGTTGTGGGGTCAAGGTGATGATTTATCAGTTGCAAAAGATCAGGCATTACCGTATTTGTTTGACACGTTAAATGATGATTAAAATTCCAACGTGGAGATGCATGAAGAAATTATGTATGTCTTGTCATTTAGAAAATTGAATCTCAATTAGAATAACTAACTTGCTACTGTCATCGTGCAGCTGATGCTCGCCAGCGCATTGTGTCGGAGCGTGTTGATATTATTGATAACCTCATAATTTCCATTTCGGTAAATCCCACAAAACCCTTCTACTACGAAGAAAAAAATCAACTTTTTGTCCATCTTAAGGTCATTGAAATTGACATATTTTGGCTCAGATAGGTCCTCCCAATTCGCAATTCTTAAAATCAACAGACAAGACTACATGGGATGCAAAAGATGTTGCTGATTCAGTCTTATCTGACAAGTCCGCATTGGTATTTACTTGCTCAACCCTTTCATCTTCAGTTTGTAGGAACTAATTGATTTGAACAACTCAACTCTCCCACTACTTATGGCACTTTGTAAACCCTTCCATGATTATCCCATGGAATGTGGCCCGTGGCCCCGTGCTTAATTGGTTCAAGGCTCTGAATTGATGGGATGCTCCAAATTGTAACTTTTTTTAAAGTTTATCAATTGACATGAAAACAAATGCTATGTACTGTGCAGCGTGTCACCTCTGCACAACGACTTGCAGAAAGCTCTGTTCTGGATACGCATTCTAGAAAAGTAAGTTACTGGCTTGTTTTCTCTTTTTTTCCTTTTTTTTTTTTTTTGAAGTTTCCCATCATTACTGTTAGCATTCACTGCATCCAACTTCACATAGAATAGAAGTTGCTATTGGAAGTTTTTAATATTCCTTGTGCGAACAAAGGGAACTCATGGATTATTTGGTGGCAGATTGATGGGGAACCTTACTGGTACTATGAGTACCTTGTTCGAAAATCACCAACAAATCTGGTAAGGTTCTCCTCGAATCACGAATTTCAGTATGCTTTCGACCGATCATAATTATCTATTATATTTGTCAAACTATGTAGGCTCAAGAACCAAATCTTTTCCGACACTATGTGGCTTCTACTGCTGAGCGAGATGGTAAGCCTTGATGCCATACGGTTTCATCCTTTAGAAAGACATTATTTTGGTGCATATCACATTCAATCTATCAGTTTGCTATACAGATATAATTAAGTTTGTTATAAATCATATCGGAACATAATGCATTGCAGACAATGACATGTGTCAGAGCATAGATATTGTGATAAAGCCTAATGGATATTCTTATGTTAGGATTTAATTTTCAAGATCAGTTCGAATTGTCTCTACATGTTAGTTTGAATAGAATTTATTCATCTTTCTTTAGCTTTTGATTCTCTATCATTTAAACCCTAGAGCTTGCTTCTACCTCCCTGCTGTTGGCTCTGGTAACCACCTTGAGACTTTTGTTCTGATTGTTAACCCCTTTGCCCTTAATCATAAGGATGAAAACGGTTACAGTCACTATGATGATACGCACCCTGGTGACGAGTGTTTCCTGATGCCTTGCCCAATTTCATCTTCCCTTTCTCCCTATTCTCTTATACAACTTGTTTTGTTCCTCATGCTTCAATGCCAACTCCAAAACTATGTCAAAACTCTCCCTATAAGCGGTAAGAAAAACCCTTGATATATAGTGATGCAACCACTCGGCCATCTCTCCGAAAGACAATCCCCCAATAAATTTGCAGTTTTTTTCTTTTCTGGGGTATTTACCAAGTAAGGAGCATAACACAACAACTTATTAAACTTTGTAACATATTATTCCACAGTCATGTTCTCAGTCTGCTTTAACATATTAAACGCGGTAGCTAATTCTGCCTTAACTGCATTAGGCACAAATCTACTCTCAAATCAACTCTTGAAGTTGCCCCAAGTCATTGTGGTAACATCGATGGAGGGAAGTAAAGCCTCCCTTGCAGCACATCCAAATTATGTGCAGCTAACTCCTGTTTTTGGACCTCAGTAAGGTGCATCCTCCTAAAAATTTTCTCATAGCTTTGGATCCAAACATCTGCATCTTTCAGATTATCACCTTTGAACCTCTTACCACCCAAAGTTCCAAATTCCTTTACTACCCAAAGTTCCAAATTCCTTTACTACCCATAGTTCCAAATTCCTTAACCCGTCTGGCAAAAGGGTCATCCTAATTACCATTCTTCAGCAACCCTTATAGCAATTGCATCATCGTATTCTGACTCAACTGAATCGTATTCTCACCATATCCATTCTCACTTCCATTGCCATTTCTATTTGGAACAACATTCCCGTTTCCATCTAGATTCTGACGAGTATGTCCTTCAAAGAAAAATAGGAAAAATTAAATGCTCTATAAATCCAAAAAACCCTATACTTCTTACCCATAACCACATTCCGAGGATCCCCTAAACTCTCCCTAGCCTAGGGTAAACTGTGTTCTGATACCAAGCTCACACCCCGGAATTTTTAAAAAAATCAAAATCTTAATATCCACTTAGGATAATCGATCTCCCGAAATTCGGGGCATGAAACCCATCAACAAAAGTACAGTTGACATCCACGAGAAATAATCAGTTGCCCAATTTATTTTGGTAAAGAATAATAATTGATCATAATAGTCCACAAAAAGAAAAGAACCTAACATTGTATCTCGTGATTCCAACTCTATCAAAATTCAACTCACCATAAACATGATTCTTCCAAAAATGAAATGTTACTAAAAGTTCTACTACAACAGAATAAACCATAACCTAAAAAAATATAACTCTCGGGATAGCGTGCACCTCCTTAGCAAGGTTCGTCCCTCACGAAACGAATTATTCTAATCTCGCTCGAAACCTATTAGTCATGAAACAAGCTAGTCGGCTGCATTCACGAAAGAATGTACCCAAAAAGCAAAAGCCCACTTGCTTCAGCAGTTAAGTTAGTGTGAAAATTCTTCATTTTAAAATAAAGAAATTTACATGAGATGGCATGAATGAAGTACAACAAAAAACAACAGTCAAAACATATAGTTCCCCACGAGGCAAATGTATAATGTTAATTAAAATTTTATCGTACTTTAGTTATTATATACCTTACCTATACTTACTCTGTGGAGGATGACCATGACAAGTCTGACCTTCAAAAATGTTAGTAGACTTATCATCCTACACGAAATTAGAAGACAATAAATATAATATCGTAATGAAACTAAAATTAATCAGAATAGTTGAATCCACTGGTCTAAAATAAAATTATTCAATTTTAGTAAATTAAAGTTGATCACCTTAGAGTATACCACCTCCGTGCCAACGATACATGTATGTTCTTTCCTATAAATGAGAACTTCTGTATCATTCATGCCTACATGGGAACATCACATATGGACATGTATTTGCAGATACTCCTAACTATATGAGTATTATGAAAGAAACATTGTGGCTAACAATGTGCATACCACGTCACATTTTTAACGGATAACTAATCAAGCATTATTTTAGGCATTTCAAAGGCCACCCGTTTTCGCAAGAGTCGACCCGAAGGTTAGTTAGTTTCTCTTTAAGAAAGGAGTACTCTCCTCCGCAAGACCCAAACCGAAGGTTATTTAGTTTTTATGTAGGAGAGGGATATCAAGTGATGTGGTAGTTTTAAGATGTGCAATTTAATGTACTTAATTCTTGCTAGTTTTTATTGCAAGTTTTTCCCAATAACAAAAAAAATCATTAATTATCATTGGTCCCCAAACAATTAAAAAGCCAAGGTTTATCAGGAAATAGCCTACAACCAATATATCACATATCTTCAATAGATGAACAATAACATGATCCATGTATGAATAGTAGTATGCTTCATGTTTTCCCTGTTGTATGGGTAAAACAATTCTCTTTTAGGATATTTTGGAGATATGAGTTTTTTTTTTATAACCGTGTCTCCCCGTGTGGCTGAATGTAGAATACCCAAATCCAAAAGTAGGATTTGCAGACTCACTTTTGTACCTTATATACTATAAGTGCATTTATTGTTATAACCTATATGATGTGATGAGATATCCTGACATATTATCAATCAGAATGGCGCATATTAGATGTACTGACACCATATTTTCTCACACAATTAACATTAAATATCTATAGGAATACACGTGGGATGAAGGCATGCACATGGAACAAATCCTAAACTATTCATCTAACTGAGATATTAACCAATACCACTACTCACCACTAGGATCGATACCTTTTGGTTGCTCCACACCATTGTTCTAAAAAACGTTTGGGGGTAGGCGGGCTGCGAGCAGGGGACTAGAGCCCAGAGGACTAGGCGGTTATTTATTTATTATAATTTATAAAAGTTAAACATAATAGCATATAAATTACTTTCAATTTAATGTCAAGATATATATGCAAAATTTATATAAAAAATTCTTTATTTTTTATTTTTTATTCGAACTGAAAATAAATAAAAAATAAAAAAAAACCAGCACAGGAGGAGGCCGCCTAGCGCCTAGGCCCGCCTAAACTAGTTTTTAGAACATTGCTCCACACTAGTAGTAGGCACTTTCAGCCATTGAGTAGGTAAGATAACCAATCCAAACCCACAAATTCAACAACTCATATGCACAGAAAAAAAGACAGACAATAACGTCAACTCAAAATGGATAGATTTCATCAAGCCAACTTATTTGCTTTTATATTTCTTATGATCTTTCCCACTTCCCATAAACAAAACAAAATCTATATTAACTTTATTTAATTCAAACACAACCAATCTCACAAACAATGAGACCCATATTTGTCTCCAATCAAAACAAAACACATATTAAATTAACTCAAAACCTCATGTCTCAATATCAGTTTCAATCAATCACATTAACTCAAAAACCTCATCTAACAATGATTTCTATATAACAAAAAAAAAAAAAAACTTGCATGTGCTCTTTCTACTTGTTTTCCTCCTTTACCGTTTCCCTTGCTTTTTTTTTTTCTTCCAAACTTTGTACGACTGAGGAAATAGCCCTTCCAATTTAAAACCAAAGAGATATAAACCCCTATAAGATTAGGATTTTAACCTAATTATATTGGCTCCCCGGTTATTTTATTTTTCCTAATAAACTAATCACAAAATAATTAATAAAATAAGACAAGAAAAATATAAATGCAATATTTAGCTATGCTCTAGAAAATGGGGTTGTTACATAATTTCTCAGAAATCTTTTTGATGAAGCATTCAAACAGTTAACATTTTTTTGTATAAATCACATGTGTTAGGAAAAACTATTAAATATTTCCATGTTCGCAAGCTTATCCTTGCTAGATTTCCAAAGCTTCTGATTAATTAAAATTTATTTTTAAAAAATCAATTAAAATAATTAAAAGAAGGATAGAATTCATGGATTTGCTTATCACAAAGAGATTCATTGTTCCTCACCCTTCCTTACCTTAATTGTTATTTGAACAAAAAGATAACAATAAACTGTTGGTAAAAGTAATGTCTTGGTCTAACTGGCGATAGCATTTCTCTTCAGTATTTCCATGAAGTTTCAAAAAATCCAAATATCTCAAAGTCTATTCGTGACTCTTTTTATGTTAACTTTTGACTCATATGTTTTTATGCAGGTTATTTGTACTCCTTAAATGCTTCAACACTTAGCAAGAAGTGGAATTTTGTAAGTTTTTTATCGTGCAAATTTCCTATTAACATTTTCTGTTGTTTTACTCCAAGGGTCTGTTTGGTTGCACGGAAAATACACATAAAAATTGAAACCGTTTCTATGAATCCGATTCCGAGGTCTCCTCCTTAAACTTGGATTCCCATGAGTAGTGGGAAAACAATCTTATGAAGAATCAATTTCCTATTAGTAAATAGACAACCAAACAATAAAAATCTGCATAACAAGGGAAATGGAATCCATTTCCCAAGAAAAATGGCTAACCAAACAAACCCCAAAAGAACTTTGGTCTTCGGTAAATTCGTGACATATTATATGATTGTTCCCACGAGTGTCTCCTAATAGGTGTATCATTTTGAAATCTTTCACAAATTGAATACCATCTACAGTGAAACATATATCAACCCCGAAAACACATTAGTTTAAACAGTTTGTCAGGAATCCTCAATCTCAGACATCGTTTAGATCGGTAAAAACATGAAGCTGGGATTTGTTCTTTGTTGCTGTGGAACTACTTCACTTCTGAATAATCTACCCAAAGTACCTTTTTCCATGTCATAATAAATACATAGCTAGGAGAAAATCTTGTTTTTATCTGTAAAGCAAACTCTATTAAGAAATTGAAAACTTTGATGCAAGTAAAAGAGACCAGGTACAGTAGCAAAGCTGAAAATGAAAACCAAGTACCCTTATTTTGCATCCCAAATTGATGTATGATCTCATATGATTTATTTATTTGAAGACATCAGGATAAATATAACTCTGTTTTTATTCAAACCTAATACAGAAATGCATCTTCTATGTGATACAGATGGGACCTATCTTAGAAAAAACAGTGGCTTCATTTCGCCTCCTTCCGCCCACAGACGAGTATGTCCCTCCCTTCAAAGATCCTTGGAGATTTTGGTGATTCGCCTTTCTGTAGAGGGAATTCAGTGTTTCCCAGTGTATAATACGGAGTTAAGGATTTGGATGGCTTCATATTGCAATTTTGTTTGTGATTTCAAAGAGCAATACAACATAACAAGGATGCCTTTTACTTCATCTTCTGCTTGAACTTCTGTGAAATTTACAAGAGGTGGAACCTCGAGTTATTAAACTGCAGGTACTTCATGCATGCACCATTAAATTATCTTCATTTTAACAAAAATAAAATAAAAATAGAGGTTGTGGTAAAGATGGTCATTCCCGCTTCATGAGTTTTGAGTTAATTTCATTAAAAGGTTCTCTAATCATATCTAAAATTGTACACAAATTTGTTCAATTCTACATTCCAAATTTAGCTTGTTTGAGATGGAATGAATCATGAAATATTGCTTCCGGGCACCGCCTTCTTGATGCTGGCTATGAACCAAAACTTGGAAAATGCTAAATTGCTATTTTGAGTATTCTAGTGTGTATACAAACTACATTGCTAAAATTTACAAACCGCTTCAGTTTTGAGCAAAAGAATGATGCTAGTACTATTTACATCTAAATTTACATTATAAAACACCAGGGTCGCATGCCATATAATAACACATGATCGGTGTTTTGAAAGCTACTTTTCACCGATAAAAAAACAAAGGAAAAGAGAACAAAAATCATAGGCCTTCAATCATTTTGAGCAGTCGGCTGATAAACTGGGTTTTTCTACCCTTCCATGGATCAGTCCTGGGATGTAGCAGAATACTTGAACAAGAGGCGTTTGGATGAAGCAGACGATAAACTGCGGTTTTCTACCCTTCCATGGATCAGTCCTGGGATGTAGCGGAATACTCGAACAAGAGGCATTTGGATGGAGCAGACTGAAGAAGGACCCGCAGGCGGCTTGTCAGCTGGTAGATTAAAGTCCACTGAGTTGCCATTTCTGAGTCTTTCATCTGTCTAACCATTGAAGCCTGGAAATTCCAAAAGAAACGAAATGACTTTGATGGAAGTGTGCATCCCAGAAAAAGAAAAAGAGCAAAAAAAAAAAAAAAACCCAACTAGTGTATTAAATTATCCATGAGATCCAGTTTGGTCAGATCTCAACTGTTAGAATACATGAAAACTTATTTCTCCAGCACAGTGGACATTAGTAATGTAATGGGCACAAGATGAGTATCACCCAGTCAGGTTGGGTTTTAGACCATGGAAGTTAGAAGTTCTTATATGAAGTAGGTATATCCAAATTTCTGGCACATCATCATTTTCAGGGAAATTATTATTTCAAGTTACTAACAGATCCTTCCTCATAAGTTATCGTAAAAGAAAAATTCATTTCAGATGGCTAGAAATTATACTAAAATGAAGATTACCAAGTCTAGCCGAAACAAAACTACTAAAATGTAAAATTTACCTGGAGGTGCTTCCCCAGCTGGACTTCAACTTCAGTACCAGAAGAAATATTATTTGCCAGTGATTTGAGACAATCCACTGTAGGATCAAGTGAAAGCAAGCTAGGAATCGGGGGTGCATACACCAGCCTCCACCGAGCCTGCCCAAACTCCCCTTTCCCTTCTATTCTTGGCATTAAGGTCTCAAGTAGAGGTTGCAAGTTTCTTGAATGCAAGCTGCCCATCACCTTCCAAGATAGATTCTGCCAGTTGACTCTCAAACACTCTAGCAGCCTGTGCACAAGGATCTTCTGAGATAAAAAAAAAAATGTAGCTTTACAAAGTATATACACTCTAGGATGCTTGCATGACTAATCACTATCCCCCCACCCATTAATTTATACTTATTAGAGTTTGACTCTCGTTTTGAAAACTATTTAAATCTAACCCTCGTTTTTTGACCGAACCGTTAAGTTCACATCATTGACTGGTCAAAATATTTTTTGAACTCTTTTGCCCTTACTTTGGATTAAACCATAGTTAAACCTAATAAATATCACCCATAATTTCAAAGAAACAATTCAGCAACTCTTGAGATTCTCAGCCTAGTCCTCGTCCTGCTAAGCAAAGCAAAGCAAAGCCGCCCCCCCCCCCCCCCCCCCCCAACTTAAGTTGCAATCTTCTCTCGTCCATTAACTACATACATGCATAAAAAAAAAAGCTTTGGCTTGTATGGGTGAAGAAGAAGAAGAAGTTAGCAAGGAAGGAAGGAGTTCTTCTTCAACATCCCCTTGTGCCCAACTCAGAAGTGCTTACCACAATTGCTTCAACAAGTGGTACTCTGAGAAATTCTTTAAGGGTTGGTGGGACAAAGAGGAGGAATGCCTTTATTGAGTGGCAAAAATACCGACCTTGTCTTTCTGTAAAACTTGTCTTTCTGGTTTCTACTTGCTGTTTGTTTCATGTTCCTCCCTCTTATTTTATTTAATAAATCTTGCAGCAACATCTTGATGATAAGCATCTAAGTCAGCTTTCTCGAAGCAGAAGGCGGCGACATCATTGATCAAACCGAATCTGCTTCTAAGGGGCTGTTATTACCCCTAATATCATATTTGAGAGCTCATCTTCTTCACATACGATCTCATCTTTTTCCCAACTGTAACTCCTACGAGTCAAACGATTTTGACGCTCGAATCGCAAGTTCCAGCGCTTTCATCGTGATCATGTCGCAGGCAATTGGAGAAGAAGCTTTGATCCCTAATATCATCTTTGGAGTCGATTCATCAATTTCTGCAGGGGTGGGCAAAAATCGATTTAAATTCGGTTAACTGACCGAACCGATTTTCAAATTCGATTCGGTAACCGAACCGAAATATGAGTAGAAAGAAAATAATTTAAACCGAATCGAACCGATTATAAACGGTTCAAAATCGGTTTAGGTTTTGAATCGATCGATTTATAATCGAATCGACTGATTAATTAGATATATATAAATAACTAAATAACAGATAGGTGTCAATACCTGATTAGTGCAACAAATGCACTGCAGTACACCCTGTTGCACTGAATCACCCCATTCTCTCAAAGTTTTCAATTTTGGGCTAAAAATTGGGTCTGTAAAAAAATTGGGCCTGTAAAAAAATTGGACATATTTTAATGAAAGTCTTTCAAATACTTGAGTCTGAAATTTCGGCCCAACCGAACCGATCCGAAATTCGGTTCAACCGAATTCATCGGTTTACAAATACAAAATTCGGTTTCGATTTGGGTTTTGGGCAAACCGAATGAAATTAATTCGAAATCGATTTGGGGCTCAAAATCGAACCGAATCGACACTGCCCACCCCTAAATTTCTGGGTGAGCGGTGGTTTTTTTGTTCTTGACAATTGGAGAAGACGTCTAGATGGAAACAAAGATGATGTGGTTCCCCTCGATAAGGGCATTGATATTAAACACACCCCACACCAGGCAAGGGTTTGAAAAATATTTTTGACCCAAAAATGACGTTTGCTCAGAAAATGAAGATTAGACTTGAATAGTTTTCAAAATGAGGCCAAACTCTAATAGATATAACCTAATGAGTGCAAAAAAAAAAACCCCTCATATGAATTATAGCATCAGGAAACAATATTGAGTACCTCACCGGGACAAAGAGGTTTGCAATATTTAAATTGGCATGCCATGTCTGCCCGATGCAGTCAAAAAACACATTTGTAGATAACCAACCGCCATTGTCAGATGCAATATCTGATCTCCATTCTTTACAGTTCCCGCTCAGCTGACATACACACGGCTATAATGATTTTGGAATTTCACATGTCCATTGACACCATCTATCTCTCTGTCAAAGAAGTTCATGAAAAGCACATCCTAATTAACAAACATAAAAAATATAAGGTAAATAAATCATGATGCATTCGAGAGCATTAGAAAGCCGCTAGTTGTCAAAATTCTTACTGATTGACTATTTTTGTACAAGCATGACTCCGCCTGCTATAAATATAAGCTGTCTGATATCATTCACGTTTAGTTTGCATATATAGCTAAAAAATATGAAAATAGTATAAAAGGAGACAGCAGGTTGGTTGCAATGAAAATTTCAGTATTTTAGTTGACAGTACAAGGCTTGTAAAGAATGGGGTTTTGGATTTTTTACCATATTAATTTCATGGAAACATTCATATAACCATTACTGATCAATCTGTCAACTAAAAACTATCATAAACAGTTAAATTAACATTAAATACAATCTCTGAGGGCAATGAGAGAGTAGTAAGATAAACAATAAGAGATGTCATCAAACTCAACCTCCCATATCAATTAGGTGAAAAATAATAATAATGTAAGGAAGCCTGACCTTGGTTCTCGGTCACCATATTCCAGTAACATCAATGTTCCTTCTGTAAAATGAATAGAATCCAACGTGACTGGAAGTAATTTCTCAATTCCTTCAGGCTGGACTACATCTACCTCTTCAGCAAGTTCAGCAACAAGATCTTCAAGCTTTAGATTCATGCGTGAATTCACTTTCTGAATTTGACCACCAAAATATTCAGATAACACTGCTCCGGCACTCCTAGACAAAGAGAGAAAGGGGGATTTAAGACTCAAAGGCCACATAGGAATTGAATGGATCACTAGCCATTGCCCATGCTTTACTGAAGCCACGCCACGGGTAGAAGATCCCTT
Source organism: Berberis vulgaris (assembly GCA_963556465.1). Lineage (NCBI taxonomy): Eukaryota > Viridiplantae > Streptophyta > Magnoliopsida > Ranunculales > Berberidaceae > Berberis > Berberis vulgaris. The sequence continues at coordinate 80,274,139 of OY747127.1, forward strand.
GCAGTTCTCCGATCTGTCATCTAGAGATTCCACTGCCTGCATGCTGTTAGAACTCACTGCAGCATCATTATTGTTGTGATTGCTGTGACCATCATGAACTCCATCTTGATCCATCTGTTTTATATGAAAGCCATCAGTTTGTCCTGTGTTTGGAACACCGTTACTCGTTCCAAGTTTCCCAAGGGTCATAAGAACTGATTCACGTGTAGAATCGAGCTTTCCAGCACTATCTTTGTCCCCTGTGGACTGGATTGGTAATTTATCATTGTATCCAAGATTAACTTCTGTGTGATTAACTGAGAGCGTTTCTCCCTTGTCGATCTCTGGGATACACAACTTGTCTCTGGGATACACAACGACAGTAGTTTCAGGGGCTGCCTGCTCCATAGTCTGAGCAACATTCATAGTTGACA